>BTHU01000011.1:69704510-70372010 GCA_036184795.1 Tokudaia tokunoshimensis
TGTTAAGAGTTCTGTGGGATGTTGTGTAGGAGCTTGGAAGATAATGTTGAGAACAGTGCAGAAGATGGAGGCCTGGCTTGTGAAATGTCAGAGGGAAGATTAAATAAAGACTCTTATCAGGGCCATTGCTATTTTGATTGTGAAGATTCTGTGATTTTGGTTAGCTGGAACTGAAGAATCAGCTGTGATTAACAAGATACCAGAGCTACTAAAGCAAAAACTTTGCATTACTGGGACTATTAATGCTGGTTATCTGGAGCTAAGAAATTAGCAGTGATTAAGAAGAGACCAGCATCATTGAGTTGAAATCTTCTGGGAAGTGTTTTCTGAGAGCACAGAGCTGTGTTCTAGAGATAGCCAAGGTTGTACCTTATGCTGTGACTGGACTTGGTACTGTGTAAGAGTCACCTAGTTGGTATTGGTTTGAAGGTATGAAGGGGTCCTGAAGAGCAGCTGAGGCTCGGCACTGTGAGAGGCCGGAAGGCCGTTGGTGAAGGTGCAGCCTCAGTTGCTATTGATGGCTCAGGACTGAAGGGGTCATGCATAGGAGTTGAGGCTTGGCACCAGGAAGAGAGCCTATGAGAGGCTATTGGTGAAGCCTAGTTACTGCAGAAGACAGCAGTGTTTTGGAGATGCCAGTGCCATGAGATGACCACCAAGAACAGCAGCAGCAGTGGAGTACAGGCAGCTGGAGCCTAGAAGACAAGCTGTGTGCTACAAAGGGCAGAATTGGAGAAGGGACCCAAGCCCTTGGAGGAGCCTAGAAGATCATAAGTGGATCCCAGATATTGGACAGTTGGAGTTTGATTTTGCTTTTGATTGTGACTGTGCCCTGATATTTTTCCCTCTTGATGTAAGAAGGTATTTTAGTGGAGCTCACAGTTAAGAAACTTTTAATTGTAAAAAGACTTTGGATTTTAAAAGAGATTGGATATTTTAAAGGATTTGAAATTTTAGTATGTAAGAATTTGCAAAGACTGTGGGACTTTTAAAGTTATTTAGATTTTGGGGATGAATAAGAAAGTAAGGGTTGAAGCTTAATAGTGATGTGTTTATGTGTCAAGTTGACAAGGGGTCAATTGTACTGGCTGGTTTTGTGTGTCACCTTGACACAGGCTGGAGTTATCACAGAGAAAAGAGCTTCAGTTGAGAAAATGCCTCCATGAGATCCAGCTGTAAGGCATTTTCTCAATTAGTGATGAAGGAGGGAGGGCCCCTTGTGGGTGGTGCCATCCCTGGGCTGGTATTCTTGGGTTCTATAAGAGAGCAAGCTGAGCAAGCCAGGGGAAGCAAGCCAGTAGTAACATCCCTCCACGGCCACTGCATCAGCTTCTGCTTCTTGACCTGCTTGAGTCCTGATTTTCTTTGGTAATAAACAGCAACATGGAACTGTAAGCTGAATAAACCCTTTCCTCCCCAACTCACTTCTTGGTTATGATGTTTTGTGCAGAAATAGAAACCCTGACTAAGACATTATACAAACTAATTAAATGTATGATCTTCCCGTTCTGTGATATCCTAAAAGTCCACTGAGTTCTCCCTATGGTATATGTTCTCCCTAATATACAGGAGAACATACACCAAATGGACTATTAGTATGATTAAGAACATCAGATCAGGACATGCACTTACAGCAGCTGTTCTCAATCTCTGGGTCCCAAAACCCTTTGAATGTCAAACACCAGATACCCTGCATATCAGATATTTTACATTATAATTCATAACAGTAGCAAAAATAGAGTTATGAAGTAGAAATGAAAAAAATGTATGGCTGGGGTCACAACATGATGGTCACCCCATTAGGAAGGTTGAGAGTCACTAACTTAAGATCCTGGTCATGCCCTACATGCTGTGTATTAACACACTCTCCCCACACCTTCTACATCTATCACATTCTATCATCTCCTACTTATTTGAATAAAGATGAGAAGCCCTCACACTGGTCAACACAAACAATGGCCTTCAGGCTAAACCAGCCCACCACCAGTTTTTGTAAATAAAATGAATCCCCTCTCCCCCATATATTCATACACTATGGATGCCTGCGTTTGTGCTACAGCGCCAGAGGTGAGACTTTACACATGTGCAGTATGGGTCTCAAAGCTGACAATATTACCTGGATGCTTACAAGAACAGTTCCATGATCCCTCATCAAGGTCCCCCTCCCTTTGTGTTGCTGTCCTGATTCCTGGGAGCCACTTCGAAGGGTACAGTCATCCCCTCATCATGGGATCCAGGAGTCTCATGATCAGGCCACAGATTCACCACCAGAGGGCAGAGTTGTGAGAATTTTTAATAAAATAAACCTTTACCAAGCCAGACCTGTGGTTAGCAGCCCTTCCTTTCTCCCACATTGAAGCTATAAAAGCAGGAACCAGGACAGAAACACACCAGAAGCTCACCCAGGCTGCACCACTGGCAAAATGCAGGCCCTACTGTTCCTGGTGGCTCTTCTCTTACCTTCTGGAGTTGGAACTGGTGAGTTTGTCTTCATCTCCCTAACCTCTGAGTTTCAGCAGGGGACCATAATCTGTTACCTTTGGTAACAGAGACCCTAACATGAGGCAGGACCCTAAACTAACATAGTCCAGGGGAAATCTGTAGGTCAAGGAAGAATGAAAAACTAATTCCCCTTCACACCATTTCATCAAAATACTGTTCTGATGGGCAGCTTTTCTTGTGGCCTCCCTTAGTGTTGAGGAAGAGAGAATGACGGTGTGGAGAAATGTCTAATGAAGTAGAAACCCAGAAACGTGGATGGCCACTGTGTTCTGGATGAAGGATGATTGATGGTGCACAGGAAGGACTGGGGAGGACAGATCAGCAGGAGAGAAAAGACCAAAGGACGTGTGGAGGGACCTGAGCCCCATGCGAGGTGGGGTGGGCTTGGAGCAGTCACTCAGCTTTAGCTCCATTTTTCTGTGCCAGTGAAGTGTTGAGGGGTACCAAAACTCTGTGACTAGGGACTTGGGGTTCTTTGTTCCAGAGGAGATTATTGGTGGTGTTGCGTCTAAACCACACTCCCACCCTTACACAGCCTATCTGGAGATCAGCACTGAGAGTGTGGTGGGTTTCTCATAACCCGGCAATTTGTGATGACTGCTGCACTCTTCCTGTGAGGAAATGCAGGAGCCAGAGCTACAGAGCAGGCAAGGGCTGAGAGGCCCTGCTCATCTCCAGATGGGCTCTCCTTACCCTGAGAGGAAAAGAAAGCACAAGGCCACTCACTGAATCATCTCATGTGTGGTCCTGGTTTCACCAGAGCTCAGATATGGGCAGGGTATAACTCAATTTAGAGTGCCTGTCCATCATTTACAAAGCCATGGGTTCAATTCTAGTACTGAGGGTGGAGACAGTTCTTAGTCCTGTGTTTCCCTGAGCCCTGTGGCTGTGGTCCTGGAAGCTCCATCTCAAGTGTCTCTAAGGGCTCTGCACTGGGATAGAGAAGGAAGAGCCTGATGCCACTCTCCTGGGAAGGAGTCCTCCCCCTAAGAGTCCAGCCCTTTTCATTGCTTCTTTTCTCTGTCAACAGAGAAACCACTGTCACCCTTGGAGCTCATGATGTGAACAAGACAGAATCCACACAGCAGAAGATAAAAGTTGAAAAACAAATAGCTCACCCAAATTACAACTTCTCACCCAAGCTCCATGACGTCATGTGACTGAAGGTGCCCTTATTTCTCTTGCCCTGCTTAAGTCTCCCATCCCTCACTCTCCCCTCAGGACTTCAAATTCTCTCTTGTCCAGTCTGTTTCCTCAGAACTCCTAGTGAATTCTATGTCATTATGGACCCATGTCCAAGCATCCTTCTCTGGTTTTCCATCTCTTCTCTCTTTCCCCCAACAGCTTCAAGAGAAAGCTGGAGTGGACCCCTGATATGGATGTAATTCCCCTGCCTGGTACCTCTGACTTTTATCAGGTCTGGGAAGATGTGCCTGACAGCTGGCTGGGGCCTAACTGGAGTGACAGATCCTTCTTCAGATACACTCAGGGAGGTGAAACTGAGAGTCATGGATAAAGAGGCCTGTAAAGAATATAGGCATTATGACTATAATTTCTAGGTCTGCGTGGGCAGTCCTAGAAGGAAGAGATCACCTTATGAGGTGAGGACACGCCTGGTCTTCCTCCCCACATCAAAGGACAGCATCAGTGGAGGACTTATGCCAAACAGCTCTCCATGGCAGAGACTAATGCCTGTGTTCTTAGCTCCTATCCCCAAGGCTCTGGAAATTAAAATTCTCCATCTCTGTCTCATCTCCCTGTGCCCAAGCCCTTCCTGCAACCTTCTCATGAGACTCCAGAAGAGACAAAAAGGGAGTAAAGGGTGACATGTTAGCATTACGGAGGGGGATTAGGAGGGGGCCAGAATCAGGCAGTAAATCCCTAATTTACAACTTATAGGGGGCCAGGACCTGGTATTTTACTCTGGAATTAGCTAGGGTGGGGTTGTAGTTGCAGGAGAGTAATCATTGCTCTTAGTCTGTTATTTCTAAAATACAGGGAGACTCCAAGGGACCTCTATTGTGTGCTGGGGTGGCCCGTGGTATTGTATCTCATGGACGTGAAGATGCGAAGCCCCCTGCAGTCTTCACCCAAATCTCCCCGTATGTGCCCTGGATTAATAGAGTCATAAAGGGCAAGTAGCTGAAAAGCCTGACCTGCATGGGTCAGAGTCTCCAAGAGAGAGCTCATCTGGTACCCCTTGAGTTCAACAAAGCCTGCCCCCAGCCTGTCCCCAGCTGTCCCTAAGAGGATCTCAAAATTACACAAGTCTGTGATGATTGTTTCCTGTAAAGCACCTCTATAAAGACCTAACCTCCAGCACCTCTATGACTCCACTCTGTGCTCAATGAAGAATTGATTTGAGCTACTCTCTTGACATATTAACAATCTCGATTACTGACCTCCTAGCACAAGATGTGCCACTGCAGATTACTGAATATTATCTAACATGCATGGCTGTGTACAGCAAGATTCCACATCCAGGGTAATGTGCCTGTTCTGTTCTTCTCCACTGTCCTGTCTTCTCATCCTCTCTGTCCTTGTGTCTCAGCTCTTCTGCCCACAGACCCCATGCAGTGGCCACTGCATCTTCCCACACATCATAGCAGACTCCATGTCTAGGTCAAACATGGCTGTCGATCCTTGTGTCCTCACCGCCTACCCTGCCATCATCATCCTCTCAGTGCTGCACCTGCATAGAGGAGAGCCTGCTCTCAGAAGCCCTTGGACCATGACTGTGGCTGCAGCAGCCACAATGGAGAGCATCAGCACTTTCTGGAACCAAACACAGGGCAGAACTAGCCTGTATTGGGGAAAGACCCTCCAGTACTTAACACACACTAGTACTTAGCATGGTGGCTCTAGACTTGCATCCGAGCCACCCACATAAAACTGCCATCTTCCTCAAAGATCCAGCCTTTCAGAAGAATGCCTGAGTTAGGTGAACTTCTAAGTGGCCTGCCCTATTCTTACAAGCCAGAGCCCCCATTGTCCTTAATCAAGGGAAACAAGGCTTTAACTATATGGCTCTGAGAAGTCTGAAATGGAAGAGACCACACTTTAGGTTTAGTAGGCCTGGAGGCCTAATATGTTGGGTGTGGCCCTCAAACTACTGCACCATGAAAAACCGTCACCATGACTAGCTCCAGACCAGGACCTCAGCACCTCCACTCTCTTCATGGCTTGCAGCCTCAGATCTGGGTTTCCAACTTCAGTACTGTTCAGTAGAGATGTAAAGATAGCTATCAAATACAAGACTATTAACTCTAGTCTAACTCTATGAGGGCAGGGAGCATATATGGGATTAAAAAACCTAAAAGGATCTTTAAAAAACTAAAGAACCTGTGTTGGATTATAGATACATAAGTGACTTTTGTTTATTTTTCTAACTCTTATTTATAGTTGTGTAACTAAATGGTACAGTCTTTTTTTTTTAATTCTCATTTTGACTTATATTAGTATGGTTTGGGAATACTATCACCATGTGGTTCAGACAGACTTCCTACTCATCATAATCCTTCTGCCTCAGCCTCCCTAGTGCTGGGACCCCAAGCATGCTCCACCACCCTCGGCTTATACAAAAGTCTCAAAATGTGAAGCACAAAGCAGAGACAGTAGCCGTGTCTTTCTTAGCAGATGGGAATACTCACTCACCTGCAGCTGAGGGCACACTGCCTCTTTCCCCCACAGTCTAAGAAGGACATGCACTGGGACAGTCTTCCTCCCTGAAGCTGGGCAACTGGAGGTGAGGAGAGAGTGATAGCCCCACCCTGCAGCCTGGCCCACAGTAATAGGGAAGCAGGTGGAGTCTCCTGAGAGCTGGACTGAGGGCAGAGGCTGAATGGCTTCCAGAAAGGTCACCACTGCAGAACAAACCCCATCACATGGTCCCCGAGTAGCAAAAGAAGCAGTTGGTGACCCAAAGGCTCCAAAAGCAAGATAAGAGACTCATCACTACTAACGGTCATGGTGGAAGGGGGGGCAAAAGCAGCAGACCCAGTGGACACTGGGAACAAGAGAACAGCATGGTCTCCCGAGGTCAGCAAGGGGCACATGCAGATCAGATTTCTCCAGTTATGGTGCAGCAGCAGTGCTGGGCAGCCTAGCTTAAGAAAGCCTCGAAGAGTACCCTGGCAGCAGACACCCACTGAGGGTGTCCAAGACAAAGGACAGCTTAGCCACAGCAGCTAAAGAAAGTGTCCAAGAAGTCAGCCGGAGCTCACTCAAGCTTTGCAAAGGTAGAAACATAACCCAGAAGTCAGCAAAAGCAGGTAAATCTTCAGACTCAAAAAAAAAGGGGGCGCAGTTGAGAGGAATGTGCAGGTTTCAGTGCTGAACAATGACTAAAGGAGATTTACATTCAGAAAACAAGAGAGCTTACAGTGAGGAGAAGCCAGTCTCTGGTGAGCCAGAGTTATTACTATTCTGCAGCAGGTGTTACCACCTGACCCTGTCTGTTCTCCTGCCATCCAAAGGAATGTTTTTAACAATTATTTTGTAAATGAAAAATTTTAGTAGCTCTGGAAACATTTTTTAAGAAGCAAAGAATATGACTTTGTGTCATTTTTAAGCACAATTTTTGAGTTTTGCTTCATTCTGATTTGTTTTATATAAAGTCTTGCTTGGAGCCCAGGCTAGCTTTGAACAAACACCATACTCTTGCCTCAGTCTCCCAGGTACTGAGGACTGCAGCGCGCACCCTGTGTCCAGCTTTTCATCCTATAGTGCAAAGCTACTAGATGTTAGCATAGAGTCAGCGTATGCACAGACTATGTCTTGAACATCATAATTTCTTCTAGTAACATATTACTAAATTATTTTCTCAGAAACAAATGCTAAACTTGACATAGTAGTGCATGCAGGTAACACTAACACTCTGGAGGCAGAGGCAGGAGGAGCAGGATCCAAGGCATGGCCTCATCTGCATATGGAGTTCAAGACTAACCTGGGCTACATGAAAGCCTGCCTGCCTCAAAATGACAACTGAGAAGGGAGGGAAGAGAGTAGGAGGGAAAGAAGAGGAACAAAAAGAGAGAACGAGGGAGAGAGGGAGAGAGGGAGGGAAGGAGGATATGAGTCACCCCTGGGTGGCAGCCGCCGCTGCCAGGGCTGCATGCTCTATAACATACTCTAGTCTGATAGTCCAATTTTCCCAACAGCCTTACAATGTTGTAGATGATTGGAATTTTGAATATATTCTGTATAAAATATTACATTGTGAATTGTTCAAACCTTTTAAACAGCTTTTGTGGCTCATGTCTTGGAACACTGGGTCCCCAGGTAGTGATGCTGCCTTTGGAAGGTTGTAGAACCCCGAGACATACAGCATTATGGAAGGAAGGGGATTGTTGCAGCCTGGTTGTGAAGTTTTATGTCAGAGTTGCACTTCCTGTCTGCTGATGCAGTGCAACTCACCCTTCACAATCCTGCCTCAATGTCTTTCCATCATGAACTGGGTCCTCAAACTGTAGCCATGAGAAGGGTACATGACATGACTTCCCTGAGACAACGAAACAACAGGTTTCATCCGTCACTGTCTTTAAGTAAAGGCAGGGTCTCCTACTGACCCACTTTGCTTTCTAACTAGTCACACTCCCATCTTCCTGATCTTCAAACCATAACTGAACTCTGCAGCACACAACATAGAAAGCACACAAGGGAGGCAGCAGAGAATGCAGGAAAATCATGGGGTCTGTGTTTATGAGGTTGATATCCTGCTGGGGACTGAACCTTATCTCCTCCCTCACCTTCAGCCAAGTGATATAACCCAATGCTGGTGGGCCTCAGTCGTGGTGTTGTGGAGCCAGCTCCCTAGTCCTATGTGACCTACCCCTCCATTTTCAACTACACAGGAGAAAAACCTTGCCTTGGACTTCAGGGCTTGGTCTCACCAATACAGAGCCACCAGACAAGACCTCTCCAGCTCCAGATCCTCCTCTTCCCTGCTGGTGATGCAGTATCAGAGGACAGCTCTCAGCATTAGCAAATGAAAACACAGGGCTTGCAGTTAAATCGCACCTATGAACCAAATCTCCTATAGTTCTCCAAGAGAAATGGCACTGCACTGTGTGGCCTGTTCTTCATTAGACTCTTCTCCTTCAGTCCTGGGAAGCACCGAGCAGATACTTAAAATGAGCTTAACAGTCAAAGGTAGTATGATTGTGGTCTCAGTTTCAAGTAAACAGACAGTAGTAGTGTTTCCCAAGGTATTTTTAACAAAAAGAGAAAGTGTTAACTCTCAGACAATGATGTTGTAGTTTGTAGTTTAGAACCATGCCAGCCTTCTGGAGCAAATTGCTTACCTCATACCCCTAACCCTAACCCTCCCCTCACAGATATCAAGACTCTTTCTCTTGGATGGTTGAGGGAAAGGACCCTTCATTTGAAATCAGAAAGATCTAATTCTAAACCATAAATGTTAAAGGTTAGGTCAACAAATTAAAACAGTAATAAGTATTTGGTGGGGTTGCTATGAAAGTAACAATGTACCTAAAGGAAAGACACTAAATTGCATACACAGTCTGAGGAAAAGTTCATTCCATCTCTTTGCTCTCAGGTTGAAGTCCCTGGGCTCCTATCCTAGACTTGGCTTTCTCCTTCGGTTATTGCTTTTTCTCTTTCTCTTCTTCAGACAATAAACACTGATTCCAAGAAAGAGAAATGCAAGTTAATGAGTTCCACATTTCAGGTAATCCTTATTTAAGAAAAATGCTATTCATGTTTAAATATATAGTCAAATAAAATGAAATGAAATAGCATGAAAACTAATGGGGTATATTATATTTTTTCTTTATTTTTTTTAAATTTCCATATAGAAAAATTATATCCATTTCCTAACTCAACACCTGTATATGTCTATACATGTATATGTGCATAGAGAATTTCTCCAAAGCACATTTCCTGCTGTGGGTTATAGTAATCACAGCCTGTGTGCTCTTGGATGGTCACTGCAAAGATATTCCTCAACCCAAGATTCTAAGGACCTTTAACAAGTTACCCTAACTAGAAGGGTAAGATCCCACGATATTGTCCTCATATTCCTAACCCACACAGAGACACAGTTGAGGACCTGTCTGAGTATCTGGGTCATAAAAGTCCAGGCTTCAATTTCACTTCTAGTAAAGCAATGTTATTCTGGGGGAGTGCTCAGTTATCAATACAAGCCAACTTAAAGAAGAAACCATGACCACACAGTTCCTGTGGTAATAGCTCTGCCACGCCCCTGCCTGCTGGGAGTAATAAGGTCTAAGACCCAAAGACCAAACCTGCATCACCCCGAGCAACCCTTCTGAGAGGATGCACCTTCTTGCTCTCAATCTGTTCCTCCTTCTCCTGGGTTCCAGCACCAAAGCTGGTGAGTATTGGGGTCCCTCCCTCTCCAATCTGCAGGCTCAGCTCCTAAAACAACAAATTTTAGTGTCATTTGGGACTCTCAAATGGGTCTCATATCTCTTCTCAAGACCCTCAGAGTAAAGTCTCCTTGTGGAATATGCATGTCCATTCTTTAAAGCTGTGGTAGTTTCTAGGAACCCAGATGCTTGTGCTGACTGAGCAGAGAATCCTAAAGCCACTGGGAGAGAGACAGAGATCCCAGGATAACAGGCACATTTTCTTCATCTTTGGGTCCCAAGGCAGAAGATCACCCTGTGATTTTGCTGTTCTGCACCTCTGAGGGGGGCAGGACAGGAGGAGCCTGGACAACATACACTGCAGGAGGGAAGATGGGTCAGGGACAAGGCAGAGTGTAAAATTTCAGAAGTGGGAAACTGCCTAAATCTAAGGCAGAATTGGATTCTTGAGAAAGAAATGACTCTGTGGAGGAGGACGGGTGAGAGGAGCTGATGAAGATGTCTGAGAGAACCGTGGGCAGCGTTTAGGGAAAGGAAGTCAAGGGAAGCCTCTCTCAACCTTATGCCAACTGTGCACTGTCTGGAGACAGCACCCATGCCTACCTCAGGTTGTGAGGTTCTCTGTTCCAGGGGAGATCATCGGGGGCATGGAATGCATACCACACTCCCGCCCCTACATGGCCTATCTGGAAATTGTCACTTCTGAGAATTACCTGTCATCCTGCAGTGGCTTTCTGATAAGACGAAACTTTGTGCTGACTGCAGCTCACTGTGCGGGAAGGTGAGACAAGATGCTGTTTATCCTTAATATGAGCTAAACCACAGGGGAGCAACCTGGGACACACGCAGGCAGACCTCAGAGGGATCCTGAGTCTAGCTCAACTGGCAAGAGAGATGCCATTAAATAGATGCCCTGAGCCTCAATCACTATAAATGCAGCTCTCCTCAGAGGCAAGAGAGACTTTTCCAATGTGGCCCCACCATACCCTGTTAAACATGGAAGCTCACTTATAAGGATCTACCCAGTAGTTTTCTGGGGGGTCTCTCCTTGCTATTTTCCAGAACACCAGCCTTCAGTTCCAAGGTCCACAACCCAACGTTTCTAAGGAAGGCAGAACAAGCTCATAGGACCCTTACGACTTCCAGCTTTCCTGAATAGTTGTTGCTGAAAAAAAAAACTGATGCCATTCAAAGTTCTCCAAATTGGGGAGGATTAACCATACCGCCCCCCAGATCCTCCATTTCTTGCTCATTCCCCAGCAGTTCCTGGGGAGTCAGCCCTGGAAAGTGCGTCTGTTCCAGAAAATACTCTTTCTCTAAGTCTTTTCTCTCCTGAAAGCTGACTCGGTCCCAAGTGCAGGTATCTCACATTGCTCTCCTGAATAACACTGAGCCCTTCAACACCACAAGTCGCCCAGTGAATGGGGGTGGGAGGAGGCCCATGTCCCAGGGCGGAATTGCAGCCTTTTTTCCAAAATACATTCATCTCTGAACCTGTCACTGTCTCTGCTTACCCTTTCTTTTTGTTGTTGCTGATGTTGGGTTTATTGGTGGTTTGTTCTTGAGGCACACTCCCCGGTAGCTCAGACTAGCCTCAAACTTAACTATGTAGCTAAGGATGACCTTGAATTTCCTCCTGCCTCTACCACCCAAGTGCAGAGACTGTAGGCATGAGCCATGCCAGTTTCTACAGTGCTGTGGATCAAACTCAGATTCATGTATGCTAGGCAAACACTCTACCAATTGCTACATGCTCAGGCCCATCCTTTCTCACAATAGGTCTATAACAGTCCTTCTAGGAGCCCATAACAAAACATCTAAAGAAGACACATGGCAGAAGCTTGAGGTTGAAAAGCAATTCCCTCATCCAAAATATGATGACTATTTGGTTCTCCATGACATCATGCTACTGAAGGTAACAAGTTTCTCCCTCCATTGTACTCCTTGAGACTTTTTCTTCTGGTCCCCATTACCCTGAATTCCCCCCTACCCTGCCTTAGACAGCCCTCCCTCTTATTCCCCTGTTGGACTTGGTACTTTGCCCTTTCCCTCCCTGATTGCCTGGAACTAACCCCTAGCCCATGGCCCTGGCTAAGAGTCCTTCATTCCCTTCACAGCTGAAGGAGAAAGCCAAGCTAACCCTAGGTGTGGGAACCCTCCCACTCTCGGCCAACTTCACCTTCATCCCACCCGGGAGAGTGTGCAGGGCAGTTGGCTGGGGCAGAACAAACGTGAACGAACCAGCCTCTGACACACTGCAGGAAGTAAAAATGAGACTCCAGGAGCCCCAAGCCTGCAAACACTTCACCAGTTTTCGACACAATTCCCAGCTGTGTGTGGGCAACCCCAAGAAGATGCAAAATGTATACAAGGTAATGCTCTCAGTGTTTTTCTAAAAACACCCTTGGGAGCAGGAGTTCTAGAAGGGGGTAGGGCAGAAGATCTTCAGCTAACCCCAGTGTTTAGGAATCACCAAGTGAGGAAACAAAGTATCCATCTTCCCAGACCTATCCTGGGTTACTCAGTCCACTGTGCAGCAAACATGGGGTGATATGAGGAAGACAGGTTGGCTGCCTCCCAAAACAATGATGTGGCATCAGGCTCTAGACCTAATTGCAAGCTGAAATGAGTGGGTAGAGGTAGAGAGGCTCCTTCCTATCCATTCATGTGTTTCCTCTCTGCCCCACCCCCAACAGGGAGACTCTGGAGGACCTCTCCTGTGTGCTGGGATAGCCCAAGGCATTGCATCCTATGTACATCGGAATGCAAAGCCCCCTGCTGTCTTCACCAGAATCTCCCATTACAGGCCCTGGATCAATAAGATCTTGAGAGAGAATTAACTCTGGAGCTCAGGGCCTGCCTATGAGGAGATCTGGAACTGGAATAGTCAGTCTTTGTGTGTCAAGTGATCTGGCCTGTCTATAGTTCCTGCTGAAGCCCTGCCAGATCCCTGAGCTTCCAGAAGGTTCTTACAAGTCACAGAATGTTCCTAAAGGCCACCATATCTATAAACCTCAATAAAGACCCAGATTCTAGACTGCAATGTGTGTCTCTTCTCTCAGCTGCTCTCTTCTCCCTGGGCACAGAAATATGATTTACACCTTAAATAACTTAAGATTTGGAAGAAAGTATGAGGAGCTTGGGAGTGATATGAAGGAGCAGTCAGAGACAGACAGGCAGAGAGACGGAAATGACAAAGATAAACTAAGCGTATTCCTGGGTAGGCAAGGTCTGTGTGTCCACCTTAAACAAGAAATTATACCCGTCCTTTCTTTAATATTTCACTTTCTCCCTTTTTCTCTTTCTCTCTCACCTGTCTTTCAGTGAGTGGTGTGTGTGTGTGTGTGTGTGTGTGTGTGTGTGTGTGTGTGTGTGTGTGTAAAATGTGCATGTGATATATGCACATGTGTATTTATAGGTGTGCATGCTCATGCATGCACAAGTAGACCTGAAGAGGATATCAAATATTTTATTCTATCTGACTCTCTGTCAGAATCCTTTGACACAGGCTCCTTAATTTACCTGGAGCCACACTGGTGGCCAGAAAGCCCCAAAGATCCTTCTGTCTCAAGTGATGAGGTTACACACACACTTAGCCAAACCCAATTTTCTATAAGGGTGTTGGGGATTCAAACTGAGGTCCTCACTATCTATCGCAGCAAGCTCTCTTAGTCACTGAGCCATCTCCCATTCCCTAACTTAACTGCTAACCCTATACCAACTCTGATTTATATTTAATAATTCAGAATCACTGAGAACATTTTATATAGCAAACAGGATGAGGGATCTTTAAAGTATTTCTGACTTTTCTCCAGTAGATGTCAGTAGCAATACGCTCTACACACCCAAACAAAACCTCTCCAGCTATTATCAATGTCCCCGAGGGCAAAGGTGCAGAATCAGCTTCAGCTGAGATGTACACAGGGGTACAGGTAGGACAGCTAGGGTCAAACAATCTTGCCAGAGCTCATCTGGAAAAGATGTCTCCCGTCTGTAAAGCTCTAAGGGGAAGCAGGGGGATTGCCTCTCAGTCACTGCCACAGAACAGATGGCCAGGAACAAGAAGAAGACAAACAATCACAAAGCCAGCTGGAGCAACAACCTCCATCCACAAATTGCTCTGTGCAGACCACCAGGAAGCCCAAGGCCTACAGCTGCACAGTACAGACATTTACCCACAAGAGGAATGTTGGCAGAAAGCACACAGCAGGATAAGGACACCGTCTACCATGGCTGGATGAGAGCTTGTGGTAGCATGGGAACACCAGCCAAAGACAGAGGCTGGCAGCACCTATGGCTTCTGAGGGCGGGGTGAATCCATTTGACCGAGCAAGTTATCTCCAGGGATTCTTTAAGAAGTGAAAGGGACATGCGTGTAGACTGGTGTATAAAGATTTGCATTTCAACATTCTCAATTTTAAAGTACACTGGAATCCCATCCATGGAACAGAATTTAAATGGTAAATTTATAAGACAAAATGTTTTGATAATTCACAATTTTTCTCAAACACATTTAATAATACAGGAAAATTCAGTGTAATGCCTTCTTTCCTCCCTATCCTTCCCCCTGTCTCTTCTCTCCCCCTCCCCCAACCACTCCTCCTCCATTTCTCTTCAGAAAAGGGCAGTCTCCCATGAGTACCAACCAAACATGCCGTATTGAGTTGCAGTAAGACAGGCACCTCCTCTCCTATAAAGGCTAGATGAGGAAACATAGTAGGAGGAGAGGGTCTCAAAGGCAGGTAAGAGAGTCAGAGACAGCCCCCGCTCCCCCGTTAGGCATCCCACAAGAGGACCAAGCTACACAACTGTACCATATGTGCAGAGGGCCAAGGTCAGATCTACGCAGGCTCCCTGGTCGAGGGTTCAGTCTCTGTGATCCCCTATGAGCCCAGGCTAGTTGATTCTGTGTGTTTTCTTGTGTCCTTGATTTCTCTGGCTATTGAAATCCTTCCTCCCCCTCCTCCACAGGATCCTGAAGCTCTACCTACTGTTTGGCCTTGGGTCTCTGCATCTGTTCCATCAGTTGCTGGATGAAGCCTCTCTGAAGACAATTGAGTTAGGCACCAATCTATGAGTACGGCAGAATAGCATTAAGAATAGCTTCATTGACTTTTTTTTCCCACTCATGTTTGGTTCTATCATGGGTCTCTGGGCTATCCAGCCTCTAGATTCTGGTCTTCCAGGCAGTGTCGGGGGTTAGGGGGCTCCCTCTCATTACATGGGTCTCAAGCTAGACCAGTTATTGGTTGACCACTCACACAATTCCTATGCCACCATTACTCCAGAAGATCTTGTAAGCAGGACAAATTCAAAGGTTTTGTGACTGGGTTGGTGTCCTAATCCCTCCATTGGAAGTTGTGCCTGGTTACAGGAGATAGCTGGTTCAGACTCTGAATCCCCCATTGCCAGGAGTCTTAAGTAATTGTCCCACAGGTCACAAGGATTGCATTAATAACTATTATTTAATCTTCAATTTGAAAGAAGAGAGAGACCATCTACCGAAGGCAGTTTATTTTTTACAGACAAATGGCTATCCCCATTCTGGATACATTATTAACATGGTGTTTTCTTTCTTGGCTACCTTCTGCAAATGAAATGAGTAATTCCCAACTCTCCCCTCTGCTTTCCTTAATGCAACTAGGTGACTTCCCACTTCCAGGATTAAGATTCCTTAACAGCCTTGCCTTTCTCCTAGGCCTATAGCAATGGAGCACCAATGTGCTGTCAATCAAACTCTTAAAGGCTTAACATGTGCTTTACCCACTCTCTTCTTTTTGTGTAAAAAAGTGTATATATATATATATATATATATATACTCACACATACATATATTTTATATATGCATACAGAGAGAGAGAGAGAGAGAGAGAGAGAGAGAGAGAGACCAGATATCCCCCTGCCAGGGTTCTGTACTCCTGTTGTGACTATTCCACAGGTTTATCTTTACAAGGAAATGAAGGCAGCGCTGCTGCTGCTGCAGGCAAGATGGAGACTGACTCACCATCTCCCTTGGACCTGCCTGATGCCACGAGGCTGCCTTTATCCAGGCATGCCATCTGCCTATAGACTTTTGAGACAAGCAGGCAATGGCATCCACAGATGATGACAGCCTTGGGTCCCTCCAGCAGCAAGTGAACTCTCTTGCTAGGGCCTAATGACTGCTAAACTTGGCAGCATTTTTTATAGTAGTGAGGAAAAATGTTAGATCAATGCAAACGAATCCAATGTTGTTTAAGACCAATGTTATATCCTCAGAAAACTCTGTACAGACTTGCTCTAGAGATTTCAATCCACTGAGCGATTACGTTGGATCAATAGTCTCTTGCTGCCTCCTACCCCTCACCGCCCCTTCTGGTTTATGTTGTGTTTTATCCCTGCCTCCTCCAGTTTCTAAAACAACAGATAATAGTGTTGCAAAAACCACAGCTAAACAGGTTCTGGTTCAGTACCAATCTGTCCCCAATATGAGGTTAAATACTTCAGTGATGTTTCTCATTAAAAGATAAATCAGGGGGAGATGTGGGGAAAACTCCACTAATTAAGGTCAAAGTCCACCATTGGCTGGAGAGCCTCTGAGCTCGGTGCCATATGGAAGACTCCCTTCATATGCAGGGCTTCTTCTCTGACCTTGTCTGGGGAATTCAAAACCTTCTACTGACAGAACGTCACATAGCCTTAGTTAGATTATAGGGTCAACTTCTTTTTTCCTGATAAGAGCTGGCTAGCAACTGAGCTTCCTGAAATGCTTCCCATGCTAATGAGGCATTTTGGTACCCGAAGCCGTCAGCCAATGACCTTTGTCCATCCTGGATGTTCCTACCCTCAGTCCCCCAAATTATATAAGCCTTGAATCACCCTAAGTAAAGTTGGTACAGCTTCTGCAGCTGGTCCCGGTGTGATCATTCACTGTACATACTCACAGGACCTCTGAACCACCCATTCTTACCCCCTCCCCCCACACACACCATCCACCCTTCCCTGCTCCCATTATACCTGTGGACTGTATCAGCCGACAATCCCCGAGGACAAGGAGAGCCACTGTTATATGATAAATCATTTTTGAAAGCTGAAGATGGGGACCAGCACGATGACTCAGAAGGTCAAAGCCCTTGCTGCCCAAGCCATGTACTTGTTATTCCCTGGTGTCATGAAGAGTTTCAAAGAATAGAATATTCACTGTGTGATTTTCCCTTACAGGTTTTTAAAGATAGGGGTGAACTATTTCCTAAGTAAACATAATTAAAGTAAAACATAACTAAAGATGGGGAGCTGACACAGCCAAGATCTGTTTTAGAGCTCTGTCGGAGACCATGGTGACTATAATAAGACTGGCTTGGCGTTTTGTTTAGTTAGTTTTGTCTCGTTTTTTGAGACAGGATCTCATGTAGCCCAGGTCGGTCTTGAACTCACTGTGCAGCCAAGGATGATCTTGAATTCTGGTCCTCTCACCTCTGCCTCCAAAGTCCTGGAATTATAGGAGTGTGCTACCACATCCCACTTAATAACTCTGTATTTTATAACTAAAACTCACTGATAGATTATAGATGTTAACATGGAAATATCTAAGATAATTAATATATTAATTAGCTTGATTTAGTCATTCTTCTTGCACGCGTGTAGCAAAGAAATCATGTTGTGTGTCATAATTACATACAATCTTTATTTGTCAAGTTAAAAATGCAATGAAAGGAATCTAATATAAGCAGTCTGGTACCAGAAGCCCTCATCCACCAACAGTGTCATTCGAGGATTCCTCTCACCTCCGCTACTGAAAGGTTAGACAGTATAGTGACCATCATCATCAGGTCATCATCAGTGAAAAGAAGGCCATTCACTGAGAAACAGTTCCCAGTGTTAGCCATGTTGGCACGGTTTGGTCAGAGTGGCACACTGTGTACTCTCTTGGAGAGAGCCCTTTTCTCTTTATGAACAAAGAAAGAAGTTAGAACTGTGCCCACATGTTAAAGTGTTAATCATAACTTCATGAGGAACATTCGACAATTTACCCATTTATAAGTGAGTTGTCAGTTAATTATGATATCTCAATGATTAAATAGAATCTGAAGTCATAAGTGGTTTTACAGGTGCATAGTAACATAGTGGGCTTCACTGTGCTATTTCCTCTGTTAGCATGAGATAATCTGATGCTGCTTAACCCCTTGTATGCTCCCATAGGTGCACTTGTCCTATTCTCGAATAGTTGCTCTTTGTACTGTCATAGTCTCTTTAGGTTTTAGTGTTTTGTTTTTCCCTTCTGAGATTACTCATTAGATTTAAGGGGAGATATTATTTTTCAATGACAGATCTTCCAGGGTGAGACTTCCTTTTTGTGTTGGAGTGCTGGTTAGTTTTTATCAGCTTTATACAAACTAGTCACCTGGGAAGAGAGAACTTAAGAAATTGTTAACAGTTAAGAAATTGCCTCCATCAGATTGACTTGTGGGTATGTCTGTGGGACATTGCCTTAATTGATAAATGATGGGGGAGGGCCCAGTGCACTGTGAGTGTGATACCATGCCTGGACCGGTGGTCCTGGGTTATATAAGAAAGCAGATTAAGGCTCTGTTCCCGCGGACTGCGCTGGAGAGACCGGTACCCAGGCTCTCCCCCCGATATAACATCACTTGGGACACGGCCTGTTGGGGCTTCCGTCTGTGCCCGAGGGCGGGTTGGCGCTGTGGTCGTCTGGGTGCCAGATCGGCGGGCCATCGTGACCACAGGGTGAGCGGCGCCACGGAGACTGCCCTCCGCCATCTTTGCTCCAGTGACCAGGTAGTTGGGACCGCCAGGCTCAGAGACAGACAGGCATAATATCGCTTCGGTTTCAGGCAGCTTGTGTGTAACCTGCTCCCAGGTGCTGGGCTGATCTGCAGTAACCAGCGCACCAGTTCCGCGGTGGGACCTTCTGCCTGGTGGAGGGACCCCGCGCAGGGAGGGAGCCTGCCAGCTTCCCTTCCGCGACCTCTGTTCCCGCGGACTGCGCTGGAGAGACCAGTACCCAGGCTCTCCCCCCAATATAACATCACTTGGGACACGGCCTGTTGGGGCTTCCTTCTGTGCCCGAGGGCGGGTTGGCGCTGTGGTCGTCTGGGTGCCAGATCGGCGGGCCATCGTGACCACAGGGTGAGCAGCGCCACGGAGAGTGCCCTCCGCCATCTTTGCTCCAGTGACCAGGTAGTTGGGACCACCAGGCTCAGAGACAGACAGGCATAATATCGCTTCGGGTTCAGGCAGCTTGTGTGTAACCTGCTCCCAGGTGCTGGGCTGATCTGCAGTGACCAGCGCGCCAGATCTGCTGTGGGACTTCTGCCTGGCAGAGGGACGCCCCCTCCCCCCCCAGGAGAGATCACACACCCCTGCACAGGGCAGGAGCCTGCCAGCCTCCCTTTGGCGACCTCTGCTCCAGGAATCCACTAGGCTGAGCCTTTAGATGTGCAAGGCCTCCCCAATATAAGATCACTTGGGGCAAAGCACATTAGGGCTCCAAAGTCACTCAGGAGCAGGCAGGCCCCAGAAATCGGTGCCAGGGGAATCCTGGTAATCCAGGGGGGGCAGAAATAGCTTTGCAGGCTCACAGGAGGTCCAACCAACAGCCAGTGGCAGCAGGACCAACTAACACCAGAGGTATCCAGATGGCAAAAGGCAAACGTAGGAATGTTACTAACAGTAATCAAAGTAATGTGGGACCATCCGAACCCAACTCTCCAACAGCAGCAAGTCCTGGATACCCCACCACACCCGAAAGACAAGATCTGGATTTAAAATCACTTCTCATGATGCTATTAGAGGATCACAAGAAGGACACAAATAAATCTCATAAAGAGTTACAGGAGACCATGAATCAACGGTTAGAAGCCCTTACAAAGGAAACACAAAAATCGCTTAGAGAAATGCGGGAGAACATGGATCAAAAGATGGAGGCGCACAAGGAGACAACACAAAAATCGCTTAACGAGATGAATCAACGGGTAGATGCACTCACAAAGGAATCACAAAATTTGCATAAAGAAATGCAGAAGAATATGGGTCAACAGACGGATGCCCATAAGGAGGCAACACAAAAATTGCTTAAAGAAATGAATCAACGGTTAGATGCCCTTACAAAGGAAACACGAGAACTGCTTAAAGAAATGCAGGAGACGATGGATCAACAGATGGAATCCCATGAGGAGGAAACACAAAAATCGCTCAGAGAAATGCAGGAGAACGTGGGTCATCAGGAAGAAATCCTGAAAGAGGTAATGCAAAAATACCTTAAAGAAATACAGGAAAATACAAACAAACAAGTGAAGGATCTCAGCAAATCCATCCAGGAACTAAAAAAGGAAGTAGAAACAACTAAGAAATCACAAAGGGAGACAACTTTGGAGATAGAAAACCTTGGGAAGAAATCAGGAGTCATAGATGCAAACATCAACAATAGAATACAAGAGATGGAAGAAAGAATCTCAGGTGCTGAAGATTCCATAGAAAGCATCGACTCAACAGTCAAAGAAAATGCAAAATGCAAAAAACGCGTAACCCAAAACATCCAGGAAATCCAGGACACAATGAGAAGACCAAACCTAAGGATTATAGGTATAGATGAGAGTGAAGATTTGCAACTTAAAGGGCCAGTAAACATCTTCAACAAAATTATGGAGGAAAACTTCCCTAACTTAAAGAGAGAGATGCCGATGAACATACAAGAAGCCTACAGAACTCCAAACAGACTGGATCAGAACAGAAATATCTCCCGTCACATAATAATCAAAACACCGAATGTTCTAAACAAAGAAAGAATACTAAATGCAGTAAGAGAAAAGGGCCAAGTAACATACAAAGGAAGACCTATCCGAATCACATCAGACTTCTCACCAGAGACTATGAAAGCCAGAAGATCCTGGGCAGATCTCATGCAGACACTAAGACAGCACAAATGCCAGCCTAGACTACTATACCCAGCAAAACTCTCAATCACCATAGATGGAGAGACCAAGATATTCCATGATAAAACCAAATTTTCACAATATCTTTCCACAAATCCAGCCCTGCAACGGATAATAGGTGGAAACCTCCAATACAGGGAGAGAAACAACACCCTGGAAAAAATGAGATAATAACCTTCTTGAATCAAACCCAAAAGTAGATAACCACTCAAACATAAAGATAGCGTCAAGAATGGCAGATGGCAATAATCACTATGCCTTAATCTCTCTTAATATCAATGGTCTCAATTCCCCAATTAAAAGACATAGACTAGCAGACTGGATACGTAAACAGGACCCAGCATTTTGCTGCATGCAGGAAACGCACCTCAGTGTCAAAGACAAACACTACCTCAGAGTAAAAGGCTGGAAAACAATTTTACAAGCAAATGGCCCCAAGAAACGAGGTGGAGTAGCCATCCTAATATCGGATAAAATTGATTTTCAACCCAAAGTCATCAAAAAAGACACAGAAGGACACTACATACTGATCAAGGGAAAAATCCACCATCAAGAACTCTCAATCCTGAATATCTATGCTCCAAATGCAAGGGCACCCTCATTCGTAAAAGAAACTTTACTAAAACTCAAAGCACACATCGCACCGCACACAATAATAGTGGGTGACTTCAACACCCCGCTCTCTGAAATGGATCGTTCAGGAAAGCAGAAACTAAACAGGGACACAGTGAATCTAATTGAAGCCTTGGACCAAATGGAACTAACTGATATATATAGAACATTTCATCCTAGAGCTAAAGAATACACCTTCTTCTCAGCTCCTCATGGTACCTTCTCCAAAATTGACCATATAATTGGTCACAAATCAGACCTCAACAGATACAAGAAGATAGAAATAATCCCATGCCTCCTATCAGATCACTATGGAATAAGGGTGGTCTTCAATGGCAACAAAAACAAAAGAAAACCCACGTACACATGGAGGCTGAACAATGCTCTACTCAATGATAACTTGGTCAAGGTGGAAATAAAGAAAGAAATCAAAGACTTTTTGAAAGTTAATGAAAATGAAGGCACAACATACCCTAACTTATGGGACACAATGAAAGCAGTGCTAAGAGGAAAATTCATAGCCCTGAGTGCCGCCAAAAAGAAACGGGAGACAGCATACACTAACAGCTTAATGGCACACCTGAAAGCCCTGGAACAAAAAGAAGCAAATACACCAAAGAGGAGTAGAAGGCAGGAAATCATCAAACTCAGGGCTGAAATCAATCAAGTAGAAACAAATAAAACCATACAAAGAATCAACAAAACGAGGAGTTGGTTCTTTGAGAAAATCAACAAGATAGATAAGCCCTTAGCCAGACTAACCAGAGGGCACAGAGATAGTATCCAAATTAATAAAATCAGAAACGAAAAGGGAGAGATAACAACAGAAACTGAGGAAATTCAAAAAATCATCAGATCCTACTACAAAAACCTGTATTCAACACAACTAGAAAATCTTGAGGAAATGGACAATTTCCTTGACAGATACCAAGTACCAAAATTAAATCAGGATCAAATAGACCATCTAAACCGTCCTATAACCCCTGAAGAAATAGAAGTTGTCATTGGAAGTCTTCCAACCAAAAAAAGCACAGGTCCAGATGGTTTTAGTGCAGAATTCTATCAGACCTTCAAAGAAGACCTAACACCAATACTCTTCAAACTGTTCCACAAAATAGAAACAGAAGGAACACTACCCAACTCGTTCTATGAAGCCACAATTACACTAATACCAAAAGCACACAAAGATCCGACAAAGAAAGAGAATCTCAGGCCAATCTCTCTTATGAATATCGATGCAAAAATACTCAATAAAATTCTTGCCAACCGAATCCAAGAACACATCAAAACGATCATTCACCACGATCAAGTAGGCTTCATCCCAGGGATGCAGGGATGGTTCAATATAAGGAAATCCATCAATGTAATCCACTACATAAACAATCTCAAAGAAAAAAACCACATGGTCATCTCATTAGATGCTGAGAAAGCATTTGACAAAATTCAGCATCCTTTCATGCTAAAGGTCTTGGAAAGATCAGGAATTCAAGGCCCATATCTAAACATAGTAAAAGCAATTTACAGCAAACCAGTAGCCAGCATCAATCTAAACGGAGAGAAACTTGAAGCAATCCCACTAAAATCAGGGACTAGACAAGGCTGCCCTCTCTCTCCATATCTTTTCAATATAGTACTTGAAGTTCTAGCTAGAGCAATTAGACAAGAAAAAGAGGTCAAAGGGATACAAATTGGAAAGGAAGAAGTCAAACTATCACTATTTGCAGACGATATGATAGTATACATAAGCGACCCAAAGAACTCCACCAGAGAACTCCTACAGCTGATAAACGACTTCAGCAAAGTGGCCGGATATAAAATCAACTCAAGCAAGTCAGAAGCCTTCCTATACTCAAAGGATAAGCAGGCTGAGAAAGAAGTAAGAGAAATAATACCCTTTACGATAGCCACAAACCATATTAAGTATCTTGGCGTGACGCTAACCAAACAAGTGAAAGATCTGTATGACAAGAACTTCAAGTCTCTGAAGAAAGAAATTGAAGAAGACCTCGGAAGATGGAAAAATCTGCCATGCTCATGGATTGGCAGGATTAATATAGTAAAAATGAGCATCTTACCAAAAGTAATACACAGATTCAATGCAATCCCCATCAAAATCCCAACTCAATTCTTCATAGAGTTAGAAAGAGCAATTCAAAAATTCATCTGGAATAACAGAAAACCCAGAATAGCTAAAACTATTCTCAAGAGTAAAAGAACCTCTGGGGGAATCAGTATCCCGGACCTCAAGCTGTACTACAGAGCAATAGTGTTAAAAACTGCATGGTATTGGTACAGTAACAGACATGTAGATCAATGGAACAGAATTGAAGACCCAGAAATGAATCCACACTCCTATGGTCACTTGATCTTTGACAAAGGAGCTAAAACCATCCAGTGGAAAAAAGATAGCCTTTTCAACAAATGGTGCTGGCTCAGCTGGAGGTCAACATGCAGAAGAATGCAAATTGACCCATCCTTATCTCCTTGCACTAAGCTCAATTCTAAGTGGATCAAAGATCTCCACATAAAACCAGACACACTGAAACTAATAGAAGGGAAACTAGGGAAGAACCTTGAACATATGGGCACAGGGGAGAATTTCCTGAACAGAACTCCAATAGCTTATACTCTAAGATCAAGAATAGACAAATGGGACCTCATTAAATTACAAAGTTTTTGCAAGGCAAAAGACACTGTCAAAAAGACAAAGCGGCAACCAACTAACTGGGAAATGATCTTTACCAACCTTACATCCGACAGAGGGCTAATATCCAAGATATACAAAGAACTCAAGAAGTTAAACTCCAGAGAGGCAAGTAACCCTATTAAAAAATGGGGTACAGAGCTCCACAAAGAGTTCTCACCTGAAGAATATCTAATGGCTGAGAAGCACCTAAAGAGATGTTCATCATCCTTAGTCATTAGGGAAATGCAAATCAAAACAACCCTGAGATTCCATCTCACACCAGTCAGGATGGCTAAGATCAAAAACACAGGAGACAGCAGTTGTTGGCGAGGATGTGGAGAAAGAGGAACACTCCTCCACTGCTGGTGGAATTGCAGGCTGGTACAACCACTCTGGAAAGCAGTCTGGCGGCTCCTCAGAAAACTGGGCATGACACTTCCGGAGGATCCGGCTATACCACTCCTGGGCATATACCCAGAGACTTTACCTGCGTGCAATAAGGACACATGCTCCACTATATTCATAGCAGCCTTATTTATAATAGCCAGAAGCTGGAAAGAACCCAGATGTCCCTCAACGGAGGAATGGATTCAGAAGATGTGGTATATTTACACAATGGAATACTACTCTGCAATTAAAAACAATGAATTCACGAAATTCCTAGGCAAATGGTCAGAACTTGAAAATATCATCCTTAGTGAGGTAACCCAATCACAAAAGATCACACATGGTATGAAGTCACTGATAAGGGGATATTGACCCAGAATCTCAGAATACCCTAGACACAATCAGCATATCAATAGATTTCTAAAAAGATGGAAGGAGAGACCCCTGGTCCTGGAAAGACTGGATGTAGGGGAACGCCAGGACAGAGTAATGAGAGGGGGTTGAACGGAGAAAAGAGGGAGGGAAGGGGGCTTATGGGACTTTCGGGGAGGGAGGAAACGGGAAAGGGGAAGTGATTTGGAATGTAAATTAAAAAAATAAAATTAAATTAAATTAAAAAAAAAAAAAAGAAAGCAGATTAAGCAAGCCATGAGGAGCAAGCCAGTAAGCAGCACTCCTTCATGGACTCTGCATCAGCTCCCGCCTCCAGGATCCTGCCTTGACTTTCTGTCCTGGCTTCCTTCAGCAATAGACTATGACCTATAAACTGAGCTGAAATAAACATTTTCTCCCAAAATTGGTTTTGGACAGTGTTTATCTCAGCAAAAGAAACCAATTTAGGACAGTCAGTTCTTCAAGTTAATCCTTTGTGAGTTGTTGGTTTTTTGTTTTTGTTTTGTGTTGCGTCAGTTTGTGTCGTTTGGGTTTTTGTGTCTTCACACTGATAATAGAAGTTTCTGTGTGTTGGAACGTGGCCCACAGCCTCAGGAACCTTACCCATGGCCCTTCTTAAGCAAGTTGCTCCATTTCTTTTTTTTATTATTATTATTTTTTTACTGAATATAATCTTCATTTACATTTCAAATGCTAAAACCGTTCCCGGTTTACCCCCTCCCCGAAAACTCCCAAACCCTCCTCCCACCCTCAGCCTCCAAGTATATGCCCCTCCACCTGACCCACTCCCACCTCTCCCCAACCTTTCTTTGGAACTCCATTTCTTTGGCGAGAAGTCCTACCTGTAGCCTGAACCTTTGGACTTCGGGGTGGTCACTAAGCACATCAGCAGGACTGGGGACAGAACGGTGTCAGCTCTCTGTCTCTGACACAGAGTGCACATCAGAGCTCTGGGCTCCAACAAGCTGAAGAGCAAACCCCAGAGTGGGAGCATGGGCCCAGCATAGTCACTGCTGCTGGAAGCTGTCTGCAGTTGAGCCTGACAACCGCCCATAGCTCCCTCCTTTCCAGCAAGTTGGCTGGTTCTCTGGGACCAACAGAGGGCACACACACGATGACTTTGAAGGAAAATCTTTCTTTTTCTTTTCAGCCAAGTCTTATTTGCTTTTCTAAAGCAATTTATTTATTTGCATGTGACTGTGCACATGTGTGGGGATGGGGTTGGGAGAGATGGGACAGGAAGCAAGTGGGCTGGGCGCATGCGTAGACCAGAGAGGGCACTGAGTGTCCTCTCCAATTCGTCTCCGCCTATTCCTTTCTAGCAGGGTCTCTTCCTGAACTGTAAGCTTCTGTCTTCTCTATTAGCCTGGAAGCCAACAAACCTTTCTCTCTTACACCTGGGAGCTGGGATCACAGCCCACAGGGTGCACCTGCTTGCTACGTGGTGCATGCTGGGGTTGAATTCTGGTCATCGTGGTTTTATAGCAAGCACCCTTTACCAAGCACCCTTTACCAACTGTAACTGTCTCCCCAGCCCACTATCTGCTTTTTCTGCAAATAGCAATTTAATGTGAGAACACACACACACATGCACACACGCATGCATGCACACACACACACATGCACGGGCACATACATGGGCACACGCAGACACAGACTCACATGCACAAGCACACATACAGACACATACACAGACACACAGACATACCACACACACACGCACACGCACACACAGACATACCACACACACGCACACACACACACACACACACACACACACACACACACACACTATATTAGTTACATTTCATCTCTCTGTGACCAAATTCCTAACAGAGAACAACCTTAGGGCTCTCAGCACGTTCATAATCTTCTGTTCCTGGAGAACTCCATCTGTTAGGCAGCCTCTGCCTTCCTGTCTGATCTGACAGGCTGTTCTGGCAGCCTCATGCTCAGCCCTGGTCCTGGACTTTGTCTTCCCAGTCTCGCATGCTCATGACGTTAGCAGGAATTACTTCAGCAGCGCATCATAAATTACCCTTCCTTGAATTGTACTTCAGATTCCGGCTCCTAGGTCCCAGTCCACATGGAGGGACTTGCTGGCGCAGCTGTGCCAAGTTAAAAGGTAAAGTTCTCAGGTCCCTTGGCAAAGCCTCAGGAGGCTCCACTTGGTGCAGTGAATTAACCTTTAAAAAGAGAGAGAAGACACAAATTAAAATAAAAACAGAATGTTATAACAGACACCATTAAAATGCAGAAGCCCAGGGAATGTTTTGGAAATCCGCATTTGGATTCCTAGGCTGGAACAAAATGCAGGTGACAGCTGTCACTGGAGATGAGCACTTAATATGTGTGCATTTAGTATGTATTTAGAGCCAGGGGTGGGATACAGGTCTGTAATCCCAGCACCTAGGAAAGAGAGGCAAGCAGATCTCTGTGAGTTCCAAGCCAATCCGGGCTACATCGTGAGACCCTGTCTCAAAAAATAAACAAAAAACAGAACAGAAAGCCAAGCAGGATGTGTGTGCCTTCACTCCCAGCATTCTGGAGTGAGGCAGGCAGATCTCTGAGTTCCAGGACAGCCTGGTCTACAGAGCAAGTTTCAGGACAGCCAGGGCTACACAGAGAAACCCTATCCAAAAACAAACAAACAACAACAAAAAAAAAAAAAACACAGAAATAATTGGCACACACTCTTGCACTCCACAGTCTTGTTCTTAAAGTTCAAAGGAACATATTTTGAACTTTAAAAAACAAGACAAAAATTTTATAGCAAATATTAATTACATTACACAATAAAAGAATTGCCATGTAACAAAAATTTTACAGTGAAACAAAACTAGATTTGACAGTACAATTTTATAACCTTAGAACACACCCTTGAGTATAAGAAAGTTGAAATTTGGGGGCTGGAGAGACAGCTCAGCGGTTAAGAGCACTGACTGCTCTTCCAGAGGTTCTGAGTTCAATTCCCAGCAACCACATAGTGGCTACAACCATCTGTAATGGGATCTGTTGCCCTCTTCTGGTGTGTCTGAAAACAGCTACAGTGTGCTTACATATAAATAAAAATCAAGTCAATATGTTAGTGAACACCAGACTAAAGTTAGTCAGAGAAAAATTAAAAAGATAACAGCCAAGATTGATTGAATAGAGAGGAAGAAAGGAGGAGCTATCCAGATAAGATAGACAGATTAATGACAGGAAGATAAAATAATTTGGTTTGCTTTAAATTTGATTGGTAGAATGATTAAGGAAAGCATATTAAAATGCATCATTGTTTTCTTCCTCCCCAAACCACCCTTCAGTGGCCACAAAAGAAACGTATGTTGAATTTCTCTTTCTCACATGTAGAGAGGAAGGAAAGAGGAGATAATTTGAGGGTGGGAGCACAGCTGGTCTCTACTTCCATCCTCCGGGTGGTCAAGCACCAGGAGATGGTTTTCAGTATTACTGCTTTTCTTTATTGGGGGAGGGGCGAAACGGCTCTTCTAGATGATATTACGTCAAACAGCAGCTCTCTTTTTTAATGTTTGTGTATATGTATGTATATATTCATTTATTTATTTACTCACTTTACATCACAATCTCCTCCCAACCATTACAAGTCCCTCCCCCCATTACTCCCTCCCCTTCTCCTAAGGTGAATCCCCCCTTGGGTACCACCCCACCTACAGTGGCTCTCTTTATTGGGGCCAGGGGTGTAACAAAGTCTATATAAACCTTGGGGAGTGGGTTTTCAAGGAGAGCATACATTATTGGCTGGAACTAAAGTACTGAGAGTGCTTTATTTGCATGAAGAGGAATTCCAGGTGCTTAAACCTATAATTTGACCAAGAGGCTATGTGACTTCTGGACAGAGGCGGGTTGTAGGGTTAATTGGCATGCAGGCCAAGAACAGGAAGGGAGCGATCCTTACTCTGACCAGTTTCAAGATGAGATTTTTCAGGGTATGGATACTTCCCAACCTCGCTCTTGTTCCAGGCCTGTTCTCCAGGTCACGCTTGCCCCACAAAGAAGAACAAAATGGACTGGAAAGTCCCTGTGTCACTATAGAACCCCCCCGGGGGTTGGTAGCATTTCTAAGAATAGCAGGTCTGCCCCTCAGCCTCAAGTAATTAGATATTGTAACTCTCTCTCTATTACTCCCTCAAAAGGGTAGAGATTTATTCACAGGATAATATAAAATAAAAAGTATCTGAGGTGGGGTCCCAGAAGCAAGGTTGAAGCCGGGAACTCGCTCTGATAACAGGATCAGTAAGGCAACTTTGAGCGCTGAATCCCAAGGTACACCATTTGTCTTCTGCCCTGTGTATGCTCCCAAATATGAACGTGTGTCCTTACCCTCAGCAAACGTGTGTATTTTGGAAACTCCCACTAACCGCAGAGGAAAGAAGTAAAGATATATACCCTGGGCAACCACCAAACAAAGACCTTACACAGAAGTCTATGCTTGGTGAGCTTTGGTCAAGATTCCACTTCCCAGTTCTTAGGCAGGCCATCAACGGTTCCATCTGAGTTGACACTTTAAAACCAAAATAGGAAAAGGGCCGGGCGGTGGTGGCGCACGCCTTTAATCCCAGCACTTGGGAGGCAGAGGCAGGAGGATTTCTGAGTTCGAGGCCAGCCTGATCTACAGAGTGAGTTCCAGGACAGCCAGGGCTACACAGAGAAACCCTGTCTCAAAAAAAACAAAACAAAAAAAAAATAGGAAAAGGTAGGAGAATCCAACTCTGAGCCTCCTTTTTTTTTTTTAGCCCATGAAGACCATTTGTGCTTCCAATCCTTCCACTGGCGCATGGTCAACAGGGCTACACTATTAGAGAAAACCAATTCTCCCCCTCCCCATGGTTAACAGCTGCCAATAACTATTTGGTGGTACACACCTGAAACCCAATCTTTCAGAATGCTGAGGCAGGAAGATTGCTGTGAGTTGAAGAGCTGCCTGGGACATGGAACAGTGCCCTGATTGGGAAGGGGGATGAACTGTTACTGAGTCTAGTTACACACAACCCCTCACCTTTCTCACTGGAACCAAAAGGCATCCCCTTGTATAAGGTGGTTGAAGGCCCGTCTAAAATCCATCCCCTCTCCCACATGGGTCCATTGTCCTGGCTTTGGTCCTCAAATAATAAATGCTAAAGCAATTAGGAAAAAAAAAGAATCAATGTGAAATTGGTTGTGGGATAATTGATTAGGTTTTGTTTTTGTTTTTTTTTTTACAATCTCGAAGTTGCCATACTCATTTTTACAATCAATCAATTATCAATTTAGCACAAAAAGATATTGTCTGAAACATCTCCCTACAGATCCAGAATACAAACTAGGACAGAGCATAAACCAGAAAGATCCTTCCAGAGACTACAGAGCCAGGTCCCCAGGTCTCTGTAGTCTGGAGGGGAATTGCAGTCCTCCGGGCCCATGGCTGAAGAAGCCACTCAGGAACACATGAGGAAGTTGGGCACCGATGAACCCTGGTGCCCAGAGCCCAGGGCCTATGTCAACGGCCCCATCACATGCTCCCCATGAACCCGTAGCCAGGAGAGATGAGAGCATCTGGCAGCAAGATTTGATTCTGAGTTACTAGGAGTTACTGAAAACCAAAGTGGGTAGTTGTGTGAGCCTCATGCCTTAACAAAAAGTTTCATATAACCCCTGGGAAAAGGTCATCTGGGCCTGCCCAGCACAGGCTCTGGCCAAGATGAATACCTTGTCAAATCAAGACAGCATGGTCCATAAAGTTAAAAGGGATGGGCGGATGTAGTTTCTAGGGCAGGGTCCACTGTAAACTATCCTGTGATTGTGAACGTTATTTATAAAAACCATCTGTGGCTCCCTTTCTGGGCACAAGATCTCTCGGGCTGCCAGGCTAGAGGGATGTGGAAAGAGAAGCCTACAGATCTTCCTGATTGTTTGTTTGATCTGTGGCTGGAGCCGTTATTAGTGTGCCCATGGTTTTGATTAAGTGACAAGAGGCTTCCGTCCTAACTCAAGCCTTCAGAACTTCTAACTTCTTCAGATAGTGGAAGTATTTTTTTGTTTTCATTTTTGTTACATGGACTTAGGGCCCTCAAATGCAACATAGAAAAAAGTTGGCTATGTTACTTCAAATTCATTTCATTAAAAATTACACCCACATGAACAGATGACCAGCAAGATTGTAGTTTTCATGATGAAAATCTGCTTCATCCAGCACATGACCTTATCTTCGCTGAGCGTTTTGACTTTGAAAAATGCACCAAGCCCAACAGCATGTTTTCCATTATCAACTCCAGCTCTGGACTCTGACACAGTCAGCTCGGCCTCTCATTCAGACCTTTGTTCTCAAAGGACCCTTCGACCAGGTGCCAGTCCTGACAGATAGTACAATGACAGAGGACAATTTGAGGAAAGTTCACTTAAGAGACTATTTGCAAAGGGGACAGCGTTCTGGAGATTGATGGGGATCTGTATGTGTGTGTGGTGCACCCTAGAGCAGCAGAGGGATATTGGCTCAGCCTCTTCAACACAGAGGTCTGGCCAGGGGGAGGCTATGGGAGCTCTGAGGAGAGAGGAGAAGCTCTGTCTCTTCATGTGGTTGTAGCATAGGAGCTGTGGGCTGTGTGTGGTCCAAGAGTGAACTCAAAGTGGACTCAATAGTCGGGAAGAGAGTGTGTGGATAAATCCAACCTCCTGCCTAACCCGTCAGAGCTTCCAGTAGCCAACTCCAAGCACAAAACTGCCCACCAATATGGATCCCAGGGCTGGGTAGAGAGTGGACCCGGAGTGGTGTCTTAGTCATTTTTGTGTTATTATTACAGAATGCCCAATACTGGATAACAAATAAAGTCTGGCCTGCTGCTTTAGTTGCCACTGAAAGGACAGATGAGCCCAGGCCTCCTACCACCCTGTGGGTCAAGCCTTGTACCCTGTGTGTATGTTTGAGGTGTACATACTTGTGTGTTAACCTGAATTATAAACTAGGAGACCAGGATTAGAAGACCTGAATAAACATCTGTGTAGCTGTGTCACTGTTGGGTAGCAATTGCCTCCATGTTGAAACTTTCTACCCTGGAGGGAGACTCCTGGGACTGAGGAAGTGCCTAAGCTGGCTCATGCAGACTAGGGAAGCAGGACTAGAGAGGACTCAGCCATCAAGAGTGTGTCCTGCCCTTCAGAGAGGACCCAAGTTTGGTTGCCAGCAAGAGCACATTGGTCAGCTCCCAACTAACTGTAACACAGCTAAGAGGGGATCCTCTGGACTCTGCAGGTACCATGCGCACGTGTGTGAGTGCGTGCATGCGTGTTTGTGTGTGTGTATGTGTGTGTGTATGCGTGTGTGTATGCGTGTGTGTGTGTGTGTGTGTGAAGAACTCAGAAGCTTTCCAAGGTCCTGTCCTCTTCAAGGTTGCATAAACAGAGGACTGTTTAGGAGACAGCCTCTCCAACCTGCCGACCCTCCTGCAGGTTGTGCAGAGAGCCCCGGGACTCCAGCCTTCCGGAGCATCACCTTGCAGTCAATCAGCTGCCTTTGAGTCACCCAGGCTCCCGGGGAACTCTGGTATACCGAGCTGCACTTTGGCATTACTCTTGCTTTAGTCTGTTGTCATTTCCTTCTTGATGAGAAGATGTTTCTTTATGTCTCCCCAGGAACAGTTCCTCCACCACCCCCCACCAGCCAAGATGATAACTCAGAAGTGATATGTTTTAGGTACCATAACAGTTTAGTAGCACACTCAGAAACTTGAAACAATGCAGAGTGTGGTCTCTTGTGATGGATGGCAGTGGACCCTGTCAACTTCACCAACTGGTGGCCTTTACTGCTGCTAATTTGCATGTTGTATCCTTATAGATTAAATGACATGAGTCTTTGGTGTGTGACTTTTGATGATGAAATGTATTTCTTCCCAGTGTCCCTCAGGGAGAAGGATCAGAGTAGCTTACCTTCACAGGGTATAGAGATTATTCTTCTCACTGTGTTTATCCTGTATTCTCTCCCGACATAGTCCAGAAGGACTCTCTGTTCAGACAGTTCAATGGCATCAGAGTACTTTACTGTATTGATGGCATGGAGCCCAAAGAGAGGCAGTATGTGGTCTCCCTAGAGATTGCAGCTAGCATGTAGCACACTTGGGAATACTAAACTGAACCATTTATTGGGTGCCTCAGAGAGCTATCAGTTTTCAGAATATCTCCCAAAACAAGAGCAGATCCGGCATCAGACTGACTACTGAGCAGTCACAGCTCTTGACCAAAGAACACGATAGCTGCCACGGCAAACCAAGGCGGACTCTCTGAATGAAGGGAGCCAGTGGGTGAAACACTGCAGAAAGGCTGTGCCACACTCCGCAGAAAACTACTTACCACAGAAAAATGAACTCCTGAAATGCCAGCAGCCCATAGTCAACACTGACTGACCTCAGGACATAACTGGATGTCTGAGCAGAGCTGCCCATTATGAGCTGAATATCAGAGCCACCAAATCCCAAGGAGGCACGGCTAGACTAAATCTAAAGCTACGGCTTCCAGCTGCCATGCCAAGCTTCTCTTGACAAATGTGTGCACAACAGTGAAGTGACCGTGTGACCCTGGCCATCACAGTGACAAAGCCATTGCTATATAACAATGCAGTCATGGCTCAGGGTGTAGCAGCACTACTTGGTGAGTCTACGCCTGGTGATAACTGTAATGTGCAACTGCAGGAATCCTATCCTGAAAAAGGCACAGAGACCTCAGAGACAAAGGTCTTTATTATCTCATTAGATAGCAACCCAAACCAACAGACCGGCCTGTCAAAGAGGAAGGACAGAAACAGTGCTAACAGAGAAGATAATGACTTCAGGACCAACTGTAATAGTACAGATTGCAGCTTGTCCCTATAAAGGTGTTTTGAGATAGTATTAACATTTTAATCAGTAAGTTTTGAAGCGTGTTATCCCTCATAACATGGGTCGGCTTAAAGCAAAGGGTGTGTGGTTCCAGCAGCATGGGTTCTCAAAGCTATGACATGGAAGTCCTATCTATGGGTCTGGGGAGACAGCTCTGTGATAAAGTATCTGCTGTTTCATATAGAACATGAAAGTTTAGGCCAAACATGTTTATGAGCCCCTTGGACACCTTTGAGATCATCCAACAACTGGCAGTCCTCAAACTCAGCAATGACCTTTGCCTGTGTGTTAAGAATAATGGGGGCGGGGGAGGAATCCTGAACATGATTTCAAAAAGAGTGAGTCCCATCTGGTAAGGGGAGTTTCTTACCCAGTAGATAGTGAAGGGAAAAGAGTTATTCAGTCATTGTCAGTCTCTTAGGTCAATTTAGTTAAGGTCTCCTTTAGAGTCTTGTTTATCTTTTTATCTGTCCTTATCTCTGGAGTCTATATGTACAATAAAGTTTTTAATCAATCTCTAGAATACTGGCTAGTCCCTGACTTATCTGTCCCATTGTCTGACCCTATCATCTGAGAAAACCCATACCTTGGCAGTATGTCCTTTAAGAGTTTCTTAGTCACTGTGGATGTTGTTTTATGTTTGGTGGGGAAAGCTTCAGTCCAACTTGAAAAGGTTTCTATAGACATCAGTAAATATTTATATCTAATTTTTTCTGGTTTTATCTCTGTGACGTCTGTCTCTCAGTAGATCCTAGGCTTTGTGGTTCTTTTTATTCGTCACCATGTTAGCTGGCAGGCTTTACAGTTCTTGACAGTCTCAGCTATCTTTGAGTTGGCATCTCTAATCTTGATATTAGTGTGTCATATTTTCTGGACGCCCATGTGGGAAGAGCAGTGGTTCTTCTGAAGTATGTGTAGTCTCTCTTTTTCTGGCACAATGGGTTTGTAATCTGTTGTTCTCCACCTTCTGTCATAACATTGGGACATGGGCAAATTCCTAGCCCAGATTAGGTCATCTTTTAAACACTTAGAGTGGTCAGGAAACATAGGATCCCCAGAATCCAAGGAAGTCAGGGGCAAGAGAGGTCTGATTTCTAGGGCAGCGACGTATTGGACTGCTTTATCTGCCCTATTGTTATCCTCTGAAATTGGGTTCCCTCTCTGCTGTCCTGAGCAGTGAATGATGGCCAGCTTTTAGGCCCCTGTAGAACCCTTAGTAGGGAGAGGATTTCCTTTTTATTTTTGATAGTCTGTCTTTCTGCCATCAGAAGGCCTCTCTATATATAAATAGCCCTGTGGACATAAGTGTAGCAAAGGCATACTGGCTATCCTGTCTTTTGTCTTTTCTCAGCTGCAATGCCTTGGTTAGAGCTAGCAGTTCAGCTTTCTGGGATGACCTTCCAGGTGGGAGTGGCTCCACCCATATGATCTCTGTGTTTGAGACTACCGCTGTCCCAGCATACCTCTATCTGTCCAGAATGAAGCTGTTGCTATTGGTGAACCACATTACCTCTGCATCCATCAAGAGTCTATCCTGAAAGTCTGTTTTGGCTCCAAGGATGTGGGCCAAAATGTCTGAGCAGTCATGTCTGGGTCAGGGAGCAGGGTAGCTGGGCTTAGGGCTGCTGGGTCTGAAAGGTTATCTTAGGGGGATTTAAGAGGAGAGACTGATAATGAGTCATTCTGGCATTGGTGATGGTCAGGTGATTTGACCCAGTGACAGGTTGTCAATATCCTTAACCAGGAGGGCCATGGGTGTGATGATGTGCAAATGGGGGGTAGGGGGACAGCCTCTGGCACCTGGGTGTCAGATCTCTCCTCAACAAAGAGACAGAAAGGGCTTAGTCACTTCTGGCACTCCCAAAGCTGGTGTAGAAATCTGTCTCTGGCCTCGGAGAGCCACCTCTGACCTTCTCTTAATATGTTTCTCCCAGATTTCGGGGCATTGCCTGTGATTGGCAGAGTTGGACCTTCTTAGTGGATAATCCCGGCTCTCCTCTGGGTTTGTTTTTGTTTGTTTCTGCTGTCACCAAGAGGTCATTCATAAGCTGTTGAAGAGACTTTATCTTTAGGTTCTAGCAAGACAGAATGTTAAGCTCTATTATCAACAAGGAAGCTGGTAGGTTTCCCCTCTATTTTTAGGGTTATCCTGGGCATCTTTTAAGACGATGGTTTGAATAGGCTTTTTTTCTTGAGTCACTCTCTAGCCCAGTGGCCCTCTTTCTTATAATAAGCACATCAGTTCTTTCTCAAGGGGGGGCTTTTTATCTTTAGGACCCCCCTTATCTCTTTTTCTGGAAGCCATCTGTTTTGGGCATCTCTTACAGTCTCCTGGTTCCGCCGTGGTTGTCAGCAGGGTCTTGGTCAGGTCGAGAGTCTATTGCCTCCGCTCTTACCTGCCTTTCCTGTGGGTTTGTTTTTTTCATAAGTAGGTTTGGCCTCTCATCTTGAGTTCAGATCCTTGGCACACACATAAAAAGCTGGGTGTGGTGGTACCTACCTATCACCCCAATGCTGGAGGCTGGAGATAAGCAGGTCCCTGGCACTCGCCCGCCAGGGAGAGACCTGGATTCAGTGAGAGAGCCTGCCACAAAAAAAATAAGGAGGAAGACACTCAATGTTGATCTCTGGTCTTCACATACATAGACATGCATGTGTGCGCGCACACACACACACACACACACACACACACACACACACACACACGCCCTGCTTGAATTTCCGTCTGCTGCCCTGTGGTGTTCAGCCTCGTGACTACAGCATCTACTCTCACCTGAATATCCAGCCAGTTGGCCTGTCATCACTGCAGATTTTGGACTTAGCTCCCACAAGGTTGTAAGACAGATTCTTTTTTTCTTTTTTTAATTATTTATTTTTATTTATATGAGTACACTGTAGCTGTCTTCAGACACACCAGAAAAGGGCATTGGATTCCATTACAGATGGTTGTGAGTCACCATGTAGTTGCTGGGAATTGAACTCAGGACCTCTTAACCTCTGAGCCATCTCTCCAGCCTGTAAGACAGATTCTTAAAGTAAATCTCTCATACACCTGTATATCACATTTACATATATACCAATAATGTATATAGGATATAATCTATTTAATTGGCTCAGCCTCTCTGGAGAATCCTAATATATCTCTTTTTATAAGGTGCTTTTTATGTTTTTATTAACACATTAGTCATACAGAACAATGGGCTTCATCATGACATTTTCATGCACGTATATATCGTATTTTGATCACAGTTACCCTATTGTTTTCTCTTTCCCTGTTCCCATTCCTGCTAGTATCTTTTGGTTATGTAAGGGAAGAAGGGAAATTTTGGCTTACCAGAGTAGCTGTTGTTTTTCTTTTATTTTTGAGATTATAATGTAATTTTCATGCATGTGTGTGCATGCAGGTATATGTGTGTGTGAGACCCAATGAGTTTCATTAGGGTTGCTTCCAACAACATGAGTGCCTTACCATTGAAGAAAATGTAAATATCTCTTCTTCTTCTTCTCTCTTCTTCTTCTTCTTCTTTCAGTGACCATTAAGTATTTGATCCTGAGAAAGAGAGGTGGCCTTGAAAGTCCCTCCCTCACCCATGATAGGATGTTCGAGGGCCTGATCCTGTTCAGGTCTTATATAGTTAGTTACAGCTATACATATACAAATATATCCTGTTCTCTATAATGTTACTTGGACATATTTTCAGAGCTGACCACCTGGTATAGATAGCCAACTGGTGTGCTCTTCCCTGGGGAAGACAGTCTGTCCCCTTCTCAGTCCTGCTGATCTCCTCAGTCTTCCCAGCAGCAGTCACAGTCTTACCACCGAGTTCTGGTAGGCAGCCAACAGCCCTGCCAATCACCTTGTTGTTTTTGGAGTGCTTAGAAGGACTCCCTGACCAAAAGCTCCTGAGAAGGCAGCCTGCTCCTGACATTGTGGTTTTCATTTAAGAACCCATAGCTTCTGGGGACAGCGTTATCCACCTATGTGTGGCATCTCCAACCTGGTCTTATATAGGCAGGTGGGTATATGTACATGTGGGTGGGTGCCTTCAGAGTCCAGACGAGGGTGTGAGATCCCCTGAAGCTGGAGTTACAAGTTGCTGTGAGCTGCCTGACATGGGTGATGGAAAGTGAATTCTTCTAGAGTAGCAAGTGTGCTTAACCCCTGAACCATCTCTCCCACTGCTAATTTTGCCTCTTTATTAGCTCGCCAAGTTCCAGCTTTTCATATATTCTTAGTTTTGGCCCACTGCATTATTGGAGTTCTTATAAAATGAGTGTGTGTGTGTGTGTGTGTGTGTGTGTGTGTGTGTGTGTGTGTAGGCATAGATATATGATTTATTAGAGTGGTTTACAGGCTGTGGTTCTGATAGTCCAACGTTAGCTATCTACCAAGAATTCAGTACTTGGTCAATATGCAGGACTGGATGTCTCAGCTGGTTTTCGGCATACACTAGGATCTTAAAGAAGTAGGCTCTAATGCCACTGAAGAAATGGACTTGCCCATGAGGGTGAGGGCAAGCAGGCAAAGAGCAAGATCTTCCTTCTCCCATGTCCTTTATATAGGCTGCCACTTGAAGGTGTGGCCTGGATTAAAGGTGGATCTTCCCACCTCAAAAGATCTAGATTAAAGATGTGTCTTCACATGTCAAGTGATTTAAGAAAAAAAATTCCCTCACTGGCATACCCAACCACGTGGCTTTTAGTTAACTCCAGATGTGGTCAAGCTGACAGCCAGGCACAGCCGACACACTGGAGCTTCCCTGTTCTTTCCTCCTCTGCCTGCCCCGCCCCACTTACCCAGCATTCCACCTTCTACTTCTATATCATATGTCTTAGACAGTGTAAACCCCTCCCCTCCCATGGACCCTGTTCTAGTTTCCTGGTCTATACACACACTTGCTCCCATGTCAATGCACACTTATAAAATGAGTGTGTGTGTGTGTGTGTGTTATAAAAACCCAAAGCCAGGATCTATCTGTATATGCAAAACCACGTGAACCCTTAGCTTGCCCTGCCTGGGTTACCTCACTTAACATAATGTTTTCCAATTCCATCTATTTTTCCCAGCAAATTTCATACTTTGTTTTTCATTATAGCTGAATAAATTCCATTGTGCATATGCACCTTGTTTCCATTATTCCATTCAAAAGCTTTTTATTAAAAGATGAAAAGACAACTGACAGGAGCTCAGTGTAGAGCATCAGTGGGGCAGACCACTGAACAGGAGGAGGGCAGCTGGTGCCAGTGCCATCCTGCCAGGGTTGCCAACGATGCTCACCAGAACAGACCTCTTGAGAAGACCTTCTTGTCCCATTTGTTCTCTCTCTCTCTCTCTCTCTCTCTCTCTCTCTCTCTCTCTCTCTCTCTCTGCTTCTCTTTCCATCCCTCCCTCCCCTCCTCCCAACCTTCCTCCCTTTCTCCCTTCCTTCCATCTTTATTCGGTTACAGGAATATTCTCAGTCAGCACATAGCAGACAGTCAATGTTGGAAAGCAAATGTCCCTGGCGTAACTTCACCATAATGGTTGAAAACTGGTGCACAGAGAACCCAGTTTCATCACTTTCCCCACAATCCCCAGGTAACTGAGGTAACCCCTTGGTTGCCCACAGAGGTTAATTTCTCACCAACATGCACTGTGCTTTCTTTCTTCTTTCCTTCTGTTCCATTTCCTCCCTGCTCCATGGATAGTTCTAGGAATCACATCACTGATAAACTATACTTGTATTCAGATCTTTGTCTCGGGGATTGTTTCTGGTGGGAACCAATCTAAAATAGGATCAGGAATCAAATATTTAAAAATTATTGTGGTTAAATGATGTGGCATTGTAAAGGCATCAATTAAAGCAATAAAAAATCAGAAAGGAGTCCAGAAGGGGACCCATTTGTGTATAAACACTTAGGCGTTCCGGAGAGTGGAAAGGACAACTGTCCCGTGGGTTAAACCTGACCCCTATTCATGGACACAAGCACTGATTCCTGGTCATGAGCTGGTGAATAACAAAACAGGATTTCCTGAAAATTCACTAGGAATATACCTATATCCAATTTTAGGAAGTAGTAGGTCAGGGAGATTTCTTCTACACACACAAACAGCACAAAGCCAGCTCTCATCCTCACACAGTTGAGACTAATAAATTCCTGCCACAGGAGACATATATATATATATATATATATATATATATATATATATATATATATATATATATGTATGTATATCCCTGTCTATTCAGCCTGTGTGCAACTGACCACTAGATGGCAGCAGAAGTCCCTGTTTTTCACCCCTTATGACAAAAAATGTTTCCAAGACAGTGACAAATGAGGGCTATAGTTGAAAGACCTAAAAGGGAAGGAGGGAAAACAAGATGTCCTATTAAATTTGAACTTTGGATAAAGAAGAAATGAACATCCACACGTACCTATGTAAACACACAGAAAGAAAAACAGTAAGGTATCTTTCACCCTGGACCCCATGGCACAGGCCTGTTATTCCAGTTTCTCAGGAGGCTGTGGCAGAAGGATCACAAGTTCAAGGTCTCCCTGAGCAACCAAGGAGAATCTCACCTCAAAATGATAGAAAAATCTATGGGGCCATCGAGATAATTTGGTGAGTAAAGCATCTGAAGGAGGTCTGACAACCTGAGTTCAATTCCCGGGACCCACAAAGTAGAAGGAGACCACTCACCCCACAAGCTGTCCTTTGACCTACACACATACACACACACACACACACACACACATTGTGCAAGCACAAATACATTGACACTAAATAAACAAAATGTAAGCAAAATTGTAAGTTTACAGAAGAAGACTGGGGATACAGCTGAGGCACATGGCCCTACGTTTAATCAGAAAGATTTTTTTTTACTATTTGAGTGTCCTATATTTTACATGATTTTCTATTGAAGGGTACAAAGAAGTCACTCAATAATTGAGAGTTATTGTCTTGAAATAAAAGTTATTTGATAAATTGGACTATAAGAAAGATTTCTAGTCATCAAAAGATGCCATCAAGTGGGACAGGAAAGGCACGGAGTGGGCACACTGTCTAAGCTACGCGTGGAGGCAAGAGCTTTAATCCCAGCACTCAGGAGGCAGAGGCAAGAGGAACTCTAAGCATTCCAGGCCAGTCAGGGCTACATAGTGAGACCTTGTCTCAAAAAGGGGCAGGGGTACGTATTACATGTATGTTGACACAGACCACAGTTGTCACCCGAAGACTTCATTCTGAGCCAAATATGAGTGGCCATAGCCTGGGGACCCAAAATTCAGGTTGTCCTGAATAAAATATTCCACCATGGAAAGGGTTGCATGTTTCTACAGTCATAGAACAAGAGACAATCATGACTCAAGGTCAATGCACTGGTATAGACAGCAGAAGGACGGTCCACAGCAAAGTGCAGAAACACTTGCCATGGTGTTGAGATTCTTTCTGACACCATCCTGAGCATATGGCTAGTGTGAAGCAGTGTCTGCTATGAATCCATCCCCGGAGGCTTTGTCTGATAGTCTAAGGATGTCAGGTCAGATACAGAAGACGGGCAGTGAGTGAGACGGAGATAACCCAGAATAATCTGTTCCGAATCTGCACTGTTCTAACTCTTCTCTAAAGCCATTCGTCTTTGTGGAATCTTAACACACACATGATTTTTTCCTTGGAACTTAGTCTACAAATTTGAACAAAGCTCACATTCACAATTTGTAAATTATGCATTTCAATGGGTAAGGAAAGATCAGACGGCCAGGTTTGGACTGGCGTGGCAGCACACACTTTAATCCCAGCACTCAGGAAGCTGAAGAAGGGGGATCTCTGTAAATCCAGATAAGATTAGACAACTGGGGCTGGAGAGATGGCTCAGTGGTTAAGAGCACTGACTGCTCTTCCTGAGGTCCTGAGTTCAATTCCCAGCAACCACATGGTGGTTCACAACCATCTGTAATGGGGTGTGATGTCCTCTTCTGGTGTGTCTGAAGAGAGTAATGCTGTACTCATATACATAAAATAAATAAATAAATCTTAAAAAAAAAGATTAGTCAACTCAATAAAATCAAAATCAAGAGTCTCGAAGAAGAAATTAACAAAATAATACAGTTAAATTACTAATAAACATGCCAACTATTGAACTGTATTAGTTCCAGGAAAACACAAAATAAGTCCCAAAGCAACAGCATAACACTCACAAGAATGCCTACAATTAAAAAGACGATAACTCCAGGGAGAGAAACAGGAACTCTTATCCACTGATGTAATAATTTCCAACCCCAATAAGTCCATATAAAAACATACAGTCTAGTATTTATAATTATAAACTATCTGCCTAGTTTGGGCAGGTCTAGCACTATACTAACTTATTCCCCAGCTATGAGACCCTTTTCAAATTGCGGTTTCTCCTGGTCACTCAGTGCTTTCTCCTCCTCTTCTTCCATCCTCTCCCTCACTCCCCCAAAACTCTCACCCCTGTCCCCTCCACTGCCCAATCACAGGCTCTAGCCTTTATTGACCAGTTAGGATGGGAAGAAGGTTCACATGAGATCACCTTAATATGTGATTGACGGCTCATCCATTGGGGACAATCCCTTTCATGGAAACAGAATTGACATCAGAATACAAACAGCAGCAGGGCAACCCATTTTTCCCCCTTTTGTCCAATTAAAAAGGCTCTTTCTCTGGGGGCTAGAGAGATGGCTCAGTGGTTAAGAGCACTGACTGCTCTTCCTAAAGTTCTGAGTTCAAATCCCAGCAACCACATGATGGTTCACAACCATCTGCAATTAAATCTTCTCCAGAAGAAGACACCCTCTTCTGGTGTGTCTGAAGATAGCTACAGTGTACTTAGATATAACAATAAATAAATCTTAAGGGAAAAAAGACTCTTTCTCTCAGATATAAATTGAACACAACTATAACAATTATGTAAATTATAAGGTATGAAATATACTTAACATGTAGTCCATCATATTTGTCAATTTAGATAAAGCACTCTATCATCTAACTTAACTTAAAGAGTTTACAGTTCCATGCCTGAATTATACTGACTTTAACTTTCATTACCATCTGAAATCCATCCTTTCAAATCTGAAACTTCTTCTTTAATGCTAAACAATTTAAGTTCAATTATGAGGCTATAACTAGTCTTCAACTCCATCAGAGATCTAAGAAGAAATTAAATATTACCTAAGTATATAGGAAGCACAGACTTAGCTTCCAAAATTATACAATTTGTAGAGATGGCTGACAGTCTGAGCAGCCCCTTAATTCCTTATAAAGATGTGCAATGCTCATACATCAATTCTAGGAATACACCCAGATATCTGCACTGGGTGACGATAAGGCAGGAATGAAAGCAACACCATGTTCTGTGGAACAACAACTCAAGGTCCATCAACCACACAGTGAATAATTAAAACTTTGACAAGATCAAACAACAGGGACCAGCAGCAACAGTCACCAGTCACAAAACAGGAAAATCTCATAATCAAAATGTCAAGTATAAGAAAGGATAGATTTTTGTTTATTTGTTGGTTGGTTGGTTGGTTGGTTTTGAGACAGAATTTCTCTGTGTAGCTCTGGCTGTCCTGGAACTTGCTTTGTAGACTAGGCTGACCTCGAACTCAGAAATTCACCTGTCTCTGCCTCCCAAATGAGGTATTACAAGCATATGCCACCACATCCAGCTTGCAGATTTTTTTTAGTTTATTCTTTTTTCATATAATACATCCCAACCACAGCCCCCCTCTCTCCACTCCTCTTAGCCCCCACACACACACCTCCCCTCATCTGAGGACAGCATAATACAACACAATAAGACTAGGCACATACCTCATATTAAAGCTGGACAAGCCAATCCAGTAGGAGGAAAAAATGGTCCCAGGAGCAGGCAAAAGAGTCAGAGGTACCCCCCTCTCCCACTGTTAGGAATCCCACAAACATCCCAAGCTAAACAACCACAGAATATAAGCAGAGGACCTAGCACAGACCCAGACAGGCTCTGTGATTTGTGTTTCAGTCTCTGAGCCCTGCTCAGTTGATTCTGCAGGCCATGTTCTGGTGTTCTCTACCCCTCTGGTTCCTACAGTCCTTCTACCCCACCTTCCACAGAGTTCTCCAAGTTCCCCTGTTGTAACTCAGGAGACCCGCCCCCCCAGTGTCTCAGCTCAGGCGCACAACCCCTCAGAACACAACTTGAAGAGACGATTGTTGTAATAGCATGAGGTTTGTTTATTTTACGTACGTACGTGGGGTGCTCATCCTCACAGGGAGAGTCAACCCTGAACAAAGAAAGCATACATCTTTTATATCCTTTTTGTAATGGGGCTGACATGCTGTAAGTCATATGTTTTTAAATTTACAGGTCAAGAGGGATTTTTGTAATAAGATTGTTGACAGTTTGTGGCCTTTCCTGGAACCCAGTAGCAGGAGGAGCAGAGGGGTGATTCAGAGAACTGTTACATTTTATTTTGTCTTGGCTTGGTCAGCACAGCCTCAACTTGGTCACTTTGTCTGCTCAAAACTTTGTTTGCGTTTTTAGAAAACTCTGTTCAAAGGGCAGGGCAGGAGCTTACCAGCTCTCTAGCCAGGCTGACTGCCACTCTGCAGAGCAGTCTCTTCCTGCCGTTTCTCTGTCTTACAGGGGCAGCTTCTCACAGAGAGGCACTGTTACTGGGGAAGGAACCTTGCTTTCCACACCCCCTAATGCTTGGCTGTAGGTCTCTGCATTTGTTTCCAACAGCTACTGGAGGAAGCCTGTCTGTCTGGTGACAGTTGGGTAGGCAGCCATCTATTAGTACAGCAGGACATCATTAGGAATCACTTTATTTGCTTTTTGTTTTGTTTTGGTTCTTGTTGTTGTTGTTGTTTCGGTTTGGTTTGGTTTGGTTTCTAGTTGTTTAGCTTTTTTGGTTGTTTGTTTTGTTTGTTTTGGACAGTATTGTTTGGTTCTATCCTCGGTTTCTGAGCCCTGCAGCTTCTAGCTCCTGGCCATCCAGGATGTGTTGGGCATGGGCTCCCTCTTGTGGCTTGAACATCAAGTAAGACCAAACATTGCTTGGCTGCTCTCACCAGCTCTGAGCCACCATTGTTCCAGCAGATAGGACGGCTGTGAGTGGGAGGTTTAGGGGCTGGATTGGCATCTCACCAGAAGCCTTGCCAGCTTACAAGAGATGGCCTGTATGGGCTCCGTACCCTCCATTGTTAGGAGTCCTCTCTAGCTTCACCCTCCTCGGTTCTGGAAAGTTCACACTGCACTGAGTTTCCTGCTCTCCCTCGGCCCCTGCCCCAACCATCTGATCCCTCCCGTTCCCATCCCCTCCTGCCCCAGTCCACCCACAATATCTATTCAATTTCCTCTTCCCTGGAAGATCCATGCGTCCTCCCTACAGCCCTCCGTATTGCTTAGTCTCTCTGGGTCCGTGATTATATAGCATTATATAGCATGATTAACCTTTCCTTTACAGCTAATATCCACTTAAAGGTGAGTACATACCATGTTTGTCTTTTAGTGTCTGGGTTGCCTTGCTCAGAATGATATTTTCTAATTTCATCCATTTGCCCTCAAATTTCATGATGCCATCTTTTCCTAACAGCTATGTGATACTCCATTGTGTAAATGTACCGTGTTTTCGTTACCCATTCGTCTATTGAGGGACATTTAGGTTGTTTCCAGTTTCTGGCTACTATGAATAAAGCCACTATGAACAAAGTTGAGCAACAGTCTTTGTGGTAGGGTGGAGCATCTTTTGGGTATATGTCCAAGAGTGGTTTAGCTGGGTCTTATGCTAGATCAGTTCGAAAAGGGCATATTTTAAAGATGAATTGCATCAGTTTACTTACATAAACCTTCAGAAGCAGACAAATCAATCATCTCAAAAATTTAAGATGGCCATCACGTTTGATGAGGTGGAAGAAGTAGAACCAGGAAGAGACACAGTTGGTGGGAGGATGCGGCCACACTGGTGCTGATATTCTGTTTCTTGGTAGGGAAGTGATTACATGAACAAATGCTGTGGGTTCAAGTCTTGGTGAGTGAAGACCAAAGAACACAACCGGGGGTTGGGGTGGGGGTCGGAGCAAGGATGGAGAGGGCAGGAGTGTACTTCCTAAGTCGTGTTTTCTCCAAAGGAAGCAGGGTGCTTTTATGGAGGAAACGCCGAATACGCATTCAGAAGCGGAAGGCTCCTTAGCACTAGAGCAGGTGAGTTCCTGGATGCACTCTGTCCAAGGCCATAACCACAGGGTTAAAAAAGATAGCCGTGGAAACCTCTAGGCAGAGGGTTTAATGCCATAATGAGCAAGTTCACCACACACCACCCGTACTGGCTGGTTTTGTGTGTCAACTTGACACAGGCTGGAGTTATCACAAAGAAAGGAGCTTCAGGTGAGGAAGTGCCTCCATGAGATCCAGTCCAGAGATGGCACCACCCACAGTGGGCCCTGCCCCTTTGATCATTAATTGAGAAAATGCCTTATAGCCATCTCTGGGCTGGTAGTCTTGGGTTCTATAAGAAAGCAAGCTGAGCAAGCCAGGGGAAGCAAGCCAGTAAGAAACATCCCTCCATGGCCTCTGCATCAGCTCCTGCTTCCTGACCTGCTTGAGTTCCAGTCCTGCCTTCCTTAGGTGATGAACAGCACTGTGGAGTGTAAGCTGAATAAACCCTTTCCTCCCCAACTTGTTCTTGGTCATGATGTTTTGTGAAGGAATAGAAACCCTGACTAAGACACCTCCTAAAAAGAATGAGTTGGCGTGACTCCATGATTTGGGCCAGTGTGTCTTAATTAAAACAAATCTTCTTTGGGGTTACCAGCCCTGACAATGATATTGCTGCCTGTCTCACCTGGACTCTAACAATTACAGAAAATGTGCTCATGCTGTGACATCTCTTAGTTTTATTAGCATTACTCTGTATTTCAAAGATTGCTTTCTGTGTTTGATTGTCAGTCCCTCCAGGCGCTTTTAATTACTTAATCTCTAACTAGCCCTAAACTCTTGTTCTTTAGTGCCTTTCTTTTGTCTTTGCCAGACAATTCCGGTTGTTATTGAGACAGGATCTCAGTATTTGTCCCTGGCTGTCCTGGAACTCACCAAGTAGACCAAACTGGCTACAGATGAAGAGTTCAGGCTGTCTCTGCCTCCCTTAGCCCTCAGGTGCTGGGATTAAAGATCTGAGCCACCACCACGCCCTGGAATTTTATAGGGTTCATTTTTGGTCTTCACAGCCTGTTGGACCATGCTGATCAATCACAAAGGAAGTTTTTTCTTAATTACCTAGAAATGTTTCATTTGTTGAATTTACCCTGTGACTGTTGCCTTTTAATAATCCATCTTTCAGTTTTTCATTCATTAACTTTCATATTTTAACCCAGCTAGCTCCATTATTCCTCAGGATGTTGAATCTAACAGCATAAGCACTATTGCTAAAGGAATCACAGCTCACACCTGCCTGCTTTCTAACAGTCTGTCGGTTAAATGTAATGACTGAAGCAGTGATTGAATGAAATGTGATGAATGTAAGTAAATGTAATGACTGAAGCAGTGATTGAATGAAATGCAATGAATGTAAATGAATGAAATGTAAATGTAATGACTGAAGCGCTGGGAAGGAAGTCGACACATAGTTACACTGCAGACTCATGTTTACCTGGAGGAAGGGTCCAGATTTGGGGGGGGGGGGAGGAGCAATTGAATAGAAAGGAAACAATTGAGTCAGAGTCATGAAGAGCCTTAAAGGAAAGGAGTGGCTTCCTTAAGAGTGAGAATAAGAGCCGGGCAGTGGTGGCTAGCTTCTCTCTCTCCCCCATTAATCTTATTCAAACCCCATCCCTCCCCCACTAAGCATCTCTCAACACTATGCCTGGAGCTAGATTTCAAAACCCACATAATGAAAAAGTCAGTTTTACAAACCTAATTTTGTTGTTGTTTTAAGTCAATTAACATTAAAAATTGCATCAACTATTTAATTCATGAGGAGCTTTCATATTAAAATTTAACCTTAAGATTCAACCGCCATGCGCTTTTAAAGGAAATGTTTTTAGAGACATCTGAGCTCACTTTTACATGGTGGGATTTTACATCTTAAGCAACCCTGAATTTTGATATGTAGCCTAGTTTGGGATTCTTCAACTATGAATTTACGGGGGTGCCTCAAATCAAAACCAAGAAAAAGTTAACAAGCCCTCAGAACCTTTAAGCATGTAATACCACTTTTGAAACTAACATGTTTGTGGTTTTTTTTAATTATAAAAGCTACACGGTCTATATTTAAACAAGAAAGGAAAAAAGCATCTACACACTTAAAAAATTAATTTGATATTCCTAAATCTATTTTAACTCATTTTAAAAATACTACATACAGAAGCCAGAATGCAGAGTTAAGAATGGAGGAAGTAGGGAAAAGAAAGGAACCGTGAAGAAAAACACTTAGACAATTACTTGTCTGTTGTGGGCAAAGCACCAGGAATCCTGGGATATAAGAAATCAGTAACGACTTTGCTCATAACTGATGTTTTCCCCTCCCGTTTGTTTTTAATAACATCCATATGGGTGCTCTCTGGATTCTCCCTTCACTGGCCTAGCTGGAGGAGCCTTCGGTGATGGCCTGGTCCCATTCCAATCATCTTGTCTATAGGCTTCATAAGAATCCTGAAGTTCCCCATACCCACAGTCATAATACTCTGAGTCCCCTTGACCCTGGCTGTAGCAGCCTACGTAACTTTGCTAGGCATATATATCATCATATCCATAATCCTCCTCGTAAGTTTCTGGTGCAGGTGTGGGAGGCAAAGATATTCTCTGAATACCAGCTGTCGAGCTCTTGGTGTTGGAGCACCCCTCACAGTAGGTGGGGGTGGCACTCCTCGAGTCACAGTGGCACCTCTGGTGATGGAGCCTCTCACTGGGGTTCCACGAACCAAAGATCCATGCACACAGCTACCTGTAATTCCAGATCCAAGGGGATCTCACAACCTCTTCTGGCCTTCCAGGTACTACATGCACATGGTACACAGATGTGCATTCAGAAAAACACCACACACATAAAAATTAAAAAGTAAGAATGAAAATTTCAACAACAAAAAAAAAGCCAGGTAGTAGAGGCGCACGCCTTTAATTCCAGCAGTCAGGAGGCAGAGGCAGGCAGATCTCTGTGAGTTTGATGCCAGCCTGGTCTACAGAGGGAGTTTCAGGACAGCCAAGACTATGAAAAGAAACCCTGTCTCAAAAAAAAAAAAACTCAAAAAAATAAAAATAGCTGGTGTATTTATGGAGGAGAAGTCCCTGAACACACAGTAGCCCAGCCAGGTCTTTACAGTGAAGAATGAAGAGTAAGGGCTCTGTCTGGGTTAGCAGCAGACACAGCAGCCATTCAGAGTATTTCATAGTTATCCACAATGGTCAACTTAAAGAGGGCACATGACTCTAATCATTCCAATGATAAGAATCCATCCTTTAGGAAGGAATCCTCCTGAAAGTGGAGGCAATCTACAAACGGAACTGAGAAGAGGAGGACTCCTGACGACTTGGCGCCTCTGCACACCATCATGAGCAAATCCAGTATGTTTTGTAGTGTGAATCCTAATTCATTTCACTCCAGCCTAAGGGAACAGACAGGTCTCAGGTTTGATTCTAAATCTTCTTTTTTTTCCCCTATCACCAAGTATGAATTTTATACTAAGAAGTGGGCATCTCACACACCAACAGCAAGATTTTGTTTGGTTAGTTTGGTTTTTGTTGGGATGGGGGTGTTAGGTTTGAGTGGGGGTGGGGTTCTGTGAGTGTACGTACACTTGAGACAATGTCTTATGTAGCACAGTCTGGCTTTGAACTCACTATGTAATGAGGATGACCCTGAATTCCTGATCCTCTTTTTTTCCACCCACAGCTCATCCCCTCCTCCCTGAATCCCCCTTCCCTGAGGCATAAATCTCTACAAGATTAGATGCCACTGAAGCCAGACAAGGCAGTCCTCTGCTACACGTGTGCTGAGGGCCACAGACCAGCTGTGTATCCTCTCTGCTTAGTGGCTCAGTCTCTGGGAGCTCCCAGGATTCTGGGTTAGTTAACACTGTTGGTCTTCCTATGGGGTTGCCCTCCCCTTCGGCTCCTTCAGTCCTTTTCCTAACTCTTCCACAGGGGTCCCTGACCTCAGTCCAATGGTTGGCTGTAAGTATCTGCATCTGTCTTAGTCAGCTGCTGGTAGAGTTTCCTGTTTATGGTAGACCTGTTCCGATTCTCTTGAACAGCTCTATATTGCCATTTTATTTTTTGGTTGTTTGGTTGGTTTGGGTTTTTGGTTTGTTTGTTTGGTTGGTTTGTTTTGAGAAAAAAAAATATTAAGACTGAGCTTAAAATTATTTCCCTAAATCAGAGAGCAGGAAAGAAGCCAGTTACAACATTAGAGCCGTGATCCTTTACATCGCTTCCTGTGGAACTAGAAGAGAATGACAGGAAAGTCTCCTGAGTCACCTGTGAAGATACTCAAAAACCAAGAGCGAGTCAGGCATGGTGACTTTAATCCCAGCACTGGGGAGATAGTGACAGGAGAATTTCTGTGAGTTTGAGGCCAACCTGGTCTACATAGTGAGTTCCAGAACAGCCAGTGCTACACGGAGAGACCATGTCTCAATAAACAACAATAACCACAAAACCCAGGAGGCCATAGGGTGTGTGCAGAGGGCAAGGTCGGTGGCGTAATTCTGAGGCACACCTGCGAGGCTGCAAGCTTCCGGGCGTGGGCTTTACTCCAGCAGAATTTGCAGTGGTCTTGACATCTTTGAGATTCTTCTCTTCAAAAGTTGGAGCTAAAAGTGATCCTCCTTGCCCCCAACCCCCGCCCCTTGTACTCAGAGACTCTGTTCTACTACTCAGATTATGATGGCAGTGACTGACTGGCACTTCTGGAACTAGGTCAGTAATTACAGGCAGTGAGGCTTCCTCCCTAGCCTCACCTCCTGGGAGGACAGACCACGGGCCTACAAACACTAAGGCAGAACTATGAGAGGTCAACGTGGCCAGAAATAACCCCCAGGTTTTCAATAGTGTATGAGGGAGCCTTCTTGAAACGGGAGCCTCTGGTCTGGTTTAAGTCTCCAGAGTACTGTGCCCCTAGGGATAGATTGACTATAACATTCTAGGAGACTCTGAGTCACACCCACCTAGCTAAGTTGTTCCCTGATCCCTAACTCACAGAACCATGAGAGAAATTTAGAAGTACTGTCATTTCAAACAACTATGTTTCGAAACAATTCATTAACAGCAACATGCAAGTATTAAATGCTAGGCCACAGCAGATTGCCTGGTAGTAGTCGACTATGGGACAGATCCAGGAGATGAGTCTGGCACGTGATCCATCAGGGTCCACATATTCTGTTCTGTTGACCAGAAGGCAAGTGTTTCATTACCTGGAGGAATAACCAAACACTGACATCAAAGTACAAATATGGACATCCAAAACACAGGCATTGCAGTTGTAAGCAAGAGGGTGGTGATACAAAGTATCAGCCTGGGATACATAGTAATTTCCTACTTAAAATAAAGGTACAAGGGAGACAAACCTGGTGGTGCTCAACCACAAATTACAATCCCAGACGCTTGGAAGGTTGAAACAAGATCAAGGCTAGGACCTGGAGAGTTAGCTCAGTGATTAAGAGCACTGACTGCTCTTACAGAGAAGTGGAGTTCAATTCTCAGCACCACCCATATGATGGCTCATACCTTCTATAACTCCAGTCCCAGGGGATCCTATCTATGCCCTCCTCCAGCTTTTGAAGGCACCAAACAATCACGTAGTGCATATAAAACATCCATATACATGAAATAAAAATAAAAATAAAATATTTTAAGTAGTTGTTGTTATTGTTGCTGTTGCTACTGTTGCTGCTGCTGCTGCTGTTGTTGAAAACTACCGTGGGCTAGAATGAGTTCGACATCATTGTGGCCAACTTAGTGAGTTCATGCCTCAAAATAAAAAGTGAAACTAGCCTGGGAATGTACTTGCCAGGGTGTAAAATGCAGAGGCCAAGTCACTGTATCCCAGTATGGGTCTGCATTCCACCCGGCCACGGGGATGCTGTGCCCATGGCTGCTGGGGAGGTGAAACTCGACTGCCTGCATCCCTGACTCTCGGTCACACAGAAGAGTCAGGAATGAAGGATCAGAGGTCCACGGGCCCAAGACAGGCTCCTCCTGGCAGGGAGCAGGGAGGTACCTACAGTCTCAGGTGGGTGGGTACCTGAATGCCAGGGAGGGGGAATGTCTCAGACCCACTCTACCTTACCAAGTTTCCTGGCATGGTCCATCCACTGTCCCACATCCCAAGCCTGGCTTAACTAGCTGTGCCTTAGTGGACCAGGGAAATATCCAAAACCAAATGAAACAAGACCCTTCTGAGAAAGCAGTGATGACTAACTACCAAGGGACCTGCCACATCTGTGCACTATGATAAGCAAGGAAGAGGAATGGTGCACACTAAAAGAATAAAAATTTACCTCTCTACCCCCAAAAAACAAAGGGAAATTTTAAAGTAATGATTACCTCTCCTTTGTCTGGACAGTTTAAGTTTGTTCCACTAGAAATGTTCATGAGCAAATTAATTACAGAAAGTAAACTTACAAATTGCACATGTTTCAAGCCTGTAATTCCAGAATATGGGAGGCTAAGGCAGGAGGATTGCTATGAATCAGAAGTCAGTCTGAGCTGCAGAGCTGCAGAATAAGACTGCAAGGAGGAGGAGGAGGAGGAGGAGGAAAACATTATCCAGATGGAAAATCCTGCAACACTGCCATGCAGTGGTAGCACATGCCTTTGGTCTCCCAGCACTTGAGAGGCAGAAGCAGAGGTAGGTGGATTTCTGAGTTCGAGGCCAGCCTGGTCTACAGAGTGAGTTCCAGGACAGCCAGGGCTATACAGAGAAACCCTGTCTGAAAAAACCAAACCAAAAACAAACAAAACAAAAAACCTGTTATATTTTTACACATCCAAAATATGGCATGACTATAAATTTTTAATACATTGGTTTTGTTATAAGATACTTTAGATGATAACAAGATTAATAAAATAAATAGCCTGGACCCATCACTTCATCTTAGAAATGAGTCCCCTGGGTACTATTCCTCCCCCTTATTCTCTACCTCCCTCCACTGGAAAATACTACCTGAGTTTCTCATTGTTCTCATGTGTTTATTTATACTTTCACAAGTCTATTTATTAAAAATACCATAGTTTGTCTTGCTTTTAATATTTAAACAGAACTATGGTGTAAATACTTCTGCAACTTCCTTTTTCTTTTTTTAAAGATTTTTTTTATTTATTTATTACATGTAAGTACACTGTAGCTGTCTTTAGACACACCAGAAGAAGGCAGCAGATCTCATTATGAATGGTTGTGAGCCACCATGTGGTTGCTGGGAATTGAACTCAGGACCTTTGGAAGAGTAGTCAGTGCTCTTAACCACTGAGCTGTCTCTCCAGCTCAACTTCCTTTTTCTATTTAACATTATAGCTGGGAGGAAATATCAGGGTACGTGGAATTCTGGTTAAGCCAACCCAACAGGTTTTTGCTGAAGACAAGTTTGTTGGTTAATCTTCACTGTCAACTTGGCTAGATTTGAAATTGCCTAGGAGACGCACATTTGAGTATTTTTGTGAGGGCATTTCCGGAGACGTTTAGCTGGAAAGGAAAGACTCACTCTGACTGTGGGTGGCACCAACCTTACGCTAGAGTCCCAGGCTGGACACAATGAAAGAGTAATCTGCATGACCATGTTCATCTCTGTCTCCTCACTAGACACCTCTCACTCTGGTCACCATGCCTTTCGTGCCATGATGGATTGGTACCCTCAAACTGCGAGCCAAAAGAGCCACTTCCTCTCTTCGGTTGCAGTGCTCACAGAAATGAGAAAGGTAGCTTATATACACACACAAATCAAGATGGCCGGACAGAGAAAGGTAGCTCATATATACACACAAATCAAGATGGCTGGACACCACCTGCCGGGGGGTAAAGGATGAAAGCCGAGTTGAATATGGAGGAAAACCAAATTATCAAAAAGGGAATTACTCTAGATGTCCCTCGACTGAAGAGTGGATGAAGAAGATGTGGTACATCGACACAACGGAACACTGTTCAGCTATGAAAAACAAAGACATCACGAATTTTGCAGGCAAATGGATGGATCTTGAGAATATCATTCTGAGGGAGGTAACCCAGTCTCAAAAGGACATGGATGGTATATACTCACTTATAAGTGGATATTAGCCATAAAATACAGGATGCACATGCTGCAGTATACAGACCTAAGGAGGCTGGGCAGGAATGAGGGCACAAGCAAGTATGCTTTAGTCTCACTTGGAAGGGGGAATGGAATGGTCGTGGAAGTCAGATGGAGCGAGAGGGAAGGGGAGGGGAGGGGGAATTCAAGGTTGGGTGTGGGGAGGGGCAGGGGAAACGGCTGGATGGCCATAAGAATGAATTGAAATCTGTAACTGAAGTGGGGGGAGGATTAGGGGACATCTTCAGGAAGAGACAGAGACCTGGGATAAGGGAGGTGCCCAAGAATCAATGAGGGTGTCCTTAACATTGTGGGTATGAGGCCTGGGGAGGGTAACCAGGCAGAAACCCTGGTGGAGCGATAGGGACACCAACCCATCCACAAAACTTTTGACCCAAAATTTACCCTGTCTATAAGAAATGCAGGGATCGGAATGGAACAGAGACTGAGGGAACAGCCAAACAATAACTGTCCCAACTTGAGGCACATCCCACGGACAAGCATCAATCCCTGACACTATTAATGATATTCTCTCTGTTATGTTTGCAGACAGGAGTCTAGCATGGCTGTGCTCTGAGAGGCTCCACCCAGCAGCTGACTCAGACAGATGTAGACATCCACAGCCAAACAGTAGATGGAGTTTGGGGACTTTTATGGAAGAATAGGAGGAAGGATAGCGGCCCCTAAGGGGATAGGAACTCCATAGGAAGACCAACAGAATCAACTAACTTGGACCCTTGGGGCTCTCAGAGATTGAACCACCAACCAAAAAAACACACACGGTCTGGACCTAGGCCTCCTACACATATGTAACAGATGTGCAGCTTGGTCTTCATGTGAGTCCTGAATAACTGGAGTGGGGGCTGACCCAAAAGCCTGTACGTGGAATATGTTCTAACTGGGCTGCCCTGTCTGGCCTCAATGGAAAAGGATGTGCCTACCCTCTGATGTGCCAGAGTAGGGTGTACCCAAGGGGTCCCCACCCGCTCAGAGAAGTGGAGGGCTGGGGGAGGGATTGTCAGAGGAGGTGACCACAGGAAGGCAATGAGAGGGATGTAAAGCGAATAAGATAATAATAATAATAATATTGCTAAAACAGATTTAGCAGGAAGATTTGATACGACTGGGTTTTATAAGGAAAAACACAGATGAAATAAAAGAAGACTCAAAAGCTGAAGTCTGGCCAAGCCACACAGCTCCAGCCTAGCCATACTTTTTTTCTCTAGAGATTTCCTTAAGTTTTCCAAATAACTTGGCAGTGCCTTTAAGCAGTGGTGGAGAGGGGTCTATGTTTTATCTGACTTAATAATTCTGTCCTTGCAGGCTTTCTTAGAACATACTACACATAGCATGTGCTACTCAATGATCATTCAGCTTTCAGTGTGTAGGTACAGAAAAACTCAAAATCAAGATGCCTACTAGGAAAGTGTACAGGAATTTAGACAAGAATAACTGGAATGAGGGTTGTAGTTAGTAGATACAGAAGCAGATCTGAGAGATATTTAGTACATGAAATCAACTGCATTCCAGGCAACCAGGGATCTAGAGGCACTGGAGAGATGGTTCGACAGTCAAGAACACTTGATACTGCCAGAGGTCCTGGACTGGAGTGCCAGCATCCACACAGCAGCTCACAACCGTCTGTAATTCCAGGTCCCGGGAACCCACACCCTCTTCTGGCCTCAGAGGGCACCAGGAATCCACATGGCACAGAGACATACATGCTGGCAAAACAACCATAAGCATTTTTTAAATCAAAAATGTTTTATTTTCTAGCTTTTTTATTTTTTAAAAAAAGATGTATTTATTTTATATGAGTACACTGTAGCTGTCTTCAGACACACCAGAAGAGGGCATCAGATTGCATTGCAGATGGTTGTGAGCCACCATGTGGTCAGTGCTCTTAACCACTGAGCCGTCTCTCCAGCCCTTATGTTTTTTAAAATGAGAGGTCTAGAGAGGTTTTATGGGAGTCAGGAACTCAGAGGTTCTGAATTGCATTGATTTGGAGGTTCTATGAAAAATTAGTGACTGAATTCACAACATAGATGGTGATGACAGGGTCCTGTATTGTGGGCAGCCAGGGATGATGGTGGCTGGAAACAGAGACCTGACATGACTCAGCAGGTAGACTGCTTGCTGCAGACTTCAGGGAGACCTGAATTCTGAGCTCTACCACCTATGTGAAAAACTGTGTATATATAAAGCCGGTGCCTGAAATCTCAGCCAGCACAGCAGAAGCCAGTTTGGCCAATTGTGAGCTCCTGGTCCAGTGAGACCTTGTCCCAAAAATTAAGGTGGAGGGTAACATAGCAATACTATTTCCACGCATGCGCTCTCCAGCCTTCACAAGGGTAAAGATGAGTTCCAGAAAAAGAAGGGGGAGGGGCAGGCAAGACAGGGAGCACAAAGTGTGAAAAGGGATTCAGGGATCCAGCTAGGAACAATTATCTACAGTTTAAGAATTTAAAGGAAGCAAAACAAGCAGCAAACGCCAAACTTGGTTCTTAAAGTCCCAGAAGACAGTGTGGTTTCCACTGAAGTCAAAAATGCAGCATTTCTTGTTTGGTTTCAAAGCAGGATCAAGAGACTGAGGCACAAATTTTACATTTTTGCATATTTACAAAGCAGACTTGGCCTCCAGATTCTCCCAGCATCCCTCAGTCCCTACCTGGCACACCTTGCCCCCAACCTTGAATTTTCCAGCCCAGGGTCTGGGCTGCCCTTCCCCCAGAGGCTCTTCCCTATGATTCATATTTCTCTCTCCTCTCCTCTCCTCTCCTCTCCTCTCCTCTCCTCTCCTCTCCTCTCCTCTCCTCTCCTCTCCTCTCCCCTCCCCCCCTCCCTCCCTCCCTCCCTCTCTCTCTCTCTCTCTCTCTCTCTCCCTCTCTCTCTCTCTCTCTCCCCACCCTCTCACACACCCCCCGACTCCACCCCCGGCTTCTCTCTCTGCGCGCACGCCCTTTCTCTCTTTCTCCTCTCCCCCACACTTCCCCAATCGTGAGTCCTCTGGCCTCAATCCTTGGGGCCAGTGAACTCTCAATAAACCTGCCTTTAATGTAACCTAATCTGGCTTGCATCAGCTCATTTCATAGGCGGTAGAGAAATGCCTATCATTTCTAAAAGGAAGGAAGAAAGGACAGTAATTTGGGCTGGGCGGTCAATCAAAATGATCTACAACTGGGCATTAGGCTTGGTGAAGTATGTGTTCCCGTGGAGCCCTGAAATGGATAAACTGGGGAGCAGAGGGTGGGACGCACGCTTGTGAGAGCCTTAGTAGCGGAAGCAAGGACAAGGGTGCGCACTTGAACTGGAGAAGAAACTCTAGCACCCTCGAATCCTGGCGGGAGGAGGCAGGACAGTGAGAAAAGATGAGAAAGAAGAATTCCACAGGGCCCCCCACCCCCAATACTGAACAAGCGCCCAGAGCTTTGCGGCCGAGAGTTGTTCTTTAGGAGCGGATCCTTTCTGCACGTCTTCCTCCATCTCTTTTGCGTCATCCACCTCTTTCCAGAGAAATTTACGGCCCTTCGCTATTACTATAACTCCTTCCGGGTCGGGGGAGGGTGGGCACACCTAGTTCTGAAATTCGCGTGAGGTGAGTCGCGTAGTCGCGTCCGGTGTTTAAATCTCGCGCAGGCGTGCTAGCTCCCTGTCGCTATGCGGGTGCTTGTAGGTGAGGGAGGGTCCAGAGTCGCGGCCGGCTTGGGCTGCTGCCGAGAGCTAAGTAAACAAGCCCACAGGGCGCAGTCTCCTAAGCAGGCGACCTAGCCTTGGTTTACCTGCCCCAAAGCTCATTCTGTGAAACCCCGTGACCTGTGTCACCTCCGCATGGCGGGGCGGGGTGGAGAGGCCTGATGTCAGATGGAACCGCACCCACCCAAAGGGGCCGCCGGCATATGACCTGCCTCCACCCCGATGAGTAAACAGTTTGTGCTCTCCCATCAGGTGGCGGGACGGGATTCATTGGGACAGCCCTAACCCAGCTGCTCAAAGCCAGGGGACACGAAGTTAAAGTGGTCTCCAGACAGGCGGGCCCGGGTCGAATCACGTGGGTAGGTCCTGCTCCTGGAAGATGGGTGGGAGGGCAATTTGCGCGGGAAGGACAGTACCAGCAGGCACTGCACTTTCTCCCACAGAGTGAGCTCAGTAGATCGGGGCTGCCCCACTGCGATGCTGTCATCAACCTGGCTGGAGAGAACATCCTCAATCCTTTGCGAAGGTCAACAGGGCCATAAAACAGATAGCACCTGTATGGGGGAGAGGGCCGATGCCTGTGAACTGTGCATGGTAGACATACACTGCAAGTGCCCCTTAAGTATTTGGAGCCTGTTATATATCAGTGTCTAATAAAGCCCAGTGTTGTGGATAAAGATACAGCCCCTGCCTATTGGGGGCGGGAGTCCTATCTTCTTAGCCACCCCGAGTTATGCATTAAGACAGACTTAGGACAACTAGCTGACTGGGAGGAGAGTCGGATGAGTGGAGAGGATATGGTTTAGGTGCATGTCTGTACTTCTGACCTTTTCTTTCATCTTCTCTGCAGATGGAATGAAAGATTCCAAAAAGAGGTTCTTGCCAGCCGCTTGGATACCACCCACTTGCTAGCTAAAGCCATCGCCAAAGCTGCACACCCACCTCAAGCCTGGATACTAGTCACAGGTGTAGGTATGCCCCCGAATCACCAGCCCCTTACATTAACAGAGCCATTGAGTCCCTTGGGGCTGGCACCCAAAACATAGGCCCTTTCCAGTGTCACTGCGTAGGCCTCCAACCATGCAGGTTTTTCCTGACCCAGATCTGCATTTGTCACAATGTGGTCTTTATGGGTGGGGAAAGACAGGATGTGAGGGGGGGGGGTGTACTTGGCTAGAGAGGCTTTATTGGAAGCCCTCAGAGAAAGAGGGATGGTGCGGGTCCCAGTGCTGAAGATATCTCCACACTCCCAAGCCCTTTGCTTTTTGCACTGCAGATCTTTATGAAGAGCTCCCTTTGTCTCCTTTGAGACCACACAATGCAAACAATTAACATATGAGTAGTAGCCACTATACTATTTTATACATATTATTTAATCCTTACAACTTTATGAGGTAGGTACAGTTACTCACATACTGAAGCAGGTTTTTCAGAGAAGTAACTTGCCAAAAAGTCACAGATGTCAAGAATGGTGAGCTTAGCGCCTGCTTCTGTCCTAGCCCTCTACAAACTAGCAGCCGCTGGACACAGCCTGACAGCCAAAGGCTAAGCTTTCAGGCATGAACACTCGGAGACACTCAAGGGGGAAACAGTTATGGTTCTTTCTTCTGTGGAAACCCAACGGGCCCAGCAGGCCAGGGACGCCAGAGCAAATGAGTGCTCTTCCATGACAGCTTACTACCAGCCAAGCCTGACTAAGGAGTATGATGAAGACAGCCCAGGAGGGGATTTTGACTTTTTCTCCAACCTGGTAACCAAATGGGAAGCAGCAGCCAGGCTTCCTGGAGAGTCGACACGCCAGGTCGTGGTACGTTCAGGTGAGGACTAAGGGCCTGGAAACCAGGCAAAGTGGCAGATTTCTGGGCTGAGGAGGGCTGAGCTTGCAGTGAGAGGACACCATCACTTTAGGTAGCATACAGAGGGAAAGTCCCAAGAAGGCCCACGGCCCTCAACTCTGTCCACTCTGCATGCACATGGGAAGACCGTGAGGAAGGGAGAAATTAGAGTAGTGCAGATTTTCAAGGCTAAGCAACATTCCTGTGCCACGTCTGTCTGCTCTAGGGGTTGTGCTGGGCCGTGGGGGCGGTGCCATCAGCCACATGCTTCTGCCCTTCCGCCTGGGCCTAGGAGGTCCCATTGGTTCAGGTCACCAATTCTTCCCCTGGATACACATTGGTGACCTGGCAGGAATTCTGAATCATGCCCTTGAAGCAAATCATGTCCAAGGAGTCCTGAATGGAGTGGCTCCAGCATCTACAACTACCAATGCTGAGTTTGCCCAGGCCTTGGGTGCTGCCCTGGGCCGCCCCGCCTTCATACCTGTCCCCAGCACTGTAGTACAAGCCGTCTTTGGAAGAGAACGTGCCATCATGCTGTTGGAAGGCCAGAAAGTGGTCCCTCGGCGGACACTGGCCACCGGCTACCAGTATTCCTTCCCAGAGCTGAGGGCTGCCTTGAAGGACGTTGTAGCCTGAGTGGAGAAGGACCCCAGGTAGGAACTGGGGCCTTTCCCTACACTCTGAGAAGTGGGTCAGGTGATCCTGTACTTGACTGAGATCAGAAGCCATCTGGGTCTTAGACTGTCCCCCTCACTTTCTTCCCACGTTCTGTTGATCCACCCCCATCTGAGAAACTCCAGTCTCAAGGATGTAATCTCATTCTAACCTTAACCTCTTCAACTTCCTGTGGCATCTGTGTCACGCTGGTACCCTGGTTCTCCTATATGTTGTGTAGACAAAGTTCTACAGTTATACAGCAATAAAGATAGAATACATCACTAGATCACTGGCTTCAGCTGTGTCTCTGGCTTACATTCTCCTAGAATTATCTTGAGAACTATTACCCCACATGGCTGTTCTTCTAAACTGGGTTCTGAACGTTTTAATATGCAACCTCTCTTCCTTATCCTTTCCTTTCTTGGTTTCTCTTCCTAAATGAGCTGGTAAGACATGAGGTTATGCCAGAGATTAGAGACAATACATATAAAGATCTATCTCCAGTGAGTTCTGGTGTCACCCTGACCACCAGTTCAGAGGATGCCAGCTAAAGTGGAGAAAAGGCCCTGTAGGTTAGCCTTCAGCATGTACCAAACAGCCATGAACTAATACAGCAAACGCGTACAGGTCCCAGCCCGTCACACTGCAGTCAGATGGTCAGTGTCCCTCTGTAAGCTTTGCCTCTCATCTTCTTGGGGATATTCAGCCTTCCAGGGCCCTCAGCACAAAAGGGAAGATAACCCTGGCCTTCTGTACACCTGCCGTCATGGCGAATGAAAAGAGCAAGATGCCAATCAAACTTAAATGGCAGTTCTACCAGCACCCAGTCCACACCATTCTCTTCCCTTGTCATTTCCCTGATTAACTTGTCTCCCACACCTAATCAGTCTGGTGTGAAAATTGCCCGACAAAACAAAGACACTGGGACCAGAGAGCCACACAGTCACCTCCATGTCACTTGGAATAAGTCAGAGTCAGAAAGGCATCTACTTCAGGGACTTGCTACATGAACCCAGGGGCACCTGCCTTACCTTTTCATACCTCTATCTGACTCTGGCCTCTAAGAAGTTGACTAGCTCTGAATTACTCCTGGGGAAGGTAAAGGTACAGAAAATCACATTATACTACACTAGAGAAAAAACTGATTAACACATCCAAGTAAAGAATGTGCCTCCTTGCAGATAGTACATTCCCTGGCACAGACAAGAGTTCAAACAGATACAGAACAATGGCTTGTGGGAATTAGAATGTAAACAGTTTGTCATGATAGGTCAGTGGAGTTGGTCCGTAACCAATCAGGTACCTGATGCTTCAGCTTCCACTTCCCACACACACAATGCGCCAGTGTGTCTTGCCGAATGAAACTGGTCTTCCATAAAGAAAATATTAGATAGACCCCACTAACACTGTCACTGCCAATCATGACGTCATGGGTTTGGTGAGTAGGCTCAACACCAGAAAGAGGATTTAACCAGGGCCTTGTCAATCTGTAAACAAACACTTGAAATGCAACTGAGCAGCTGCCATTTATAGGAGCCCTGAGAGTATTTAAGCAATGCAACCATCAACCCTAACTTGACTATTTTGTTAACATGAGTTTTGAAGGTTGCTGGAAAGGGATGCAGCCATTACAGGGCATGTTCTACTGAAAACCCAGCGTTAAACTCGAGGGAGTGGACAGTGGACATCTCTGAGTGTGAAGTTTTGGCTAGGGAGCCTGTGCAGCCAGTGACCTGGTGCCTGATCCGTGACCTGGGTCCAGGTCCTTGCAGGAGCCTTCTCATTCCCCTCGGTGGTTATCTTTATGCCTAATGTATTGACATCAGCAAAAGCCAATCAATTGTCAAGGTTCCAGGCAGGCACAGTGAGACTGGAAGCCTGCTCACCTCTGCCTTCTGGTTCTCAGCTGTCCCAGTGCAACAGCCCACATAGCGCTGTGACCCCTCGGGGAGCCAGCAGTCCTTAGTCCTCTGGACACGCCAGGGACGGCTCAGCCTATCCTACCACTCAGAGGAGCAGCCAGAGGCTGCTTTCCTCCTCAGCTTGGCCTTTTTGTCACCTCCAGCCTACCCCAGCCTCAGTCTCCAAGAACAGCCTCTACACGCTATGGAAACTCTCTGTAAAGACAGAGATGAGGAGTTGAGTCTGATCAAAACTTTCTAAGAGCTGGCTGCGGTTCTCTCTCAGGTTGAGTCACTTTAAAGACCTGTCCTAAAAGTACCCCAGGCAAGGTACCACACTCAGATTCTCTTCTCTGATGCTTCCTCTGGTCGAAACACCACCTTAGAGTGGGTCCGGGTCATAGTCTGAGCGGCAGAGGGACTGTAAGAGAAGGGCCTGGGCTGGGGAGGCTGACTCTAATAAGGTAGCAGCTGTGCAGGACAGAAAGGCTCAGAAGTTGAGACTCAGCAGGGCCTCAGAAAGCTGGTTAATATCCCGGCAGTATGGTTCCCGCTGCAGGATGAAGTCCACCTTGTGGTCCTGACCCCAAAACACTTCGAGCAGCTGGCGCCGGAGCCGCTCCGTCTCCCGGGTCTTCCGTATGCCACCATTGCCCCTCTCCACTTCCTTCCCCTGCTGCTGACTGCCGTGGTCTGTGGAACCTTTGGAGGGCTGCTGAGACTTAGCAGAGCCCTGTTTCCTGGAGAAAAAGCAGAATAAGAACTGATCAGCACTCTGGAGGAAAAACTGGGCCTCCAGTAACCTCAGCCAAGTGGACCTATTTCCAGCTATAGGAAATGAATTTGTGAAGTTTCCTAAGCAGGCCATGCATTATCAGGATTATCTATATCAGGATTGATATAGATAAATAGATGATTGACAGATCACCTAGGAAGACAGAACTCTAATGAGATGTCCTTATTTAATCATTTGTTAATGAGCCAAAGGAGGGTGTGGGGTGCAACCAGCTATCACTACATGCAACCAAATAACTCCATCAAACACACTGACCAGAAGAGAAAATAAAGTTCCTCTGCCTGGTAGAAAGTCTGTATCAGGACTCCCTGGGGAGATTTTAAAGTCCAGGCCAGCAAACTCAGGACCACTGCAGAGTTAAGCTGGCCCAAACTGCAACACTCCATCCAAGCCTCCAATCCTTCGGAGAGGAGCAGCCCTACAAGCCGCCTGCAGAAGTAGGGGCTTTACCTGACTGGCTTCTTCAGGAACTCATCCAGCGTGGGGCCATTTCGCCCCAGGGGGTCATCTGGGACCATGAAGAGGTTCCCCACAAAGGTGAAGGGCAGCAGGCTAGACAGAGGAGGAAAGGGGAAGTCACAGAGATGGCCTTGCCAACTCCCAGGAGTCTGGGACCAACACCACAGGAGCTACTGGCTATCATCCTTTGAGACATCTTCAAGCCCTTTCCCAGGATTCTCACCCAGTGGCCAGAGAAGAGCTGGTTTAGAGAAAGGTCTGAGCCGGTGCCCTATTCTCTCACCGCTCTCTGATGATCGCCATCCACTTGTCAGACTCCTCAGCCAGATCCCGGAACTGGTCATTGGAGACAATGATCCCATCAGTCTCTTCAGCCAGCTTCACCATGAACCTGTCCCAAAACAGACACCGTTCTGGGATTCTCCAAGGATCTGACCCCACGGTAAGCTATCAGCGCCTATGCCCCACGTCTGGTGATGGAGGTCAGTCTCCCACATTTACTTAACTCAAGAAGGGTGAGGAAGGCTTCTTCGGAATTGAGTCCAGACCCTCATGCATCCTAGGCAAGTGCTTTACCACTGAGATAGTAGGCAGGCAGGCAGGTAGGCAGGTAGGTAGATGATAGATAGACAATGATGATTAGATACATAAATAGATATAGATAGATGATAGATAGGTAGATAGATGCACAGATACATAGATGATATAGATGATAGATACAAAGATGGATAATAGATGATAAGTAGACGACCAACAGACAAATAGATAATAGACAGATCATAGATACATAAATACATGATTGATATAAATAGATGATTGACACATACATACATATATATCATATATATATATACATATACACACATGATAGATAATAGGCAGACAGACAGATGATACATGGATACAGGTTAGATACAGATGACAGATAGATAGATAGGAAGATACATAGATGATAGACAGACAGACAGATATAGAGACCAACAGGCTGAGGCAGAGCAGGGAGATAGGCAGGATATGGTGGTGCACACCTTTAGTCTCTGCACTCAGGAGGCAGAGTCAGGTGAATCTCTGTGAATTCTAAGCCAACCTGGCCTACATAGTTCCAGGACAGTCAGGGCTACATAGAGAGAACCTGTCTCAAAAAACAAAACAAAACAAAAAACAAACCGAAGACAGGATCTTGCTAAGTTACCCTGTCTAGCCTTGCATTTGTCTGTAGCCCAAGCAGGCTTTGAGCTCCCAATTGTCCTGCCTCAGCCTCCCAAGTGGCTGAGGCCACAGCCAGCGCCTCCATAGTCAGCTTCTCCCTCAGCATCACCCAGCTACACATGACTAACTAGACACCGACCAAGGTTAGAGAAGAAACAGTGAAGAGCCCAAGGCAGTCTCCCAAGAGCACTATTCACCACAACCTTCACTGAACACTAAGAACCAGTAAGAACTAGCTCTAACTCTCTCTACCCCACCCACCTGTCACTCACAAACCTACATTTATCCTCTGAAAAGCTTCCACTGCAGAACTTCCCACACTGCCTTCCTTTCCAGGGCCACAATCACCTTAATAATTCAGACATTAGAACTAAGACTACTGCCCAGCCTTCTACCGATTCATCTGCCTTACCTAACTACCCGCCATCCTCCAGTCTCACCTGCTCTTCCCTTACAGAGTCTTCCACACCTGCCCTTCACCCAACCCAGCCCAAGTGAAAGACCTTGACTAAAGGCCCCATGTTCAGGCTGGCAGCTAAGGGCCTCCATGTCACCCTTCCAGGCTTCTCTCTCTCAGGATTCCCTCAAGTGCCTCAATTCCAGCTAAGATCAATGAGCAGATTACTCTCTTAACACATGCTCTGCCATCTGACTTCAGTTTCTCAAACTATCCCCCCCCTCCCATCTCCAAATGCATCCTAAGCCAATATGGCTTGCTTGGTAGAGTGCCCAGCCGGCATGCACAAGGCCCTAGGTTCAGTCTCCAGCACCACATAAACTGGCGTGACTATACCAGCAACTGAAGCATTCAGAAGGTGGAGACAGGAATCAGATCAAGATCATCAGTTACTCACTGAACCTGAGGCCGGCCTAGGCTATGGGAGGCCTTATCTCAAAAAATAAATAGAAAATTAAAACTTCAAAGTTTTTTGTTACTGTTGCTAAGGGTTTGTTTTTGGTTTTGATTTTTTGATGGTTTTTGTTTTGTTTTGTTGGTTTTGTTTTTTATGTATACTGGTCTTTGTCTGTCTGCATGTATGCCTACAGACCAGAAGAGGGCATGGGAAGAGAAGATTATAAACTGCCATGTGAGTGCTGGGAATTGAACTCAGGTCCTCTAGATCAGTCAGTGCACCTAACCACTGAGCCATCTCTCCAACCCCCAAATTTTAAATGTTTTAAAGACACCTGAGGCCCACTTTAGTAATTCTCTTGTTTTGTTCTATTTTGTTTTGAGACAGGAAGCCCAGGCTTGCCTCCAACTCGCTGAATAGCTGAAGTTAACCTCACACTCCTCATCTTCCTGCCTCTGCCTCTACCTCCCAAATACTGGCATTAAAGATATTTGCACCATGCCCAGATCCTGTTTTAATAACTCTGCCTCCACAGTTGTATCCACAAGATGCTGGGTAGACTGTAGACGTTTAAAATCAAAGAGATCGAGCCCATCCCACATCCTTCTCAATGAACAACCCTTCCTTCCTGTAAAACACAGTCACAATAGGGCTCCCTTCCCCCAGTCCCTGAAGTGCTTGGTTTACAGAGGATCCTGGACCAACTCTCGCTCCAGAGATCTTTCTCCACGTCCTGCACCTAGTTAGAAGTGGGTGGTCAGTGTCTGAAAGGCACTGTGGTACAGAGAAGCCCAGGAACGGGACCAGGTACGACGGGTGTTTGGGAAGCAAGCTAAGGGGATGCTATGCTCTGTGGCATGCACAGAGGTGCTTTCTAGTTAAGCGGTTTACTGCTCTCATGTGAGGAGACATCCGCTGCGGCACTCATTCGCTAGGCCCTGTTGGGCTCTACCGCACTGATTTTCCATAGTGAAGAAAAATTCCAAGTTTATATCATGTACCCACCAGGTGCTACGCAACTATGCATTAAAACTGACTCAATCTCCAGTATGAATTCTGTTACAATGCTGATGCATACAACAAGTTACTGTCTTAGATAAACTGAAACCTAAGCCTAAAACAAAATAGCAGCACTTAGGAGGCAGAAGCAGGAGGATTACCACAAGCTCAAAGCCAAGCTGGCCTACACAGATGAAGTACCAGTCCAGCCCAGGGCTTCACAGTGAGATCCTGTCCAAAACACACCCAGTCATAGCACGAGTGTCCTGGTTGGGTTTTGGGTTTTTTGGCTTTTGTTTTGTTTTTCAACTTGACACAATATAGTTATTTAGAAAGAAGACCCTCTGTTGAAAAAAATGACTCATCAGATTGCCTGTAGGCAAGTGGCCCAGGGTGGTATAAAAAAGTCAGCTGATGGGCTGGAGAGGTAGCTCAGTGGTTAAGAGCACTGACTGCTATTCCAGAGGTCCTGAGTTCAATTCCCAGCAACCACATGGTGACTCACAACCATCTGATGAGATCTGATGCCTTCTTCTGGTGTGTCTGAAGACAGTGATAGTGTACTATATTATGTATTATAAATAAAATAAATAAATCTTAAAAAAGAAGAAAAAGGAAAGAAAAAGAAAGCCAGCTGAGCAAGCCAATAAGTAGCATTCCTCTGCAGACTTTGCACCAATCCCTACCTCCAGGTTCCTGCCCTGACCTCCCATCAGAGGTGACTATTGCCTAAAAGTTTAAGATGAAATAAAACCCTTCCTCCCCAGACTTCTTAGGGTCATGGCATGTGTCACAGCAAGAGAAACCTAACTAATACACAAAGAAAGGGAAGTACCTTTGGTAAAACACTATTTATTCCTAAGAAGTAAAAGTTAAATATCTGGAAAGAGAAATCATATCATCACTCTGTTGGTTAGCTTTTAATTGTCAACCTAATACAATCTGGAATCACCTGAGATGCATCCACAATGAAGGGCTGTCTAGATCAGGTGGTCTGTAAGAATGTTGTTAGAGAGGAAAGATCCATCCATTGTGAGTGGCGCCATTCCCTAGGCAGCAGATTCTGGATCCTATGAGAAGCAAGCTGAGTACTACCATGTATACATTCATTGCTCTCTGTTCCTGATTACGGATGTGATGTGACTGGCTCCCTTAAGTTCTGTTACTGTGATTTCCCAGCTATGATGGACCATAACCTGAACTGGACTGGGAGCTAAAATTATCCTTCTTAAAGTTGCTTGTTTTTAAAGAGTTATTCATCTTATGCATATGAGTACACTGTATCTGTCTTCAGACACACCAGAAGAGGGCACCAGACCCCATTACAGATGGTTGTGAGCCACCATGTGGTTGCTGAGAACTGAACTAAGGACCTCTGGAAGAGCAGTCAGTGCTCTTAACCACTGAGCCATCTCTCTAGCTCTTAAAGTTGCTTTTTTAATTTGTGTGTGTATGTGCGCACATACACACATGTGAAACCATGAGAATGTGGAGATACATACATATGTATGTATGTATGAATGTCATGTACATACATGTGACACCATGAGAATGTGGAGATCAGAGAACAACTTGCAGAAGTCAGTTCACTCTTTTTGCCCTTTGGGCCCAAGGATCCAACTTGGGTTGCATGTGTCTGCACACACACATGGCGGGCTCACGAAGTCCAGATTAGGGTGTTAGACTCATAGGAGCTGTGTGCACTGCATGGTGTGAATGCTGGGGAACAAACCAGTCCCCTGAAAGAGCATCAAGCTCTTTTAATCCCCGAGCCATCGCTCCCTCTGGCCCCTTAAGTTGCTCCTTTCAGAGTATTTTATCACCATTATAGGAAAATAAACTAAGATAATCACCATGATTTGGAAACTAATTTTTAAAAACTGAATGAACGTCCTAAGGAATAAGTATTTATAGCTGTTGAGAGATTATAAATAGGGCCGGAGAGATGGCTCAAAAGCTAAGAGCACTCGCTGTGCATGCAAAAGACCTGCATTTGGTTCCCTGCAGTCACAGCAGGCAGCTCACAGGGGCCTGTAACTCCAGCTCCAGAAGATCCGACACCCTTTAAGGGACTCTGTGGGCACCAGACATGCACACAGTGCACATCCATGCATACACGCAAAACACTATTACACATAAAATAAAACGTAATTTTTACAAAGATTTAAAAATGCTAATTAGCTTTAAAATACATATATTTCCACACCATGTGTGCACAAGTGTGGCAGGAGTAAACCCTATGTTTTCTGTTTTGCCTACATGGTAACCTTAAAATCTAATTTTCGTTCTTTTGTTTTTTTAAAAGATTTATTTATTTATTATATGAAAGTACACTGTAGCTGTCTTCAGACACACCAGAAGAGGGCATCAGATCTCATTATGGATGGTTATGAGCCACCATGTGGTTGCTGGGATTTGAACTCAGGACCTTCAGAAGGGCAATCAGTGCTCTTAACTGCTGAGCCATCTCTCCAGCCCCAAATTCTAATTTTCTATTGCCAAGGGAGTTAATCACTTAGCTTCTGTCTCTACCTCTCTAAATAGAGATATTTTATGTATCACTTTTGCCTTTATTTTTTTCTTTTTAGTTTATTAAAACAGGGTCTCACCTTGTTGTCCAGGCTAGCCTGGAACACACTTTGTAGCTCATGCTGGCCTCAAATTACTGGGGACTATCCTGCTTCAGTCTCTCATGTGCTGGGACAACAGGAGCGACTACCACACCCAGCTTCATGCACACTTAACTAGGCCCATGCAATGTTAAGAGGGAATGTCACTAGATTCCTGCTTAGCGCCAGAAACGAGGCAAGCACATACCTTAGCTTCTTTTGGAATTCACAAGGAGGGTAAATGAATGGAGAAGGATCCTGAGACAGAGGTTGATTTGATTCACTAAGAGGGAGGGCCGAGGCCATGGAGAAAGCAGATCACTAAGGAAACCTGGGGCTCTGACAGTCTCTTCCATCCTGAGTCTGGTGGCCTCCCACTGTGGCCTGTTCCAGACACTCCTAGCATTCAAAGACTGTGTTTCTGTATTCTATTTATTTTAAAGGTTTGCTCTCCCTTCCCCAGCATGTTCAGACAATTTCTCTATGTGTGGAAATTCTGTCAGCTATTTATGCCACCAGCTTTTGCGTCTCAATCTAGACAATGAAGCACCTTATATAAATGCGAAGTGAATAATGAGCAGGCAAACAATGATCGCTGTCTACAGTCCGTCTCCTCTCACCTGCAGAGCTAAGCTACCTACCCCATCATTTGTCCCATGGAAACTAACTCCACTACTGCAGCTGAAAGGCAGAGGTCAGGAGCATCTCAGTCCTACTCCAAATCCCACTAGACTCCTTAGATATCAAACCTGGGGCCAGGAGAGGAACAATTACCTGTCATCATAAGAAGAAATCCTCTTGCCATCCATGACTCGTGAGGGTGTCAGAGAAAGCAGACTCAGGGAGTACAGCTTCTGCAGGAAGTGACTCTCTGTAGAACAAGGTACAACAGGGTTCTCAAGGTGGACCCAGCTTCACCAGGACACAGATGACCAGACCCAACTTACCTCTGACCTTGGAATCCTTACTGAAGCGCCACTGAGGCACAAAGACGGTTATGTCACGGTGGCCACGGTCCCAGAAGTACTGTACAGCAAGCGCAATGCCCCGACTTGAAAAGTAGTGCTGGAGGCCATGCCTGTGACGGAAAGCGTCAACGCTCAGGACCCAGAGGAGGCTGCAACATCAGCCCCTCTGCAGCTATCTCCAAAACAGACAGAGGCCTGCCTCAGCCTCCCTCCTCAGAACGCATCCCACCAGCTACTTACACCATGGCCACGTTGCTGCCATCAATGACGATATGCCGGAGGTCTGGCTGGCCAGGCACGTTGGCAAGGCACAGGGTGAAAGGATCCTGTAAGGCTTCCTGGAAACGCTGTGTGCCAGTCACCAAGTTGCCTCCACGAGTGCCTCGCTTCCATGGAGACCCTCGGCCTCGAGCCCCACCCTGCTGCTTGTCTCCCCTGTCTCCCCGATCTCGATCTCCACAGGGCCATGGGGGTTCCGGCGCAGGTGGAGGGCTAGGCACTCTTGGAGGTGAGGTGTTCCCATTATGGAGCCGCTGGAGGAGAGAGGCTCCCCGGGTTGGAGCTGCCCTCTGACAAGGCACATGGGCACCAGAAGGTTCACCCTGCACACTGAACCCTCCTCTTTGCTGAGGAACCTCCTGTTTCCCCGAGACCTTTCCTTTCAAAGGAGCCACCTCCTCTGCTCCTCCACCTGCTAGCTGTGACCTGAAAGCCATTCCTGTCTCCCAGACCTCTTCCCCAGACAGCTCCCTCCGCCCTGAACACATGTCCCTGACACCATCCTGTTTCCTTCCCTCCTTCTCCACAGTATGACTTTGTCCTCTTACTGCCCATGACCTTCCCGACCCTGCCACTCCAGTGCCCAGGGATTCCCTGCCTTCATTCGAGGGAGCCCTGACTCCCTGGAACTGAGCCCTCAACAGGCCTGGGCTCGCCACCTCACGAGAGGGCAGTGTCTGTGGAGCCTGCCCTCTGGATGCCTCCTGCACCAGGCTTAGGAGCTCCTCCTGCACGGCCAGGGGCAGCTGCAGCAAGGCCTCTGTGTAGACATCCTGCCTAGTCTGCAGCAGGGCAGAGAAGTCTCTCAGCACTCCACCATTGTCAGGGGCTCCGGGATAAGACGGTAGCTGAAGGTCCCAGCTCAGCCGCTGCACTAACTCCTCCACCCTACTCTGGGCCATCACAAACGCCTCGGTGAGACCGCTGATCAGGAGAGAGCCAGGAACCAGAGGAACCAGGTGGGCAGATGTGCTCCAAGCCAGGCAGTCAAGAAAGAAGCCTTGGGCTCCCAGAAAGATGCAGTGCAGTCTGGGTGGGTAGTGGATTTCACTCTGTAGTTCTGGGCTGCAGAGCCCCTTCAGGTATTCCTAGATGGGAAGGTCAGAGAGAGAGAAAACTTGTAGAAGTCATCCCTTTCAGGTTCACTGTTCTCCCTGAGTTCCCAGCGATTACATCACCTAAGTAGATACTGTTACTACTCACACTGTTGACATATGGAAATTTAAGAACAGACCAGAGGGCTGTCCAGTGATGGAGCCTAGTGGCCTTGGGTGTAAAGGGGGTAAAAATGTGGCCAGTCCCCTCTCAACCCCAGGGAATTCCTTGGCAAGGCCCACCTGTACAGTGGGGATTACCCTACTATCCCCAAGAGCATGAAGTGATTTGTTTCCAAAGGCCTGAAGAACCTAGGCCATCACAGCAGAAGTGAAACCAAAATTCTAAATTTAAAAAAAAAGCAAAAAACTGCTGAATTCCTTAAAGCTCAGGACAGAGGCAACCAATAAGAAAGCCAAGAGGCATTTCCCAGCCCCTCCTCCGACTCTGATTAGGGGAGGGGCAGCGTACTAAAAGGCTTTGTAGCAGCCCTAAAAGGAAGAGGAGTTCACCTTGGCTCGGCAGACGTTCTCCTTGGGGCCCTCAAGCTGCAACCAGATATGAGGGTTCTCTGGGCAGTCTTTAGAGAGGACGCTCATTCCCACGCTGAAGATCCGTTCCAAGCGAGCCTGCTGCTCCCGAACCTTGTCCTCTGCCTCCGCAGACACCGCAAAGCGGTCGGGAGTCGGGGAGGCAAACCCCCAAACAGACATGGCTTCTACCTAGAGTCCTGGAAGGGCAGAGGCAATCTCAAAGTCTCTGTCTCCCTTCAACCCAAATCCTACTCACACGGCATACATCCAACAATCAACAGGTCGCATCTAGTTATAGAACTGGTAAACAACCCCAGGAGATAGCAAGTCCACCTCGCGGGTGGAGAGTAGAGAAAATTATCTGTACACAGGCCTCTCCCTGAGAGTAAGTCCTTCATAAACAAGGTTATCTTGGATGGGCGACTGGCCAGAGGAAACTGATGACCACCGCCCTGAGAAGGGAAGGGTGAGCGGGCCTCCAGCTCACTCTGAGGGTCACAAGAAGTGGGTGGATGAGGAAAGAGTCCCAGAGCTGAGAGGTCTCGGATTTGAGTAGAGGAGGGCCTCTGGGGAAATGAATGCGCGCCAGAGGCTCTAACCGTGTAGTCCTGGGGTCGGGGGTTGCCCCTGTCCACCTTTTTCCTTCACTAGCCACTCCCACCTCCCCCCCCACCCCAGCCGTCCACGGCCGAGCACCCCACCCGGGGCCCGGAACCCGGGGCACAGCCCGCCCTCCCACAGCCTGCGGCGGCCGCCTCCAGCCCGACCACCCTCCGCCGCGGCCTTCGGCTCCCGGGCACCGGGAAGGGGCACGCCTACCGCCAAAGACGCTAGTTCCGCCCGCTCCTCTAGGTGCCCGCCGGGTTGCCCGCGCTTCTCCCGCGCCCCAGGGCCCTGGGGCTGGGAGCCCGAATCTGGGAGGGCCTTCTCGGATCCTTTACCCAACCTAGACTTCCTCGTCAACAACGCGTTGTGGCTTTGGAGTCACTTTCCGGCCGGGGGCGGAGTCAGCCCGGCTCCTCCCCCGCCAGCGCCACACTGGCCTGGGCTCCGGGCAAGGCTGCGCGCCTCCTCCCGGGCTCCGCCTGCTGTCCTGCTGCTGAGCGACCCGCCCTCCACATCCCCTGTGGGGCCTACCGGGTCACCAACACTCACCCCACCCCCAACGCCTCCTGCCAACTCTCACGTTCACCTCCAGTTCCTGGGGTCCTTTGCGAGTTCTGCACAGTTGATGGTTCCAAAAGGAGAAGTGACTGGTCCAGAGTCACAAGAGAATCCTGCCCTTGGCACAGGCACTTTCACCAAGTAGATAGATTGGGAGCCCGGAAAGGGGGGGTGGGGGAGGGACACACCTTGCAAACAATAAGAAACACTCCTTGGAGAAAGACTGTGAATAATTCTGAAAAGAAGATGAGGAAGAAATTGAAGAAACTTTGTTTCACGCTTAAGTGTGTGTGTGTGTGTGTGTCTGTGTGTCTGTGTGTGTGTGTCTGTGTGTGTGCTTGTACCTGTGTGTGTGCTTGTGCCTATGTGTCTGCCTGCCTGTGTGTTTGTACACGCACCCTTGTGTGGCTAGAACCCTCATGTCCTCTCTCCATTCCTCTTCTCCCTCCCAGGGCCCAACTGCTGTTACTCCATGCTCTGCCAAGGAGGAGGGATCCGCAGCGACAGCAGTGGTAAGGCCAGGCAGAACTGTGGGACACAGAAAGATACAACGAGGGGAGTGCCCAGGCTAGGCGCCAGACTCACAGAGGACACTAGAGCAGGGCAGGAGTACTGAAGCCTTGAAGCTGAGGAGGGAGAGCAAAGGGGACAGAAGACAGGGAAATCTGTGGGTTACAGAGGCACCTAGCAAGGATGGGGACCAAACGGCACAGCCCCAAGCTGTCCTTGGCTCTAGTGCTTCTGACCCTGGAGGCTGGGTGGGCTCAAGAAGGGTCAGAGCCTGTCCTGCTGGAGGGGGAGTGCCTGGTGGTCTGTGAACCAGGCCGACCTACTGCAGGAGGACCTGGGGGAGCAGCCCTAGGAGAGGCACCCCCAGGACGAGTGGCGTTTGCTGCCGTCCGAAGCCACCACCACGAGCCAGCAGGAGAAACCGGCAACAGTACCAGTGGTGCCATCTACTTCGACCAGGTAGGTAATCCCTCTGCCCCTGTCCAGAAGACATGCAAAGACCTGGACTCTACTGTCCAAGACACTTTGCATCCCTCAGACTCCAAGAACACCATTTCCTGCATCTCTTGCTCCACCTTCTTCTCTAAGATGGCCACCAACAGTTGCCCTTCTTTCATTCATACACACAGCCCTTTCTCATAGCTTTTGGTCTACAGATTCCTGTCACACCCGTTCGCCACCCCGTCTCTCCTCACTCATTGCACAAATGCCAACCCCAGTGATGCTCCTGAGCCCGGGCATCAAGAATCCCTCTCAACAGGATCTGCTTCCCTCAGGTGCTGGTGAATGAGGGCGGTGGCTTTGATCGGACCTCAGGCTGCTTCGTGGCCCCTGTCCGTGGAGTCTACAGCTTCCGATTCCATGTGGTAAAGGTGTACAACCGCCAAACTGTCCAGGTGACCTGAGTGCCAGCCCACCTCCGGGGGAAGGGAGGGTCATAATGGACCACAGCACATCCCTGGATAGCCCCTCCTTTGACCTGTATCCCGGGGACCAGGAGCAAGGGAGGAAAGGTCCTGGCTAGCAGGGTATGACAGATGTACGGAGCCCAGCACCGGCCACTCCTCAGTGTAGTGTCACTGGAGAGCCCTCTGAGCCTTAGGTTCCCAAAAGAAAGCTCTTAGGAAGATGGGGGGCAGGGGTCCTGAGCTAAGGGCTAGGACATAGATGCTAACTGGCCTCCCCTCCCCAGGTGAGTCTGATGCTGAATACGTGGCCGGTCATCTCAGCCTTTGCAAATGACCCTGATGTGACCCGAGAGGCAGCCACCAGCTCTGTGCTGCTTCCCCTAGACCCCGGGGACCGTGTGTCCCTGCGCCTTCGTCGGGGGAATCTTCTGGGTGGCTGGAAGTATTCAAGCTTCTCAGGCTTTCTCATCTTCCCACTCTGAGGACCCATGCCTTTAAAAGACAGATATCCAGCACCTGACCCTTCTGCCCTCCCCTGCCCCAGAATCAAGTATCTGGAGCAAGAGAAAGGCCCCCTCCAGGCTGCCTACGGCCCACCTCCTTGCATGAGATCATCTTTAAACACCCAAGGCTAGGAGTAGAGCAGAGCAGAGCTACGGAATCTCTAGATGAGAATACCCCTCACCACTTCCACTCCGGTCGGTCACCCTCCTGACCTCCTGCTGCCCCTCAGGCTTAAGGCAGGGTTTGCCAAGAGGGAAGCTTGCACTTCTTCACAGACTCCACTCCTCCTGTTCTGCACCCTGGCTTCCTGCTCAGCACTATTTGGTGACAGGTGGCGCAGGTAAGCTTGACAGGCTCCCGCAGGGACCCAGATGGACCAGCCTCACAGTCCCTGCAGGCTCTGTCCTGTGAGGGATGCCAACAATGAGAGCTCTCAGCCAGCACCGTGTGAACAGGGCTGACAGCGCAACCACAAAAAGAAGTGTGGGGAAGGCCACAGAGCATCCATAGCTGGAGAGACAGGATGCGGTCATGTGCCTACCCTGGGTATGTAAAGGGTCTGCAGGTAAACTGGGACAGTCGGAAAGCAAGAATCCTGACGTCCATCTGTGCCAGGTCCCAATGGACTCTGGCCCTCATCTCCTGACCAGAGGCTTGTGTGTGTGTGTGTGTTTGCTCTGGCTGACAGGGGAATCTAGAGCAGGTATACAGAGCTGGAAACAGGGTCAAAGGTCACTCATGAGTCATGGAACATATCAGTAACCACTTGTCCTCTTCCTCGGCCACCTTCTAGAACTGCCCCACCTTGGAAATCTGAATTTCAGTCACTCCCTGCTCTTAACCAACACCTAGTTCCTCCAGCTATCTCCCAGCTAATTTCCCTGTACCGGTAGCCTGTCCCCCACCCCACCCCCACCTCCCCCATCGTTCTTCCTCTAGATCTGCACAGTCTTACTCTCCTTCTTAGATCTCCTGTTACCTGGGAGTTCATGATTCATCCCCCTAACTACTATCCCACCAACATCAGAAACTCTCTTTTACCCAGTTGTCCCAATGGTCCAGGACCTATCTAGAGCAACTGGGGAGCTGCGGTTGTTAAGACAGTATGCTTGTCCTGTTAGTGAGGGTGCAGTGTGGGTCAGGGACAGGACTGAAGCATAGATGGCTTGTTGAAGAGAAAATAGATTCAAAGCTGAGCATAACAGTCAAGGTTTGGTTTTGTTTTGTTTTTAAAGATGTGTTTGTTTGTTTGTTTATGAGTACACTGTAGCTATCTTCCGACACACCAGAAGAGGGCGTTGGATCCCATTACAGATGGCTGTGAGCCACCAGGTGGTTGCTGGGAATTGAACTCAGAACCTCTGGAAGAGCAGTCAGTGTTCTCAACCACTGAGCCATCTCTCCAGCCCACAGTCAAAGTTTTTTAAGACGCTATAATATATAGTACTCATGCTAAATAAATTCCAGAACAAGTTTGTGGTTTTAAAATAAAAATCTAGGTGTTCATTCAGGAGAGAGAGTCAGGTGGATCTCTGTGAGTTTCAGGCAAGCCGTAGTAAAACCCTGTCCGAAAGAAAGAGGCGGGGTGGGGGGAGTGCGGAGAAAGAGAAAGAAAACAAAGAAAGAAATAAGGCTGGAGGTGTAGCTCAGAGGCAGAAGCTAATATGCATGGTTTGAACCCCAGCACTGGGGTCGGCAGGTAGGGAGTAGACAAGAAGGTGGAGGGAAGCACTTTCCTTCAGCATTTGTCCTTACTTTGTGACCAGAAAGAATAGTTTAAACAAGATAACATTTCTGTCTCACATCAAAGAATCTACAGCTGGAGAGTTCAGGATAAACAGCTGCTGATAATCACAAAAGCCCAGTCTCCCCTTTTGCGATGCCTCTTTGGCATGCCACCTCATGGCCCAAGATGGCTTCTTGCATGCCAGCCATTACATCCCAGCAGCGCTGGAACGAGGGAGAGAAGAAAGGACACAGCTCCTTCCTTGAAAGGTTTTCTAACAACTGCCTACACACTTTTCTGATTACATCTCACTACCAGAATGGAGTCACACTTGGCCACACCAAGCCGGGACAGGCTAGGAAACGATCTTATCTTTTTGTCTTATTTTCCATGTGTATGCACCCATGATGGGTGTGTGTGTGTGTGTGTGTGTGTGTGTGTGTGTGTGAGAGAGAGAGAGAGAGAGAGTCAGAGGACAACTTTGGGACCCCACCTCCCACTACATTTGAGACAGGGACTCTAATTTTTCACTGCGTACACCAGACTATCTGGTCTGGAAACTTCTGGAATTCTGCCTTCTCCTTAGAGCACAGGATTACAGATTCATGGACTATGGCTGGCTGGAATATGAATTCAGGCCAAGAGGCATGCACAGTAAGTGTTCTAACCACTGGACCACCTCCAAAGCCCATTGACTTTATTCCAGGCAATCACGTCCAGCCAAAAGTCAGGAATCTTCTAGTAAGGAAGAAGAGTAATTGGACATTGGAAGTTTTTCAGAATACAATAGACTAGATCTGCCTGTTAACACCAAGAGGTATAAGATGCTGTTTATTTATTGCAGCTTCTGTATGTCAACAATCTGGGAAAGCATGACTATTCTCTGAGAAGGTTTCACAACGTTGAAAATAAGGTGGAAGGTGGTACTCTCCCTTCCCAGAAATTCATTTAGCATTCAACCCGTTAGAGCTGTAGTGCTGATATCCCCAGGCTCCTCTGTTTTCCAGCTAAAGGCCTCAGACATAGCCCTCCCCTCTGATCTCTACAGCCTATACCTGCCACATCTTTCTGATGTCCATGGGAAAAGTCTTGGAGGTTGAGGATTCGATGTTTAGACTGGACCTACCCAGAATATAAAGAGCAATCTTTCTCTTTTAAGGTCCCCACCTGTAGTGTATCTGCAAAGTCCCCATGCTATGTAACAGCATGTTGAGATATCTTGCTGATTAGGGTCTAGACTCTGAGATATCTGCATAACACAGACTTAAAATCTCAAGATGACATTTTGAGAAAAACACTTGGCACAATTCACCCATTGAATGGGAAGATACCAGTCTGAGATACCCTAGACAAAGAAGACCAACATAGGTTTTTGGTTTAGTTTGGTTTTATTTTTTTTTTTTTTAGTTTATTTTTATTTTATGGTGTTTTGCCTGTGCACCACTTACATGCATTTCCCTCGGAGGCCAGACGAGGGCATCAGATCCCTTGAGACTGAGTTACAGCGGGCAGTGAGTCACCTTGTGGGTGCTGAGAGTGGAAGCTGGATCCTTTAGAAGAGCAGCCAGAGCTTTTAACCACTACTCATCTCTACAGCTTGCTCCTCCACTAACACACACACACACACACACACACACACACACACACTGGTTTTGATCATTTTAGAAGGTAAATCAGTTCCTACCCAAACAAGAATTCATTGGTTGATAGTCCAAGACTTCTTTGCCATGAAAAAAAAATGCCCCTCTTTTCTTTTGACTCAGAGACAGATCTTTAGGCCACATAACTTTGTGGCCCTCTTTTTTACATTTGAAGACCAAATCCAAAACTTGGTCTGAGTGAAATGTATCCATTTCATAACTACAAACTCATTTTTATGATTCTGGGAGTGGAGGTTTAAAACTGGACAATCCAGCTGGGTGATGATGCCACACACCTTTAATCCCAGCACTCAGGAGGCAGAGGCAGGCGGTTCTCTGTGAGTTTGAGGCCAGCCTGGTCTACAGAGTGAGTTCCAGGACAGCCAGGGCTACACAGAGAAACCCTGTCTTGACAAAAGATAAAACAAAATAAAACTGGGCAATCCAGCCTAGTGTGATGGTACACACCTGTAAACTTGGCACTTGAGAAGCAGAAGCAGGAAGATCTGGAGTTGAAGGCTAGCCTGGGCTACATAAACTCTGTCACACATGCACACGCAAAACTTGTATAATGCTGTAGTGATGCGTTCGTTTATCAAAATGCTCAAACCTTTTAAAAACGCTGACCCTATTAGACTTGCAATTCCATTAAAATAGTCAGGAGAATTTAATTGACTTTGTAATCAGTGTTTAAGTGATTTGACTCGTAAAATTTGTTGTAAAAATTGTTGATTTGTTGGCTATGTGCTTTTGTGCTCCGTTTTGCTTAAGCAGGTTTCTATTAAATACTGAGGAAAGCCTCGAAGGCAGTGGGTAGTCCTTTCTAGGGACCAAAGCTCCTTAGACTTGGAGAGTCTAAACAATAGAATCCACTGTAAACTTTAACTCGGCCCTTTTCATGGCACCTAATTTACACATAGGAGATGGGCCACCTAGTGCAGACTGGGACTGGATCCCCTCCCCGCACCGCTCCCACACCGGCCTTTTGCCCCTCCCACACCGCGCCCACACCGACCTTTCGCTCCTCCCACACCGGCCTTTCGCCCCTCCCACACTGGCCTTTCGCCCCTCCCACACCAACCTTTCGCTCCTCCCACACCGGCCTTTCGCCCCTCCCACACCGGCCTTTCGCCCCTCCCACACTGGCCTTTCGCCCCTCCCACACCAACCTTTCGCTCCTCCCACACCAGCCTTTCGCCCCTCCCACACCGCTCCCACACCAGCCTTTCGGGTCTTTCGCCCCATCTCTGCCTCTTCCACTGCTCTCTGGAGGCCGAACTTCCCCTTGGCCTGCCTCCACCAACACGAACCCTGTTTCCTCTGTGCACACTCCTTGCCTGTGCCTCTTCTCTGCTCCTTCCCTTCAGCAGTTAGGTTTAAGAGTTTGCATCTCTTAAATCTAAAAGAGAAATGGACAAGTAAGGAGGTAGCTGTAGCTACAGGTAGCCATCTTCAGCTCTCAAAGCCGCTGAACCCGTCAGCATCAACTCGCCTCCTCTTTAGGCCTCGTTGTCATGATATAAACATCTGTGACCAGTTGCTGGCCTGGGAAGTCACTGGTGAAGTCTGGTTCTGTGGCTCTGCCCACACTGCTCTGGCCAGTCACCCACTCCCCAGTGGTCACGGTCGTTCCCATATAGGTGGTCTTCCTGCTGCCCAGGCTGTCCCTCCTGTCAGATCCTGTTGCCCGAGATTAACAGTGTGTTGCTGGAGCGTTCTCTGGGCTTTCTGAATATCTGTCTGCCCATATCCCAAACCAAGTATGGGACTTGTCTGCCACTTTTTGTTTGTTCCTTTCCTTTGTTTTGAGGTGGGGTCCCACCAGACTGTTCTCAAGCTCCGCAATCCTCTGGCTTCAGCCTTCTGAGATGCTTGGATTGCAGGTGTGCACCACCCCGCCTAGCTCACCCTTAAATGTGGGTTTCTCTCAGGTTCTGCCCTGGACTTCTTTGGTCTTAACACACTCTCAATAACACCCGTGTCCATCCACACCATGAAAATCTCCCCACGTTTACACCTTCTCGACAGTAGCCCTTCTGAACAGACCCCCACATTCCACCTCTGCTCAACCCGCTGAGCTGAGACAGAATCATAGGCTCCACTCACAGGTCCCGGTTCACTTTGTAATTGAGCTTTCCTGTTGCCCAAACCAGAAACCAGCTTTTCTCCAGAGGACTCCTCCTCACCCACCACAGCCTCTGGTTCTGCTCATTGCTCTCCAACTACCCGGCTAGCAACTAACAATCCTTTAGCTAGATTTCCAGAAAAGCTCCGTAGCCTGCCCCTGGCCTCCAGTTCTCTGCAAACCCCAGTACATTCTCTCTACTCCACAATTGCCTTCGTGTTCCAGCTAAGAGACCATCATGCATAAAGCTTTAAAAGTTCCCAGTGAGTGTTGGAATGGAATGTACAACCCTTATGTTGTGTGAGGTGTCTCACCATCCAGCTGTTGGCATGGAAGTCCCCCTGGCTTCATCGCTCATCACCAGAAAGAACATGAAGACATAAGAAATTGCACCATTCAGTTGACACTCCTTAGAAAACGTAAGATTGAAGTCAAAACTTCCTAGGAGGGCTAGAGAGATGGCTCAGAGGTTAAGAGCATGAACTGCTCTTCCAAAGGTCTGAGTTCAATTCCCAGCAACCACACGGTAGCTCACAACCATCTGCAATGAGATCCAACGCCCTCTTCTGGTACATCTGAAGATAGCTACAGGGTACTCATATACATAAAATAAATAAATAAATCTTTTTAAAAAAAAAAAAACTTCCTAGTATCAAAAGGATGGTTCTTGGACTCAACAGAAAAAAAAATTGGGATATGTTTGAATTTGTGAAGCATCTTAATCTGGACCAAACTGAAAAAGGTAAAGATTATTTTATACTTTTAAATTTTATTTCATGTGTTCTGCCTACATGTATATACGTGCACTATGTGCATGTCTTAAGCGGGTGAAAGTCAGAAGAGGGAGTTAGACAGCTGTGAGCTGTGGGTACTGGGAAACTGTGCCCTCCCCCCAGCTTTGAGCGGGAATTTCAGAACTCTAGTCACTACTTCCCACCTAGGGTGTAGCTCTTGCCCATTGTTCTCCAGGGACCCACAGCTTCCTGAGAGGCACTAGCCTGCTGACGCCAGCCACCTGCGGAGCAAGCGAATCAGTTCTGTAGACTTGTTTCCCACTTTTGGGGGGAAGGTCTCCCCCCCATATACATATTTGGAGACCTCCATTAAACTTTGAGCCTTGAACAGAAATCTAGTCTTGGCTCCATGTTTCTCTTTCCATATATCCCCAGCTTCCTTTCCAGGTCCCCCATTCGGATGTAGCCTGGGCTACAGGAAACAAACTTGGTTACCTCTGAGAGAGCTACAACTGATCTTAGCCACTAAGACATCTCTTCAGTGCCCAAACTAATACTACAAGATGCACCACTAAAATAGAGAGATACCCTAGACTGAGGCATGGGGCGGAACTTAACAGCAGTGTAAAAATGCTGGCTGAGGAGAAGGTATGAATGAGGGACAGTTCCTGAGTGGCATCAGGTACATCATGCAGACCCAGCCTCTGTTCTAGTCACATACATTATCAGTGAGTTATCTCACCTCTTGGTGCCTTGTTTTCTTCATCTGTAAAATGGAGCTATTAAGTGTGTCAGGTCTGGAAAGCACATAGTCTAGTGCCTGGTAAATACTCAGTATATATGAGTTGTTAATGTGTGAATTAGTAAACAATTAGAGAGCTGTGGGATGCCATGGGTCTTGGGCAATCTCCAAAAGCAGATGGGATGCTTTGAGTTCTAGCGGCCCTTTACCTGTTTCAACGTTTCTCTCCTCAGAGAACGTTGCACAGTTTTACAGTGAACACAAATGTGTAGCCTAGTACAGTGGTATCAAACTCACAGGTGTTTATGTGAGTTTTGACCCTAGGGTGGGAGGGCTGTATGGTTTGCATTAGGTGAAGGGGCTGTCTATGCGGTGACACTCCTCGGTCAGATATGAGAAAGCCCAGCTACCAGTGCCCTGAGAGAGAAAGCCATGGGTGGAAACAAAGGCACTAGTGTCTGTCAGTTACCACTGTCCGCATGCCGGACTGTGGGCAAACTTCATTTCCTCTCCAAAAAGCAAAGGGAATCTCAGCCAGGCATGGCGGTCTGCACCTGTGATCTCAAAACTTGGGATGTGGAAGCAAAGGGTTGGAAATTCTAAGTCAGCCTCAGCTACATAGTAAGTTAGAGGCTAGCCTGGGCACCATAAAACCCTGTCTCAAAAAAAAAAATTACAGAGGGACACATAAATCTCTACTGGAACCTTATAAAGAAACTGATCTAGAATAGCAAAGGACAGGAAGTTGCTGACCACCTGTCCAAACGGCCTTCTGCTTTAGCATCTCTCACTCTCTGGCCTGAACTAACCAGCGACCTTTGCTTCTGCAGGAGGGGCTCTGGGATGACCTTTCTGAATACCACGGGTTGTGAGCCTCCAACTGCTAGACAGGCTCTCATATGCCTCACAGCAAACCACGCTAGGCTGGGTCTGCTTATCTTTCTCCTTCACCTGACTTTGGGCTCCAGGAGGGAAGATATTATGCCCTTCACATCACCTTTTATCCTCTCCACTCCTAGACAGAGCATGACGCACAGTATCTGTGTTTGGAACAGGAAATGAATGGTGTCACATACGTGCTCTCACGTCCCTCCTGCAGATTGTAACCATGCCGGCACCAAGCAGAAGTCAGACATGTAGAAAAGGCAGCAGAAAAGCCAAGGCCCGAAGTCAGAATGCTTAGCCAAGAGTAAGGACTCGAAGAACAAGGGTTTCCAGTTCAGGAAGAGCAGTGAACTCCCACAGATACCCGCCCCCTTTACCCCTCAATTCGGAAAAAAAAAATTTAAACACTTGCTCCATTTTAATTGATTTATTGAAAAATAAAATAAAAATCACTTGAAAGGGCATATGATGGAAATTGTACTTAACAGGAAGAGGGGTATGAATAAAGTCCTGGGGTGGGAGAGTGAGGCTGACAAATACATGAAGGGGGAGGGGCAAAGGTGAGGCAGTGGGAAGAAATACAGTACCTGCTAAAAATTCTACAGCTAACCTTTCAGCATCCCTACCTGGGCAGGGCTGACAGCAGGATTGGCTGAAGAACAGCGTCCAGGTAGTTTATCTAGAAGGGCTAGGAAATAGTATCAAAGGGAAGGGAGGTACAAAATCTGAAAGGACTCTCATGTTTAAACATGTTTCTAGAACCCCTATCACGGTGAACTTGAAGTCAGGAAGGTTCATCTGGGTCCCAGCTCAGCCGCCAACTAGTGTGACTGTGGGCATGTCATTTCCCTCCTTCCTCTGCCAGGAAAAACTGGCAACTTCTCCTCAGGACCTAGCATTCTGCGATGCTCGGGTCTGGCAACCCGAGCTCAGCCAGACAACAGGATCGGCTCCTGGAGAAATGAGCTACTAGGAATCCGAGCTGGAGTGGCCCGGTGCTGGCCTCTCTCTCCAGTTCCACTGTGTAGAAATGCGGAGCGGGGAGAATCAGCCCTCATGATTCCGAGAGACCCACTCCTGCTGCGAGACTGAGCTCTGCACGCCGGCTGTACGGGAGCGCCACACAGAGGCAGAGTCTGGGTACTGCCGCTGGCCGGGACAAAGCAGTTCCATCGAAGGAGATGGAGGGGGTCTACTGCAGGCCCGAGAGGGCTGCGAGCTTGGGCAGGGGGTGAGAGGAGTCAGGAGCAGGAGGAAAAGCCACCCAGCGCCCGGCCACGGGTAAGCAGAGCCCGAACACCACTGAACCTAATAGAAGCAGCTCTTCCAGTACAGATGCCTGGCTTGGTATCAAGGTCCTTGATTCCTGTGAGGTGACCACCATCACAGCAGGGTCAGGAATCATCTCTGTTGACTGGAATCAAATGAGGTAGGCCAATTCATGCCCTCCCACCTCCCCTTACGAACACGTCGGTGGCTTGTGGCCGATCACCTCCATCCAGAACGAGCATCCTGGCGGCACGGGAAGGCTACAACCCTTTCTTAACAGCTGTCCTGGTGCTGGCAGAGGAGGCTGACTACCTTCTTGCTGCCAGTGTCTGTGCCATTGAGAACTCCTGGGGCAAAGGCTTGCCAGGTGCATGACGTAAGGGGAGGCACTCACACGGGACAGAGCTGTGATACCCACCCGGAGTTCCAAATCCACACTATTAAGTGTAATGTGTTGGGTGTAAGACACTGGGGAGGGGTGCACACACCAATATACACCTGAGTGTGTAAGAGGGGAAAGGCGGCACTTGGGGAAGCCTGTAAGCCTGGCCTACTTTGTTAAGAGACTCTTGCTCCCAAGTGTAAAGCTGCCAGAGCCCCCAGAGGACAACATTTGGCACATTCTCCAAACACCCCTATCTGGGGAAGTGTTGTAGGGACATTTATCCCTAGCTCAAGGCAATTCAGCAAAGCTTTACAAAGGGACTTCTCCACAAAAAGGCACAACTGAGGGGCCCTGAAGAGCTGAGAGCTCTGCTCAGATCAGAAGGGAGGACTAGCAGCAGAAATGCGGGACCCCTCGAACCGGCAGCTCCCCGACTGCTCTCACTCACTGCTCCAAGTCAAGGGACAGGGGTGTGTCATTCTTGGGAAAGGCCTTCATTAGGCTGCTAGGATAGACACAGCCCAGCTTGTCTGGGACTGGGAAGCCCCACACCCTATAGAGCGAGAGGCTCAACCGATCCCCAATATAGAAAGGACCCATCCATTTGGCACTGCTGCCGTTCCTGGGGAGAGACAACAAGAGGACCTGGTCACCTACACGCCACTCGTTCTCCTGACTCTCCCTCTTGAAACGCCTGTTCTCGGCCTTCTCGCTGGCCTTTTCGGCCACTCTCCAGTGGAGATCCAACAGCTCCCGCATCAGCTGCAGCAAGAAAGCATCCATCTTGAGCCCTTCAATGTTCGCCCGACTCATCTCCCACCACAAGGGCTCCATCAGCCTCATCTCACTGCCAGTAAGCACCTGGAATGGTGTGGCCTCCGTGGTGGAGGCCCTAAAAGCCAGGTGCAGCAAGGGCAGAGAGGCTGCCCACTTCTTGCCATACAGAAAGATGAACTCCTTCAGGGCCCTCTTAAACTCCCAGTAGGCCTCTGAACTCATCAGACAGGGGAATTGGAGGGCCCTACTCAGTGTAGTCACTTGGGCTCCTAGGGCCAGCCCACAGCTCACCAGAACATGCCGGGCAAACTGGGGGCCTTGGGCTGCCTCCAGCCTTATGGGAACACCCCATCTTGCAAACACATGCTGCAGTAATACCTGGGCCACAGCCACGTGCGTATAGGGCTTCAGAGGGAATGCCTCCACCCAGCGGGTATTGGCATCAGCCACAATGAGCACATGCTTATGACCCTCTTCACTTACAGTTACTGGACCCACCACCTCAATCTGTAGACTGGACCAGGGAGCTGTCGACCTGAGAGGCCATGGGGACTCGATAACTTTCAGCTCCCCACCTATGAGATTCCGGGGAATGCAGAACAAACAGCTCCTGCAGTAATCTTTCACGTGCTCCTGCATCCCAGGCCACCATCCCAGCAGCCTCACTGTCTTGTAGGTGTCCTCTAGCCCCTGGTGCTCCCCCATGGGGCTGTCATGCACAGAGAAAATCAGATCCCTCCGGAGTTGCCTTGGGACGACCCAAACCCTGGGATTCTTTTCCCCCTTGAACATGAGCAGACCACTGTCCTGGTCCAGGCTGAGTGAATTAAGGGCAGAGCTGAAGGGGGAAGGCCCGGACAATTTCTGCCCCGCCCGCAGCTTGCCAATGATATCGGCCAGGGTGCTGTCACTCATCTGTAAGGCCAGCAAGTTGGGCTTCCTGCCTTTAGTATGGGGAGTCACCATCGGCGCCGGCACATCCTTTGGCAAATCCCACCACTGCCCGCCTCCTTGGGCGCCCTGCTTGGCCAGAGTGTCCACTGTCACAGCAAACAGAGAGCCCCGATAAGAGGTTCGGTAGATAAAGGGAAGGGATGAGAAGCTAGATGTGAGAGAGATGATGTAGGAGAGCAGGCTTGGATGAGGTAGTGAAGTCCCGTCAGATGACAGGAAGCCCCGGACCTTCCAGAGTGGCAGGAGCTCCCAGAGAACGCTGAAGATCCAGTTGCAGTGGGTGAGGAAAACCACCGGAAGCTGGGACTGGCCGAAGCGCTCTAGGCCACAGGCCACGGCTGCCAGGTGGGCGTATGTGGACGTATAAGGGGGACAGGAAAAGGCAAGGGAGACTGGAGGGCTGGTGGGGGACAAGATGTAGAGACCAAAGCCAGCACACAACTCGTCATCGCGGTAGAAGCAATAGCCAGACACATGGACACAGATAAAAGTAGACAGGTCAGCAGAAGGAGGCAGGAGCTGGAAAACTCGGGGCAACGAGGAAGCAGGTGTCAGTAGCTGGTTCTCCCCCTGCAGGCCCTGGAGAAGGGACAATTCCAATTCCCTCTTGCCTTTGTCCTGCAGCAAGAGAGACCATCGAATCAGCCACGCTTTGGAAGCCCTACGGCTATCCCATGCCTCGTTATCCACGGTGGTCCGGGAGGCATAGGAAAGACGTAGAACAACTGGATTGTCTCCAACACATCGAGAAAAATGCTTGAGGGCCCAAGCCATGGCATAGGGGCTGTCCCCCCCTGACTGAGGACCCTCGCTGTCCTCATCGGGGAGGAGAGGTTTCGAGGTATAAGCGACGGGGTGTTTCCTTCCGGAGTGCTCTTGATGCAGGCTGGCCGTCAGCGACACTTGGCTGACGGTCACTTCCAGGTAGAAGGGCAGGTTGGGGTTGGGGGTCGACAGGCAGAGCGCACACACTAGGGCTCGTTTCAGGGCCAGGAAGGACTTCTCATGTTCCTGGTTCCACTGCCAGTCTGGTTTCTGCTTGAGGAGGCCGTGCAGGGGGCCCACGAGGACTTCATAGTCAGGAATAACATCCTGGTGGGAGTCCATGAAGCCCGTGAAGAAGGACAGTGCGGTGAAGTTGCTGGGGATGGTGAGCTGTGCGAGCTGAGCGAGAACCTGCTGACTGGGAGCCTTCCCATCCCAGGGGACGTCCAGGTACGGAGAGGACACCACAGGCAGAAGGTCGATGTCTAAAGCCCCCTCCGAGGGGTCTTGCAGGCTGAGACACTGGAGGATTTCCTCGGAAAAGGAAGGGCACTCAACCCCAAACACCGACACGGAGTTCGAGTCCTGCTCATCTTCTTCATCAGGCTTTGGGACTCCTGGCTCCTCCATCAGCTCCTCTTCCAGGCTTTCCTCTCCCTTCTCCCCTTCTTCTACGGTCTGTGGATCCTCCAAAGGTTCGGCATCAGCATCATCACCCAGTTCAGAGATGCTGGCAGAGCTGGGAGGCAGGGTCTTCCACACCTTCAAGAAATTGCCAATGTCCATGTCCAACCTATTGCCAAAACAAGTAGCAAAATGAGAGGGGTGGCCCCAACCCCACAGATTATCTGAGGGGGAAAGACACATGCGTGGTCACCCTACAGAGCCCATGTCATTCCTAAGAGTCCTTCACTCATGGTAGGGGTCGGTCAGGAGCCAGCCCGTAAAGACTTGCTTACACATGCTAGAACTTCATTCAATAAGGGTTCTTCTGTGCTTTGAGAATTTATCAAAGTGAAACCTTACTGACTATTGTGGTCAGTTTTAATTGTCAGCATGATGCAATCTACCATCAGCTGAGAAGGTGGTCCCAGTGAAGGACTGTCTAGACCCAGTACCTGTAGGCAGCTCTGTGAGGGATTATCTTGATTACACTGACATGAGAAGACCCTCCCCCTACAGGCGGTGTCATTCCCTAGGCAGGGGGTCCAAGATCACAAAATAGAGAAACTGAGCTGAGCACTAGCAACACACACATAGCGCCCTCTTCTGACTGCAGTTATGTATGATGTGACCAGTTCTTCCCAAGCTCCTGCCACGGTGACTGCCCTCCCCAGAAACTGTCACCTCAGGATGAACATTCCAGGGGAAGGTTGGCACTGGAGGGAAAGTCTAACACACAACAGAAAAACCTCAGCTTCGTTTCCGCTGGTGGAATGAGATGAGAGGTGGCTGGGATGGGCAGGAAACAATGTCCTGCCTGTCTCCAGGCCCCAGAGCACCGGGGGATGGGCAGGAAATATGGTTCAAACGGTAGAGAAGCCAGTCAGAGTTGCCACAAACTAGTACTGCCAAGATGACCTTGGAAAACAGACTCGAGTCTCATCTATGGAATGAGGAATATTGCCGTTTATACCTAACTGAGATTGTGAGCATCAAGGAGACGAGCAAGACAGCGCAAATGCAGACACGGCTCTCTTGAACACAAGGAAGAAAAGCAAGCCTGTTTCCTGTCACACATCACCAGCAGCCTGAAGCAGAAATAGTCAAATGGCCCCAGCCCGAGAACAGGTTCTTTCTGCTTGACAGACACACATGTAACATGTAACGGAGCGCCACGCAGCTGCTAAAGTGCACCACATGAATTTGCATGGCATGGCTCCAAAGACAGCAAGAAATGGCTGAGCACAAACACATTGTGGAAACATGCATGAAAAGGTTCGTGGGAAACATTAAAAGTGCAATGTAAATAGTGAGTAAAAGCATCAAAATGTGGCGGAAGCTTAAAGATGTAAAAAGGTCAAACCACCCTGTTCACTATTGAGAACTATTGACTCACACGTTTCTGGTCAGTCTGGGGAACGCCTGGGAGGTAAAGGCCAACAAATTACCTGTTTGGCTTCTTCAGAAATTCCTCCAAGGTGGGGCCGTCCCGGCCCAGGGGGTCATCTGGGACCATGAAGAGATTCCCGGCAAAGGTGAAGGGCAGCAGGCTAGACCCACAGGAGAAAGAGGCAAGGTCATAGGTGAACCCAAAAGTCAGCCACACCCTGCTGCTTCCACAGGTCTGTCTGTCAGTCAGTCAGTTAGTCTGTCTGTCTGCCTCGTGTGTCTCTCTCTCTCTCTCTTTCTCTCTCTCTCTCTCTCTCTCTCTCTCTCACACACACACACACACACACACACACACACTGCATTTCCCAGAAGGCACTGGCAAGCCCTCTCTAAGGTTTCTTTCTGCCCCAACATCTCTGCCACAGGCTGTCTGACATCACTGGGAAACAGAGGCTCGAGTCCCCAGAATGTCTCACCGATCTCTGATCATCAGTTTCTTGGAGTTATTCATTAGGACGTGGATCTGCTCATTAGTGACGATGATTCCATCTGTCTCCTCTGCCAGCTTTACCATGAACCTGCAGGAGAAAAGGCAGGCACTAACCATCCAGCAACTACCCTCTCGATCTCTGGACCCTCTGGAAAATGAACTAGAGGTCCCTGGCGGGTCAGAAAAAAAAAGTCTGCTCTCTGTGATCAAACCAAGGCTATGGAGCAATCCTCTCTTCCATGTGTCCATCTGGGATCCCAGCACCCCCAGAAGGTGTACTTGGTTGCACAGATCCCCCCAAATGTATATACAGCCACACACCCCTCTCGCACACACAGGCTCATGCAACACAGAACCCATCCTCTGGTTCATGTTCACACGTAGGTGTTTTCTGACTCCATTCTTTCACCTGTAAAATGTAAATAAAATACCCGCCCCCTGTTGCTGTAATAATTAAACTGAGTCTAATTCAGTGCCTAGCGCACAGCACACAATATTCTTCATCAAGTCACAATACTCACACCCATGTCAAGATGTAGATCTACATACATACCAACACATAAAATCACATGGCTTAATAAACAAACCCATTCTCCCGAGGATCACTTTCCTTCCTTGGGATTTTACATGCTGTTCTCCAAGTACCCAGCAGAGGGCGCTTCAACAGAACCGTCATCTTCCCTTAAACCCTTGCCTGGATTTAGAGGATTTAAATGAACTCACTCAGAAGTCAGATCTGGGAGATGGAGGCTTAAGGGATGTATGGATTGTAGGGCACACAGGAAAGAAACAGAACCTCTCCCTACCCAACATGCGGGGTGCCAAAGAGAAGTCAAGAACTGCTGGCTGGGCATCTGGGCTAGGACTAGAGTAGGGCCTTCCTTCCCTGCCCTAGTACAGGCAGGGGCACAGACTCCCCTAGGCATGCTGGTTCTATAGCCATGACAATGAAGGCTGAGGGTTAACAAGCAGAGAGGATGCCAACGGTTAGGCTAAACAGGCCCATTTAACTCCGCTTGTATAGCCTTGCCCAAGGATCTGCCTATGTAAGGTTCCATATACACCTCCTCCCAGCGTCAGAGCTCGAGGAACAAAGATTGAAGGCGTTCTTTGATGCAGGAACTTTAACCCAAACCGGCACCAAGAAGCCTAGGGTACCTCGAACGCTGATTGGATGGGCCTCATCCAATCGAGCAGCACCTCGAATTAGCAAGTTAGCACCTCAAATTGCAATCCAATGCAATGGGTTGGATGAGCCTGGTGCTCATGAACCAGTGCATGGCATCTAGAGGCCACGGAGAAAGAAAGGCAGTAAACTTGGGGAAGTATAGCGCCTGACTTCCAAAGATGGTAGCAACCTCCCTCGTGCTTGGGAAGAGCCGATCTGCAGTCATCTCCTCATTTGAGTGCCAGTGCCTGCTCTCAGACATGCCATTTGTCTCCATTTCCCCCTGAGAAGATGAGGTGGGACACCGTCCACCCTGAGCCCCACGGAGGGACAGGGCCCTCCCGGCATACCTGTAATCGTAAGTAGTGATCTTCTTGCCGTTTTCCAGATGGGAGGGAGTGATAGAAAGCATCTTGAGTTTGTGAAGCTTCGTCAGAAAGTGGCTCTCTGAGGGTGACAGAACAGAGAGATAGCAGAAGGGCTACGTGGGAAAAACCAAGGTGGAATGCCACACCAACCCCAGTAGGATCTGTGTGACAAGTTCCACAGACTGAGGCAATAGACTTCAAAAGGACACCTCCTGGAACCGATTGTGGAACTCTCGGCCAGAGAAAAATTATTGAGCCGTAGTTCTCTTGGCAACTTATCTGTTTTATCTTTTTTATTCCTTTTCCTATGTAAGAGATGTTCCTGATAGCCTAGGCTAAGATCTTAAGTGAGAATAATGGGTAAGAAACCGTCCTTTGAGATGGAGTCACTAACCATGACCTTATCTCCGGGAAACCAGCACTTCACTTTATAAATCACCTATTAAGAGAGTACTGATAAATAAAAACTTTCCCAACAATAACATCTTACATGGCTGCACGTGTGTCATCAGAAGGCAGCTTTGGTATATCATTTTAGAAAGCCTTAAATAAAAAGAATTAAAAGAGTTTAAATTTATGCTTTGAGGATTTATAGAAAAGTAGGAACTAGGTGTTAAATAGTAACTGATTATAAAAATTTATTAACTTATTTTTGGTGATTTGCCACTAACCTTAGGTGATTTTTGTATCTTACTGTGCTAAATGACTATCACAATATTCGTTCTACCTGGCTGCTTCATTGAATACACCTTTTTGAAGTTGTAGCCCTTGGATGATTTTTGTATTTTACTGTACCAAATGATTATTACAATATCCGTTCTATTTGACTGCTTCACTGAACACAGCTCCTCAGAGTTGTTATACCTGTTTCTCTATGCATAAAAACCCTTGTTTGAGAGCTGTAAAATACCCTCAGATTCAACCTGCCTTTGTGTTTGTTTCTGTTTGTCACTGCTGAATCCTTACCCACCTAGCTTTGAGGACCCGAATCCCAGAGACCCCCATACCCAGCTGGGGTGGTCCGTGGCAGCTGCCGCCTATACGTGGGGCTTGAAGCAGGTAAGCTTTCTCTCTCCTTTTTCTAAAAAACACTTTTCCAGGTAAGGATAGGGCCTTGTCAGAGTGCTGCAGACTCCTCGATAGAGACACATCGAGTTAAGATGGCGAGAAGGTAAGAATCATGGGGCATTCACAGTCCCAAAACAGAGACATGTTTCTGGCAGTATTGAGTCATATGCTAGAATGTACAGATGTTAAAACCTCAAAGAAGAGTTTGGCAGCATTTTATGACTTTGTACTGAGTGTCAGTCTATGGTTCCCAGAGGAAAGAAGCCTGTCTTTAGAAAACTTTATTGCTAGATTGGAAGAAGCACTAGGCAGGATGCTTCCTCCCTCTGAGGGCTCGGGCATGTTATTGAAACAACAAATATGGGAAAATGCCAATACTCTCTGCCAGGAACTAATTAGACCAATCAGAAAACAGGGACTGCGCAAGATTGCATCAGAGCATGTATGGACGCCTCACCAGCAGGGGTCCAGGGTATGGCCTATGCTGTAGCAATGCAAGGGCAACATGTCAGTGCCTATGTTCAGAACCTAAAAGGAGGAACAAACCAAAAGGTTTCGTGCTTTTCTTGCAGCCAGCAAGGACATATGAGCCGCAACTGTAAAAACGAAGAGCAGACTTCAAAGAATAAAAATAAGAAAAACCAACCTCCGTGGTTATGTCCTCGGTGTAAGAAGGGAAAGAATTGGAGAAATGAGTTATAAATTGAAATTTCACAAGGATGGAACCCCTCCGAAAGATGAGGAGACAAAAAACGGGGTGAGGGGTACGCCCTCTGCTCTGAAATAATAAAAGGGCAAAAAAGGGAAACAGAGGAAGGTATAAGTAAACTGCATCCTCTGGCCCTGAGTTTAACATCTTAAGCTTACCCAGAGCAACCTCAGGAAGTGCAGGATTAGATCTTGCAGTACATAAAGATTATATACTTTCTCTTTATGAGGGAGTCCAATTAGTAGATGCAGGATTTAAAGGGCCACTATCACCTGGCACCTTTGGACTTATAATAGGGAGAAGTTCAAATTATAAAAAAAAAAAAAATTTAAAATTTCCTGGAGTGATTGATTGAGACTTCCAGAGAAAAGTAAAAATTATGATTAGGCCATTCCAAAGGTATCAATGGAAGGTTCTCCCCCAAGGTATGAAAAATAGTCCCACTCTTTGCCAGAAATTTGTAGATCAAGCTTAAGATCCATTAGGGCTAAACGTAAAAAGGCTTTTATTTTACATTATATAGATGATATTCTTATAGCAGAAAAAACAAAGGATTTAACTGAATTAATTTTGAAAAATGTGATTGAGGTATTGACCCAGAATGGACTAATTATCGTCCCTGATAAAATTCAACATAACAAGCCAATAAATTATTTGGGAAAAGCAATTCATACTATATTATATCTCAAAAATTGCAACTTAGGATTGATAAATTAAAGACACAATGATTTTTAAAAATTGTTGGGAAATATTAATTGAATTAGACCTTATTTAAAAATGACCACAGAACAGTTGCATCATTTATTTGAAATTCTTAAAGGAGATCTTGATCCCAAATCTAATAGATAGCTTACAAAAGAAGTCTTAGAACAATTAGAACTGATAGAACAAAAGATGCAAGATGTAAAAGTAAAACAAATAAATTATCTAAAAATATGGTCCCTTATTATACTTAAAACATCTTATACTTCTACTGCATATTTGTGGCAAGGAATATTAGAATGGATTTATCTCCCTCGTACTCAAGTAAAAATTATATCTTCTTAGCCTTTCATGTGTAGTCAATTAATTATTAAAGGGAGGTTAAGATCCAGGGAATTATTTGGCAAAGAAATGCAAGAAATTATCATTCCCTATAATAAGGAACAATGGAGCATTTATTTCAAACTGCAAATGATTGGGGAATTGCATTAGCTCATTATGTGGGACAAATCAAATATCATGTACCTCAACACCCTATATTAAAGTCTGTAGAAGAAGCAGAGATAATTTTTCCTTCTAAAATAGCATCGGAACCCATTTCCAATACCCTCTTGGTATTTACAGACAGGTCATCCAATGGAACTTCAGCCATCTATATAAAAGATAGACCTGTAATTATTAAAAGGGCAAAAGAAATTTCTGCACAGCAGGCAGAAATTATTGCAGTTTATTACTGCCCACGAACACATACCTGAAGAATTTAATCTTTATACAGATTCAAAATATGTAGTTCATTTATTTCCTGATATAGAGACAGCTCTTATATCTGGAAATTCCAAAATTTTATCACTCTTGCTTCAGTTGCAAAATATAATCCAATTAAGAAAAAGAAAAAATTTTATAGGACATATCAGAGACCATACTGGCCTGCCAGGTCCATTGAATTTAGGAAATGCTATGACAGATTACTAACAAAAGAACACTTGATTGCTAGTATGATTGAACAAGCATTAGAAAGTCATGCTTTACATCATCAGAATGCACTGGCCTTGAGAAGGATGTTCAGTTTGACAAAAGAACAGGCTAGGCAAATTGTGAAGGACTGTAAACATTGCCCTGATATATATCATCCATTAAAAATGGGAGTTAATCCAAGGGGGCTTAAGGCTCAAGTTTTGTAGCAAATGGACGTAACTTATATCCCAGAATTTGGAAAGTTGGGCTATGTACATGTTTCTGTAGATACCTACTCTCATGTGGTCGTGGCCACTGCAAGAACTGGGGAGGCTGTGAAAGATGTCATACAACATCTTATTACATGCTTCTCCTCCTTAGGTGTGCCAAAAAGAATTAAAACTGATAATGCTCCAGCTTAGACTTCCCAAGCTTTTGCAAAGTTTTACATTCAATGGGGTATAGAACATACAACGGGAATTCCATACAACCCCCCAGGTAAGGCCATCATAGAAAGGACTCATCAAAATCTTAAGGTACAACTTCCAAGATTAAAATCTATTGGTCATTACTATTTGCCTCATCAATTATTAAACCATGCTTTATTTACCATTAATCACCTTAACACAGATGATAAAGGTTTTACTCCTATGCAAAAACACTGGGCCCCCCCCTACAGCAGACTGTTACTCCTTCAGTAATGTGGAAGGATCTTTTAACAGGCACCTGGAAAGGGACAGATGTGTTAATCACCTCAGGAAGAGGATATGCATGGGCTTTTCCACAGAATGCAGAAACTCCAATCAGGATCCCAGACAGACTTATTCGACCCTTCCACCAAAAAACCTCCATCGAAAACCCAGAGAAGAAAGAAGCGGAAGAAGGTGAAAGAAGTAATGTGGAAAATGAGGAAGCCTGCTCTCTGTCTTCTTCAAAGGTGTCTGTGGCTCCCCCGGCATTGTCATCTACCACAGGGACAGATCCGCCCACTTGGGGACAACTGAAGAAGCTCACCCAGAGAGCACAACAAATGGTCTCTGATCACGGGGAACCACCATCAGCAGAGAACGTGTTCCTTGCTATGCTTGCTGTGGTTGTGTATGCTGTGCCTCTGCGACCTCATTTTGGGCTTATGTTCCCCATCCTCCACTTCTTCATCCCGTGGGTTGGGGAGATAATGTGAATATTCGGGTCATGGCTAATAATACTGAGCTGCTAGGGGGACATGCCGGTTTTTCCACCCCTTCGGTCTCCCCTGTAATTAAGTATGAGGGGATGTCAGACTCTGCTCCCATTTGTGTTACGTTAAAGGGAACCCCCCCCCATAGGTTGCCTTCCCACTAGTTATAGAACTTTTCTTTTTGATGTTCCAGATAGATCGGTTCCAGATATAAAGTCCCGCATCTTAGAAGGTTAATGTGGGAGCTTTCGATAATGATTTTAAGGTATTGTAATTATAATGAAACTTTTATATAGCCAAAAGAAACTATGCCTCTGAAAGAATGCCCACAAGAATAACGGGATAGTGATAAAACGTGGGCGTCTTCGCTTCAAGATGAAAATCCAAGATGGCTTAAATGTGGGTTTAGTTCTTGGGCTTTGGTGCATGAACCATGGAAAACTCAAGAAAAAAATTATGATTATTCTATAGTTACACCATTTCATAATTATAGAAAATACCTAACCAATCAGTTACTGCTGTATTATGGATATAGGCCTGATACATTTACAAATGAGTCCATTAATAGATGGTTCACTGCAAGATGGGTGGGACCTATTTATGTTAGTTACTCTCCTTCAGATAATATTTCTAACGTTTTTCCACAATTATTTAGACTTTTTTGCTGCATCTAACATGGTTTTTCTAAAAAAAAAAAAGCCTAAGGAATCTAAGAGCACTCCTTTGGCAATTAGATCTGGCCTAGACTATCCTTACAGTATACTCTCTGGACAGTCCTCAGACTTAAAAATTACTAAGCTAGAACGATCTTATCAGGTCAGCTGTTCCAAATGCATTGTAACACCAATTGTGTTGATCCTATCTTAATTAAAAGATACTCAGTTATTTTGCTTTTACAAAGACCTTCTTATGTTATGCTTCCTGTAGATTTAAACGATGATGTTTGGTTTGATAATGTAGCTTTACAAACGCTTAAAAGAGTTAATGAGCTAATTAGACCAAAGCGTTTTGCTGCAGCTTTAGCTTTAGGTGTTAGTGCTCTGATAGCCACTCTTACTTCACTTGCAGTCTCAACAGTTGCTCTAGTTTCAGAAATGAAGACTGCATATTTTGCTAATGACTTAAATAAAAATGCTTCATTAACACTTGCAAGGCAACAAATTATAGATAAAAAATTAGAAGTAAAACTTGATGCTTTAGAGAATGTAGTTTTGGCATTAGGACAAGAAATAGAAAATATTAAATTTCAGCTTTCTATCAAATGCCATGCCATCTTTCAGTACATATGTGTAACGCCATTACCCTATAATGAAAGTCATAATTGGAATTTTACTAAAAATCATTTGTTGGGAATTTGGAAAGAAAATGATATTACTCATGATATGGCTCAGTTACAGGCCGAAATCTCTACTATGAGTAAAGCACGTTGAATCTACTGATGTAGAGAATTTGGCTCAGTCTATTAGCTCCAGTTTACGGTCATTAAGCCCCATTAATTGGCTACATTGGATCATTGTTGTCACCATTGCTACAGGAATAATTCTTCTTCTTCTCCTTATTTTTCCAGTCATCCTCTGACTAGTCTTTTCTTTCATTTCTATAGTCAAAAGAGATATTTATGAGCTTCAATTTAAAAAAAAGGGAGAGATGTCTCACCAACCCCAGTAGGATCTGTGTGACAAGTTCCACAGACTGAGGCAATAGACTTCAAAAGAAGGATGCCTCCTGGAACCGATTGTGGAGTTCTTGGCCAGAGAAAAATTATTGAGCCGTAGTTCTCTTGGCAACTTATCTGTTTTATCTTTTTTATTCCTTTTCCTATTTAAGAGATGTTCCTGATAGCCTAGGCTAAGATCTTAAGTGAGAATAATGGGTAAGAAACCATCCTTTGAGATGGAGTCACTAACCATGACCTTATCTCCGGGAAACCAGCACTTCACTTTATAAATCACCTATTAAGATAATACTGATAAATAAAAACTTTCCCAACAATAACATCTTACATGGCTGCACATGTGTCATCAGAAGAAGGCTTTGGTATATCATTTTAGAAAGCCTTAAATAAAAAGAATTAAAAGAGTTTAAATTTATGCTTTGAAGATTTATAGAAAAGTAGGAACTAATGTCAAATAGTAACTGATTATAAAAATTTATTAGCTTGTTTTGGAGATTTGCCACTAGCCTTAGATGATTTTTGTATCTTACTGTGCTAAATGACTATCACAATATTCGTTCTACCTGGCTGCTTCATTGAATACACCTTTTTGAAGTTGTAGCCCTTGGATGATTTTTGTATTTTACTGTACCAAATGATTATTACAATATCCGTTCTATTTGACTGCTTCACTGAACACAGCTCCTCAGAGTTGTTATACCTGTTTCTCTATGCATAAAAAACACTGGCTTGAGAGCTGTAAAATATACTCAGATTCAACCTGCCTCTGTGTTTGTTTCTGTTTGTCACTGCTGAATCCTTACCCACCTAGTTTTGAGGACCCGCATCCCAGAGACCCCCATACCTGACTGGGGTGGTCCGTGGCAGTAGGGTGGTAGAAGAATGGGCCAGAAAAGCAAGAAAAAGGAAAGTCAGGTGACCTTGGGAGGGCTGGGCGGCGTAGGCGTCTCACCTCTCACCCTGCGATTTTTCTTCAGTTGCCAGGTGGGTACGAACACGGTGATCTCTCGGTGTCCGCGATTCCAGAAGTACTGTACTGCCATGGCGATGCCTCGGCATGAGAAGAAGTGCTGCAGACCGTGCCTGTGGGGTGGCGGGAACGAGGGAGCTACTTCCCAGAAGACCCTGCCCCACCATTCGTCCCTTGTCCTGAGACCCAAGCAAGTAATGTCCCAAGAGCGCCGAAGATTCCAGCATTATCCTCCCCCACCTCTCTCTGAAGCGGGGTCTCTCCTCATCCTAGCTGTCCCGGATGGAGTTTTCTAGGCAGACAAGGCAGGTCTTGAACTCACAGAGAACCCTCCTGCCTCTGCCTCCTGAATGCTGAGATTAAAAGGGGTGTGTGCCATCGGACCTGGCCCGCAGCCCTGCCCCCAAACAGCTGCCTAGAACTAAAAGGAAGGAGAAAAAATCTCGACCACCTACTGTGTGCCAAGAGCCTGATCGGCACAAATAACTACGCTGCTGTGTGACAGATGAAGCACATCTCTGCACTCTGACCTCTACAACAGTGAGCACTGAACATGCCAAACCCTCTCTCAGGCGGGTTGCGGTCTGGAAAAGCTTCTAGTAGGTTTGGGGCCAGGTCTTAAAAGTTTGAGCTACCGAAAAACCTGCTTGAGTAGGCATGGATGTTTGTGGCAGATAGGTCTGAGCCCAAAGGCCAAAGAAATCCATGGCTGACTCAGAAACCATAAGCGAAAATTTGTCACCTCTCAGACTCTATCTACATCTACCTAAGAATAAAGACTTTGTCTTCTGTGACGATTCTGCACACACTACCCACTGTGAAGTAGCCATTCACGGGCCCTTCCCTCTGTCCCTCTGTCTTTTGCTCCCATAGGAGGTCTGGAAGGAATGCCTGCCCAGCTCCCCAGCATCCAACCCATCGCTACTCACACCATGGCCACGCTGCTGCCATCAATGACCACTCTCCGCAACCCTGGATTCCCAGGCTCCTCAGACAAGTTCATCTCGAAGGGTGTATTCAAGGCCTCGTTGTACCTCTGGAAGCTGGTCACTATGTTGGTGCCCTGGGAGTGAGGTGACAGCCTCTGGGACCCCTCCCAAGCCCCAAGAAGTCCCTCCTTTAGGAACTGATGCTTACTTCTGGGGACTATGGTGCTACCGGACTGGAAACCCTGTCTTCCAGCCATTCCCGGGCCCTTCGGCACGGTGGCTCTACTCTTTGAAGCCTGAACCTCACTCAGGACTTTGGTTGCATCCACAGTCGGCCCTGCAACTGCAGACACCTGAGCTTCTGGTGTTTTAGAAGCTCTGGAGACATTAGAAGTCGCAGGTGCTCTGGGAGCTTCGGACCCTGCTTTAGCTATGGTCTCGGTTTGACCTTTGGGGATCTGGGGGCCTGCAGGTGTTTTCACTGAAGGTGTTTTCTGAGCTGTAGGAGTTTGGGGGGTTGTAGGTGTGGCAGGAGCGGCTGGTTGATCCACAGTTGCTTTGGGGGCCGTGGACACCACAGGGGCTGCTGGTTCTGTTGGAGCCGAAGGCACTTTGGGAGCTGTAGGCCCTGTGTACGCTGCAGGCTTCTTTAGGGCTGTAGGCACTTTGGGAGTTGCAGGCGGCCCCCCCTCGGCGGTTGGGTGTTCAACATTGGACACCTCTGCAGCTGTGGATGCTTCATGAGTTTCAGACATCGTTAGAGCTTCAGGTACTGAGTGACCTGTCACACCGGTTTGAGCCAGGGGCCTCTCTTGAGTTGTGGGTCCCCCTTGCTCTGTGGACAGTGCACTTCCTTCATCCCCCTGTTTAGCTCCAACTTGGGGTACAGATGTCGAAGATGGCTTTACTTGCAGAAGTCCTGGTCTAACCTTCTCTTTCATACTACAGTCCCCTGGCACCACCGATAGACTGAAGATTTTGGTGGGGATCTCCGGCCTTGGACTCTGCTTGAGGGCTGGTTCCCTTCCTAGCTCCCCGTCTGGTCTACAAGCTGGGCTTTCTGCACTGGGCAGAGGAACCAGCTCTTTCTGCTTCCATACCAGCTTTAAGGGCAAAGGATTCTGTCCTGGCAGCTTCAGCTGAATGGGGCCCGTGGGCCTCTGCCAGAAGGGGAAATTGAAGCAAGCCTGGGACACGAGCCAGGCTAGGTGAAGAGACTGCAGTTCATTGATCTTCCAGAAGGTGGCAGCAATGGTCCCTGGCCACGAGGGCCCAAAGCCTGACCCCGGGGCCCAGACCTTCCAGGAAGTGTAGGCGCTCAGAGCTGACACTGGCGACAGCAATGAGATTCTGTCTTCTGTCTTCTGTACCTGCCTTGGCTGCAAGAGGGATTGTGTGTGGTTCTCAGAGTCCTGGCTGCTGATGTCTTGCGTAGTGACCCCTTCCTCTCCAACATTGTTCGCATCATCACCTTGCTTGTTGGATTGGTCTCTGCAGAAAGCCCAAGTTCGTTGAAAAGGTGAGAATGGCAATTTGGTCCCGAATTACTATTTCCTGGGGATCAGGGCAGGGGCGGGGAAAACCTATTCTCGAGTACTTACCCTACTTGCTGGTGTGCTGTCTCCTGCGGAGTGCTCTGAGCTGGGATCTTTGAATTTTCTGAAGCCCGATTCAACGTTCCTATCTCTTGGAGGGCTCCAGGGCTCTCTCCGTCAGTCGCCGGGGATGAGCCTTCCTTCTGCTGCCGGGCAAGGCAGACCAGGATCTCTGGGTGGGGGCAAGTTCCAGAGATGCCAAAGTGGCCGAGCCACTCAATGATGTCTTCCTTGCCAGCGGCGTCTCGGACCAGACTGAGAAGCAGCTCCTGGACTGCCGGAGGAAGCTGCAGCAGGTCTCCTGCATACTTGCCACCACGGATCCACACCAGCGTCCCAAAAGCCCGGGTCACCTCTGTCTCCCAAACCCCTCGGGGGGTGATCATTGGGGCAGGGCCCCAGCGCAGACGTGCCACCAGCTCCTCCAGCCAGTTCTGGGTCATGGTAAAAGACTCAGTCAGCCCGCCCACCATTAAGGAGCCGGGGGGACCAGGCACCAGGTAGGCCAGGGTACTCCAGCAGAGGCAGTCCAGGAACAAGCCTTGTGCCCCAAGGAAGGCGCAGTGCAGGACTGGTGGGTAGCGAACCTCCCTCCATAGCTCTGGGCTGCACAGACCTTTCAGATATTCCTGGGCAGAAGGGAGAGAACAAAGGAACCAGTCCCCTGTTAGTGGCTAACCCCAGTCTGTCCCCTGTACCTCAAAACCCAACCTCTCGCTAAACTCAAGCTGGCCAATATTGACACCTCCGGGACCAGGGGCTCTCCCTCTGCCCCACCCCCTCTTTCCGGGGAACAGTGACAGAATGAATGAGAACTCAGAGGGAAAAAAAAGATGCAAGTTTGGAGTCGAGAGATCTCACACTTAGTTCTAACTTGATCTTAACAGGCAAGGAAGGACTGTAGGAAGTCTGCCATCTTCTCGGGACCTCAGTGTCTTCACCTATAGCATGGCAAGTTAAGCTAGATACGCTTGGGTTCAGACCCCCACCCCCCAACCCCTGGCACTACAGAACCGAGGGGAAGAAAGCTACACACTGTTAAGAACTCTCATGTGCCGAGAACGTGGACAGCCTGGGCCAAGTTATTAATTCTTTCCTTCCAGCTGTGTCTCGCCATCCATTCCTGCCTCATGAGTCTTCTGGAAGTTTCAGTGAGCTAAGTGAGCTTGGCTTATGAGGATAGTACCAGGCACAGCCTGTTCCCATTCTATGGACTCCTAAGACCTTGCCCGAGTGCACACAGGTCAACAGTGCCTGCACCAGATCATAGCCTATGTCTACCTGACTGAAACCAGAGCTCTCCGTAGCTTCTCTGACTGACTACACAGTGACTTCCAGGTAATCCTGTCGGATTCCGGCTTAATCCCCCTCCAGGAGCTCTCCAGCACAACCTGTACCTGTAACCATGGTAACTGTGGCCCAGTGGTGGAGATAAGTGGCTGGGCCAGTGTCCAGAGGAATATCCCACAGATTCACATTGTGTCTAACCAAAAGGAGGGCCTCATGAGAGCAGCTGGTTTCATCTACCGACCAGCATAATCCAGTGATCTCCAAGCAGTCTCTGGGACAGCAGCCCAAGTGGACTGAGGTCACCCTCGTGACCTTTCATAGCCACACCCTTCAGAAACCACCCCCCCTTCCTGCCTTCCCTGACAGTTCCATTCCGGGACAAATTATCCTTCACCCTCCCGCCCCATTTAAATCTCCAGCAGACATCTTGAGGCCCACACCAGCACCTCTGCTCAGGGCGCAGGACATTTAGCTTGTGATTACCTCCTTCCCGGGTGAAACTTCTTTGAACAAAATCTGATGGGCATCCCACCCGAACCTCATCTGGTCTCACTCCCAAGAGAGAGCAGATGTGCATATAGCTGTCACCTTAACAAATGTTCCCTGCCCGCCCCGCGCACCCCACATCCCAACTACACAAAAGCAATATGTAAAGTCTGAGGCAAGTTGAGATTGATCTGTGTGTGAAATGCTTATTGCACAAACATGAGGCCCTGAGCTCAGAGCGCCAGCACCTAGAGCAGTGGTTCTCAACCTGTGGGTCCCGACCCCTTTGTGGGCAGGGTCACCTAAAACCAATGGTTAACACCCATATTTACATTTCAATTCACAACAATTGCAAAATTACTGTTATATACAAAATAACTGTATGGCTAGGTTTCACCACACCATGAGGAACTGTCTGCCAGGGTGGTGGCCATAGGCCATAGGAAGGCTGAGAGCCACTGCCCTAAAGTGCTGGAAGGACCCCAGAGGCTCACGGGCCAGCCTAAGTCAGTCAGTGAGTTCAGCGTTCAGTGGGAAATGCTACCTCAAAAAGGTAGGGGAAGGGGCTGGAAGGCTGGAGAGTTAAGTAAGGGGAGGGGCTGGAGAGCGGCTTGAGAGTTAAGTAGGGGGAGGGGCTGGAGAGCGGCTTGAGAGTTAAGTAGGGGTGCTTGCTGCTCTTCCAGAGCACCCAAATTCAGTTCCCAGAACCCATATCTGACATCTCACAACAGTCTATGACTCCAGCTCCAGGCAATCTGTCGCCTTCCTCTAGCCTCTGAGAGTACCACACACGGCACACTTATGCTTGCTCGTGTGGGCTGCCCCACCCCTTCACCACACAGAAGGAGAGCTTACAATATTTGTTGTTCCATCAGTGTTCACCATTTTTATGAACGGTAGGGCAATTGAGATCATTTTGAAAACACTAAGTATGAACTAGTATTTATTTAAGTCTTATGTGCCCGGCACATAGATTATGTGATGTATTCCTCTCTCAGTCCTACAAAGGCAGCCTTCATTATCATCCTCTTAGATGAGAGGAAATCCCATGTTCAAGCTCACACCTCAGCATGGATACCCAGCACAATGACCCCGACGTCTACAGTCTCTCCCATGATGTTAACATACCCTGAGAAGCAAAACCAAACAAGGCAGCAGCAGGTTCACAGTCCAGAAAATGATTGGAATGATCCATAGATAAATGACACCAAGAAAATAGGGAAAAGGTAAAAAAAGAGTGATATTATCCGTAAAAACATATTGCCCAATATTCCACAGATCCTCTGTCAATTTGAAGTTAAATAAAAACATGAGCACCAAACAATAACACTTCATGTGTGCTTACGACTCCCCAGGATTTGCCTTCCTTTTTATAAGTCAATGTTCACTCTGCCTTCAAGGGCCGTCCCAAAATGCACAAAGGAAAACCAAAAAGGCCAAGAAACATAACAGAACCAAATTAAATTCAAGGATCGAAGGGAACGGGAAAAGGCCGAGTTCTTAGAGAGATTAGTCTGAAATCTAATACTCATATCAAAACACAGAGATAGGGGGAGGGAGGGAGGGAGGAAGGGAAGGAGGGAGGGAGGGAGGGAGAGAGAGAGAGAGAGAGAGAGAGAGAGACATAGACAGACAGACTTCCCTTCCTCCAAAAGGCTTACTATCATTTTCTTCTCCAAAGCATATTAGACAACATGTCACACAGTAAACATTGGTTTTGAAAACAGAACATATATGACTTCAACATTAAAATGTGGTGACAGCAATGAAAGACCCAAGAAAAGGGTTGAAAGATAGTCAAGTAAAAATCCAGAGTTAGGGGCTGGAGAGATGGTTTGGCGGTTAAGAGCACTACCTGCTTGTCCTGGCTGGTTTTGTGTGTCAACTTGACACAAGCTGGAGTTATCACAGAGAAAGGAGCTTCAGGTGAGGAAATGTCTCCATGAGATCCAGCAGAAAGGCATTTTCTCAATTAGTGATCAAGGTGGGAGGGCCCATTGTGGATGGTACCATCCCCGGGCTGGTAGTCTTGGGTTCTATGAGAGCAGGCTGAGCAAGCCAGGGGAAGCAAGCCAGTAAGGAACATCCCTCCATGGCCTCTGCATCAGCTCCTGCTTCCTGACCTGCTTGAGTTCCAGTCCTGACTTCCTTTGGTGATGAACTTGCTTCTTGGTCATGATGTTTGTGCAGGAATAGAAATCCTGACTAAGACACTGCTCTTCCAAAAGTCCTGAGTTCAATTCCCAGCAACCACATGGTGGCTCATAACCATCTGTAATGAGATCTGATGCCCTCTCTGATGTGTCTGAAGACAGCTACAGTGTACTACTCATATACATAAAATAAGTAATTCTTTAAAAAAAAAAAGTCAGAGTTAGCCAGGTATGGAGATGCATGCCTTCAATCCCAGCACTGGAAGGCAGAGGAAGGTGTATCAAGGCCAGCCTGGTCTACACAGCAAGTCCTGGGACATCCAGGGCTAAATAGAAAGACTGAAAATAAAAAGCCAGACTTAGAAAATAGAAAAAACTGGGAGCTGGAGAGATGGCTCACTGGCTAAGAGCACTGGCTGTTCTTCCAAAGGACCTGGGTTCAATTCCTAGCACCACATAGTGGCTCACAAGTGTCTATCACTGGATCTGTTGCCCTCTTGTGGTGTTGCAGGAACACACGAAGGCAAAGCACATAAAATACATAACCAAATAAACTTTTTAAAAAACAGAAAAAGCAAACGAAAATAGAAGAAAACGTAAAGGCCCGTAGAGTTCATCTAGACAGGAACTCAAGAGTGACGGTGAAGCGGGTGCAAAGGTTGGCAGCCCCGAGTCATGTCCGTCCCCCGCCCCACCCCCATCCCCAGTCGAAGACCGTGAAGTCCAGGGAGGAAGGTGGAGAGAGGACAGAGCAACACAGGAAATGAAAGCAGTTGACCAGACAAAGCAGGCTCACCGAGAAGACTCGGCATGTTGGAGAACGCTACAAACTTGCTCTAGGGAAAACATCCCAGGCAAAGAATCAGGACAAGAACAGCCTCGGGCTTCTCAAAAACTAGATGTCAACAGAGTGATGTCTTCACATTACTGAAAGGAAGTTTCCCTTTATCACTCAATACCAGCTAAACTACCAGTCAAGCGACCTTCAAAGATGCAACCTAGACATGTAGATTACAACATATCTTTCCTCGTAGGAAATATAGGGTAAGCATGCAGCTCCATGGAAGAGCCTCAGTCCTGGGGTGAGGAGGATATAAATAATATATTATATAATTAGATATGTTAATTAATATATAACATATTACACACACACACACACACACACACACACACACACGGAAGTCACTTAATCCATTCTCTGCCACCATAAGAAAATAATACCACATGTTGGGTCATTTAAATTGAGCATAATTTCATTTAGCTCCAGGTTTTAGAGACTGTGAAACCCAAGAGCACTGTGCCAGCATCAACCCATGCTAAGACAGAGAGCAGGCATGAGAGTCCCCAAATGTATAACGAGCCCATCTCATCATAAGTAACCCACCTCCTAACAGCCATCCCTCTTACTACCCTTATGACTCCAGTTAAATTGTAACATGGATCTCTGTAGGGACAGGCAGAACCTAGAATCTCTATAGAGCAATCTTCAAAACAGAAAAAGAAAGAAAGGAAGAAAGGAAGGAGAAAGAGAGAGAAGAGAGAGAGAGAGAGAAGAAAGAGAGAGAAGAGAGAGGAGAGAGAGAGAGAGAGGGAGAAAGAAAGAAAGAAAGAAAGAAAGAAAGAAAGAAAGAAAGAAAGAAAGAAAGAAAGAAAGAAGGAAAGGAAGGAAGGGAAACTGAGAAAAAGTCCTGGACGATAATCAAGAGGAACCTCAGGATGTATTCCTGTTCTACTTCCTTACTGAACACTGACTGCGACTGTCTTTATGGGCACTAGCTCACACTGCGTGTGGCTCGGGAAGGAAGCAAACCACGTCTTGCTTCAGCATTCCCTCAGCTGGGGCACCGTCTTTTTAACTTGATAAAAACCACTGATGAGTGCCAGTTGCATACCTGAAATCCCAGGACTCAAGAGACTGGAGCAGGAAGGTCGTGAGCTAGACCCCAGCCTACATACTAAGTTGATACTAGCCTGGGCTACATCCACATAACTAGACACGATCACAAGAAAAGAAGGAGAATGGATTTAACAGAGAACAAGATACCAGAAGCCAGGCGACCGGAAACCTGAGGTGATAGATAGCAGAGCGGAGTGTAAAGCCAGGGCTGTCCACAAGAGATTATCTGCAGCTACAGAGGCTGGCTGCTAGAGTTTGGAATGTTCTTCCAAAACCCATTTGTAGGGACTGGTCCTCGGCTGGACACTCTCTGGAGATGGCGGGATCTCGGAAGGTGGGGGGGTCTAATGAAAGGAAGTGACGTCACTGGGACATGTTCCTAAGTGGATACTGAGATCCCTGCCCTGCCTTTCTCGCAGCTCCTCTAAAGGGAAAAGGCCTCCTCTGCTGTGTGCGCGCACTGTGACCCGTGGTACCGCTACAGGCTCCAGTGAGGCCTTCTTTATAATTGTTTACCTAAGGGAGAAGAATGCAGTGAGGAGCTAGAAGGTTTAAGCATCGGCGATACGTACATAGAAAGGCAAGCAATTTGGAAAGGAATTTTTAACCTTGGTTAAACCATAAAAGCAAAAAGAAAACAAAGGCCCTAGGGTACTTCCTACCTGGATGATGAGCGTAGAGGTATAATGGAGCAAAACCTAAATATAGACTTAGAAAACTGAGGCCAAACATGTTGGAAAGGAAGAGGGAGTATCGGCATGAGGGAGCTAACCCCTCACGTGTAATGAGAAAGCAAACATCTGACATCGGTAGAAAGGCAAGAGTGTCTACATGCTCCGTGAGAAGCACGGAGACTCGTGAGTGCCAGAAAGATCCTGGAGGGCAGGAAAAGCTTGCTATCTTTTGGGAATTTTAAAAAGGTACAATAAGGGGCCGGGGAGATGGCTCAGCGGGTAAGAGCACTGGCTGCTCTTCCAGAGGTTCTGAGCTCAATTCCCAGCAACCACATTGTGACTCACAACCATCTGTAATGAGATCTCATGCCCTCTTCTGGTGTGTCTGAAGGCAGCTACGTTGCACTCATCAACATAAAATAAATAAATAATTTAAAAAATAAATAAATAAAATGAAAAGGCACAATAACTTTTACATGTAAATTATCTGGTTAAAAAAAACTGCCAGGCAGTGGTGGTGCACACCTTTGATCCCAGCACTTGGAAGGCAGAGGCAGGCCTATCTCTGAGTTTGAGAACAACCCTGTCGTCTACAGAGCATGTTCCAGGACAGCCAAGGCTACACAGAGGAAACTCTGTCTCAAAAACAACAAATAAAAATTTAAATTAAAATTTAAAATAATAATAATAATAATGGTAAATTTTAAACTTACATTTAAACAAAAAGAGATTAGGTTCTCAGTCACAACACAGATATGTAGGCAAACATTTCTTTCTTTTTTTTATTTTTTGTTTTTTTGAGACAGGGTTTCTCTGTATATTCCTGGCTGTCCTGGCACTCACTCTGTAGACCAGGATGGCCTCGAACTCAGAAATCCGCCTGCCTCTGCCTCCCTGTGCTGGGATTACAGGCATGCACCACCACTGCCCAGCGTAGGCAAACATTTCATAATCATCTCATAGAGAAGGAGTACTTCTCTGATTTAGAGCACTTGCCAATGTCTGCGGTGCAAATTTTCTCATGGTGGCTATAAATAGCTCTCCAGTAGCTTGAAAAGTTCCTAAATTTTAACAATGGGTTTGGGTGAGCCAAGTCCAGCACACACCTGACAACAATCAATTTCTATGGTTCTGCTCACTGAGTACCAGGGACAGGCCAACTTCCATCTTACAACCAGAGACTCCAGAAGCCACATCCACTACCGCTGTCTTCTGATTCCCCGTCACCTCTATGCATCTTCTCCAAAAACAAGAGAAGTAAGCATGTCATCTGTCCTGTCTGGTGACACTCAACCCATCCTCAAACTCAGTTATGCAGATGCACAGGTTCAACTCAGGGCTCACTTAACAACTGTTCAACTCCCCTTTCCACTGGTGATTTCATCTCAGGGGTGCCAGCTTCCCCGGGATTTGTTTTCCTACCTGGGGTGTGAAACACAATAACATTTCTGATATTTCCTAAATCCTGCCACTGCATAAGAACTTTAAAACACAAGTTTAACAGAGACTTTTTTTCAAAAGGCAAGCACAAATAAAAACATACCGGATCCTGCTCTAAGTGAGCCTGCATCTTTCTTGACCCCTCTTCCACTCAGACCAGAACAAACGACGGACCTCCCTGTTCCTCCTCCATCTCTCCCAAAAGTTCTATACCAGTTGACCTCCGTATAGAAGGCAACCGCCAGAAGACAAAACTCCAGGTCCCTACAGCTACAGTTGGTGTCAGCCACACTGCATCCTTCTGAAAAGCAAGGCTTCCTCACATTAGGAAAGGCTCACACAGCAGGTAATCAAAGCCCTTCAGCTTACAAGACATCAAACTGGGAGAAAGCTAGTTATCAACAGCAGCACCTGACTTCTGCCCCCCACCCCGTGTTGTTCTCTACATTTTGCCGAAGTATTTGAGCATGCATCCTTTCCGTTGTCCCTCACAATTCTTACATGAGAAGAGTGTTATTACATTGTTTCACAAACGAGGGGAAAAAGGTTCAAGATGGCTGAATTATTAGACCTGGGCCTCTTCAAACTATGCTTCTCTATTTGGGCTCTGATGTGGTAACAGCGTGTCAAATCCAGACCTCCTGAAAACCTTATCCTCCCCACATTCCACTGTCCCTTACCCTCACCCCCTCCCCCTCTTTTCTTCCTTCTGTCCCCACCAGTACAAGAAAGGAAGTTACCCAGAATGCCTGCAAGCTCTGTTCCCACCTTCAACAATGCCTCTCTCCAAGGCAATGAGGGATGCCAGGGAGAATTGACAGAGCCGCTGGATCCACTTAGCAGGACTTGGAGTGAGAGACTTAGGGGTGAAAATCAATAGCCCAAAGAGGCAGCGACGGCTGACTTGAAGTTTACACAAGAAACACCAAGTGGAGCATCTTAAGCAGTGCTATTCAGGGGGCAGGGGAAGTAGGTGGCTCAGTGGCAGAGGCCTACGTGGTATGCACAGGCCCTGGGTTCAGTCTCCATCTTAAGGAAGTCCCTGGTCAGCTGCTTAGTTCTCCGTGAAGACTGAGCTGGGGTATTTTATGGTAACGGAAAGATTAAGAATGTAAAGAGCCTGAAAGCCTCTTCTTAGTTCATCCTACCCCAGCCTCTGAAACTAAGGGGCCCCTGCACATCTGTTCTCTGGGCAGACACCTCTCCCCTCCCCCAGCACCTCTGTCAGAACTGGAAAACTGCTGAGGCAGCAGCTTACTGGGCGTGTTTAGGGAGAAATTTCCCAGCCTCCCAGGCCTTCTGCTGGCTGTGTTCTGGGCCTTCCCTACCTAGGCCCTGACCAACTGAGATGTGAGAGAAGCCTCAGCCAAAGGACTAAGACTAGTATCTGAGAGAAGGGAGCCTAGAGCATTCCTATAGGAGAAGATAAGGGAGTCAAGGGAGTGGGGGCCCTTGGGTGTGACTGATGCAGGGGGAGGAGCCCAAGCAGAGAAGCTGGTGGGAGAAGCCAAGTTGAGGGTAAAAGGGACAAGCTGTGACCTGGCCTGTCCAATATCCAGCTCCATACAGCAGGCCCTTTCATCTCAACGTCCACAGTCCTCCTCCCAGATTCCCTGGCATCCCAAGGCACTCACTGGCTTCCAGAACAGATGTATCCTACCCCCTGAGCCTCTCAGAGAGACTGCTGGGCACAGCAAGAATATGGGGCAGGGTCCTAGGTTCTAGCCCAAGCTCCGCAGACCTGCTCCTTCCAGACTCTGATGACTGAGGCAGACCCTCGCCCTCTCTGAGCCCTAATGCTTTGTCTATAAACTGCCAACACTGCTCTACAAGTGTCTCTAGGGCCCTCCTCCAGTCCCAGTACTCAGAGAAACCGCCCAGGATTTAAGCAGACAGAAAGGACAGAGGCCTTCCAGAGTCTTGGTGAGAACAAAGACGTATGTTGCAGAGGCCTCAAAAATGCAGGCCCTTAAACTGATCCCAAGATGAAAACTCAGGGCTCGTTTCTGGCCAGAAAAGGCTCGTAGAAAGAGACTCTCAGCAGAGGTTCTCTCAGCACACTTAAAGGACAGATGTGACAAGCGAAAGAGGGGTGGGGCAGAAAAGAAAGAAGGAAGCAGAGGGACAGAGCGGGGGCTGCCGATCTGGAGGGAGGGAAACCCAGACCCTGCAAGCAAGCAGCAGGACGCAAGCCCAAGACCTCTGGGGACTACTGACTGTTCAGGAGTGAGAGAGAGGATCTGACTAGAAGGGATAGGAAGGAGCAAAACGAAGCTGTTTACCTTGGCTTTGCCCGTATTTTCCCGGGGCCCCTCCAGTTGTAGCCAAAAGTAAGGGGTGTCAGGACGGCTCTGGAAAGCGGTCACCTTGACCCTGAAGATGCGCTGGACTTGCAGCCGCTGCCGGTGTACCCGGGGCTTCGATTTTGTCTGCACCATGAACCATTCCTGCGCTGGGGGTTTACCCCCCGACAAAAGCATGGCTGTCCCTCCCGCCCCTGGAAAGCGTGAGAAGTGTCACGGGTCCCAGCACCGAGGCCCCCAGCCACCTAGCCCCGCAGCCTAAGCCACGCCTCCCCTCCTTGAGGCGCGCCCCCCGCCACCGCCTCCCTGCTGAGGGCTCTGCGACCCACCCGCCAGCGCTCCGCGCCCGCCCTCCCAGCTCTGTCCCTTTCCGCCGCTGCACAGGAGACAAGCCCTTCCTGCTAGGGGTTGTAGCTAGGGGTGGGACCGGGCGCATTCCCGCCGCCCTTCCTCCCCCTCAACCACCACCCCCTCCTCCCCCTCGACCTCGAAGCCAGGCCCCATGGATAAACTCGCCTGGGCTGCTGGATAGCTTAAAGGGGCGCTGGAGACCGAGGGAGGGAAGGAGAGGAGTCTGGGCGGGAGGGGGAGAGCCAGACAGGGTCTTGGAAGCAACTGCCTTCCACCCAAGTTTTGTGTTCAGGGGTCAAAGTTCCTTCCTCGAAGGAAGGAAAAGGATTGAAGAGTTGGTCTCTGAGACCCTGTTTTGAGGTTTCAAGCAGTGCTACTACACACACACACACACACACACACACACACACACACACACACACTCCATGGCTGTCTGGACTTCCCTTGAAAACCCTTTACTTCAGCCAGCTCTTTGTGGCAGGAAAGGGGTGGAGAGACCACAGAGGCTAGGGCCTGTGGAAACAGCGGGCTGGAGACCGAGCAGGAAGTAAAGGGTTACAGCTCTGACCCCTCCACCCCCCACTCAAGTCTGGGGACCGCCTGGAACTGGCTGGAGGCCCAGACCCTGCGGAAGCCCCCCAGGGCTGGAGGGGCAGGGGGGTTAGCTGCCAGAGTTTCCAGGCTTGTGTTGTTTATGAGAACCCCTTTTTAGCAAGTGTGAGTTAAGAGTGTGAGGAGCCAGTGGGAGGTAGGGTCTCCAGTCACCCTTATCCACAGCCATCTGGTTGGCATCAGTGGTCCAAGACTAGTCCTGGGCTGGGGACACTTTCAAAACCCTAACTGCCTTGGAGACCTGCTCAGTACAAAGAACACTTTATGTAGTCTTGTAGCCCGAAGCAGCCTAGCACTGTGAAGGCACAGTCTGCATTTGGGGCCTCAAGAGAACCTTACTTTCCAAACAAACTAAGAGTCACAGTCGGACAGACACAAGTATGACCTGACCCGTGGGAACAAAGGACAGCTGATTTTTTTTTTTAAACTAAGTCCTTTCCTGGGACAACGAAGTTACGAAGCCACCTATGTGTGTACAGGCCAGTGGGGAGGAGCACACTGTACAGAAGGGGCCAAGTGGAAAAAGACTCAGGTTAGCTGGATGGTCAAACCCCACCTTTACATCTTAACCCTGGATTGGAATTCAGAAAAGGAAAAGGTGATCTGTGGGGGTCTGGGTAGGCAACTCAGGAAGGCTTTGAAGTCAAAGGCTGTCTGCGGGACCCCACTTCTCTCTACTTTCCCTGCCTTTAATTCTGCTGTCTATCAAAAGGCAGGCTTGGCAGTGCACATCAGAAATTCCAGCACACAGAAGGCTGAGGCCAGAGGCCCTGACTCGCAAGAGGATGGAGGGTTGTGCCTCAGTTTCCCTTCCAGGAGTGAGGGATAGGTGGGGAACCACACGGCCTCTCCCCACCCCTTCTGTTAGTAATGCTAAATTCTCTCTGGCCCCCACTAATGATTGTAAATTTCAAGCACAGCTACTATTGTGGGGGGGGGGAGGTCCCAGGTTTAATCCTATGTTCAAAGAGGTCATGCAGAGGGCAGAAAGAAGCCCAGCTTAAGATAGGTCATAAACAGAACCTTTTAAAGCGATTTATTTAAACTTTTGTGCTCTGTGGCTTTAGCTCGCAAACATGGGGGTAATAGTCTGAGGCACAGGATGGACATCAGATCTCACAGGTAAACTTATGTAATTCAGGTACTGAATTACATACCAGTGTAGCTGGGTACAGTGTACTGCGACGTCGTCTCCTTTCCCAGATCTTGTCTTCCTCCTCATCTCAAACCAATGTGCGATTCTCTGCCCTAGAAATCCTCTCTTCCTTGACTCAGCCTTACGACCTGCTCATCCATCCACATGGTTGAAGTGGATTTGGCCAACTGCTGGTTATCACCCCACTTTGTCAGGAATGAGCCTGTGAACACTCAAACAAAGTCAGTAAATCCCTTGGTCAGTGCTCAGGTGTCCCCTCTGTTGATGTATTCACTGGATCAAGTTTGTTCAACAATTGCAACACTTATTTCTCTGCTAGGAGCCAAGTTCTTGGGTGCAGCTTTGACTTGGGTATCTACTTGCTTGTAGGAATAGGTCCTATGTGACTCAGACTGTCCTAGAATTCACTACATCATTCAAGCTGGCCTTGAACTAGAAACAATCCTCTTGTCTCTGTCTCCCAAAGGCTGTGATTATTTGCATGCACTAACATCCAAGTATCTTTCCAGCTCCAGCTCAACTACATTCCTTGATTTTTGAGGGGGAGAAAGGGAGTGGGATGTTTCGAGACAGGGTTGTTCTGTGTCACCCTGGCTGTCCTGGAACTCGCTCTGTAAGCCAGGTTGACCTCAAACTCAGAGATTCCCTGTCTCTGTCTCTCAAGTGAATACTGGGATTAAAGGTACTTGCCATCTTGCCTGGCCTACATTCATTCTTTTCCTACAACATTAGGTTAAATGGTGCTTGCTTGTGTTAGAAGCCTCCTGAAACATGACCCAAATCTACCTTGAGTAGAAGGGTCCTGGCTACACAGGAAATAAACATCAGACAAGTGTCTAAGCATGAACGGCAGCAGGTAAGAAGAAGCCCTGCCAGGAGTCGGCTTGGAGGAGGAATGAGAGGCCTCCAAGTCAAAAGATCGTTCGGATTAAGGGCCTTGCACTGTGAGTTTGATTGATAGATCCTAATCATTCCAAAACTTTGGACGGAGAGGCAGTTCAGTCATTCAAATACCTAGCTCAGGTCCACACCCATCTGAGTTCCTAGGCATGGTGCTGGAGCTTTGTGAACCAGATAACCCTGCCTGGAACTTTTCTGTGACAGCATCTAAGAGGCCAGCGTCTCCTGGACTTTGCTGTAGTCTCTAAGCATCTTTCATTTGTGGATGGTTCCCATTAGAGTAGAAATGGCTTCCTGGAGGCATGCGGAGATGTCAAGTCTAAACAGATGGAGGTAAGAGCCAAGGAAACCAATTACTGCTCTATAGACCACTACATAGGATGGTTTCCCCACAGTGCTCAGTACAGAGGTGGGAAACATGGTGTTCTCAGAGGAGGTGGCTGAAGATGGTTTATAGAAGGGTCTTGCCAGGCAGTGGCTCCTGCCAGTAACTCACCACTTGGGAGGTAGAGGCAGGAGGACCAGGAGTTCAAGGTTCAAGTTTTTCTGGGTTCTAAGGTATTTGTGGTACTTTTTAAGCTTATATATACATATAATGTATTTTTCTATTTTATGCTAAATTAAAGACAAGGAGCTGAAGGGTTGGCTCAGTGGTTAAAAGCACATGATGCTCTTGGCAGAGGACCCAGCTTCAGTTCCCAGCACCCACATGGTGGCTCACAACTGCAACCAGACTTACTTTTTTTTTTAAAAGATTCATTTATTATATGTAAGTACACTGTAGCTGTCTTCAGACACTCCAGAAGAGGGTGTCAGATCTTGTTACGGATGGTTGTGAGCCACCATGTGGTTGCTGGGATTTGAACTCAGGACTTTCAGAAGAGCAGTCAGTGCTCTTAACTGGTTGCTGAGCCATCTCTCCAGCCCCATGGGTTCCCTTTTTTAACCACCCTTCTCCACCCATTCCACCCTTCCAACCTCCCAGCACTAAGTAGGAGAGAAAGAAGGTTAGAGGGGAAAGCGGACATTGACATCCTTAGACTTCTTCCTGCTGATTAGAGTCGTCAAGTTCCTCGGGGTAAGTTTGACCTTCTCCATTAGAATAGTCAATTTCTTCTTTTCATCACTTTGCAGATGACCACTTACAAACCACAACACACAACCAGCAACCTGCAGCAGCGGCCAGTGCACCCGTCTTGGAACTCCAGCATTTATGTACCCTCTCATGAGTCCCCAGAATTTCAAAGGTCATACACTTGCAGAAACTATCTGCAGCTGGCAAAATCATACCCCAGTTACAGCACAAGGCAAACATGTCTGTGTTTTTAAAGAAACCAAAATTCTCACTACACACAACCATCCCTAACTCCAGTTCCAGGGTATCAGATGCCTCTTCTGACCTCTGAAAGAAACAGTGTGCATACATACATGCAGGTAAAACACATACATAAAATAAATCAAATATTTTTAATTTTTAAATTAAAATCAAGGATAAAATGCAAGGTACCATTCTAAGCTGTGCCTTTACGTCTTAATGTCTTATTTATTACTCGCTTGTGTGTAAGTCACAGCGCACACGTGGAGATCAGAGGACAACTTTTGGAAGTTGATTCTCCCCTTCCATTAGTGTCTGGGACGAACTCAGGTCATCATGCCTTACAGTGACCACTTTCGATGGCTAAGCCCTTCCAACCCTACCTTTATTGTATTTACTCATTTATTAAGTTTGGTGATAGGTCTCAGGCTAGCCTCAGTCTCCCAATGTAGTCAAGTATAATTTTAAACCACTATCCCCCTTCTTCCAACTGAGTCCTGAGATTACTTCAACCTGGCTTATGTGGTCCTGGAGATCAGACCGAGGGCTTTACGAATGCTAAACGATCATTCTACCAACCGAGCCACATCTCCAACCCCCTGCCTTTTTTTCATTTGTATATAGTTTTTTAAGGCAAACAAAACAAAAACAAAAATCAAAACTACTCTCAGGAATATCCTTGCTACTTCCTGGACCTTAGGGGTCTAGTTCACAGGTTAGACCGCCTTACTTTCTTGTCTATTTTGCCGCAAAGGGAAACTTATTAGTAGAAAGCATATGTACACTAACCGATAACAGTCTTTGTCTCAAAGTTTCGCATTCCACGGTGGTCGGCTTTATCTGTCCTTGACTATATAACAATGAATAGCTCTGCCGCATGACGCACTGCTGACAGACAACCCCGTAACTCACACTCCTGTGCGTAAGGTCTGCACATACATTCCTGGAACTGAATTGCTGCAGTAGAAGATATGCACAAAGGGACAGTTCTTCAGAATCATGGTAATTTAGAACTGCAACAAAGTATCAAGACAGTTATGATGATGAAGCAAATGGTAGACCAGCCTAAAGAGAAGCAGATGCACGCGTGCATGCTGGGTGTGTTGTGCTGATTGTACTCTGTGTGTGTGTGTGTGTGTGTGTGTGTGTGTGTAGTATCAGAATTCATCCTCCTGCTTTCCACCATTTTTTAGATTGTTTATTTACTTTACTCATTTTTCAGAGATCTTGCTAGGTAGTCCAGGCTAGCCTTGAACTTGTGATTCTCCTGCTCCAGACAAAGTGCTGGGATGATAGGCACGTGCTACAGCATCCTGCCTTGTTTTCAGACTCTCTGCCCCCAACTTCGTGTTGATTCTTGTGAGTTTCACATCATGTACCCACTCATCTCCCTGTCTCCCTGTATCCACCCTTCACCCTTGCAACCTCCCCCCAAAAGAAAATAAGAAACAAACAAAAATCAAAAGGAAGCATAGAAAACATCTTGTTGTGAAGGCTGTAGTGCGTCACAGTGTGTCCCACAGTCTACCCCTCTGTCCACACACCTTCACTTGCAAATGTTCATTGCAGTGAGTCATTGGTCTGGTTCCAGGCCTCTGGCTTCTGACACACCATCAAGATTAGATTCTCCCAGGACTCCTCTTGGATATCCTACTGTTGTCCAGTGTCACAGAGATCCTGCAGCTTTGGATCTGCAAGACCGGCCCTTTTACGAGGGCCAACAGCTCACAGGTAATGCAGATTTTGGGGTGGGTCAACCCAAAGCCTTGGATCTGAGTCTGGGTGGTAGCTGAGCTGGTCAACCTCGCTTATCTGTACCACCAGGTGAACTCCCCCTCACTGCCCCCAACTGGCCTAGCCAATGCCACCTCCAGCACTGAGCGGGGTCAGGTCTCCCGCTCTCACACCCTCTACCCTCGGGGCCGACTCGATGTGCTGCCTTGGTGAGGCTTAGGGCCTACTCTGACAAGAGCTGCAGCCAGAGAAGGTCTAAGCCAGCTCTCCCTCTCTTCCACATTCAGGGTTGGCTCACCTGGGCCCCATCACCAGGGCCAGCTCTATTGTGCTGCCCGTGCAAGGTACAAGTCATGCTCTCCCAGATGCTGCCACCAGTGAGAGGTCGCATATAGCTCAGGCTCACCTAGTAACCTAAAAATGACCTTGAACTCTTGGACCTTCAGCCTCCAATTTCCAAGTGCTGGGTCATAAACACAAACCACTAGGCCAATACCAGCCGTATTCGAAACTCAGAGATCCACCTACTTCTGCCTCCCAAGTGCTAAGATTAAAGGCATGTGCCAACTGCCACCTGGCACAATTTTTAAATATTAACAGAAGAAAGATGTGTGTGTGTGTGTGTGTGTGTGTGTGTGTGTGTGTGTGTGTAGAACATAAATGTTCCAGTACCTAAATATCTCTGTCATTAACAATTTTCTTGCCAGTGTGATGGTTCACAATTTAAAATCCTCTAAATAGCTGGGCAGTGGTGGCACATGCCTTTAATCCCAGCACTTGGGAGGCAGAGGCAGGCGGATTTCTAAATTCAAGGCCAGCCTGGTCTACAGAATGAGTTCTAGGACAGCCAGGTCTACACAGAGAAACCCTGTCTTGAAAAAAACCAAAAACCAAACAAACAAACAAACAAAATCCTCTAAATAGGCTGAGGCAGAAGGATCATCCCAAGTTTAAGACCTGCTAGCTGGGCTACAAAATGAGACCCTGTCTCAAGGGCAAAGAAAGAGTTCTGTATCTTACGTGACGACACTGTTTTTACCTTTCTCTACAACTTGTTTCTGAATCAGACACCTTGAACTATTGTCTTGGCTTGAGATGGCAAGATTGTCTGCCCTGGTGGCACACCAGAGCCAATGATTTCTGCCTTGTCTCCATCCTGGCATACTTTTAGTCCTCGTTAAAAGAACCATGGGATTGTGTTCATAGGATCTTCTCTCCAAGTACAAGAGACACTAGAGGACCTTGATTCCTCCACACCTGGCCTGTATCTACCACCATGAAGCCTTTGGTGCACTTTGCACAGCTAAGTCTAAGGAACAAAATTTACAGCTCATCAGAGCACCGTGTGGGCAGTGCTGTGGCTTTGGGTCTAGGTAGAAACACTTTGAGGGTGAATATCTGTAAAGAGGCTGTAGGGCTCTGGGGAAAGGACCAAGCATACTGAGTGAAGGTTACGGAGAGGAGGGGAGGGACCAAGGTGGTCACTCAGCAGGACTAAAGGTCAGAAGTCATCAGAGTTAAGCAGAAGTAGGGAGAGGAACCCTGGAGAATGTCAAATGATTAACGAAAGCCACTCTGAGGCAGGGGAGTTCAGCTCCCACTCTTGCCTAGTCACACATTAAGCCCTGTAATTGATTTGTCTTTCCTTCAACTAATATCTATAGTGTCCACCATGTGCCAAGCAAGGTTCTAGGTGTCTGGAAGAGAGTTAGAGGAGACCAGTAGGAACTGAGTGTGCGCTCATGGCCCTATATATCAGAGTTGAAATGACAGAAACTGCACAATGATTTCATTGTAACTACATTAACTATTATGAATAAAAACTAATGCTATATGTTGTTAGGTTTCTTAAACCAATTGTATTTGCCTGCATGTGCTAGAATTTCTCCAGAAATGTTCTTATTATCTTAAAAAAAAAAAAAGTTGGCTGGCATGGTGGTGCATTCCTTTATCCCAGAACTCAGGAGGCAGAGGCAGACTTCAAAGTCAACTTGTTCTACGTAGCAAGTGCAAACCAGCAAGGCTACATAGTGAGACACTGTCTTAAAAAACAAAAAATAGTGAAGGGGCTGGAGAGATGACTCAGTGGTTAAGAGCACTGACTGTTCTTCTGAAGGTCCTAAGTTCAAATTTCAGCAACCACATGGTGGCTCACAGACATCTGCAATGATATCTGCTGCCATCTGGTATATCTGAAGACAGTTAAAGTGTACTTACATATAATAAATAAATAAATCTTAAAAAAGTAAATAGTATATACATTGATTTTATTTATTTATTGGCAGTTCTGGGGCTTGATTCTAGGGTTTCAGACATGCTAGACTGATACAAGTGAACTATACTCCCAGCCTTATTTTTCCCTTGTATTTTATTTGTGTGTGTGTGTGTGTGTGTGTGTGTGTGTGTGTGTGTGTATGTGTCTGTATACACATGCCATATCATGTATGTAGTGGCCAGAACAACTTTCAGGAGTCCTTTCTACCATGTAGGTCCAGGAGATTGATCTCCAATTTTCTGCCTTTACCCACTGAGCCATCTCAGTGGTTTTTACTTTTTATTTTGAGACAAATGCTCACTGAGTTTCCCATCTGTCCTTGAAGTCGACTCTGTAGCTCGGGCAGGGCTCGAATTTGAAATCCTCCTGCCTCCCCTTGCTGAGTATCTGGGACTCCAGGCTTGCTCCACTGAGCCCAACTTGGACTTTATTTATTACAGCAGTTTTAGTTCAGAGGAAAATTTAGTGGAAAGTGTGGAGTTCCCACACATTCCTGCCTTTCTTGGCAACGTCTTCCACCATCAACCTCTGCTCCAAGGTAATCAATGGACAATGGTACATCATAACCAATCCAGATTCATAGGCTGCATTAGAGCCCCTGCTGGCCTGTGCTCTTACCCTGTTGCCCTCCACCTAAGTTGCCTTGAGAAAGGGCCTCTCACTGAAATGGGACGTCACAGTCTCTGGTATGGCTTTCTGGTTGGCTTTCTGTTCTTAGGATCTGCCCATCTTCATATGACACCCAGCACTGGAGTTAGAGCTGAACAATATTATGCCAGGATATTTAAGTGAGTGATGAGAATTCAAACTGGGGTTCCCATGTGTGCAGAGCAAACAATCTTATCCATCAAATCAACCCCCTGTTCCATTCTATTTTTAAATAAATAGGAACAAAATAATATATCTAAACAGAGACTGCCAAGTACAGGTGGAACAGGGCCTGTGAAGTTCCCAGGAGGAAAAGTGCTAGAGTCAAGTTAATGTCTTATGGCTGGCTGGCTCATTTGGGGCTTCTCTGGTCTGACCACAAGAGTCTTATCTTCTGAGCTTCATGGGTGCAGATGCTGCAGACACCATTTGCCCAGGCTGCTGTAACCACAGTGAGTTTGTACAGAAGCTTCTGTCTACCCCCTAATAAACCCAGACTCTGGCTAATTGAAGAACATCACTTTCTCCGTGGCATGGGCTTCCTGGAACATGCTGAGTGACTCCTTAGCAACGGTTTTCTGGTATCATTATCCGCCGAGAACATTTGGTGATAGTGGTTGGATGTAGAGGTTAAAAACACCAGCTCATGCCATGCGTGGTGGCACAAGCCTGTAATCTCATCACTTGGAAGGTAGAGGTAAGAAGATCAGAGTTCAAGGACAGCCTTAGTCACATAAGATCTTAGCTCAGAAAGGGGGTTAGGGCACACCAGTTATGGGATCTAGGATGTACATTCTCATTCTAAAAATCCAACCTTTTTCAACTTTAAAGGGAAATAGCCTCTATGATGAGCTATAGGTGAGATGTCCAGTCTAAACAGGACAGAATTCACTCTTAGTGGCTTATTACTAAGTCTCTTTTTAAAAAAATAAAAATAAAAAGTGTAATAAACTTGGTGTTCATGAGAAATTTCATTTTATTTTTATGTTAGCAAATCTAGCTGATGGTAAAATATGGCCCCAGATCTCTCCATCCTGATATGCAATATGTGATGTTGTAAGATACTCCCTCCCACATTCAGAATATAGCCCACTGAACACATACCCAATCTGACCTGACTTTCAACTTGTGTTGACCAATAGGATGTTGGGAGGGGGACCCTGAACTAAGTAAGACCTTACAACTTTGGCTTTGGCTGTCTTCCAATGTTCTGCCCTCATGTAAGAGATCCCAGGGTAGCCAGAAGAAAAAGGTCACATGGCCAATAAAAAAAAATCTGGCTCCAGACCTGGGGAGACAGAACTAACCAGCTGAACCAGGCACTGAACACAGTCATGAATGTGCCAGGTGACCGGAACAGAAGCGCCAGGATGAACCAACCACCCAGCTGTGAGGACGTGAAACCAATGTCACTGTAAGCCACTGAACTGAGGCAGATCATAATGCAGACACAGCAGACAGAAGTTATTAAAGCACCTTGCCAATCAAGCAAACACTTCATCTTAAGACATCAACTCCTAGCCAGGCGGTGGTGACACACGCCTTTAATACCAGCACTTGGAGGCAGAGGCTGGTGGATCTCTGTGATTTCAAGGCTAGCGAGCCTACAGAGTGAGTTCCAAGACAGCCAAGGCTACACAGAGAAACTCTGTCTCAAAAAGAGATCAACTCCCGGAGTATAGGAAACATATATTTGTTGATATCTTTGGAGCCTACCATTTTCTACTACTTAATAGTGAGTAACTTCTTTGTGAGCAAACTCATAGAGCTATACCACAGACCTGTGACAACGGCAGCAACTACAGAACAAACTTCACCTTGTATCCCACAGAAATCCTCATCGTATAATCTTATCCAAGTTAGAGTTCTCCAAAGAAACAAACCAACAAAAGAGAGGCGAGAACGACTGTGAGACTTATTTCCAGAATTGGTTGATGTGACTATGGTGGTTTGAATAAAAATGACCCCCAAAGGCTCATCTATCTGAATGCTTAGTCACCAAGGAATGAAGCTATTGGAAAGAATTAGAAGGATTAGGAGGTGTGGCCTTGACGGAGGAAGTGTGTTACGGAGGGTGGGCTTTGGGGTTTCAAAGCCCAGGCCAAGCCCCATCCCTCTCCTGGCCTATGGACCAGGATGTAGCTCTTAGCTACTTCCACAGCACCACAGCTGCCTGCAGATCAGGATCTGTCAGCCATGGCTCTGTGCCTCCACAGTGCCGCTGTGCTCCCTCCCGGGATGGTAATGCACTAAAGCTCTGAAACTGTAAACAAGCCCCCAATTAAATGATTTCTTTTATGCAGGTTGCCTTGGTCGTGGGGTCTCTTCACAGCACAGTGACTAAGACAATGTTTATGAAGGAAGGAATCTCGCATTAATTCTGCCATCTTCAGGCTGAAGAAGCACTAGAGCCTGTGGTAAATTCAGGTCAGATTCAAGGACTTGAGCACCAGTAGCTCTGATGTCAGAGGGCAGGAACTGTCCTGGCTCAGGGACAATCTGCCGTCCATCGACCTTTTTATTAGATTCAGGTTCTCAGACGACTGGGTATTCTCCTCTCTGAGGCTGGGATTGGGCGACAGACCCTCTATAACTTAGAGTGATAAAGGCTTCCAGAACCATCCCCTCCAGATTTACCCAGAAACAGTATTTATCAGCTTTGAATATTCCTTAGTTGAAATATCAAACTAGCCACCATTGTGGATATGATGGTGGCTTTAATCATAGCACTCTGGAGAGGCAGACATATCTCTGTGAATTTAAGGCCAGCCTGGTCCACATAGTAAATTCTTCACTAGCTGAGGCTACACAGTAAAACCCTGTCTCAAAAAAAATAAAATAAAATAAAAAATAGCTACCGCAAATTCTCATGAAAAGAAAGTCTACTTAAAGATTCTATTTTTTTACAATTTATTTATTTTTATTTTACATGTTGGCACCATGTGCATGAATGGTGTGAATGGAAGCCAGAAGAGGGCAAAGCCAGAAGAAAGCCTCAGATCCCCTGGAACTGGAGTTACAAACCACTGTGAGCCACCATTTGGGTGCTGGTTATCAACCCACAGTCATCCAGAGAAGCAGCCAATGGCCTTAACTGCTGAGACATCTCTCCAACCCAGTGGTAGGTAGTTGGTTTTACTGTCAATATAGCATGGAAGAATCACAGGAGTAGGGAGCCTCATTTGCAGAATTGTCCTGATTGCTTTAATTGATGTGGGAATCCCCATCCCCAAATACGGGCAGCCCAGATAGCAGGGCCTGTGGGAGGGTGGTTGCGGGGGTGTGGCAGGCTGGAGGGTAGTTGCCTTTCTGCTCAGTTGCCTTCATTCTTACCACTGCTGCTAATTCCCTCAGTGATATCAGAAGACGTGGGGGCAGGGTGTGTTTGAACTTCAGAATGGAGAAAATAATATAAAAAGCAATCCAAAAACTCATCTGTTCTGAAAAGCCATTCTCACTGTATGTTGTCACAGTGAAGGCAGGTGAAGGCCTTGGTCCTTTCTTTCTCTGCCCTTTGTCCCTAGGAGACAGTGGACACAAAAGACTTCTCTCCAAGGCTGAGTAACACCTTGAAATCTTAAAGAATGAGTAAGGAAGGAGGTGAGTGGGAGCAAACCCCAAATTCAGCCTCCGGTCCTCCTGATCCCTGCCCACAATGCACTTCTTCGATTCTGCCCTTCAGATGAGGAGGGGTGGCTGGCTGTAGCTGTCCTGAATAAGATGAGTAGCCCCTAAGAAATAATACAGTCTCCAAATGAGACCTGACTCGCAGGAGCCTTGGTTAAAAGTCAGAAGTTCTTTCTCAGGGATGCGTGGTAAGTTCACTGAAAGGCTGCTGTGGAACTTTCTTTTAATCTGATTTCACCCATAAAGTAAGGGAATGGCTGCAATCTGGGGTAAAATATAACCGAGTCTGCAGTTAGGAGGTTCAAATCCCAGTTCTCTCCTTGGTGGTGTCTGATTCTGTACATGCTATTTAAACCCTCTGTGCCTCAGTTTCCTTGTCTGGGAAGACTAACGTGCCAGGATCACTGGGCAAGGACTAACAGGAATGAGCTGTGGAGTAAAGGGCTTGCTGAGGTGCCTGAGGTAGAGTTGGGGCTCCTGCCACCCTTCTTTATAACTCTCTAAACCTGAGTTTGCAGCTGCACCAAACTTGGAGTTAAACCATGAAACCCCTCTCCCCTCAGCACACCACAACATAGCTCTGTGAGTCACTGCACAAGGCAGTCTCTGTGCCTTAGAATCTTACCATTTAATAAAGGAGGCAGGGAAGTTTGTAATGCAACACCATGGCTGTCTCGGTGTTCTATGGCTGTGGAGAGACACCATGACCACAGCAACTCTTATAAGACGAAAGCATTTAATCAATTGGAGGCTCGCTTACAGCATCAGAGGGTCAGTCCATTATCATCATGGCAGAGAGCAAGGCAGCATGCAGGCAGGCACTGGAGCAGTAGCTGAGAGCTACACTCTGGTTCATGACAGAGAGAGACACTCGAGGCTTGCATGGGCTTTTTCTGGGATTAAAGGTGTGTGCCACCACTGTCCAGCGGGCTTTTGAAAGCTCAAAGCCCATTCCCAGTGACTTGTTTCCTTCCAAAAAGGCCACACCTCCTAATCCTTCTAATCCTTTCAAATAGTGCCACTCCCTGGTGACTATGCATTCAAATAGATGAGCCTATGGGGCCATCCTTATCCAAACCACCACAATGGCTGTTAAGGGTCAAATGACTAATGATTCTGAGGAGGAGGAGGAGGAGTCAGTCTCGCTGGTGGAGTCTGGAATTGGGTGGGGAGGAGGAGGAATAGTCAGTCTCGCTCGTGGGGTCGGGGTGGGGGTTGGGAGAAGGCAGGCAGAGAAAAGGCAAAGGAGGACACTAGATGTGAACTTCTCACAGGAATGTGGCATTCCATTTTCTAACCTTTCTCAGAAGTCCCGCCCTCCTGCCTCTGCTCCTCCGCGTGTTTGTAGATGCTGTCTGCTGCTGTCAGTCACCTGCCCAGCACTTCTGAATGTTAACCTCTGGGCAGTCTCAGAAGAGAAGCACCCACCTGGAGCACCTAGGATAACATTGGCTCCTGGCTACCAGCCCTGCCCAGATTCTACCTCACTGTAAGAGACTGCTTAGAAGTCCTCGGGCCTTACTAGATACCCCAGCATCCATCTGAGGGAGCAGGGAGAGCTATTTTCTCCAACTCCACTCAGCATCTGCACCTATAGCCTGACCCTAAACACTTCTTGGTTCAGGAGAATAACATTGGGAATACATTTTCTTTTCTAAGAATGTATGGTTGTCCCTTCCTACCACTGTCCCCGACAAGACATGTGAGCCCAGGGAGTTATTTCAAAGCGTAGTTGAAAAACACAGGTAGATTGCCCTTTCTCTGAGTTTCCAAAGCCTCTAGTTGCCTGTTACAATTTTTTTTAAAAAAAATATTATTTATTCTATGTATATGAGTGCTCTCTCTGCATATACACCTGCGTGCCTGAAGAGGGCATCAGATCACATTATAGATGATTGTAATCCACCTTGTGGTTGCTGCGAATTGAATTCAGAACCTCTGGAAGAATAGCCAGTGCTCTTGACCTCTGAGCCATCTCCCCAGTCCTCCTGGTACACTTTAAAAAGCAAAGAATTGCTTTTTTTTTCTGGCCCACTGCTCAAATCCAAAGGTTGGTGCACAGCAAGAGATCAATAAATGCTTATGAAACAGTGTAGCTAGGGTCCAATTCGGCCTGGTGACATGATGAAGGGTTCACTGATGGCTGAGCTCAGCCCTCCACCTTTCCTGTTCTCTGACCCCTATCTTAGTTTGTCCTATTTAGCTGAACAGTAGGCAGAAACAAGGTTGCTTTTGCCTAACCTGCTGCAAAATCCTTCTTTCTGCTTTTCTTGGCAACATCTCTTCACACAGGTCCTAACTCTAAACTATCATACATATATACACACATACATATATATTACACATATATAAACACACAAGATTTGACCAAATAAATAGATGTTTCTTTATTATTACAAAATGCATGCCAAACTTCTTAGCTGGTCAATTAAAGTATTTGTGGTTTACTTCTTTGTAGCTGTCCAGTTGAGGCTTCCAGCATTGCTTGCCTGTCTGTGTGTTTGAGAAAGTGTTCCATGTAACTCCAGTTGGCATCAAACTCCATGTGTAACCAAGGCTGACCTTGAACTCCTGATTGTCCTGACTCCACCACCCAAGTGCTGATAGCATAGGTGTGTCCATCAAACAGGGTTTGGCTTCATACACTTTAATCTGCAGGCACAACCCTCGCTCTCATCTCTATCTTTTCTCCAGAAATCCTCCTCCCCCCACCCCCAAGCCTAGAAACATCCCTTTATTAAAATATTCTTCAAACTTGACCTTGGGCTTGGCTCTCAGCATTTCCACAGCAACATATCATTTCTGCCTAGAAGTTTCTATAATCCACCTCACTCGAATCTCTAGGCAGGAAGGCCTCTTCCCTCTAGAGATATCACCAGACATTCAAGCTCAAGGTTGTAGTATGACACTGACCCTCGAGTCCCTACTGCAAGACACTGAGTTTTCATTGTACTAGAGCCTTGCAGAAGTCTGTAGGGAACCAATGGCCACTGAAGCAAGGTACTAAAAAAAAATACAATCAAGCCCTCATACACTCTGCACCAGCAATTTCTAGGATGTGTGAGATGACAATTCTGTGTGGCCTTTTTCTCCAACACAACTCAGAAAGTTCAGCAGCAAGACCCCAAGCCTCACAGAACTGGCTCCAAGCACAGTCAAAACCTCAACTGGAAGGCAGCCTGGTTTGCTTCTCTCCAGGTACCTTGAAGGCCCAAGAGTTCCAGCCACAGGAGCCTCAGCTAGTCCCGAGAGCAGCTGATTCAGTAACAGGGCTCCAGGGTTCGCCTGAGACCATCCTTGAATTACCCTGTGAAATGAACTCTCTAAAGAAATCCCTTCTGTGTTAAAGACCCTGGAGACTGATTAGAATCTCACAATGTAGAGCAACAGGATGCAGATCAAGGGCTAAAATTACCTCAGGCTATCTTTAGTTCATTTGGTAGCTGTTTAAATCTCTATCTGTACCTGACCAACATCTCTGTAGCTGTTGGGTAAAGCTCTTGATCTGCAGCAGAAATCTCCCCGCTCTTCTGTAGCCCACCTACCTGATGTACCCCACCCATGTACATACATTCATATATCACTTTCTTTCTTTCTTTCTTTTTTTTTTTTTTTTTTTTTTTTGGTTTTTCGAGACAGAGTTTCTCTGTATAGCCCTGGCTGTCCTGGAACTCGCTCTGTAGTCCAGGCTGGCCTCGAACTCAGAAGTCCGCCTGCCTCTGCCTCCCAAGAGCTAGGATTAAAGCCGTGCGCCACCACCGCCCGGCATATATAACTTTCTTTTTCAATTTTTTTTATGTGTGACTTTAACTTTGGGTAACCTCCTTCATAATGGAATATGTCGTTCGAGGCATACTGGATCCTTGTCCATGGTCACTCCTGTTCGCCTCAGAATAAACTGCCTCTTATTCCATCAGAACAAAAGCTGGCCAGGTGGATAGACCGGGTGAGGGGAGAGATGGGTTGCAATGAGAGGCTCCAGCTCGCTTCTCCATGCAGCCCTTCCCTCAGACTCACACAGATGTGATTGGGTCAGGGAAATAAAACTATCCTGGGATCTGACACTTTTTCTCAACTTCCTGAGCTGAAGAATTGCCTACCGTGTTCTTTAAAACACATGGGCCCAGTGGGCGTAGTAGTCACTCTCTGTAATCCCAGTGAAATAGGACTGCAGCAAGTTCCAGACCAGCCTAAGCTATATACTGGGTTCCAGGCTAGCTTGTCAAATAAATAAATTTCAGATACCTCCCCAAATAAATAAAAACAAAAAGCAGATATCTGGGCTCTGAACTTCAAGAACACAACTGAGTTGATTAGAGGTTTCTTAGAAGTCTGCATTGAGAAAACAAAAACAAAACCAGAGTCTTGGGGCTATAGCTCAGATGGTAAAGTGAGTGCCTGCCTAGTATAAACAGCCCTGGGTTTTACTCCCAGAATTGCATAAAACTGGGTATGGTGGCTGACACCTATAGTCCCAGTCAGGAGATGGAGAATAAGAAGTTCAAGGTCATCACGATATGAATTCCAGCTCAGCAGACTAAGAAATCCTCCAGACTGACACTTGGTAGCTGCTCAATAAATATCTGGCCATGGCTGAGTGCTAATGTCCCGGCAGGAGATGAAACCAGCTGTTACAGGTCTGTGGTGGTGGGGACGAGGAATGTTCTCCATGGGCACACATATTTGAACATTCAGTCTACTGTTGAGGGTTACAAAACTTTAGGAGGAAGAGCCTTGCTGGAGAACATTCATCCCTTGGACTGGGCTTTGGGGTGTTATAGCCCCCCCCCCACTTCGTGATTTCTTTCTCGCTTCCTGTATATAGGTAAGATGTGGCTTCTCTGCCTCCTGCCCCTACTACCACACTTTCCCCACCATTAAGGTTATCCAGCTCTCTGGAACCCTAAACCAATAGAAACTTTTCGTCTAAGCTGCTCTTGGCCATAGTCTTTCCACAAAACAACAGAAAAGTAACCAATACGAGACGGCAAACCCCAGTGCTATAGGCCTTCATTCAAACAGAGACTCATCCATCCAGTAAGAAGTTGGGGTAGAACTGGGGTATGCTATAATTAATCAATGTGTTCCACAGTCCCCTCCAACATGAAACTGATAGGATAATGACTCTGAATTGGGGTTGGAGGAGATTCTTGGACAGACACACACACATCCAGACACACACATGCTAAGGCCTGGTGGGCTGAGCAGCTGATGTCAATTTGGTTTGTAGCAGCTTGTGTTCTAGGGGGCAAAAGAAACTGATTATGATGCAGCAATGGACAGAGGAAGAAATCAATTGGATTCCTCAGTCTTCTAATGATAAGCCAGTTTCTGTGGCTTTCCAGGGACTTCCCAGGGCTAACTGGATTCTCCCTGTTTTCCAGGAGTTCAGGAAAAGTCCCAGGGCTATCAGCATTCAATTGGCATGAAGCTTCCACAACAACCTGGAGGTGAAGCAAGATTTCCAAGGACTGGTTCTCTGAATGACTTGGGTGTACGCTCTCAAGGTGAATGGAATCCATCAAGCTGGTTGTGTACCATGCCTACCCATGTATACCAGGCTCTAGGTAAACAGGTAGATAGTCTGACTTTCCCTGCCTCATTGCACCTCGGTCTCATAGACGGCCCGCCCAGATAGGGCACAGAGCAGGCTTCCTGCCTGGATCTGTTAATGACAGTGATGTACCCGCTATGCAGGAGGCCAGCATGGACATATCTACAAGATAAGCCTGGAGTTCATGCCTGCCTTAAGCCCCAAGGAATTCAGAGCTGTTAGGAAAACAGCTTAACTCCCTGCAGTCTACCACTAGTGTACACTATTTCCAGACTGGCCTCATAATCGTCAAGGGTAGGGGATTCTATGGGTAGGCCCATGTCAACTCTTCCTTGTCCCCTCCCTCACTTCAGAGAACAAGTCTCAGGGGCCTGAGTCATCTGGGTTAGCATGTCCAAGTGTGCAGTGGGGCAGGAATCCAGGAAGGTGGTGTGCGGCATGCGGCTGCAGAGCTGTGGTTTCAGGTGAGCCCCATTTCCCTCTTTGAACCCCAGATTCCTCTTTCTCTAAATGAGTGAGAAACTAGGCTGCTTTCTCACCCTGACTATAAATCAGCATCATCTGTGTCATGGCAAGACACAGGAACCTGAGAACTCAAAGATTCCGAGGCCTCATCACAGATATAAGGAACCTGAGCCTCCAGGGAGAGGAAAGAAGCCTGTGGAGGTCTTGAATCTCCACTCAGCACCAGTCAGGGGTCCTCGGGAGCCCCTGTGTGCAGCTCCCAGGCCCCTCCATCAGGAAGAGTACTAGGATTCATTGCTCCAAGCCAGACCCCATCTCCTCCCAACTTCTAGGCTCCTTGGGCCGAAGCTGGAATAAGCTTACTCCACCCCTTTCTCCAAAGAGCTCTGGAGCCTGAGGCACTGGTCAGCGAGCAGTTTATTACCCATCAACCTGTCCAGCCTGCCAGCGTCACAAGCAACACAGCCTGCACAACCAGGACATCATCTTCATCCCAGTCAGTTCCGGCCTCCAGTCTCAGGCTCCACCCTCATCCCCTGTCCTCCACACCCTCAGGCCCTTTCAAGGCAGCACCAGGCCTGGGGGCCACACCTTAGCTGGGAGTGAAAGGGGATACAGGAAGATAGAAGCTGGGCAAGGAGAAACTAGAGTTGGCTCCAAGCTTCTGGAGCTGCGCCCCAGTTAAGAGGGCAAGGGAGCGGGGCTTCTGGGGCCACTACACGTGCTTCAGGCAGGAGGCTCTTCTCCGGGACGTGCAGGGAAGCCACTCAGGTCTCGGCCAATGATCTCACTCACTGTAAAGGAGGGGCAGTTGAAAGATAGGGCTAAGGCAGGTCTTTTCCTTTTTTCAGAGACCGCCCCTCCCTTCAATTCCAGGCAGGCCTCCAGCTAGGGCACCTCTGGATTCCTCTTTGGCTGGGCCTCAGTTTCCCCAATGCCACATAATTGCTTCTAACTAAATTTTGCCCAACTCCATTCCTGCAGGTTCCCAACCCTGCATCCTAGCCTTCTCCTGCCAGCTTGGCCTACATCTGTGGTAGCAGGTCAGACATAGGTGTCGTCAGTTGGAGAAAGACACAAAACAGGAAGGTCTTCTTCACCAATGTGGACTATAGTCACCAGGGAAAGATAAATTGAGGGGGAACTACTCAGCCTGACTCTCCATAAGCCACATCCCTTCCTGAAACTCACTGCCTGGATCTACAATTGGGGGGACCAGATGGAATGAATGGTCTTGAAATACTAATAGGGATGAAATTTTGTGATTAGGGCAGAGACAGGAAAAAGGCTGGAACAGATACTGTGTGCCCTTCAGAATTAAGTTGCTGAATTCAGGAGGACACACACACACACACACACACACACACACACACACCCACCCCAAGAACTTGCTCCTGAGACCACTGAGTAGCCCTGGGAGACTACTCAGAATGCCAAGTCCCTGAGCAGTCAAGCTCCAGCCTTCAGCAAACACGCACACTGATCTCTTGCACTCACTCACACTCGCAGCCCCCAGTCCCACACCCACCTTCCTCCAGGGTGATACCCTGGATAGGTACATTGTCTCTGAAGCCGCTGCTGTAGCCACCCCTGGATTTCTCCTGCTCCGAAGCCCCCTCCCCAGGGGTATAGCCTGGCCCCACCTCATTGTAGCCCTCAGCAGGTAAGGGGTGGACGGCACTCTGGGGATGGAAGGGGTCTTCAAGTGGTGGGGAGGAAGGCAGTGGAGGTCTAAAGGGGGCTGGAGGGGAGAATGGAAGCCCCAGGGCAAAAGAGGAGCTCTGTCCTCCATATTGGTCACCAGGAAAGGGGCGAGGAAGGAAGGAGACTGAAGGTAGGCGGGCACAACCTGTGGTACCCCCAGTCTCAGGGAACATCCGCAGGCCAGATCTATAGGACGGTGGGGGCCCCGTCTGGGGATACAAAGCCGGTGTGCTATAACCAAAGCCTTCTGACAGATAAGGAGTCTCATAAGCAGGGTCTTCATGGGGATAGGAGGGGTAAGGGGGCCTGGGCGGTGAGAAGTCCATGTCAGGGCCAAAGGGGGGACCCGATGTGGAAGGGAAGCCCCGGAGAGATGAGTCTGGTAGGGGCTCCTCCTTGAAGATCACTAGGAAGATGAGGAGGCAGGAGGCTGGTGAGGTTCTGGCCACTGATTCACACCTTCCACCCTCCCTCCCTTCTCCCCCACCCCTGAGCCCCTCACATAGGGGTCCACACCCTCTGCCCCCCCCTCCACAGGCAGTCTCAGAGCGCACCAGGCAGGAACTTGAAACTTTGGGTAGGACTGCGCTTCCTCCGCCCATTGGAGACATAAAAGTAGACCTGGACTGGCCGGGACACCCGCTTGTTGCTGTACTCAGGGATGGTCAGAGTCAATGTCACCTAGGAGAACAGAGGATGGGACAGAAGTCCTTGGAGGTTTCACATCACCCCAATCCTTCCTTGGACCCAACCCTTAGCTCTTAGTTCCACGGCTGAAGAGTAAAGTCTGTTGCCTGGAGATTTCCCTACTCAAGCAACTAGGCCCTCCCGGCCAGAAAAAGTTACTCTGGACGCCAAACCCATGGGTAAGTTCTTGAGAACTTCCTGGCTTCTTCTGCCCTTCACCCCACAACCAGGTTGGGTCCCCCAGGGATACTGGTACCTCACTGCTCTGCAGTCGGTTCACCGCAGCCTCCTCCTCCCACTGCAGTTTTCCATCTATTGAGGAGATAAAGACCTTCAGCCCTGCTCCAGGGTCCACCCCCACCCCAGTCCTCTGCCCTGTCTCCTGCTGGAGTCAACATCAGACTAAAAAGGTTCTTCACAGGTCTGGCACAGAGTATACTAGGTGTTTAGCCAATGAAAGAGACAGGACAGAAGGCAAACTAAAGGAAAGAAAAGGGCTGGGACGCAGAGAGAGTTAGTGTCAGAAGCAGCCCAGGAGAGCGCTCACCTACTAACTCACACATTCCCTCCCATGGTACCAGCAAGAGGATAGTAGGGAGGAATGGGCACAATCCTGAAGGGAGGCCCTAAGACCAAGGCTAATAGTGTGGAACCTCTGGAGTTTCTCTAGCATGACTCCAGGGCGCTAAATGTGGGTCTTGGGGCTGGACCATCAGTGAGCAGGATGGAACGAAGGAGAAGCCCATAGTTTGGTGGCTGGACTTCTAAGCCTCCCATTTCTCCACCCCTTAGATTCATCTTGGGGCACCCCACAGGCTCTCATAATCACAGTTACGCTTTTATCTCAGGACAGGCCCAGGAGAATCTGTGACGGTGTGAGTTCTTTCTTCATATACTTTATCTTCATGAGGGTAAGCAGTCTCAAAGTCAGCTCCTCTTCAATAAGGAGAGCGCATTTCTTTTTCTTATGTTTTATTTAGCTTTAGTTTTTATTTCATGTACATTCATGTTCTGACTGCATGTCTGTCTGTATGTGTGAGAGTATCCGATCCTCTGAAATTGGAGTTACAGATAGTTGTGAGCTGCCATGTGGGTGCTGGGAATTGACCAGGACCTCTGGAAGAACAACCAGCGCTCTAAACCGCTGAGCCATCTCTCTAGCCCCAGAGATATGTATTCCTTGCCTTTGCTCACTGTCCTTGGAGTTTTAGATTGTGGTCACATTCATCTCCGCATGAGAAACTGTACACAAGGAGGAGAGGTAAATAAAGAAACTGGGGCTTCACTTGATAGTTTTGTGACAGCGTCAGAGTTTTGCCTGCTGGTTGTTTGTTAGCTCTCCTTTCTTCCTCTCCTCTCCCCAGTAGATACTCACCGGGGCCCCTCTCAATGAACACCACTTTAGAGTCTGGCAGGAAGTTGGAACCAGTCAACACTAGCTCCTCCCCTCCTCTCACAGAGCAGGCACTGGGGCTGTAGGCCTCCACCTGGGGCAGCTCCTGGGCTGAGCGCTGGGCTGCAAGGTAATATAAGAAAGAAGCCTGGCTGGGCTGAGGAGAAAAGATAGCCCTCTCCACCACAAGCAGCCTTAGGGGAGCCCTCCTTTGAGTGGCAAATGCAAAGGTAACCAATAGCAACATGAAACCGCACAGCCAGTGTAAGGACTCCTGAAGCAGACACCGAGCAGACAGGCACAGGTTCGTCTGGCATCCTCAAGACAGAGTCTATAGCAGGGGCAAACTAAAGTACCTCCTCTACCTCTCCCTCCTCATCGTAGAACGAAAGCTGAGACTTCTAACTGGCTACCCGCGACACACAGTGTACAGGATACTATGTAGCAGAAACAGGTGGCAGACAGACAAAAGAGCTGCAAGACAGAGAGAACTGGCCAGGGCCGGTTTGCTCACAGCACTCGATGGGCACTGATGCTGCCTGCACAGAGACGACCTTCCCGCCGCCCTGAGGCACGTGCACACGGAACACCAGCCGCACACGCGTGTTTTTGCGCCCGATGTCTGTCTCACCCTTCCGCAGCTCGATGTCTGAATTCCGGAGCTTCAGGATTCCAGCACAGTCAATGCTGAAGGCAAAGGAGAGATGGTAAGTCTTTCTAGCCAAAACTGGGACAAGAATGCATTTCTCCAGAGGGGAAGTCTTCTTGTCCTCAGTTCTCAAGCACTGAGTGTCTAGGGTTGCTTAGAGGGACTATTTTCTAATCTAGAGATGGCCTCTCCAGAAAGCTCCCCAATCTCAAAACTACCTTCCTAAACACTGGCGGGTGTGTGTGCATGTGAGTGTGTGTGTGTGTGTGTGTGTGCGCGCGCGCGTGCGCGCGCGTGTGTGCGTGTGTGTATTTGTGTGTAGGGGGTGGACAGGACATGTGGAAGGGGCTTGTAGCTTACTGGCAGAGCATATGTAAAGCCCCAGGTTCAATTCCCAGGAGTTTAGGGGGGGAGGAAGAGGTTCAAGTTGTCGGGGGCTTACTTGGCAGACATGTTGTTCTCTGGGAGCAGGGTCATCTCCAACACTTTGGTACCACTGACCACAGCCTCATAGCTGGCTGTGGCCACCATCTTGCCAGTAATACGGTGCACCTGGTAGAAGGCATGGGGCCGCAGGCTCCTCTCATCTGCAGTGCCAATGAACATCTGTAGAGTCAGTGGCTTCTCACTGTAGCCTAGGAGCTGACAGAGGGAGACAGAGGCCCCCTATTTGAAAGCCCCAGTATCTTCTCACCTTTATCCATCCTTGGATTTTTCAGTCCAAGGGTGAGAAGGGTGAAAGATAAAGAATATCCTATAAGGGATTCCCTGTGGGAAAATGGGCATCAGTTGTAGAGGAAACGTGGCCCAAAGTTCACAGTGTTATTCTTGGACAGCCCAAACTGGGCTGGGCAAAGGAGGAAGAGCTTCCAAGAAAGATTAGCCCAACTCAATATAGAGAAAACCTAACTCCCAGTGACCTTTGGCCTCAGCTGAAACCCTCCCCCACATCTGGCAAGTCACCATTTTCCAAAGTAGACTTGAGACTGATGTCCCATGGGATAAGGGGTGGGGGTGGGAGTAGAACAGGAAAGAAGAGTAGAAAGTATATCCGGGTCCTTCCTGTGTAGCCTTCCTCCCCCAGTTCCAGTCCCTCCCCTAGGCTGTCTGCAGGGTCACAGCTGAGAGTGTGGGAAAGGGCAGTGCCACGATTCTGTGTACAGCTGAAGCCTGTCTGCAAGAACCTGGGCCTGGAGAAGAGAAAGAAGATGGGGCCTGCCCTCTGCCCTTACCTTGACCACAGGGTGGCCTCCGGGGGCAGCTTTCACAGCTCCCCGGCTGCCCTCAGTCTCATAGTGAGCTCGGTGGTGTGCTCTCGGCTGTACCTCAATCCTGAGCTCCAGCTGCTCGTACTGACTGGGCAAAGGCCAGTCCAGGGGAGGGAGGGCAGAGGTCCTGGAGAGAAGAGAACACACTTGCCTGGAACCTCAGACCCACCAGGAGGAGGAGGAGGAGGAAGAGTGGATGCGGGAGAGATAAGAAACCACAACAGAAGTAAATTCTAAGAGTTTAGAAACAGGGGAATTGATAAGGAACAAAGTCCTTTGTAGAGGAGGGTGTGGAAGATGACAATGGTCCTGTTAGTCTCCCTTCTCCCAAGTTCTAGATGCAGAATGTGGAGGCTTTATCAAGAAACAGAGGAACCCAAAGGCCATGCTGGTCTTCCCACCTAGGAGTGCAGGCACAGCGCAGAAATGTCCCTTTAGACCAGAAAAAGCGTCAGTCAGACAAAGAGACTGAGGACAGAGCCTATGTAAAACCTAGAGTAAGCTACTCTGCTACTAGGCCGGCTCCTTCCCACTAGTTGGGGTTAAGTAGGTAAGATTCCAAAGGCTAAGAGCTGCTTTTCTGGAATTGTACTTACAGAAAATCTGCTAGTAAATCACAGCTGGTGATTACCTGTGTAAGCACACACACACACACACACACACACACAGCTGATATTTGACAATGTCTTTTACTTGCTATAACTAATGCAAAACAGGGCTACTAGTGACTAGTAAGTGAAGGCCGGGGATGCTGAGTCGTTAGACAGTGCAGCCCTGCACTACAAAGTTCCCAACTCAAACAGTAGTTTTTTGAGGTTGAGAAATGTTGACCTATTGGAATCCCAGAGGATTCAGCTTCCCTTTAGAAGCTTGTCAGGATGGAGCCACCTCAGTCTGACATCCCGAGGTCTGAGACTGTTGAAATGGGTAGAATTCTTTGAGAGCAGAAGGGATAGAAATGCCAAGTTTCAATATAAATTCTTTGACTTGCAAACGTATGTAACTTTATTCCAATTTGAAGTGATGTTCTTAAGCACTGGACCTAGAAATTAGGAGCTAGAGGAGGCTTTCTTGTATTGGAGCCTAGGCCTGCTCTATCTGTTCCACCTAATCAGAGGCCAAGATCAATTCTGCCTACGGGAGATCAGAGCTGGAGGTGTAAGAAACCCTCAAGGAACTCCATTTTGCCTGTTTCTCTTAGAATACTGAAGGGTGGGGGCGAAGAGGCTTTTTCTAATAGGTTCGCTGTAAGCAGCCATCTACATCTACATTGTCAGACAGCTGGCTTAAAAAACAAACAAACAACTAAATTGCCTTAAAATCAATTTTTGGTTTTAACTGTGGCCATGTTATTATAGAAGCTCTTGTGAGATATGGGGCACACCTGGAATTATGACTTGTCTTTAAACTCATCTTTTGACCTTCCTGCTCTCTGCTAGAACGGGTTGAAGTGCAAGATCTGGCCCTCACCTGAAGATGGGGCTGTGTCCCCCAATCCGGGCTTTGGACCAAGCAAGGGGAGAAGGCACTGCTAGGTAGTCCATGCCAGCCACCTCTTTCCGCAGAGCCCCCGGAGCAGCCCCAGTGTCCTCGGTACCGGAGGGCAGTTTCCCATTGCACGAGGCGGACTCCTCGGACCGAGGCAGGGCCACTGCTTGCTCGCTAGAAGTCCTCCGGGTTTTCTGAGGAATGCTCTCGGTTGGTGGAGCACCCACATAGTCAAAAGGGCCAGGGGAACTAGGGTCCCGGACCAGAGGTAACGGGGGTGGTGGAGGTGGCTCTGGACCCTCTTCCCCAAGACTGCCCCGGCGGGACAAAGCTGGGGAGGCTGATGATGGAGTTCCGGAACTGGAATAGCGCCGCTTGCCGCAGGGAGAAGCAGGCCGAGGGGAGGCTGGGATGGGCCCAGGAGCGCTGAGGAGTAGCCAGCTATCCTCTGGCGCTCGGCCTCCGGAGTTTGGACCGTATAGGCTCCACGGATCCTCCGGGGTCCACGGCCTAGGAGAAGCCCGGGGCGAGGGCAGTGGAGAGCTCAAGCCAAAGCGGGAGGCAGCTTCATTAAGTTCAGACTCCACCTCGTCGCACGCTGCATACAGGGCTGCTTCGTCTGAGGCATCAGAGAAGAAACTCCACGAAGACAGGCTGCTGCTGCCAGGGCTCGGGCTGAAGAAGGCGCCTCCGCCCTGACCTCCAGCCTCTCGGTAGCCCCCAAAGCCTTCTGGTGGAGGGTAATCTCTAGGAGAGCCGTCCCCCCAAGTCTCAGGAGTGTCCTCTAGCGAGGTCGGTGGGTCAGGCGTGGGAGAGATGGAGGTAATCCGGATGCTGGGACACTCAAGAACACGGCCGCCCCCAGCACCCCCAGCATTACCTCCTGGGCCCCCCAGCCTCACCGACCGAGCTGGCTGGCTCTCCCAGGTGCCAGGTGAAGGGGCGGGGCGGGGTGGTGGTGAGTGCATCCCTGGCCGAGGGGGTGGGGGTCGGGGAATCCCAATAGGGGCAGCACCATAAGGAAGGGGTTCCCCCAGGGCCAAACGACAGCATGGAGGGGCATCCTCTGAGTCCAGCTCTGTCAAAATGGAAGGGAGGTAGAGGGAGATGGGGAGAGAGAAGCTGGTGAGATGTCTAGGTTTCTCGGATGGTCAGCCCCTAAAGCCTGATATGCTCAGCTTGGAGAGGTCCCCTAGTCTCGGGACAAAAGCAAGGTTGAACATCAGAAGACAGAAAAGAGATACAGGCATGCCCGAACCTCATACTCTGACACCCTGGTCCTGGGCAGGTGGGCTGGGGTGGTTTGGGGAATGCTAGAGCCAGGCCTGGAGGCGTGCTTGCCCAGGCTCTGGGCTGGGCTGGGGGCGACTCACACATGAACCCAATTAGCGACGGTTCCTAAACCCCCAAATGGTGCTGGCAGAAACCCCAGTTACCATCGCAACTGTGGCCTGGGGGTGGGAGGGATGGGGGCATGTCTGTGGTGACGAGGGGAGGTGGCTCCTCCCTCGCCCCCCCCGAAGGGTGATGCGTGCGGGGCCCAGCCAACGGAGGGGGGGATCGGGGGGGGGCAGCGGGCAGCGCGGATTCCGTGCAAGCGGCGGCCGCCGCCCCCGACTCGTTCCCCGCCATCTGCCTCTCATTGCGGCCAGACAGGGGGAGGAGGGGGAGGGGTGTCCCTGAGCTGCCCGAGGGAGCCCCCAGCCCCAGGCGTCGCGTCTGCAGAACCAGGCCCAGGTCCTAAAGCCTTAAACTCCAGAGCCAAACCTCCCCTTCCCAAGCCGGCATCTCGGGGCTCTTGGGGGCCGCGGTTCCCTTCCGCACCCCATCCCAGAGACAGTCGGCCTAGCCGACAGGCGGCGCGTAGCCAACAACACCCCCATTCCCACCCCAGTCAGGACCTAAAAAGGAAAAAATGATGCCATGACCCCCCAGCCTCACTTCCACAGCCTTGGTAGTCCCTCCGCTCCCCTCATCCTCTGACCCACCTCAGCCCCCACCCCAGGATCCGGGCACCCAAACTGTCCCGACTTAGATTTCCTGGCCCTTCGGTCACTGGCCAAAAGCCCCCTACCCAGCCCCACACTAACCTTCCCCAGGGCCCCCAGGGCCCAGCGGGGGGGCCTCCTTTTCCTCCCCGAACACCAGCTTAAATTCCAGCTCCTCATCCTCGCAGCTTGCCGCCCCCATGGATCCGGCCGGAGCCCCCAGGTCCCGCCTGGGTGGGAGGGGGAGGCTCTGGACGCTGCTGTAGCTTCACGCGAGGGTAGTTCCCTCCCTCCCTTTCTCTGAGACGCCCCCTTTTCTATCGCCGCCGCCTCCCTCCGGACGCCCCCTCGTTATTATAGAAACTTTTCCAAACTTTTTTCTCCCCAAACTTCTTCAAAGCGGCCCCCCCAGCTTCTTCCTGATTGGCTATCCGGGATGCACCGGCCCCTCCTCCAGGGATGAGATGGGAAAACCACGCGCCCCTAGTCCTCCCCCACTCTCCCTCCCTCAGTCATCTCTCCAGTCCCACCCCCTCCAAAGAGAGAGAAAAAACTGAATTGGAAAATGGTCCCTTCAAACGTTATAGAAACCCTAATGGTACCTATTGGCCCGCAGTTGTGACAATCATTTCCCACTGAGGGCCCAAACCTCAGCCTATTTAGTCCCAGCAATAAGGGGTGGGGGTCCGGGTCCGATTGCCTCTTTAAAGAGGCCATGTTTTTGTTACCCGTCCCCCCACTGTAGCAGGCCCACGGAACATTCTGAGGAGTAATATAGCCAAAATCTCCCAAGAAAGGCCACCTCACTGCACTCTCAATCCGAATCTTGAGTTGAAGAGAGTTCTGGGATTGAGAGAAGCTCTGAGCTACTCTGAAGAGGAGGCCATTCCTCCACCCTCACTGAGACCACTGTATCTGGGTCTCCAAGGAGCTTTTGCACTTCTTAACCTTCACCTCCACCAGCCACCCCCACCATTGCCTTAAAATGATGAACCTTTAGCTGTCCCAGAAGCCTCTCAGACCTCTCTAACCCCAGGAAGCCTTTGAAGGCCCACAGCCCCTGCTGGGCGTAGATCCAGGCCAGGCTTTGCTGATACCCGTGTCCCAGCCACCTAGGTAGGCCATTAATTAGCCTCCATTGAGGAAGTCGACTCCCTCCTCCCAAAAGCTGCCGACGCGAATGACTCTCCCAAGGCATCCTAAATTCCTGGTCGGTTTAGAAAGAGCCAAAAGCTAAAAACTTAAGCCCACCGGCCGGACACCTGTCACCTGGGCAGGGAAGGAAGACCCGGTCTGGAGTTTCTAGGAAGGGCAGGCATGAAGAGGTCCCAGTTGGAAGAGAAAGAATGGGACTGGAGATTCTTGATTCGGACTGGAGGCGCTGCGAGGCAGGGGAGCAGTCACCGTTCTCCTTGCACGCTCACCACACGCTCCAAACTTCCCTAATAAACCTGGCAGATCTCCAGTCTCTACATCCCTCAGGCTCCGGCCTGCGCCCCCCAACAGCAAACCCCCCCCAGCCCAGCACCTAAAGGGTTAAGCGCCGGCCCTCGGGTCAGACGTTTACAAACACTCGGGAGCCGGGCGGGGACCGCGCCCATTACTCTAATGAGAAACAGGCTCTGCGGGGCCGAGGGAAGGCGGGCTGGCCTGGCGGGCCCCAGCTCCTTGGCGGCGGAGGCGGCGCCCCTCCCTCCCCTCAGTCCTCCCTCGAGCCCGTCCTGGGGACCCCCCCCCAGCCCCCGGGGACCCCAATGACGTGCGGCGCTGCCCGGGCTGCAAGCCCAGGGCCGCGAGGCGGGAGGGGCCGGGATGAGAGGCTTGGCGGGCGGGAGAAGAAGAATGTTCCGAGGCCGGGCCGGGAGAGGGCCTGGTTTGAGTCCCCCCACCCCCCTTCGCTTCTTCTCAGGTTACATTCCTGTCCCGCTTCACCTCGGAGCTGGAGGAACTCACGATTAGGAGGCGCGAGGAGCACCTCGAGAACATCTACCACCCTGCACCTAATAGAAGGGTGGGCAGAGGTGGGAATCCATGGAGAACAGACCCGGAAATTCTGCCCGGGCCCTGCTCCCTCATACCCCCCGCTCAGCGGCACAAGCAGACGCGCACATTCTTTTCAAATGTCATATTTCCTTTGATCCTGGGCAGTGTTTCTCCATGTGTCTAGCTCAGCCTCGGCCCAGCCAACCGCCTCCCCACCCACCCCGCTTTGTTTTCCTGGAGAGCCCTCCCCCTTCCCTTGTCTGGAAGACAAGGGCTAGCTGACTTCGGCTTTCTTTCCCTTCTCCTCCCAGTGACTCAATTTCCCCACCGTGGTGTTGCAAAAGAAAGGAGACAGAAGCGAGAATAGTTTGGGGCGAGTGAGGTATTAATGTCAATGATTGCTCAGAAAGACTATTTCGGAGTAAGGCATCCTCTACCGCAAACTCTCCAGTCGGCCTAGGCTTAGGCAGAGGGATAGAACATATGACCTCTGATTTGTCCACCCTGGTCTTAGAGGTCGAGGACTGATAGATAAGTTTAGGCTGTCTTACACTACTGCCCCCTGGCGATCCCAAAGCACAGTTGCCCTTCCTTTCTCTTGGCGGTTTCTCCTGCCACCTTGTGGGTCTTAGCTTCTCTGCCCCCTAGTGTACCCACTGGAACAGAATTCACTTGTGAGACTGGCTTTGCTTTTTGCTTTGTTCTGTTCATTCAGTTCGGTTGTTCTAAAGCAGCGGTTCTCAACCTCCGCGTCCCCGAAACCATCCGAAATATCAGATATTTATATTATGATTCATAACAGTGGCAAACGTACAGTTAGGAAGTAGCAACGAAAATAATGTTATGATTGGGGTCAGCATAACATAAGGAATTAAAGGATCGCAGCATTAGGAGGGTTGAGAACCACTGCCCTAGAGACGGTCTCAAGTGGTCCAGATTGTCTTGGAACTCCACATTATCCTGGTCCTTCCCCCTCCCAAGTGCTGGAATGTTAAACAAATGATGCCTTTCCCAGTTTGTGTTCTGTATTCTAATATGTATTATTCTATAGACTTGGAAGAGGACCTTAGCTTTTTTTTTAATTATACAAAATGCATTATTTTTGTAAATGATCCAAGTCAGAAAAAATATGTAGCTAACTCTGATAGTCCAGTTTTGTATCTATTTAGTATATGCTTTTGTATCTATTTATGTGCATGAGGTCATGGCAAACATACTTTTTCTTGACTTGCTTTTATCCCCTCAATTAATATACAGCAGTTGGACCTCGTGTCAGGCTTGTAATCTCAGTTCTCAGGAGACTGAGTCAAGGAGATTACTGGCTAGAAGCCAGTCCTGGCTACATAACAAGAGTGTTAGAAAAGAAAGGGGTGGGGAGAGAAAATTATCTATAGCTCTTCTGTAAGTACATGTGCATCTGAAAGTGGCAGTTACTCACAGGACTGGGAAATCCCATATTGGCTGCTGAGATTGGGGGGAGTCCTTGACAACCTTACCCTGAGCCCTGGGAACTACAAGGTAGCAATAGTGGCATGAATGTTTTGGGGGGGTAACCAACATCTTTCTGGTTGGATTTGAGGCCTGCTCCACAGGAGAGAACAACTGCTTGGTAATGTAAAGCTGACCCCAAATCCGTGGCTGGGTTGCTCAGTGGTCAGCCTACCACATAGCGTGGGCCTATGTACTGGAGGCTTTCCACAGAGATCTCTGGCCTAGCCAGGTGCGAGGGTTCCGGCGAAGGGGAGAGAACACGAGCAGGGATGGGGAATTGCCTCCACCGCCTCGGCTGCAGCTGTTTTAGTTGCTCCGAGGTGCTGCACCGGTCACTTTGTGCGGACTTGGGCCAGGCTGAGCTGGCGAGAGGCTGACTAGCCAGTGAGGCGTGCAGGGGAGCTTCTGGTCGCGTTTCAGGAGAGCAGATCTCTTCCCCAAGCGGTGGTGTTACAGTTCTTAGGACAGAAGCTCTCAGAGGATGGAGTAGTTCTTGCACACCTTTATTTCTTCTGGATCCTTATATACAGTTTAGGGGTGGGACAGGGTCTGACAGTAGGTACTTCCTAATGGCTTGGTCTGAGAGCTTAGGGATATCTTATCTGCATGTGGGAGGGTTTGGGGTGCTGCTCCTATGTGACTGAAGGCCGCAAACCTCTCGGGGGGAGGGGGGGGGACTGTGGAAGGCTGTAGCTACAGTGCCCAGTAACAAGCAAAATGCCTCCAGGGTTTCGAGCTTTAGCTCAACCAGGAACCAGGCTGTCTCTCACAGCCCACCGCCCCACAACGAAGGGTCTCTAACTGTATAGTTCTACCTCCTTGGAGTACTGAGTACTGCGGCTCTCAGACCTCATTAGAGAAGTGTCTTTTTGTAGTGGATGACGGTTACTACATAAAATCACAACTGGACAAAGTGCAGACAAGTGTCAGTGGAGTGCTCAGCCACAAACACAACATTTATATCACTCTGCAAGATAAGACTCAATGACCATTGGGGAAGATGGGGGTAGCGGGGATTAAGAGCCAGAGATCGACTTTTCTGAAACCTGGTGGTGCTTGCTGCGGAGCTCTGTCAAGTCTGCTCGGTCCTGATTCACCGCTGTTTGCTCCTGCTGAGGAACAACTAGGTCAGGAAGCCCATGCCTCAGCCATGGCATTTAAAGACGCCGTGGAGCCCGAAGTGGCGATTTACCGAATTACACTCACCAGCCGCATCCCGAAATCGCTGGAGAAGGTTTGTGCGGACTGATCAGAGGCGCAAAGGAAAACAATCTGTGAAAGCGAAAGGACCAGTGCGCATGCCTACCAAGACATTGAGAATAACTACCAGAAAAACACCACCTCGTGGTGAATATTCCAAGACATGGGATCGGTTCCAGATGAGGATCCACAAGCGCGACTCATTGATTTACACAGTCCTTCTGAGATTGTTAAGCAGATTACTTCCATCAATATTGAGCCGGGAGTGGAGGTTGAAGTCACCATTGCAGATGACTGAGTCAACTGTTTAAATAAATTGACTTGTTAAAAAAAAAAAGTCAGAGACAGGAAGGACCCAAGTGGAATAGTGTCTTCAGGACATTCTAGGACTACTACAGTCGTGAACTCAGAGCAGCTGTGATTTTCTGCACAAGATCAAGCCAGCCAATATTATAGCATAGAAGCGGAAGGAGCTCATGAGCTCCCACTCCTAATTCTGGAGGAAGGAGCACTTTTAGATAAGGTGTGGCCTCATATCCGTGAATACATGCACAGTGTCAATTGGACTCAGTGTGTTATTTTTAAAAAACAAAAGATGATTAGATTTAGTCTAGAGAAATGGATGGTTCAGTGGTTAAGAACACTTGATGTTCTTCTAAGGGATCCAGATTTGGTTCCCCAGTACCCACATGGTAGCTTACAACCATCTGTAACTCCAGGTCCAGGGTATCTGATGTCCTCCTCTGGCTTCTGAGAGCACCAGGCATGTATGTGGTACACAGATATACATATAAGCAAAACACACACACATAGTGAGATCTTGTCTCAGAAAATAATAAAAAAAAATCAAAAACTCTGTAAGAAATTTTTTTAGTATTGGTTGTGATTAAAAAATGTATTATAAGCTGAGGCAGGATTTTGCCTGTCCAATTACATTAAAATATTAGTGCAGGAGGAGGTCTGTGATTGGTCAGGGAAAAGGGAGGTGGAGCTAAGAGTTGCGGAGACAGAGCTTCTGAGGAGAGAGAGAGTGAGAGAGAGAGAGAGAGAGGCCAAGATGGAGGCGGACGGACAGGAAGAAGAACTGAACCAGTGTGGCTTTAGAAAGCCACAGGTAGTTATGATATCATAAGGTTAGAATAATTGGGATAATTTGTCTAATCTAGGTGGGCAGCTTTTATCATTATCAATTGGTTCTGAAATTATTGTATTGGCATCTTGTGAATTGAGAATTTTCTGATATATAAATCTGACTTGTTAATTATAAGCTTCAAGAGTTTTGATTTACTGGATTACTGAAATGTGGGACTGCCAACTACAGAGGTTTATGGGAGAGAAAGAAGTAGCAGCTCCAGAGACAAGCGAGAATCAGAGCTGGGAGCACAGTGATCAATCGGTAGCTGCGGGTGGGGGGGTGGGAGGGTTGGGGGTGGGGTTAGCTAGAGACGGAGCCGGCTGGACAGCACCAGGACTGAGAGTTGCTAGCAGTAGCCCAGGAAACCTGCCAGTAGTTTTTTTTTTTTTAAATATTTTCTGCAACATGTAGCGAACCAACATGTTGGACACAAAATCACTAGAAATTTAAGATTAGTAGCTTCAGAGTTAAAGTTTCATTTCCTAAGTGAGAGAAAGGTACGGCTAGACTAGTCACGTGACTCAAGCATGGGACTTGAAACAAAACAGGCCCTGAGATCCCCTGCTGAGGGGAACTGTTAGCAGCTCTGAGTGAGAAGAATGAAGTTGCCTACTTTTTAGGGTAAAGGGAATGAACTGTGAATTTAAAATTGGGATTATTTGCTTTTAGGATAGATTTATATACAGATTCTGTCCCAGTCACATGGGGAATTTTGCCCACCGTTCAGAACTAGGCTAGGGAAAATTAGTCACTGACTCTAGAGTGCAGTGATAATCATTGCCTGCTTTGATCAGGTATTAATTATTAATGTCTGTGGCTCAAGGTAGAGAGATCAACTGATAGATAATATAACAAGAAAGATATATTGCTCTATTATTTCTTCAGGATAATCTAATTCTGTCTAACGTGGGCTCCACAGGAAACTTGGTGTTTTTTTTTTTTATCCTGCTTGGCAAAATAGATAAGCCTAATAATGGGCACCTACAGTATTTTAGTTTACTTCATTTGTTTTGGATTGTTCTGATTTTCAAAATGGGTGTGATTTTGAGTTTTGTGGTTATGTTATTCCTCTGGGAGAGAGGTCTAAATAAAGGGTTGTCTGATTACTGGTTCAAGGATATGCTGATTTAGGAAAAAGTTTTTGTCTTTGAGATTTTAGAAAAGGTGTTTAGTGTCTATAGATCTTCCAGAGAAATATGAATCAGATTTGATAGTGGTAGACCCTCCAGAGAACTAGATTCCAGAAAATCAAACAAACAAACAAAAGTTATCTTGATGATACTAAAATTTTGTTTTGAGATTTGTATATTACAGAATTTATAGCCTTGGTGAATCTCCTCAGCAGATATGCTGAACCGGCCTGCTTGAACTCCTGATGTTTTGGACTTTCAGCAAGATCGAGTCAAGACACAGACATCAGAGACTAAATCAATGGTTGGTGTGGCCTTCTTAAGGCCAACCAGCTCCCCTGTTTACCTACCCTCCACCACCCCTTAAAAATATCTCGATGCCCATATTCAGCTTGAAGAAGTTTTGAAGAATTGTCAACCCAATTCCCTGGGTTTTGGGGCTGGAGGGGGTTATCATAGGTTGTCTTTCTAGGGAATGTAGAAATGGTCATAATTGGAACAGGGAGGAACAGATAGAATGGATTGCATAGCCATAATCTCATTTGGTAGAAATCTTTTTAATTGTTTCTAAGTTGAAGTTATAATTTCTTATTTTGGTACAGAATTTATTTTGATGCAAAATCAAGGGTTTCATTGATATAAATTCTTCTATTGATGTGAAAAATTTAAAAGTATAGGACTTAGACCTAGTCCTTCTATAACTGTTATTGTAAACTGATCTGAGATGTTTAAGCCTGTGAGTTAAGGGCCAAATAGTAAATTCATGGCTCTGAGTTTATTGATAGGGTGTTTTCTGATACTTTAATTAGAAACAACTGAGAGTAATTAACAGAGAACAAGCCAGATTACTTTACATAGATAGCTGGTTTTCAAAAACGTCAGAAATCCACAGAATGTGACATTTAATGTCTTCAGCATCCTTAGGCGCAAGGGAAATCCATACTAAAGCCACGTTCAGATTCATTTTACTACAGTACATGGCTATCATCAAGAATGGCAACAACAAACGCTAGCATGAATGTATAGAAAGGGAAACCTATTACAGTGTTCTTTGACATGTAAACTAGGTGCAGCTAAATTGGAAATCAGTCTGGAAGTTTCTCAAAAAACATCACCACCAATAACAATAACAACATCCTATCCCAAAAAATAAAACTACCATTGTAGAGAGCCATGTTGGGGTGTCTTGTCACCTGGCAGAAACTTGACATTGACCAAGGTGAAGTTCTCCCACCCTGTGAGGTGAAATTCCTGTGCTAGCCAGAATCCTGCTCCACCTAGGGTGGAGTGAAGGTGAAGTTCTTTGTTCCTCCAGGTCTACGAATTCCTGAATTAAGCAGGTGACCCGCCCTGCTGCCCAAGTCAACGCGAGTGAACTGCCAGACCAGTTCTGCAGACCTGGTTCCAGTCTTGGGGGGGCGGGGGGAAGGGCTTTTTCTCCCGCCTATATATTTGGAAAAGTCCATTATACTTTGAGCCTTGAGCAGGAAATAAAGCCTTGGCTCCACATTTCTCTTTTGTCACCCCATCGTTTTATTTCCCCAGCTCTCCGTCCAGACAATCCGATGACCTGTTCGTTTGTAACTGCTGGGAGGTTACAATTCCAGCTAAGACACTCCTGAGCACTTATCCAAAGGACTCTATAATCTATGACATGGATGTCTGCACATCTGTGTTCATTGCTGCCATATTCACAGTAACTAAGAAAGGGAAGCCGCCTAGCTGCCCTTCACCTGGTGAATAGATAATAAAGATGTGCTACATATAAGAAAAAGCAAATTTTCTGGAAATTGGATGGAATGGGAATTTTATTTTTTTCTGAGTGAGATAACTCAGGACTCCAAGCACAAAACCTGCATGTTGTTTCTAATATGAGAATTCTAACTCTGGGAGTGCATGTATGTGATAACTCCAGCTTGTGTCAAGTTGACACAAAACCAGCCAGTATACTACCCTAATAAGTTCTATCAGTTCTGATCCTCTAGAGAACCCTGACAAATACAATCACTGATAGTTTAATCTGTATTGACCCCCTCTTCCCCCAGTTCTTCCCAGATCTACCTCACTTCCATTCTGACCAAATTTTGAGGCATTCTTTTTTCCAGAAGAAAATTTGTGCAGCCAGAATATTCTTGGGTGTGTAGCTGTCCACCCCAGAATGCTCACCTTCTCAGGGGCTGCATACAAGGAGATTCAAAGAGCAAATAGTCACTGTGTGACTTTCCCTTACAGGTTTTAACTATGGGGTGAACTGCATCCTAAGTAAAACATAATTAAACTAGAGCATAATTAAAGACAGGATTTATTTGCCAGAGAGAGAGAGAGAGAGAGGGCAGGCTGGCAGAGAGAGAGAGAGAGAGAGAGAGAGAGCTCTCCTCTCACCTCTGCCTCCAAAGTCCTGGAATTTCAGGAGTGTGTACCACATCCCACTTAATAACTAAAACTCACTGAGAGATTTTAGATGTGGAAAGTATCTAAGATAATTAAAACATTAATTAGCTTGATTTAGTCATTCCTCCTGTACACATGTAGCAAAGAAATCATGTGTGTCAGAATTACATACAGTCTTGGTTTGTCAAGTTAAAATTTGATGGAAGGAATCTAATATAAGCAGTCTGGCACCAGGACCCTGCACCCACCAGCAGTGTCATTTGAGAAATGTTTTGATACAAAGTCATATTCCTATCTTCCTAAAAAGTTTCTAGACCAACTAAAATTTTTATTTACAAAATAATTGATATAAACATTCCTTTGGATGGCAGGAAAACAGTTGGGGTCAGGTGGTAAGACCTGCAGCAGGACAGTAATAACCCTGGCTCACCAGAGACTCAATTCTCCTCACTGTAAGCTTTTTGGTTGCCGAATGTAAATCTCCTTCAGTCATTATTCAGCACTTAGACCTGCACATTCCTCTCAATTGCAGTTGCTGTGGTCTAAAGACTTACCCATAATCCCTGCCTTCTGGGTGGGTTTGCACTTTTGCAAAGCTTGGGTGAGCACCTGCTGTCCTCCTCAGTGCTTTCTTCAGCTGCTGTTGGCTGAGGTGATCTTCCCTGTGGACACCCTCACTGTGTATCTGCTGCTAACAGTGCACTGAGAGACTTCATTAAGCTAGGCTGCCCAGCACAGCAACTGCACCTACCAAGGAAAAGCCTCCTTATCTGCATGTTTCCTTTGCTGATCTTGTGAGACCATGGCTGTTCTCTTGTTCCCAGAATGCACTGGGCCTTCTCCACCTCTCTACCATGCATCCACCCGCTCCCCTATTACCTTGGGCCAGGCTGTAGGGTGGGGCAATCACTCTCCTCCCCTCCAGTTGCCCAGCTTCAAGGAGGAAGACTGTCCCAAGTGCACGTCCTTCTTAGACTGTGGGGGAAAGGGGCAGTGTGCCCTCAGCTGCAGGTGAGTGAGTATTCCCATCTGCTAAGAAAGACACGGCTACTGTCTCTCCCTTGTGCTTCACCTTTTGAGCCTTTTGTGTAAGGTGAGGGTAGTGGAGTGAGCTTGGTGTCCCAGCACTAGGGAGGCTGAGACAGAAGGATTATGGATTGGTAGTTAGTGTGAACTACACAGTGATAGTATGCCCAAACCACACCAATGTAAGTCAAATGAGAAAAGACCCTATGATTTAGTTATACAACTATAAATCAAAGCTAGAAAAAAATAAAGGATGGTCATGCCCACTTAACAATACACCAATATGGATTCTCTATTGTTTAAAGATCCTTTTAGATTGTTTAATCCCATATGTGCTCCTTGCCCCATAGAGTTAGAACAGAACTTATAGTCAGTCTTGTATTTGATAGCTATCTTTACATCTGTGCTGAACAGTGCTGAAGCCGGAACCCCAGAATTGAGTCTTGCAGGCTGAGAGGAGGCTGAGGTGCTGAGGACCTGGTCTGGGGCTGCTATTGGCAGCAATATTCATGGCACAGTACTGGATAACCATACCTATCATATTAGGTCTCCGTGGGGCATAGCAGACCTCACGTGTGGTCCTTTCCATTTAAGAATCCACAGTACCCTGCAGTTAATGTGTCCTTTCTCTTGACTAAAGACAATGGGGCCATTGGCTTGTAAGAGGAGAGCAGGCCATTTAGAAGTTCAACCAAATCTGACATTCTTCTGAAAGGCTGTTACATTTGGGTGGCAAAGAAGCAGGTCTAGAGCCCCCATGGGAAGTACTGCTTCATGCTAAGTGCTGGAGGGTCTCTTCCCAACGATGCCTAGTTCTGTCCCGTGTTTCCCTCCAGACAGTGCTGCTGTTCTCCTGTGGTGACTGCTGCAGCCACAGTCGTGGCCCAAGGACTTCTGAGGGCAGACTCCCCTCTAGCTGCAGGTGCGTTATTGAGAGGATGATAAAGATGGCAGCATGAGTGTTGAGGACACAAGCTATCAACAGTCTTACCTAGACATGGAATTTCCTGTGATGTGTGGAAAGACACAGTGGCTGTGGCATGGGGCAGTGGGGAGAAGAGCCGAGAGACAAGAAGGAAGAAAATGAGAAGATAGGACAGTGGAGAAGAACAGAATAGTGCTCACGGCTCTGCATATGAAATCTCACTGTACCCACCCACGCATGTTAGATAATATTGAGTCATCTACAGTGTGACACCTGTGCCAGGAAGTTAGTAGGCAAGATCGTTAATATGGCAAGATAGTAGTTCAAATCAATTCTTCATTGTGCTTAGTGAGGGGCTGTGTGTTTTGAGCACAGGCTGGAATCACACGAGTGCAAGAGGTTAGGTCTTTATTGAGGTGCATTACAGAGAACAATCCATCATAACAGACTTGTGTATCTTTTGTCTTGCACAGGCTGGGGAAGGCTGTGTTGAACTCAAGGTGCACCAGATGGGCTCTGACTTGGACAGTCTGACTCATGCAGGCTTTTCAGCTACTTGCCCTTTAAGACAGTATTAATCCAGGGCATGTATGGGGAGATTCGGGTGAAGACTGCAGGGGGCTTTGCATCTAAATGCACATAAGATGCAACACCATAGGCCACACCAGCACACACGAGAGGTCCCCCAGAGTCTCCCTGTAGGTGAGAAAAATCAGATTATGAACATAGAATGGTTTCCCCCAACTTCAGACACCACACCATAGCTAATCCCAGATTGAAGTAAGAAGTCCTGGTTCACCATTATTCATAAGTTAGGGATTTAATGATTGATTCCCTCCCCCAACTCCCGGTCTGGCATTACCCCGATGCTAACATGTATCCCTTTACTCGCTTCCTGTCTCATATCAAACCTCATGGGTAGGTTACAGGAAGGGCTTGGGCTCAGGGAGATGAGACAGAGAGGGAGAATTTCACTTCCCAAGGTCTCAGGGGTAGAAGCCTAAGAACACAGGCATTAGTTATTGCCATAGAGAACAGTTTGAGACACTCCCTCTGCTGATGTTGTCTCTCGATGTGGGGAGAAAACACAAGTGTGTACTCACCTTGTATACTGAATTGAATGTTGTGGGAGTGCCCACACAGACCTGGATACTATTGTCATAATGCAAAAAGTCTTTACAGGCCTCTTTATCCATGATTGTCAGTTCAACCTCTCTCAGGGTATTTGACAGAGGTTTCGTCACTCCAGTTCGCCCCCATCCAACTGCCCAGCACTTCTTCTCAGGCTTGATAAAGTCAGAGGGACTAGACAGGGAAATTACATCCACGGCATGAGTCAACTCAGCTTGCTTTTGAAGCTGTTGGGAGAAGGAAAGAAGAGATATCAAAGCAGTGAAGGATGCTTGGACAAGGGGCCATATCCATTGGGAACTCAGTAGTGGGTTCTGAGGAAATCATTTGGACAGGAAAGAATTCGAGGACTGAGGCAGGAGGAGAATTAAGGATGGGAGACTTAAGCAGGGCAAGAAAAATAACGGCACCTTCAGTAACATGATGTCATTGAGATTGGAACAGGAATTGTACTTTGGGTGAATGATTTGTTTTTCAACTTTTATTTTCTGCTGTGTGGATTCTTTCTTGCTCACATTATGAGCTCCAAGGATGACAGTGATTTCTCTGTTGAAAAATTAAAGAAGCACTGAAAAGGGCTGCTCTTAGGAGGAGGACTCCTTCCCAAGAGAAGGGCACCAGGGTCTAAGTTCTGCCCAGTACAGAGTGAAAGAGACCAGAGATGGAGCTCACAGGACCACAGCCTTCCCAGAAGGATGCAGTTCAGGGAAACACAGAAATGGGAACTCTCCCTACACTTCACACCCAGTATTTGGATTGAACCCAAACCTTGCACATGACCAATGGGCACTCTACATTGAGTTACACCCATCCCATGTCTGAGCTCTGGTGACACCAGGACAAGATAAGAGTTGTAGTTTTCATCCCACCTAGAGCCCTGCTTAAAGCTCTGACCTCCGAAAATGGAGACCACACATGAGATGGTCCACTGCGTGGCCTTGTGCTCCCTTTGTCCTGTCTGTGTAAGGAGAGCCCATGTTGAACCTTCCTCAGGTCTCTGTTGCTTTGAGGCTCTGGGTCCTGCCTTTCCTCACAGGAGGAGAAGCCTCTTACCTTCCTTTACAGTGTGCAGCAGTCATCACAAATTGACGGGTGATGAGAAAGCCACCACATCTCTTCATACAACCTTCCTCAGGGATGATCTTCAGGTGGGCCATGTAAGGGTGGGAGTGTGGTTTAGCCTCAACACCACCAATAATATCCTCTGGAACAAAGAACCCCCAGTCCCTAGTCACAAGCTTGTGTGGATCACCCCAACACAGCGCTAGCAAGGGAAGATGGGGTAAAGCTGAGCGACTGCTCCAAACCCACCCCGCCTCCCATGGGGCTCAGGTCCCTCCACATGCCCTTTGGTCTATTTTTCTCACTAGTCCTTCCTGTCCACCATCATCCTTCATTCAGAACACAATGGCCATTCATGTTTGTGACTTTCCAATTCATTAGACATTTCTCCACACTCACATTCTGTCTTTTTCAACACTAAGGGAAGGACAGAGAAGAGCTGCCTATCAGAGCAGAGAGTGAATTGATGAAATGTTCTAAAGGGGAATTAGTTTTTCATTCTTCCTTTGGCCTACAGATTTCCCCTGGACTATGTCAGTTTAGAATCCTGCCTGATGTTAGGGTCTCTGTTACCAAAGCAAACAGATTAAGGACTGTTTCTGAAAACTCAGAAGTTAGGGAGATGACGACAAAACTCACCAGCTCCAACTCCAGAAGGCAAGAGAAGAGCCACCAGGAATAGTATGGCCTGCATTTTGCTAGTGGTGCAGCCTGGGTGAGCTTCTGGTGTGTTCCTGTCCTGGTTCCTGCTTTTATAGCTTCAATGTGGGAGAAAGGAAGGGCTGCAAACCACAGGTCTGGCTTGGACAAGCTCTACTTTCCTTATCAGAAATTCTCATGACTCTGCTCTCTGGTGTTGTTGAATCTGTGGTCAGATTCTGAGTCTCCTGGATCCCATGATGAGGGATGACTGCACCCTTCAAAACGGTTCCCAGGAAGCAGGACAGCAACACAAAGGGAAGGGGACCTTGATGAGGAATCATGGAACTGTTCTTGTAAGCATCCAGGTATTATTGTCAGCTTTGAGACCCATGCTGCACATGTGTAAAGTCTCACCTCTGTCGCTATAGCACAAACACAGACATCTGTAGTGTTTGAACAGATAGAGGAGAGAGAGTTCATTTTATTTACAAAAACTGATGGTGGGCTGGTTTAGTCTGAAGTCATTGTATGTGTTGACCAGTGCAAGGGCTTCTCATCTTTATTCAAATAAGTAGGAGATGGTAGAATGTGATAGATGTAGAAGGTGTGGGAAGAGTGTGTTAATATACAGCATGTAGGGTATGACCAAGTCCTTAATAAAGTCAGTGGTTCCAACCTTCTTAATGGTGTGATTCTTTGAAACAGTTCCTCATATTCTGGTGACCCCAGCCACAAAATTATTTTATTGACACGTCATAAGTATAATTTTACTACAGTTTTATGAATTTTAATGTAAAATATGTAATGTGCAGGATATCTGGTATTTGACCCTTCTGACACACAGGTTGAGAACAGCTGCTGTAACTGAATGTCCTGATTTAATCATACTAATAGTCTCTTTGTTGACATTGTAATACACATTTAGGGAGAACCCAATGGACTTTCAGGATATCACAGAATAAGAGGTCCTGGGTATCTGCAATGTAACACAAGGTTTTGGGTGACCAAGAAGCCAAAGTGTACAGAGAGAGGTTGGATCCTTGGGTCTAAGTACTCAAGAAGATGGTCAGTGAAGAAGATGGGTTTAGACATTATTTTTTGGTTCAAAATAAGAATGAAAAATTTTTAACAGGTAAAAACTATTTATTGTGATGAATTTCAGAGAAAAAGGTATCGTTCAGCTAGAGTAATGTAGGAAGGCAAACAAGCACTTGTTTGGACTCAAAGACTATGTATCTCAAAGAACCACATAATTGGACTTGATGATCTAGAATCACAGAGCTTTGCAGAAAAATTCTAGGTCTGGTAAAAAGAAGTATTGACTATCATAGGAAGCCTCAGCTAGTTCCCAGGCTTGGACCAGACAACTCAGACCTCTTTGCATGATAGAGACTGGGTGTCCTTGAGGAAAGGTCTGGTGCCAACTCTATCCTTCTGTATTTCCTTCCTTTGCTTCCTTAGGGGCATAAGGGGCTGTTTGAGCAGAGAGATATGAATTAGAGAAAAATATATATTAATGTTTTTTATTACCATGCATTGGACTTGACCTGATAATACTTTGTAAAGACCCCAAATTCTTCTATAAAGCCCCAGTTAGAAGCACCTGGCCTTGAGATGGTCTATACACATGATCCCAAATGAACATTCTCATTTTGCAGTGCATGAATGAAGAGGTAGGACAGACATAGTTAACAATTGGCATCATCACCACAGTGGTTGTCTGATTCAGGAAGTGGCATTATGACAGAAACTATTGCAAAACTTCACAACTGTCTCCTTTTACCAAATAGGAAACCACAGCCTTGGTATATGTGGAGTTTTCCAGAGTCAATATAAATAAAGCATTTTTGAATGTTGCAGATAAGGTGATGTCTGCTATATGTACCTTCAGAATATCTATTTGCATCTTGGAGAACTACAGTGGAATATTGTAAACTTAACTGGGTAGCGACTCTGGCCAAAGTTGCTCTTGGTATAGTGTTATTGTTCTGTTGTTGGCACAAATGACACATCTGTTGCAGCTATCAATCTAAGGAATGCATCGACATGCATCATTAGGGGCAGGCACATCCATCGCAGGGACCCCAGTCATGTCACACTGATGGTATCATTCTTCTTGGACTTGGAGTGCAGGAGGTAGCACTTATTGTAGGTACCTTGGGAAGACACACTTTTCTCTCATAATAGGAAAAAAGAATCTAAGAGCATTGATTTTAGAGAAGTATCCATGGTCAGTGTTATTTCATATTTCCAGTTTTCTCTTCCTAAGTCAGATTGTTACATCTGGCTCATCCATCTCTAAGGAAGAGGGAAAATCTTCCCTGGGTATTTGGAAGGAAAGTTGGCTGGGAAAAAAGTGATCACACAGGATTGCTCCCTAAATTAGCATCCAACATGAGAGCAGATGTTTGGAATAAGAATATCCTTTTATTTATTTATTTATTTATTTTATTTTTCAAGACAGGGTTTCTCTGTGTAGCTCTGACTGTCTTGGTACTCACTCTGTAGACCAGGCTGGCCTCAAACTCAGAAATATGCCTGCCTCTGGCTCCCAAGTGCTGGGATATAAGGCATGAGCCACCATTGCCCCGTGAATAATAATATCCTACTTGATAGTGTCATGGAAGACAATGAAGTACCCCCCCCCAAAAAAATACCTTCAAACTTCTAGGAAAAGACCACCTAATCTGTAACCATAGTAATATGTCCAAACCAAAATTATATTTATTGGCTCCCTGTTTCTTTTGGTCGAATATAGATGCCTATGGAATTATAAAAAAAATAACAAGAGACTTCTTCACCTTCATCTTGTCAAGAGACAACTATTTAAGTTTAAAATGTTTGTTTTTTATAAATTTCATACAGGAGTATTGTATTTAAAGCATTATCATGCCTCCCTTTACCCTCAAACTTCCTTCATTCTGTATTTTACATTGCGTGTGCAGAAGACCACATGGTGGGGGATGAATGAGCCCTTGAGCTCAAAACCCATGGCATGGTGTCCTAGTTTGTTGGGTCATAGCAGTGATCCTCACCTCTACTTCTTGGGAATCTTGCTCTTCACAAGGAAACTTTGAAGTTTCATGACAGCCATCATAACAGGAAAAGGTGCCTCAATCCCTAAAGACACTGAAACTGTGGGGAAGGAAGGGGGAGAGCAGGCAGGGGATTGGGAGTGGGGACTGGGATGAACTTGGTGAGTGTTTTCCACTTTCATTAGGAATGCCACATGGACGATGGCACAGTCTTTTCCTGAGACACCCTTAAAGCAGAGCCTGGAGTGGAATAACAGGGATGTCCTCTGCTCACATGTGAGCTAGCTCAAAACGGCTGCAACTTTGTTGAGAGATTGCTTAGGATCTTAATATGTTAGGCAAAGATGGTTGGGTTTAAGAGAAGCTTTCATGGTTTGGGTAAGGTCTCTTACATATGTCTGGGGTGCTTTTCTTATGATTCTATCATGCTATCTGTCTCTCTGTCTCTCAGTTCTCAACATCAGCCCAGGCCTCATCAGACATCTTAGCCTCCGATCTATTAATAGTTTTCTCATATCTAGAAGGCTGTGTGGGAGCTACACTAGCACAAAGGGACATTTTCACATGCTTCCATGAAGATAAGTTAGCATACCATTGCTACCAGTGGAACCTATGCAGTCCTAAACCAGTGTGACTGAGTCAGAGACTCTGGACTCACTGTATATACTCTGTACTCCCTCCTGTGGTATCAAATAGAGTGGCTACCTCCTCAATGGAGGGGCCAGTAGAGATTCCCCACTGCCTCTCCAGGATCAGCAATCAATGAGTCCTCAAATATGGCTTTAGGATTCCCTGTCTCCCACCCTCTTTTGCTTTCCTCACTCATTTGGACTTGGAGAAGCAAAGGGTTATAATCTTCATAACTTTATGGATTAGAACACAGGGAAGGCTGATAAACTGAGATCTCATCTCAAAGCTTGTGGAATGGAGGTCCTAGACTGTGTAGAAACACAACTTATCCAAAACCCTTCCCCATGTTGAGAGTTGTACTTTACAGAGGAAAGCCATGTGTAGTATACCCAGGAATCCCCACATTCCTGCTTTTATCATGCATCAACACAATCACCCAGAAAAGTCTTTCTTGAAGAAATGATGTTCCATGGGTTACATTCTCTAGAGTTTGGATAAAATGTTCTATAGATGTCTATTAGGTCTATTTAATTTATGATATTAATTAACTCCAGCCTTTCTTGCTTTAGTTTTTGTCTTGATGACCTGTGTGTTAGCAATGGTGGAGTACTGAAGTGATACACTATCACTGTGTGAGAGCCATTGTGATTTTAGCTTTACGAGAGTTTCTTTTATGAACTTTGGTATCCTTGTGTTTGGTGCATATATGTTTAGAACTGAGATGTCCTCTCAGTGGACTTTTTAATGGGTATGTAGTGTTTTTACATATTTCTTCTGATAAGTTTTTATTTGAAGTCTGTTTGGTTGTATATTAAAATAGCTACATCTGTTTGCTTCTTGGATCCGTTGCTTTTCTACCCTTTTAACCTAAGGTGATGTCTGTCCATGGTGTTGATGCATGTATTTTGGATGCAGCCATAGGATGGATCCTGATTTCTTATCCATTCTGTTAGTCTATATCTTTTTATTGGGAATTGAGATAATCATTATTGGACAGTTATCAATGAACAGTGTTTGTTGATTCCAGTTATTCTGTCGTTTTGTTGTGTGACCCACACAACATATGCCATGATGCCTGTGACTTTTTAGTTTAGCATTGTTTATTATTCCTTGTTTTTTCTTAAGTGGGGTTGAACCCTTAAGATTAAAATTTTCCTTCTAGTGCCTTCCCTAAACCTGGATTGGTAGATAGAAATTGCTTAGCTTTATTTTTATCATGACATGTTTTTTCTTTTTCCATCAATTGTTATAGATAATTTTGCTAGGTATAATAGTCTAGATTTGCATCTGTGGTCTCTTAGGGCTTGTAGAACATCTATCTAGGCCTTCTGGCTTTGAGAAGTCAGTACTATTCTAATGGATTTTATCACCAGAAGTTCTTATCCTCAATTTTAGTATACTTTTGTGGGGTATAAGAATCTGAATTAGCACTTGCACATGATTTATAAGTTTCATCTCTTCATAGACTCTCAGAGTTCTGTGAGTTGGATTTCGTACAAGTTTTACTCCCTAGTGAACATTGCTATAGAATTGGTTATTTAGTAGATAGGCACATTTTATAGGTTTTTCTACGTTGTTTGTATTTTTGTGACAGGAAGTGAGCATTTAAATTTAGACCATTGTCTGGTGTTTGGTAAGATTTTACCCCACTAGACTTTTATCCCAAAGTGACCTTCGACTTGGCATCCAGGTACCTCAAAGGATGAAGCCCTGGCTTGGAATCTGGGGACTAGGACAAAGTTTCCTACCAGATCAAAGTCTGGTATAGGCCCATATCAATCTTATGGAGTGGTGGGTCTGGGATTAAAAGAGGATTGTGACATTGTACCAGAAGCATGGCAGGCTGGGATCATGACAGGATAGGAAAATTCACCCGATTGGAAGAAAAATGAGGTATGAAATTGAAAGTGAACTGGGCTTAGATTTCTGGAGGAAAATACAGGGTTCGGGGTAGCACTGTGGTAAGCAATAGCAAGCAAAGATCTTTTCTGGGTATGAGGACTGATCTGAGCTTGAGGAACCATGTTAAGCATATCTTAATTAATCTATTCCTAACAATGATTAACTATTAAGGGTAGCCTTCTGTGCCTGAGAAGTGATAGGTGATCTCCAAAGAGCTATTGGCAATAGATGGTTTCTGGGAGGAGCATAATCACTGGGGGCCACTGGGATGTTTCCCATACTCCACCGCATTGGTTCTCAACCTGGGGATTCTGACCCCTCTAGGGGTAAAATGGCTTTCACAAATGCACATATCAGAATCCTGCATATCATATATTTATGATATGATTTATAACCATAGCAAAGCTACAGTTATGGAGTAGAAATGAGATAATCTTATGGTTTGGGGTCACCACAACATGAATATTACAACATAAGGGATTACAACATTAGGAAGGTTGAGAACCCCTCCTCCAGTGGATGGAGACACACACAAACATATATGGGTAGCACTAATTAGACTTCTGGGTTACAAGAAGAAATCCCTTCTGGCTTTAAATGTCTCCACCAAGCAATTAGCTATTAGTTTGATGTCTCTGCCCATATCGTGACTCAGCCTGTCTCTCTTGAAGTTTTTAGCGCGCTTTCTTTAGCATTTTTAGTTTTAGCATTTTGATCGTAATCTGTCATGCAAGATTCCTCTTCTTTGGTATTCCTCGAGCCTGTGTACTTGCTCTTTTGTGTGTCTGGGAATTTTTCTTCTGTGAGTTTACTGAGAGCATTGCCCATGACTTCGGCCTGGGGTTCTTCTCTGTCTTCTTTGTCATGAAGCTGGGAAGGGCTTTGTCCAAGAGTACACGGTGGGAGTCAGATGGGGACGGGGAGTACGTATGATCACACTGCATACAACATGAATTCTCAATGCAATTCATAAAGGTAAAGAGGAGTTAAAAATAAAGGAAAAGGATAAGAAACATGCTACAACAGAACCAAACAAAAAGATCTCAAGGGGATAAACATAAAAGACTGGGAAGAAACACTTTAAAAGTCTTCAGCATCCTTAGGCACAAGGGAAATCCAGACTAAAGCCACATTAAGATTCATTTTACTACACTACAATGGCCATCATCAAGAATGACAAAAACAAACGCTAGCGTGGATGTATAGAAAGGGAACCTATTACAGTGTTCTTTGACGTGTAAACTAGGTGCAGCTAAATTGGAAATCAGTCTGGAAATTTCTCCAAATCTCCACTAACAATAACAACACCCCATCCCAAAATATAAAACTACCACAGTTCCAGCTAAGTCACTCCTGAGCACTTATCCATGTGCTATGACATGGATGTCTGCACATCTCTGTTCATTGCTGCCATATTCATAGTAACTAAGAAATGGAAGCAGCCTAGCTGCCCATCAATTGGTGAATAGATAATAAAGATGTGCTACATATAAGAAAAAGTAAATTTTCAGAAAAATGGATGGTATGGGAATTTTATTTTTTCTGAATGAGATAGCCCAGGACTCCAAGCACAAAACCTGCATGTTCTTTCTCATATGAGCTTCCTAGTTAGGTGAATGTGTGGTTTTGTGTGTCTGACATGGAGTAAATGTGGAAGCCAGGAGAAAGCAAAAGAGACAGCAGAAATTGCCTTCAAGGAGGAGGAATAATAAAATATTGGTAGTAAAGAAAGGGAATAAAGAAGTAGAAAGATTTAGGCAGTAAGAGAGGTAAGGAGTTGAAAAATGAGGGTGTAGTTTGGAGGTAAGAATTCACCGATATAAAAAGTATAAAGGAACCAGATATGCCCACATGTTCAATATCAGCTTCTCTATTTTGATGGTAACCAACTGCCTGTAATCAGATTCAAAACCCACACCATGGGAGTGGAGGGGATTGACCAACGCTTGGTACTGCAAGCCTGACTAATAAATTCATAAGTAAACTTATGTAGCAGCAAACTGCCTTCCAAAGACTATACTTTTCCCCGTAGACAAAAGTGGATCCCACCCTTACTAAGAAAAGCCTCTCCTGATGAATAGTGGGGTGAATGCAGAGAAGCACAGGGGCCCAAAAAGCACCAATAAGTGGTGACTGTGTGTCCCTAAAGTCATTTAGTCCACCCCTTCTAAGGCTCAGGAAACACTAAGTTGAGAGCATGAGAAGTATGTAAGACCCAGAAGAAAGGGGGAAGGAATGCAAAACTCCATTCTCTAGACTGGATAGAGTTCACACCAACTGTAGTTCACAGTACTGGGCCCACATAAGACTAGCCCAATCAACAACAAGTCAAAGAAGGGGGAGGGGCTTGTGGGGTCCCACTCTTTATATTTTTCTTGAAATATTGGCTATTGATAGATTCTGGAAGGGGAGGAAGAAATTACTGTCTTTAGTTGAGTATCCACCGCTGAGCCTGCCAGGCTCCAATGGATAGATCCAAACTCAGTTACACAGATGGTCATTGTTAACCTTAGTGGGTTACATAGACTGAACATGAGAGAGATTTGTGAGGAGAGCCTAGAGTGTTCAGGGATGTTAGGGAGGTGGGAGGGGTTGAGGATGTTCACTATTCATGGAATACATGTGAAAAGTTTTTTTTTAAAGGTATCAGGCTGCCTCCATGACTAGGTGCACAAGGTGACTAAGACAGTAGTTATTCAGTGGATTGCTCATGACTCTAAGCTCACACCAGGGCTCTGAGCCAAGATACGTTATATGAGAGGTGCTGACCTGGCCCTGCTGCAGAGGACGTGAGTCTACATACTGGTCTGGGCATTTAACATTTTGGTCCCTTTCTAAAGTTTCTGATCTGAAACTGAGGCTGTGCTGTGTCATCTCCTGAGTCCCTTTGGGCAAGGTGAAGAGAGGTGGCTACAGTTCTAAGATGAGATGACAGCTTGGTAGAAAGGCCTTGCCTGAGCTGGACCAGGGGACCTGGGGGGAGTCTCAGAGGACAGTGGACTTCCCGGACTATAGACATTCCTTAGAGACATGAGGGAGAGTGGGAGGTAAAGGCTTTTGATCTGTCTCACCCTTGGTAGCCTGTTAAATGTGAAGAAGAATTTAGAAAGGAAGAAGGCACCCTTGTCAGACAAAGGCAGCACTTTCCAGGACTGACAGCACTGGCCTTTCTGTGTGCTCTTATGATGGGGTCAGCGCACAGGTATGGTGGCCAAGCTGTGAGAGTGTCTGAAGAGAGAAACCAAGGAAGAGAGAGTGAAGAAGAAGGTGGTGTACAAGAACGTTTTAAGCTCAGCACTCATGGGACAGAGTGATGCCATCACTTTCCTGCAGACAGATTTCTTTATTAAGATTCAAATAGCTGTCCCCAGGATGCTATACACACTGACTCAGACATGGGTTTTGTGTTCTAGGGTTGTCGCAGGAATTTCATTGCTTTCTGAATCTAAGGTCTAAAGCTGGAGATTCTGGTGAATACCTGAGGAGGTTTCCAAGGACACAAGCGATAACTGACAATGCCCTGGGCCACTCTGTCACACACAAAAGTGTCCCCCAGAGTTACCCTGTGGACAGAAAAAGGGGAAGTTTTAGTAAATAGTCTCTATCACCTCTTTCCAGACCTACTTTCTCCCCGTTCTTCTCTGTTCCCACTAAGGCCTGGGTTTTCAGAGGGAAACACTAAGTGAGCCCATTGACCTCAATTCTGAATGGGAAGGAGTGTCGACAAGAGTGTCTCTGCCCAGCTGTATCCTTCCTGTGGGTTAACTAGACTTAGCTCTCCTATTTTCCCATGGTGAAAAGACAAAAGATTGGGTGAGGGAAAATGACAGGTCTCTTTATGTTGTTCCCTCCATATTCTCTAAACTAGCTGCAGGTATAACTGTGCAACAATCCTGGAGGCTAGTAAGGGACATTTCATGCTTGGAGAGTCTGTGGATCTGACGTGGACGGAGAAAAGATCCTTCTCCAGGGGCTGTGACATACGAGAAAGGGTGCCTGGATGCTGTGAGGGATCACACAGGGCCTGCTGCGTGACGTCACTTTCCCCTGGTTTTCAATTTCTTCTTGTAGTCATGATGGTGCCAAGACTTTCCCTTGAATTAGATCAACTCTCATGTCCACAATGAGGATGAATTGAGCACACATTGTCTAGCAGATCCAGACCACATGCAAACAACGACAGCTCTTCCTGGGTCTCAGGATCCACCTGGTGACCTGCTCACCTGAGCACTGGACTCTGCCTGAAGTAAGCACGATGCACCATTGAGGTAGGAAACTCTGGCTGCTTTTCCTCTGTTCTGACTCGTGATACATAGTAAGTACTCCACTTAGACATGGGATTGTTGTATAAACTCTGAAAAGCTCCCAAATGTGCTAAGCAAGTGGCTGGGAGGGGAGCTCCTAATGTAGTCTGAACCTCAGCATAGGTTTGTCTTCCTAAGGCATTGAAATCACATTCAGGAAGAAGGGAGTACACAGGACTAGTAGGGATCATAGAGAGGAGGGGAAATGGGTTGGAGGATCCTGTGTCTGCCTGTTTCCATCAAGCTGTGGAGCAGGGATGAAGCCACACTCTGTTAGATTGTGGCTAACTGTCATGGTAGACCTGTATGGTTCCAGAGAACAGAGACAAGACCAAGGTGACACCTGGAAACCTGAATAGAAGAATTCTTCTAGTCTCAATCCAGGGGGCAGCCCCGGGAGGAAGCTGCTTAGGTTTGCTTTTAGGTTTGTGCAATTGGAATTTCCAGCCCTCATTTTCAACTGCAGCTTTAGTAGGGTCCTATGATGTTTCTATAATTTGTTACTTTTAGGTGACTGAGGTCTCACTTACCGGGTGCCTCTGCAAGTAGTTCATTGTGACTTTGGTGCCCTATTTATCCTATACTACAGCTGGGGCTCAGATAACTTCTCAGATGAACCAAGTCAGGAGTAGATCTTGCATACAGCCTGACTGGGCACCATGTAAGTATCAGTGCTAGAAGCCACATGACACATCTCTTGGGATGTGGATGGTTGCTTACCTCCTTCAGTGTCAACTGGTAGGACAGCCACCAGGAAGACCAGGAGCAGGAACATCCTCTTCATGGTCTGATCAGATCTTAATTGATATTTTCATCACACCTCACAACTTTTAAACCAACAGGTGAGGAAAGAGGCCCAGAGCCAGAGACCTCTAATTTCCTGTGTGACATTTAAGATCTGAGTTCTTCCCACATCTGGGTGGTGAATGTACAGGAAACACACTGTCCTCAGTTGCTGGTGAGCATGACCACATTCCACACAGGAGTGCTGGACGCTGAGAAGGGTGGAAGAGCCTATTGTGGCCTTCCACACTAGTTGGAGGGCAAGTCCCCTCTCCTGTCATTGCTCAGGGAATTGCAGTAGGATGCCTCCTGTCTTGAGTTTGTGATCAGGTAACTATCTCCTTTAAAAAATAACATCTCTACATCTCATACTACTCTCTATGAGGAGTTTGTTGTTGTTTTTTTCGTGGTTTTTTTTGCACAAGGACGTTTGGATTCAGATTTAAGCCGGGTCATCTATTAACACCCCGAGGGCTTTGAACACTTTGGGGGATGGGATGAAGAGTAAAGATTTAGGGTGAAATGCTATTGGGATATTGATGACAGTGTCAGGGGGTAAGAAAATGACTGAATGGAGAGCTTTGTAGGAAGGATTTGACAGACAAATGCTCAGGATCCCATGCTCTAAAGATACTGATGTCCTCATCATCTTGACATCTGAAAGACCTCAGATATCTTATCACCAAAGCAGTTAGTGGCACAAACGTAGAGACAAAGAGCAAAACGAAAGCTGTGCTGTTGGCATGTGCAGTGTTCCGCACTGTCCAGGCAGTCTGGTCCCCAGGGAAGACTGTGACGCAGGCAAAGCTCTTTACTGCTCACCCCTGTCTCTGCGGAGCGGCCAGCTGTGGTTCGTCTCAGTTCTGTATATGCAGGTGCCTGGTCAGTGTCGCTGTTGAACGTAAAACTCAAGTGCATTTCTTCTTAGAATGCCAGAGTCACCCTGACTCGGAGACTGCTGTCCCCAGCAGTCTTGTCATTCAGTGTAGACACACAGAGGCTGCTGATGCAAGCTCGTGCAGTCCTCAGAGTGACTTTGCATCTGTCCCACCGAAGCTGGGACATTCAGACACATTCTCATCTGCATTGCTCTCCCAGGGAATCCAACCCTGATTATTATTATCTGATACTCTGTTAATTTACTTGTATCCTCTTCCCATCAATTTGCAAATGATGAACACATTCAGTAATGGTGGAGTAACTATTAAATATCTGTGTGATGCCGTATATCTGCTAAAACAAAATCCATAAGGCTATGGAAAATTAAAGATGCTAGATTACAATGTTACTCCCACCTCGTCGAGATATCAAGGAAAAGTGATTGTTACTTCCTGTTATTTTAGTTGTTAGAGGTGAAATTATGTTTCTGTGGGCTTGTTGAAAGATTACTTTCTTGCTTTTCTTAGGGTCTAGTTTTCCTCCATGTGTTGGTGTTTTCCATCTATTTTCCTTTGTAGGGCTGGATTTGTAGAAAGATATTGTGTAAATTTGGTTTTGTCATAGAATATCTTGTTTTCTCAGTCTATGGTAATTGAGAATTTTGCTGGTTATAGTAGCCTGGGCTGGCATTTGTATTCTCTTAGGGTTTATATGACATCTGCCCAAGTTCTTCTAGCTTTCATAGTCTCTGGTGAGAAGTCTGGTTTAATTCTGATAGGCCTGCCTTTATATGTTACTTGACCTTCTTCCCTTACTGCTTTTAATATTCTTTCTTTGTTTAGTGCATTTGGTGTTTTGATTATTATGTGCTGGGACGACTTTCTGGTCTGGTCCAGTCTGTTTGGAGTTCTGTAGGCTTCTTGTATGTTCATGGGCATCTCTTTCTTTAGGTTAGGGAAGTTTTCTTCTATAATATTGTTGAAGATATTTACTGTCCCTTTAAGTTGGCAATCTTCACTCTCTTCTATACCTGTTATCTTAAGGTTTGATCTTCTCATTGTGTCCTGGATTTCCTGAATGTTTTGGGTTAGGAGCTTTTTGCTTTTTGCATTTTTTTTGATTCTTGTGTCAATGTTTTCTATGATACCTTCGGCACCTGAGATTCTCTCTTCTATCGCTTGTATTCTGTTGGTCATGCTTACATCTATGACTCCTGATCTCTTTCCTAGGTTTTCTAGTTCCAGGGTTGCCTCACTTTGTGATTTCTTTATAGTTTCTAGTTCCATTTTTAGACCTTGGATGGTTTTGTTCAGTTCCTTTACCTTTGCTGGTTTCACTGTGTTCTCCTGTAATTCTTTAACGGATTTTTGTGTTTCCTCTTTAAGGGTTTCTAGCTGTTTACCTGTGTTTCCTGTATTTCATTAAGGGAGTTATTTATGTCCTTCTTAAAGTTCTCTATCATCATCATCATGAGAAGTGATTTTAGATCTGAATCTTGCTTTTCCGGTGTGATGGTGTATCCAGGACTTGCTATGGTGGAAGAATTGGGTTCTGATGATGCCAAGTAACCTTGGTTTCTGTTGCTTAGGTTCTTATGCTTGCCTCCCACCATCTGATTATCTCTAGTGCTACCTGCCCTCCCTATATCTGACTGGAGCCTGTCCTTCCTGTTTTCCTGGTTGTCTCAGAACTTCTCAGAGTCAAGTTGTCTCTATGATCTTGTGATTTTTGGATCCTGTGATCTTGAGATCCTAGGTGTGTCCAAGCTCCTGGGACTCGAGCTTCCACTGGTTACCCCGAGATCCTGGTGTGACCTGAGATCCTGTGATCCCGTGATCCTCTGATCCTATGACCTGGGTGTGTAAAAGTGCCTGGGAGTGGAGCTTCCGCTGGGTGTTGTGGAACCAACTGCAGAGTTTGTGTCCAAGGTTTGTCCAAGGCAACAGCCCAGACAGACTGGAAGGAACCCGTGCCTCTGGTCTGGCCTGCCTTGTTCCCCGATGGTACCAGTAACTCCTAGTTTTGGGACAGAAGTTGTGTCCTCCTCACCTCTGATTCTGTGATCAGCTCATTCTCCTTGGGTCTTAGCTCACTCTTTCTTTTCCTGCCCAGCCCTCTCTTTAGATAGCACCTCTGAGACCCTGTCACCCATGACTTCTGTTGTGTGTTTGCCACAGGTGTGTTTGAACTCTGCTCCAGCAGAGTTCAAAATGTGGAAGGCTATGCTGCATTTTCCCTATGCAGCCATCTGCTGATGGGCTTTTGAGAAACGCTGATGCACCTCTCAGGGCGTGGGAGACCGCAGCCTAGGATGGGGCCCTCAGACTAGATGAGAAAGGAGGCCGACTGAGCCAGAAGAGTCAGGGGTTCCCAAGCTCCTGGGAGTGCAGTCAATGCTGGAAACCACTGGGAGCCAGGGATGAAGGGGGGGCTGCAATTAGAGGGGGGTGACTCCAGCTTAGCTCAGGGTGAATGTTCAGGAGGTGGAGGCCCCTTCTGTGGGAGACTTAGGGGGCAGCTCTGTATGAGGAAGGCTTCCCCCTCACTGAGGTCCTTGTGGACCAGAGATTAAATCTCTTTTGTAGGAAGGAATGTCTGGGAAGGAAATCTCATTGGCTAAACCCTCAGAGTCCATCTAGATACCTCATTAGCAGGTAGGTTTCAAGTCAGTGAAAGGAGAAGAAATGAGTCAGTTTTACATGAGACATCCTCTCCAGATGCATATTAAAGCTGAGGCAGCATCCTGACAACTATTGAATTGGAGGAGCAGATGCAGACCAGGGATCAGATGTGTTCCTGTATTCTCTCAACGAGTTGCGGTGTGCTCATTTCCTTTCTGGACCTTCCATTTTCATCGAGGATGTTAGTGCCTATTGGTGTCTTACATTTTTCTTTTGTAAGTCATACATATTTCAATTAAATAAAAATAGAGTCAGCAGGTGGTAGCTCACACCTTTAATCCCAGCACTTGGGAGGCAGAGGCAGGTGGATCTCTGAGTTCAAGGTCAGCCTGGTCTATAGAGTGAGTTCTAGTAAAGCCAGAGCTAGAAACAGAGAAACCCTGTCTCAAAAAACCAAAACCTGAACCCAAAACAATGAAGGGAGCCGTAGCAAACACTCATGGTTTCCTCTGATTTAGTGGCCTGGGGTGGGTATCTTGACTCTATTGTCCCCTCCAACCCATGTAGCAGTTCCACAGTTTGAATGCTTGGACATGATGGAATCTGAGTGGCAAGTTAGTGGTCTAGCAGGACAATCCTGTAGATACCACATGAAGGGAAGTCCTGGAGAGCTGTGACCTGGGGCCTGGGAATCCAACAGTCTTCTGGAGCTGCTTAGTAAGAGAATCCTCAGTACCATGTGCTCAAACCCTTTTGTGGTAAGGATACACCAGTAAACAGTGTCTGTGGTAAAAACGAATGTAAGGTTTGACTGGACTCCATTTTATTGGCATCCAAGGGAAAGAAGGGTATTCTGAAGAGACTAGCAGTTCGTCCAAAGATTATTGTAGAATGGAATGAGCGAGTGACAATATTTTAGTTTTCTAAAACAAAAGAAACATGGCATTGTGTTTTAACAAATTACATGTGAGGTCTACAATACTTGTACATTTATATTTTGAAGAAAACATTGCATATTTTTATATTAAAATAACAAAACAGATATGCAACAAAGCACAAATTCATTATTAAGACAAGAAAGAAAATAAATTGCTGGATCATTGTAGAGAGAACTAAAATTTATCTTTTACATGTCAATAATTCAATTTATTCTATAATTAATTACTTAGTGTCACAGAAACTTACTGATTATTTTTAAAAATTGTATTTATTTACATATAAAGAGCAAATAGCATAGAAGTATACTTTTTTATGTTGAATAGTATAGAAGTACTTTCAAATAATTTCCTTTTAGACATACATTGAAGTAGTGACATGCACATGCATGGTTATTTATTGTATATTCTGATACTGTTTTCCACCATTTGTCTAGTGTGCTCAGCTTGAGGGCTAAGTGTCTGGATATATGATATCTCTATATTAGGGAAATGTTACATTATTTTGGTTTTCTAAGCCTGTCAATTGTTCAGCATGGACTCTTATCCCATGATCATCTCATTAGAAATGGGTACGGAGCATGTGATCTTGTGGGCAGGAGGGGAGCTCCGAAAGGACTGCTCTGAAGCCGGGAGAGGAGCTGGCCTGTGGTCCTGACAGCCGCAGCCCTCTCTCTGTCTTTACACCCTGCTGGTTCCAGATACTCAACAGGTCATATTTCCAATTGTTTTAGGCCAGATATGGCAGGCTATTTGCACTGTGTTCCAACTCCTCCTGAGGAAACCCTTCCATGCCTCAATACCACAATGTGTTGAAGGGGCTGCACTTTCAAACACCACAGTATTTCAACATACAAGAAGAGGTAACAGAAAATTTGATAGTTACAGTCTAAACTACAAAATTCAAGGTTCAAGAGCTGAGACAGCAGGGTACTAGCAAAAGGAGAGATAGACAGGTCAAGGGAACAGGATAAAGACACTTTAATAGCCCTAGAAAAATATAGTCCTTGAGTTGTGGGGAACCCAGCCCCAACGGATACATAGACACCACAGCTCCTGCATCTATGGCTCAGGGAACATCATGGAAGAGGGGCTGGAAAGATTGTAAGAGCCAGAGCACCAGGAAGTCTGCTGTGAAAGAGTCTCTCCTAGAAATGGTTGCATAAACAAAACCAGAGCTAATACATCAATGGACATGCTAGCATGGAAGGGGGCAATTCTGCTGGGTCTGATCCCTAGACAAGAACTACAAGCCACCACTGACTGTGGAAAGAAGGAGAATTAGATCCTCCTAGAGTTGAGCCCCTTACTGGTTCTCCATCCTTGACCCACATACATGACAAAAAGAGACCCAGCTGGTTGTGTTTGTGACAATAACAGATGGCATGCTGACTAATTTTATGCCAACTTGACAAAAGCTAGAGTCATTTGGAAAGAGGGAATCTCAATTAAGAAAATGCCCCATGAAATCAGTCAGTAGGCAAGCCTGCATGGCATTTTCTTTTACTGAGTGATATAGGAGGGCCCAGCCCATTGTGGGTGGTGCTTCCCCAGGGCTGGTTGTCCTGAATTCTATAAGAAGGCAGTCTGAATAAGCTTGGGGAACAAGCCAATAAGCAGCATTCCTCCAGGGCCTGTCTCCAGGTTCCTGCTTTGAGTTCCTGTCCTGACTTCCCTCAGTGATGCACTGACTTCCTTCAGTGATGCACTGTGACCGAAGAGTTGTTGATGAAATAATCTGTTTCCCACGTAGCTTTTGGTCATGGTGTTTATCACAGCAACAGAAACTCTAAGACAGACACATAATCAATTTTCAATCAATAGCACAGTGAAAGACACTAGTAAGAGAATGAAAAGCCACAGCAAAGAGAACATCATCCTCCCACATATCCCCTAGTTGATTTCTGCTAGGTTACAGGCACTCATTTGATGAGGCTACTTTTGCTTGTTCTCTCGTTCAGACTCAGCCGGATGCTGCGTGTGCTTGACCTGATGATGTTTGCCATCTCTCTGCTGCTTCTTACTTATTCTTTTACCTTTGCTTGCTATGTACTTAATAAACTGATTCGTTCAAAATGGGGAGGACCACTATGCACATTACTCTCCAGACCATACAGAACACTGTGTTCTCTGTAAAAGACAGAGTGGGAAGAGAGCCAGGGACCTGGGACAGCATCCTTGCTGTGGTCACCATCACCTAGTCTAGCTCTGGGGCAAGAAGAGAGGTCCTGCAGCTGTGCAAGCAAGTGTTGACTTGAGTTCACTTTGCAACCCGAGCAGGCAAGCTTTAGAGGCCAGCATCTGCACATTGGTTCCTATGGTCAGGGATTGGACCGTGCTTGCTTTCTCTCCTGAAGATTCCCCAGACTTCTGAGAGACACAGAACTAAAGAGAAAAGCCATTTTCCCTGATTCGCTGACTCTCGTGTGGGTTCTGGGCTTAGAGTTCTCTGTAAGGAGGAGTTTCACACCTGTCTCCCCTTAGGCAACATGCTGATAAGCATAATTATGTCTGGAATATAGGGGGCCCGATTGAGTAATTTTCATTTTCTGCTCAGATGTAACTGCTTCTTAAATAGTGACTGATCCTATTGATGCTGCTCAGAACAGTATTCTACAGGAGAAACACTCCAGCTTCTAATTGATATCCAGAGGCATTTTATTTTAAATTTTTTTGAGATTATAGTTTAATTACAATATTTCTCCCTTCTCTTTTCTCCCTCCAAGCCCTCCTATATATCCCTCCATGTTCTTCTTCAAATTCATGGCCTTTAAAAAAAACCCTAATTGTTACTATATTTATATATGTATTTGTATACACACATGTTTTAAAATATAACCTGATGAATCCACATAATGTTGCTTGTATGTATGCTTCAGGAGGGTCCATTTGGCGCTGACAACCAACTGGTGTGTTCTTTCCGGGGAAAGCCACCTCTCCTGCTCTCAGCTCTCCTCAGCTGCCGACAGCCCTTTGTGTAGGGTTTAGGCCTCCTGGGCTTTTCCTTGTCCAGTTTGGCATATCTATTGCTGTCAGCATTGTTCGCTTTGCATTTGGGCGGCCCTGTTGGTGAGACTTTATGTATGGCTTCTACTGTTACTAGGAGACACAACCTCACATCAAACTCCCTGATTTTCTGGCTCTTACAACCTTTCTGGTTCCTCTTCTACAATGTTCCCTGAACCTCAGGTATAGGAATGTTTCATAGACGTAACTGCTTGAACCGGCCTCCACAACTCTCCATATTGATTGGTTGTGGATTTCTGAAGTGGTCTCTGTGACAAAGCAAAGTTCCTTGGGTGAGGGGTGAAGACTACACTTATCAGGCTAGACTCATCCCCGGAGAAGGACGTCTGGGTCCCAAAGGCTCTTAGACTTTGAAGATATGTCGTAATTGTGATGGAATGTAATACAGAAGACTGTTTTAACCATGCTGGGAGACATGCCACCTAAATCTGAACTTCAGTCATTCTTCATTTGGATGAATTGCCTAGCTAGTCAAAACATTTATTGAACTTTTATTTTTGACAGAGATATTTCCTTGAACTTTTGAGATCATCCCTGCTGTGTGTCCTGGGCTTTATTCCCTCCTATAATGTTCTACTGTACGAGTGAATGCACCCCTAATGTAAGTCCCTGTATTCTTTTTCTCTCCATTTTTACGTCCTGAACTGAGTAGTTCAAATGTTTAGAGTCATAGCAATAGATAACTGAAGATAACAGGTCGTTCAAATTCTATCGATAACTGGAGATGTGTGGGTGATAATCAGCTCAGAGGCAGGATGTGAGACCACATAGCCTCGTGTGCAATATCCTCCCAGACCATGTCAGAGGGACCTGGGTGACCACACAAACCGATTTGGAAGAAAAATGAGTGTGAGAGGGAAATTTTTCTAGTAGAGGAGTTTGGACAAGGCAGGCTTGGTTCTGTGGAGTTCTTGTTGAGGCCTAGGATGGTCGCTTTATTGTTTGGGACTTTCATCTGTGTATAACCCTGTATCCATAATTCTTCTTCTTTTTTTTAAAGTAATGGTTTTTTGTCTTATTTAGGGTCTCATTGCTGTGACAGGACGACATGACCAAGGAAACTCTTATAAAGGCAAACATTATTTAATTTAATTTTTTAAAATTTTTTTCACTTTACATCCCAACCACTGCACCACTCCTGGTCACCCCCTCCCACAATCCTTCCCACATTCCCCCTCCCCTTCTCCTCTGAGTGGGTGGGGACCCCTGGGTATCCCACCACCCTGGCACTTCAAGTCTCTGTGAGGCTAGCCAGACAAGGCAGTCCAGCTAGAAGAACATATCCTGTGTACAGGCAACAGCTTATGGAATAGGGCCTGCTCCAGTTGTAGGGACCCGCATGGAGACAAAGCTGCACATCTGCTACATATGAGTGGGAGGCCTAGATCCAGCCTGTATGTGCTCTTTGGTTGGTAGACCCCACAAGGTTAGTTGACTCTGTTGGTCTTCCTGTGGAGTTCCTATCCCCTTCAGGACCTGCAATCCTTCCTCCTATTCTTCCATAAGAGTCCCCAAGCTTTATCCACTGTTTGGCTATGGGTATCTGTATCTGTCTGAGTCAGCTGCTTGGTGGAGCCTCTCAGAGGACAGCCATGCCAGATTCCTGTCTGCAAGCATAACAGAGCATCATTAATAGTGTCAGGGATTGGTGCTTACCCATGGGACGGGTCTCAAGTTGGGCCAGTGATTGGTCAGAAAGGCAAACATTTAGTTAGGACTGGCTTACTGCAAGTAATCAATAATTCCCAAGGGCATGCCACTACCAGAGAATGATAGGGTGATGCCAGAGATGAGCTATTGACTACAGTTTTGTTGACAATGGCCTACACTGAGTATTAAACAAATGGCCTTCTGACAGGAGTTACATGTAAAACAATGAACTTGGATAGATGCCCAGGGGAGTTCACTAAAGCATTGTGTATGTGCCCAGTTGGATTTGGTAAGACATCTGGTCATTAATTATTTCACTTAAGACTATAGAAACTGAAGAAGTTCAGATTGTAAACGTCACACGGTCGGCGTAATTAACATTTTGATGTACCAGAAAAACCTTTCCAGCTGTTTCTGTGCAGCTACTTTAAGATGTTTAAAATCTGATTTCGGTCTACGTGACTCTGGTGATCTTTTATTTGATGTAGACAGCCACAGACTAGTCCTTAGGTCAAACACACCATCCTTTGAGTCAACATTTAGTCTGCAGTTTTATATAACTTCAGAGCATTAAAAGTGTGAAGCAGACCTTCACTGCCGGAAATGGAAACGCTGATCTGTAACCCAGGGTCTGGGTGTAATGTGAGGTTTAGAAAGGTGCTGTTGTCTCTGTTGGGCACTGATTTGTTTCTTGTGACTTCTGTTCCTACAAACACTGGCATTTGTTTAAATATTCTGATGTTTATTTTTTTCCTCTCTTCTAGTACTTGTGTAGTTTAAGCTTTAGCATTTCTATGTATTTAAGGTTGAGTTTTGAGGGTGGTGTAAGGAATTGATTCACTATTTTCCCCCATCTAAGTAATGATCTCTTTGTCCTAATACCACTTACTAAAAATTCATTGTTTTTAATTTTTTTTTATATTAAGATTTATTCATGTATTTAGTTTATGTATGAGTGCTCTATCTGCATGTACATCTGAAGGCCAGAAGAGGGCATCAGAGCACATTACAGATGGTCATGAGCCACCATGTGGTTTCTGGGGATTGAATTCAGGACCTCAGGAAGAACAGCCAGTGCTCTTAACTGCTAAGCTATCTTTCCAGTCCCAGAAGTTCATTATTTTCATTGGTATGAGATTTGTCTTAAAAGGGACTTTAATGGGATTTCAACTCTGTCCTTTGATCAAGATGATCTGTCTGATGACCCAGCACTGAATGGGAGGGTTTCAGGGAGAGAGCCTTGCCCTGGGGGGAGAAGCTGGTCAGGAAGTGAGATGAGGGGACAAGGGGATGCATGGCTTAGGGAAGGGAAGACTCTCATCCCGACCCCCAGGCTGAGGAGGGTAGGCCACAGGGCTTGTTTGTGGGGAAGAAAACTCATTTTCTGGAGGGACTTCACTCTATCTAGGCACACATCATTGGGTACTCACTGGAGAACGAGTGTTTGTGTTCCTTCAGTATCAATACAGGGAAACCTAATCCCTATTGGCAAGGGACTACATGAGAAGTGACAGCTACGGAACCTCGTGAGTAGCCATCCTATTATAGAGTCCCAATGGATTCCCCTTGTGCTTTCTACTGTGTGAGAATGCAGGAAAGGAAAGCTGTGATCTAGTGACCAGCCCCTCAGCAGACCCTGGATGCTGGTGCCCTGACTTTGAACTTCGCAGTCTCTGAAAACGTGGCAAAATAAATGTCTCTTGTTAAGTATACCACTAAAAAAAAAAATACCACTATGCGGCATTTTGACATAGGAGTTCAAACACATTAAGACAGCACTAAATAATATTTAATAAATGAAAATTTACACTCTCCAGGAGACATTAATAAGAGCTATGGAAATCCCCTGGAGCTGGTCTGCGCCCAAGAGAGGGAGGCAGCAGGTCCCTGATATCATGGCGCAAGGCGTCTCATTGTTCTTTTGATCCAGGGCAGGAAGCTCTGGATCCTGGTGAATACAGCAGGAGGGCTACCATTGTTGCTTCCATAGGAGACGATGCCCTGCGCCACACTGTTACATACCAGAGGGCGGCCAGAATCACCCTGTGTGCAGAGGAGGAAAAGGACACGAACCTAAGACATGAAGCTAGGCTTTCTGGCTCCTGCTGCCCTGTGATACAGGCTTCCAGAGAAAGGGATAGGCTGGGGGCTTCCTTCAGTTGCCTGTGTGTGGGTGATGGGCTTTTGATGGGCTTGCAGGAATCAAGTTCCTGGGTTTTTCAGCCGCTAGGCTTCAGATCCTGCTAAAGTTACTGCCTCCAGCTTACTCCATCAAGGTACATCCACCTGTCCCAGTAAGATAAATTGTGGATCTTCCTGTCATTCCTGAAGAGGAAAACCATTTGCACTCTAGTCTTGTCCCTAGGCTTGAAGGGATGGAGACCTGCCCTGCTGTCCTCTGTTAGCCCTGGGCCCCTTGTCCCAAGAAATACTGCTGGGTGTTCACACTCTTACCCTGAAGGCAGACTTCCTTTCTCTTGGGTTTCCCACACAGATCTGAGTCTGGCTGTTGTAGAACTGGAAGCGATTGGCGCACTGTTGGTCCATCTGCACTTTTAGCTGCACCTCCTGGAGTACATTTGTTCCCCTGCTCTGGCTCACTCGGCCCCAGCCAGCCACTGTGCAGGAAGCCCCTGGCTGCAGTTTCTTGCTGGCTGCAGGCAGAGCCACTGGCTTCACCGATCCAGTCCTCTGGGCTCTACTCCTCAGCTGTCCGAAGGATGTAGGCATTCCAGGTCAGCGGCTATCTCCCGCCAGCATTCAGGGATTCCGGGTCCCCCTCACCACCCTGGAACCCTGCCCTGACTTCCTCCTCAAAAGCCACACTCCAAGAAGGAGCCAGCAAGCCTGGAGAACCAGAGGTCAGAAGGGGAGTACCTGCAGTAGCATGATGTCATTCCGGATGTTCTGCGGATTGTAATCAGGATGGCGGATGGCTCTGAGCACAGTGGTGTGTTGCTGGGTCCTTTCTCGCCTTTGGATGTTGTGGGCCCCTAGGGTAACATTTATGGAGCTGCGAAGGAAAGGTTGGGCCAGGATCTTAGATCCAGCAGTTCAGCAGGGCAGATGAATGGCCCAAGGGCAAGAGAACAAGCAGGAGAGAGTGGGGGTGGGGTGAGGGGATGGGAGGGAGGGTCTTGGGCCTGACCCCTGCCTGCTGTTTCCCACAAACCTTGAACTGGGGAAAGCAGATTAAACAGAAACAGTTTGAGTTCTTAGGGCCCAGCCTGTCTTCCACCTTCTTCTGTTTGTTTATTTTTTGGATCATAACTTCCTTTTCTGTGTATGGACACTTGCTTCTCACCTCCCTCCTGGTCCCATCTTGTCTGCAGAATTTCATTATCATTATACTTAATTGTAATAGCATACTTTCAGGCTCTGTGGAGGGAGTTTGGGGACACCGACTTCCTGGGAAGCTCCTGAGTTCCTCACCTTCCCAAGCAATGACCTGCTGTTAGGACAAAGTCTTCTCGCACCAGAAACCCTCCACAAGCACCCAGCCCTTCCGGACTCTGGATCAGAAGAAATGCCATGTAGGGGAAGGAGTGGGGCCTGGCTTCTCGGCCTCCAATGATCTTTCCCGCAAGGAAGCATCTGGCACTGACCTGCGCACTTGGGAGCTTGCGGGCAGTGCCCGGCGGGCAGCTTTAGACAGCTGGAGTCGGGGAGGGAGGTAACACAGAGGAGCTTCATGGGACTTCAGGGAGAGATGCCAAGGCTCCACAGGAGCTCCTCCTAGCTTGAAGGGAGACTCATCTCCTTCCCAGACCTTTGTGTGTTCCTTCTCCAAAAGGGGAACAACGATGTTTGTTCCACAGGAGGCTGACTCTGGCTATTGAGGCAAGATGCTTTCCCAAAGTCTGAGCTTTCTCTGTTCGCTGGTACTTCCTTCCTCAGAGAGCATCCCATGGCCCAGAGTCTACCTTCTCAAATCATGGCACTAGATATGGGCAACTGAATAAATTTATGTAGAAAATATTTATAAAGTGCTTCCTATGTGTCAGAGCCAATAAGAAACTCTAGTACATTAACCAATTTAATTGCCATAGCAACTCTACGAGGAAGTATTAATAGGTACATTTTATAGGTAAGGAAACTGAGGAGGTGGGAGTCCAAGTAACTTGCTCAACAATACAGAATTAGGATTGCTACAACATGTCTATTCGAGTCTGTAGGACAGGACCCCGCTCTGAGGTGTGGGTGACCACTCACCTGCCTGGGTTCCTTGGAGTAGAATAAAGGTCAGCAGGGGCAGGAGTGGCTGCATCTTTCCAGAACCGTTGCTTAGTCAGTCGCCACTTGTACTTTTCTCTGCCAGACTTTTATCCTCCCCTGGAGAGGAAGGAAGAGTGCTGAGAGGTCACAGGTCCATTTTCCTGCTCCTGTGATAAGTTTTGCCACCCAAAGCTTCCTAGGAGGTTTGCACACCAACTGTCAGTGCTCTGGGAGAAGAGAGGGTGGCCCACGCCAATGCGGTGTCCCACACAGTTGCTGTGTCCTTGCTGACAGCAAAATCGGAATCCAGCAAAGAGTGAGGTCTTTGAATATTGTGTACTAAGTTCACCGCACACTCAATAATTCAGAGAAACTGATGACTGCTTTCTTTTCTTCCTCTCCTTCTTATAAATATAAATATAAATAACATAAATATACCTATACATATTAATATAAATGGAAAATAAAGGGGAAATAAAGGGAAAAGGATGAAATATCCTGCATATACAGAAAATAGAGGGATGAAAGATACACACCCAGTTACGTAAATACAGTTGTGCGCAGGGCATTTTATTCTAGTGACCAAGGAATTCATGTCAACTTTCCTGCTGAAAGCCACCAGAAACATGGCTGCTTAACATGACCAAGAATGTGAAAGTCTGAGAACTGCCTGTATAGGAGTTCTCGTTAGGCCAGGCTAGCAGGAAGCTCCAGGGAAGGTACTGAACCCGTGGATTGTGAACTTTTGATAATCAAAATAGTCAGAGGCTGCTATATGACTCCTGCAAGCAGGGTCCCATCTCTCTTATGGGATTAGCATAACTTTAACACCAAATCCAATGAAAATATTAACCTTTATCTATGAGGAAGATACTGATGTGTCACTTTTTCAAGTCCTTATTTGTGCTTGACCCCATTTTCTCTCTAGAAAGAATTTTTCATGTGGTGTAAATAAAAAGACATACTTTATTTTTTTTCACACAGAAAACATGTGTCCATGTAAGACATTTGAAACATGTGTTTTATAAATATCATTTATCAGGGTGAAAAGAAGGCAAAACCTTACTTTGTCAGAGGATGCAACCTCTATCACAAATTAAATGTCCAGGCAAGAGTCGTGCCATATATGAAAGGAGCATTATAGGGCAACATTACTTTTGAATAGATATCAAATTTGATACACATCAATACACATCAATTAACAAAAATTTACCTCAGGAGAACATTGAGTTTATTCTAGGAGCATGTGGTTGCCTTTGCATTTGAAAATCGGTTGCTACAGTAACTGATTACAGAGAAACTTTGTTCACATGATGCAAGAACAAAAGGAAAAACTGCCCAAACATTTGCTAAAATTCACAATCATTTACTGAATTTTTTTTACAGCAAACTAGAAACATATCTTCATAAAATTCTACACTAATTATAATTAACAGTGAAGCATCAAAAGCTTTTTCTTTCAGTGCAAAAAAAATCTGGATATAAATTGCCATCCATGGTCTTCCATGTTATGCTAACAGTTTGAGCTAGTTAGGCAGGAAATAGAAGTGAAAGGGTTAAAATTCAGGAAGGAGGAAAGCAAACTGTAATATTTGTGGATAGGGATGTACATAGAGAGACTTTAAAAGAATCTACAACTAGATTATCATCATTGATGTAGGAGCCTAACGAAGGGGCTGGATAAAAAAATAAAATCAATTGTGTTTTTACAAATATAGCAATAGTGTTAGAAAATGAAAAATGTAGTAAGTTGATGTGTAATTGCATGGAAATGATAAGACGACATGAAAGTCTAAAAGAATATATGTGATACCATTTTGGCAAGGATCATAAAAATGAACAAAGAATCCTCTAAGAAGACTTAAACACAATGATTCCACCTACAGGAACTGGAAGACAATACCATAAAAATGTCAGTTTCCCCAAGTTGACATGTAGATCCATTGCTGACATGTGACACAGCATATGGAGAGAGTTCAGAGGACAGCCTTTGAGGGTTAATTTTCCTTTTAGAACACACACAGTCAGATACTGACACACCACATACCACAATTTGTTCTCCATCTAATACTCACCAGGACCAACTCTGCTCAGATCAGAGGTGACTAGGCATGTGATGTGGCTGTTGACTGCGTATTTAATTTGTAATAGAGATGGCATCCCTTGACATAGTAAAGACTAATATTCTCTTCTTTCTGATAAAGAGAAAGATATTTATACAGCACAAGCTGTTTCAGCATCCTAGAGGGGCGGGCATTTCTATGTGGAAAAGATAAAACTTCATCTTGTATTTATGTCACATCAAAAATTCTAGGGCAGAACATGGACCAAATGTGAATATAGTCTTGAAAATAGGATGTATCAATATCTCTCATAGATAAAGATTTTAAACACCACAGTTAAAAGTAAACAACATAAAGAAAACAATCCATGGACTTGATACATTCAAATTGAGAGGAAACAAAGACAAAGATTCTCAGAACACACATAACCAACAAAAGTCCTGTGAGTCAAGTTACGGAACAGACTTCCATAAAGCAGCGTGAAAGACAAATAATTAAACAGCATGATGGACATGAATAGACATCTCAAAATAGAGCCTCCAGCTGACCAATAAACATCGAGAGAGTTCCTATCCCATCAGGTACCACCAAAGCATCAAGTTAAAGCACTCTGAGATACCAACATCACCACCCGTCCATGGAGATAAATGGGAAAGAATCCTCTGTCCAAGGAGGGCACCCAAGGCTGCATCAGGCCAGAATCGCAGCACTTCAAGGATGGGCGTAGAGAGCCATAGAGGGTTTCTGCAGAACGACCCCACTTCCTGACATAAAGGGCGACGATTGCCTCATAAGCGTTCTCTCAACGGTATGCATGGAGTCTGTGGATGTTCCAAGTGAGCATATTTCACAATACACACACACACACACACAGACACACACACACATTCACACATACAGTCTGCTTGCTATAGAGTGGGTGTTGAGAGAACATTTGAGTGGAGAGGGGACTAGTATAATACATTAGAGCCTGTACCTTTAAAATGTTTTTATTTTAATAAAAAAAAATGTGGTTTGAGCAAGTGAGACTGCGCTAGTTTTCGCAATGTCCTTAGCTGGTGGCATCTGCTTCTGGCTGTTCCACTACATTTCTGTCAGTTACAGTTTTCCTCCTTTGGGGTGCTGGGACATTAATAGTGAGTGTTTCCCATCTCTACATTCTGATCCTCTGGGCAGGCAGTGACCAGATGCCACTGACTCAGAGTTCTTCTAGTCCCTCCCCACTCCCAATTGAGAAGCCAATTTAGTTTTCTTGACTTTGTGGGAGACTGGGGCTATAGTGACCTCAGGTCATCAGGGTGTCTTAGTGTCATTCCTGAAAGGGTATTTGGGAGCATCTCAGATGTCTCCACTCTGTGTGCATACTTTGTCATTGTCGGTGGGGAGTAGGCTGTATCACAAGCAGTCCTTCTGACATAAATGTCTGCAAGCAGCCAGATCCTTCAACAGAAGACTGGACTGTGTGTTGCTTCCTGTGAAATAGCAGCAGGCGACAAAGGAGAGATGGAAGCACGTGACTGCAATAGTAGATTTGCTGGCGTCTGCACAGAACCCTTCAGAATGAGAACTTAGAGGGAACGACACATGTGGATGTCTCAGGTCTTCAGCGTGCCTGGCAGAAAGCTATTCCCAAGGCAAGGCAGAAGTCAGTGTGAACAAGAACAGGAGTGTACCTTGAGACCCTCTTGGCAAACCTCTCAGACCACCCGAATAAGCAACAATATCCATCATGGTATAGGTATGGAATGAATGCTGTCTAACCAGTCAGAAAAGATTATTTTAAAGTTCTAGTGACATACAGAAACCCGCATTCTCTTATGGTGAGTGGAAAAAGCAGAGTGTAAACCATGTATATAACTTAATTCTAATTTTGTGGAGGGAAGGGGGCAATAACCAGGAAGAAGGGCAATTTTATGTAACTCTTACTTGCATCATCATATTATATATATATTTTTTCTATAATGGGAATGGTTGTTTTTATTCTTCCTGGATTTTTGTTTTTGTTTTGTTTTGGAGACAGGATCTCAGGTAGCTCAGGGTGGACTCCAAGTCTCTGTGTTGCCAAGGATGACTTTGGATTCGCAATCCTCTTCTCCATCACTAGTGCTGGGAATACAGGCATGCACCGCCATGACAGAGTGCACTGAAATGTTCTAGTTTTATAAGAAGAGAAAATTATGTTGTTTACAGAAAAAAATAGATGGAAGTTGAGATCATTAGGAGAAATGAAATAAACCAGACTCAGAAAGACAAATGTCACATGCCTACTTTCAAGTGTGGACTTGGGAGACAGGGCAATATGGGACTAGAGGGGGGTCTATGGAAATATGGAAGGAGGTAAGGCTTGGGGCAGGAGGGAAAGGGAAAGGGAGGCTGAATAGGATTAAAGTGTGTTATATGCATATAAGGAAGTTGCCAAGTGAAACCCACAACTTTGTAAAATCAGCATATGATAAAAAAAGAAGATGGAAGAGGAAGGAAAAGCTAAAGTAGGGCCTGTAGATCCTCACAGACAGTAATAGTGTTAAGCATTGTAATCACCATGAGCTCAGCAAGTTCCCTTTGCTCCCATCTCAGGTGAGGGCTGATGCTGTACTGTGACCATTGTAGCACACACAACAAATGAGAACACATCAAAGCTCCCCTTAGAAAATTCTTCAGGTTGAAGAGGAAGGGAGTACTGGGAGAGACAACTGGAATTGGGGGAGGGGGTGCATCTCATCAATGAGCCAGAAACCTAAGCAATGGAAACTCCCAGGACTCTATGAGGATGACCCTAGCTAAGGCTCTTAACAATGGCGGACATGGAGTCTGAACTGGCCATTTCCTGAAACCAGGTGAGACTTCCAGAGGAGGGATTGGGACTCCAGCCCAGCCACAGAATCTTTAACCTACATTTTGTTGTTGTGGATTTGATTTATTGTTTGTATTATGTTAACCGTGTTCCCAAAAAATTACACAAGAATCCCTGCATGCAAAATGCTGCAGGTCCCTGTCCCTAGTTGGTTCTAATTGATAAATAAAGTTGCCAGTGGCCAGTAGCTGGGCAGGGAGACAAAGACGGGACTTTAGTTTTCCCTGGGCAAGGGAACCAAGGGACGAAGGAGGGAGAATAGCCATGCCAGGGAAGGGATAAGATCCAGGCTTGAGAGCTGCAAGAAGAAAGGCATACCATTCATGTAAGAAGAGTGGTCCCAGTGCCCCCCCGCCTCCCCATTGGGTCTAGTGTAGCAAAGGTGGAATACAGATTTTAGTAAGTAATTACTCAGAAACATCAGAGGGGAGGCTTTAGCAACGTGGAAGTTTGAGAATGGCCCAACCATTGAGCTGACTAAAGCATATTAAATATAAAATATAAGGTTGTGTGTGTGTGTGTGTGTGTGTGTGTGTGTGTGTGTGTGTGTTTCATTTGAGAACCCAGAGCATTGGGGAGGGTATGGAGGAACTCGCCACTGCTGGTCTGGAGATTAGAGTGAGTTTAATCAACTGCTGCTACACTTTATCCTGTCTACAAGATGTGCTGGGATAAAGCTGTCACAGAAATTGTTGGAGTGGTCAACCAATGACAGGTCCAGCTTGAGACCCATGCTATCAGAGGGAGCACATTCCTGACACTCCCTGGAGGGCCAGGACCCAGAGGCTGGATAGCCTAGAGACCTAGAATAGAACCAAACGTAACTGGCAAACAACCACAAAACCAAACAATTAAAACTCCGACTACAACACCAAAATCAATGAAAAGATTCCTAATGATGCTCTGCCAGATTCATACATTGGTGCCCAGTTGTCGTCAGAGAGGCTTCATCCATCAACTGATGGAAACAGATACAGAGCCCACAGCCAAACATGGCAAATCTTGCAGAAGATGGGGAGGGAGGATTGTAGGAACCAGAGGGGTCATGGACACCAAAAGAAAACACAGAACCAACTAACCTGGGCTCATAAGAATGCACAGAAACTGAACCCACAATCAGGGACCCTGCATAGGACTGACCTAGGCTCTCTGCATAACTACTACAGTTGTTTAGCTTGGTCTTTTTATGAGACTTCTAATGGTGGGGCAGGAGTTGTTTCTGGCTCTGTTCTGTTTTTTGGGACTCTTTTCCTCCTACTGGTTTACCTCATCCAGTCTTAATATAAAGTGAGGTACCTAGTCTTACTGCAACTTAATATGCCATGTTTGATGATATCCATGGGAGGTCTGCCCTTTTCTGAAGAGAAATGGAGGAGGAGTGGATTTTGAAGGGGGGGAGAACAGGAGGGAGGTTGGGGGAGGTACCGGGAGGAGAGGAAGGGAGGAGAAACTATAGTTGAGATGTAAAAAAAAATCATAAAGAATCACTAGGGAAGAGCATGAAAACACAGGCGCTGGTTGGGGTTGGGGAGCAGCTTAGGGTAGGAGGTAGGGATGGAAAGAGGATTGGCTTATTCAGAGATCTTTATAAGCAATCAGCCTCACCAAGAATACCTCTTCATGCTAGGCAGAACGTCGCATAGGTAGTATTTCTATCTGATATAAAATGCAGGACTTAACTGGAGCAATAAGACAGCTGAAGATGAGCAAGGAATACAGGTTGGAAGGAAGAAGTCAAAGTATCCTTATTTGCATTTGATAGGAAATTATACATAGGCGATCCTGAAGGAAATCCATGAGGAAACTCCTACAGCTGAAAAGTTCTTTCATCAAGGTAGCTGCATACAAAACTAACTCACAAAAATCAGTAGTCCTATACACACATGACAGACTGGGAAAGAAATCAGGGAAACAACACCTTTTACAAGAGGCTCAAATAATATGAAATATCTTGAGGTAACTCTAACTAAGCAAGTAAAAGGCTTGCATGTCAAACACTTTAAGACACTGAAGAAAATTAAGAAGATACCCAAAAATGGAACTATCACCCACGATCATTGTTGTTATTAGGAAAAGTGTGGTTACGGGTTCTGCCTCTCCTGGTGGGGTACACAGGCTCAGAGAAGGCAGGGTAAAGTGTGGAATGGGTGGAGTCTAAGGTCTGCCCCTTCCCTCTGGGGCGTCAGCCATTGCTGTTTGCCAGACCAAGATGGGTGAGGTGGTGTCTGGGACAAATAGGTTCTACAGGCTCTGGTCCAGCAGGGATGGCCAGAGTGTCACAGCTCTTAGAAAAGGAATGAAGAAGTTCGAGTGGCCAGCGCAGGGTGGGTGGCTGCAGTTCTGGGTCCCATGACAGCAGCTGCTGCAGCAGCTGGTGACATCCACAACCAGTGCTCTGATGTGAGCCTCTGAGAGCCATGGGAGCCTGGCCAGGTGAGTAGGTCTGAGGTCCAATGATGAATGCTTCAGAGAGTCCTCCCCAAAATGTTACAGCTCGATAAAAACAACCAGTCTCAGAGGATCCTTGATGAAATAGCTTGTGTACCTTATTCCACGTGGACAGGAACTATGTGAACCTTGAGGAGTGTGATGGGATTCTGGGGGTAAATACACCTTATTGGCTGAGGCTAAGACACTGGTGATGCTCTATACTGCCTGTGATCACCTTAGTTGAGGGTCATGAATATGTGCTCTAGAGCAGGCGTGGAGGCAGAGGGAGCAGCTCTACTGCTGTCTCAGATCTCTGGGATTCCTGGGGTGTGCGCATGCTTCACCTCACCAGTCTCGTGCCCGTCTCGTGGAACGGTGCACATGCCCTACAAAAGGAAATAGAATAGATAGTTATGGGTGTTGTGGGAAATATTAAGAAACGACCAGCCAGCTCTCCATCCGGGGGCTGGGATGAGAGTATCAAGTGGGGAGGGGAGAATGGGACAAGGGAGAGAATAGGGGGAGAAACAGCTAAGATTAAGGGCAATTTGAGGGGTAGTAAAGAAATGTAATATACTAGAAATTTCCTAAAATATATATGAAGGTGATCCAAGTGAAACTACCAAATAATATGTTAATCCCACCTGGTGAGAATAAGACCACTACCACAATTTTGAGCCAAATTTAAAGCAAGGTTGACTATTATTGAAGTGTACCCAAGAGCTGGCCACTGACTGCCTCCTAAGTCAAGTTAAAGAGAGCAGGCCTGAGTCCATTTCTTGGGCCCCTTCTATGGAGTAGAGTCATAAGGAGTTCTAAAGCAGATTTACAGAAGAGAGACAACAGGCAATCAAGAAGTACAGAAAAACTGAAAACACACCACATGATGAGGAAGGGTCATGGAGGATCTGGGTGTTCTCAAGGACATGTCAAGGTCATGGGGAAGGTCAGGCTCCAGGAAACAGACTTAAAGACAGCAACTCGGCTCTTATAGTAAATGGAAACATTTTTAACAATACAGCATCATGGCTCCTACCTTCAAAATTGAGTCAGGCAGGTTCTTCAACTTGGGGAGACAGATCCCTAACTGGACATTCTTGTCATTAAATGAAACTTCCAGTATCAGGATTGGGTTACATCTGAGTTGTTGGCCAGAGGGTTCCTATGGGAATCCCTAAACAACCCAGGCTACTGCCAAGACTGTAGGTTGCTCTCCACAAACTCAGGATAAGGCCCTATTGCTGAAGGCATTTACATAGCTCTGATCATGGAGAAGTTAAGTTTGTACCTACATAGTCTTCACTCCCATATCCTAGTGTCTTTGGTACAGAAAGGGACTCTGTACACTATCAAGTGAGAAACATAGACACCAACCTAGGCACAAACCCTCTGATCTACAATGCTGTCCTGCCTGTAAAATATGCTAGATTGTGGGAGTGGCCAACAAGTAACTGATTTGACTTAAGGCCCACTCCCCGAGTTGGAACCCATACCTGACACTGCTTGGGTGACCAAGAACCTGATACTAGATAGGCCAAGGACCTAGGGTAAAACAAAATACTACTGTTCTAAAGAAACAAACACCACAAAACAAAACGTAGCAATGAAACGACTCCAAATGGGATTCTGTTACATTCACAGATCGGTACCTTCCTCAGCCATCATCAGAACCTTCCTCCTGCTACAGATGGGAACAGATACAGAGACCCACAGTCAGACATTATGTATAGGGTGAGAAGCCTTGGACTGTTCCAAACGTGATGTTTCTGTCAAATCCCTCCCCTTAGGGCTCAGGGAACCCTGTGGAAGAGAAGGGAAAAGAGTGTAAGAGCCAGAGGGATTGGAGGACACCAAGAACGAGGACTCCCAATCAACATGCTCAAGGCTCGTGTGAACTCACAGAGACTGAGGCAGCATGCGCCCGGCCTGCACAGGTCTGCACCAGGCTTTTATTTTATTTTATTTTTTTTAATACATTGTGGCTTCTAGTTTAGTGTTTTTATGTGATTCCTGAGTGTTCAGGTGCGTGAATCTCTGATTACTGTGCTTTGACCTGGTCTCTTTTCCTTCTGTTTTTTTTCTAATTCTGAAGTGTTAGTTTTTGATTTATCCTATTGTATTATATTATATTATATTATATTTTAATAATCCTTTAGATGCCTGTTTGTTTTAAAGTAAGAGACAGAAAGAGGGTGAGTCCAGATGGAAAGAAGATGGAGAGAAGGAGAGAGAGGAAATCATAATCAGAATACATTATGAGAGGGAATAAAAACTATTTTCAATAAAGGGAATAAAGTAAAAAACAAAAAGCTAAAGGTCAACTCCTGTATAAGCTAACACACTAAACCAACACAGTAAGAAAGCTCCAGAAGTCATTAGAAAAATTCTAAATACATTTTTCTGTTATAATGAGAAATAATCTTTAAATATTAATTTGGACTAAAGACAAGAACCGGATGCCAATATTTATAGCAGAAAATTGACAATATCATATAGATGCATACAGATTGCAAAAAGAGAAATAATTGGCTCTAACAAAAACCTGAGAATATTGCCCTGTCTTCACCGTTAAGCATAGATAACTGTTGTACAGAGAAGGAGACCAAGGAGGAAGAGGAAAAAGAGGAAGTGGAGGAAGAGGAGGAGGAAGAAGAGGAGGGGAGGAGAGGGAGGAGGAAGAGAATGAGGAGGAACAGGAGTGGGGAAGGAGAAGCAAAAACAACAGCTTCATTTATAAAGTTTGTGTTTCTATGTTCCCTTAATATCGAGGCAGAGGCACATGGCTAGAAGCTGGCTTGTTTCCACACAGAAGCATGGAATACCCAGCGGTTCCTCACAGCATCCTGCCATATTCTTACCATTGCCAACATCTCAAGGGCTGAATTTTTACCCTGAGGACTTGGTGGAAGAAGGGAGAAAGCAGTTTTGATGCGTTTTGCTGTTATTCTTATTAATTTAAAAAACTTTATATTTTAATTATAAAATTTTATCATATCATTGCTAATTTCTTTAATTTTTATTTTAATTTGTTCCTACAATATTTGATGATCAAATTCTTTCCCCTCCCTCAGCTCTTCCCGATGTTCTTCACCTCCGTCTCCACCTGCTTCGTGTTCTCATTCTTTCTCAAAACAAACAAATTAACAAAAACAAACCCAATACTCAAAACAAAAAACAGGAACCACCCTCTCCAAATAACCTTCAGAAAATGAAAATCAAAACAGATGAACTAAAAAATAATTAAGTCCAGTAAATGCCACCATGGTGAGTTATATGTGACAGAACAGAGTAAACACAACACCAAACCAAAGAAAACCAACATCCAAGAGTGCAGGAACTTTGAAAGTGTCATTCCCTGCTGCTGCTGTGTGAGGGACTTACTAGGGTCACATGGGTCACCATGTACTGTCTTGTACTTCAGCTGGAATGGCAGAGTCTACGAATGTCAAGCAGGCTAAAGCCTCTCTGCTTGCCTTTCTCCTGCCCACCTCTATTGATGAGGGCTCCACATGAGCTACATTGAGAAACACAGGGCTGGAGAGGTTCCAGCTTCATCCCCATTCCACAAACTGCAATCAGAACCAAAGAAGATCAATGCATGTGGCACCGTTAGAATGTAGAGAATTGCCGGACGGTGGGGGCGCACGCCTTTAATCCCAGCACTTGAGAGGCAGAGACAGGAGGATTTCTGAGTTCGAGGCCAGCCTGGTCTACAAAGTGAGTTCCAGGACAGCCAGGGCTACACGGAGAAACCCTGTCTCGAAAAACCAAAAAAAAAAAAAAAGTAGAGAATTTAATCTTGTTTTTAAAAAAAACGATTCTTTGGGTTATTTCCAAATACAGATCCATTTGTGTGACGTTGAGCTGTCTAGAGAAACAAGAGGATGAAAGTGAAGAAGGAGTCTACTGTGTACCTTGTACAAAACCAGAGACCTACAAGTGCTGATTGATGATGTCAAGAGATACTCCTAGCCTAGCATCCCTCGGATCCCTAGGATTCACAAACTGCCATATCTCCATGTGGCCAGCAGGGGGAGGCTGAGGTTCGAGGTTGAGCCAGGGTTGTTGAAAGATTGCAGATCTCTGCTGAGCCTTTCTGTCCTTGGAACTCTTGGGTTGGAACAGGGCTCGTTAGCCTGGCTTAGGTGGCAGGGTTAAGCCCAGGTGACTGGCAGCCCAAGTCTGGCTGCAATATGATGTACAGGGGACTCCATAGTTTTGGAATTTATAGGTAAAGGAGTGAAAGGCTGGTGTAAATCAGGCCTGGGTGAGGTAGGAATGCAGTAGAAACTTCTGGTAGCTGGAGGAGGTCAGATGGAAAACACTGGAAAGTGGGACAGATAACTCAAAGGGGAACAGAAGTGACTGAGCTCTGCACTGGGCTGGGCTGGGAAATGAGACCCAGGTGAGTCTGGTCCATCAGAGGGATGTCTCCATATTTGAGACTGCAGACAGTTCAGGTGGGGAGAGTCGCCTGCCCTGCTAGAGAGGGGGACCAGAAAAAGGAAACTGACTGGGTCGCACAGCCCATGGCCTTCTGAGTTCCAGAGTCAAATCTCCCTTCACCCCCATGCCTTATTTGAGTCTCTGCCATTGTTGGAGCTGGATGAAGGTGGCTCAGATGTGTAGGCAGTTCCTGGGTCCAGAAGATTCATTTCTAGAGGTCAAAGTACGGACGAGTGACTGAGCGCAGGGCACCTCAGTAGTGCTGTAGACTCCTGACGACTGTGTTGTGAGAACGCCAACCTTGGAGACTTGAGAACTAAACTCCTTTATCCACGGCAGGAAGTACACGACCTTAGTGAAGACTCCTGAAGAGATCTTCTTGGATTTTACATAGGAAAAAACTCCATAAGCCTTGTTGTCACACACGAGGGGTCCCCCAGAGTCACCCTGTGGGCAGAGAAGAACTGAGCCTGGCTCCCTCTGGCTCTGCTCTCCCCACCTCCTCCTAGCAATGCTAACTTTAGATCAGGGCCAGGACAAGTTCCAACTTCCCTCAGTACCAGAGCTCCAGGGAGGCCCAACTTTTCCTTCTATCCCAGTCCTAGGCTTTCCCTGAAGTCCTCATGGACACTCTGAAGTAATGTATGCTGCTTTGGGATGAAGGATGTTTGCCCAGTTTACTCTCGTGCTACATCCACAGAAGAGCCCAAAGCTGGATTTTTGGGCTGTCCCTTCTCTGAAATGAGGCTGAGGGTTTGGACATTCTCACACCTTGGCCTCTCCCAGGTCCCTCTCACCACTCATTCTGTCTGTAAATGCTTGAACCCGCACCTTGGAAGGAGCCTTTATTTTCTTCAAGTCTCTAGCACAAATCTCCGTGGTCTCGGTGTAGTCATGGAAACATTTTTTTGCATTTCCTGGTCCTTCTTGATGATCAGTTGAACTTCTCATAGGCAGGCGGATCCTTTAGTGGGCAGAAAATTGCCTCTCTCTCCTGCAGACCTGTACTGTTCTGGAAAGGACACAATTTTCAGGTTAGAACAGCTTGGTTCTGCTGAGACAGAATAGGCTAGTCCTTAATATCGTGTTCCTCTAAGGTCTGTCAGATGATCCTGGGCCAGAAGGCTGAAGACATGCTCCATCTTCCTGACTTACGGGAGCTGTATAGGTAGGCAGCTGTCTCTACAGTTTGTCTCAGTTCTGGAAGCTGTGTTAGGATTCCTATGTTTTCAGTCAATGTTGGTCATTCTCCGATTTCTGACAGGGTTGAAGATTTATAGTCTCATAGCCAACCCAGGCTATTTACATTGCGAGAACAGATTTGAGAAGATGGTTTTTAGATGGCATACAATCTAAAGCCAGGATATAAGTCAGGTATAGAATTATACGTCTTTTAGTTAGGAAAGATGACATTGTTCTATCTTAATGACAAAATGATGGACTGGGTATTAGGTCTATCTTATACTAATAAATTACACAATGGTAATAGTTGTGTTCAACTTATATTTTGAGAGAAAGGGTGGTTTTTTTTTATTTAATTAAACAGAAAGGGTGATATGTGGCAGGATTTTGCCTGTCCAATTGCATTAAAACATTAGTGCAACACTCCCGGAGGATCCGGCTATACCACTCCTGGGCATATACCCAGAGGCTTTACCTGCATGCAATAAGGACACATGCTCCACTATGTTCATAGCAGCCTTATTTATAATAGCCAGAAGCTGGAAAGAACCCAGATGTCCCTCAACGGAGGAATGGATTCAGAAGATGTGGTATATTTACACAATGGAATACTACTCTGCAATTAAAAACAATGAATTCACGAAATTCCTAGGCAAATGATCAGAACTTGAAAATATCATCCTTAGTGAGGTAACCCAATCACAAAAGAACACACATGGTATGCAGTCACTGATAAGGGGATATTGACCCAGAATCTCAGAATACCCTAGATACAATCAGCATATCAATAGATTTCTAAAAAGATGGAAGGAGAGACCCCTGGTCCTGGAAAGACTGGATGTAGGGGAACGCCAGGACAGAGTAACGAGAGGGGGTTGAAGGGAGAAAAGAGGGAGGGAAGGGGGCTTATGGGACTTTCGGGGAGGGAGGAAACAGGAAAGGGGAAGTGATTTGGAATGTAAATTAAAAAAATAAAATAAAAAGAATCAGAAAAAAAAACCAACAAATTCATGAAATTCTTAGGCAAATGGATGGAACTAGAAAAAAAAAACAAACATTAGTGCAGCAGGAGGCCTGTGATTGGTCAGGGAAAAGGGAGGTGGAGCGAAGAGTTGCAGAGACAGAGAGCTTCTGAGGAGAGCGAGAGAAGCCAAGATGGAGGCGGACGGACAGGAAGAAGAACTGAACCAGCGTGGCTTTAGAAAGCCACAGGGAGTTTATTGTACCTCACACAATAATAGTGGGAAACTTCAACACCCCACTCTCAGCAATGGACATATCATGGAAGCAGAAACTAAACAGAGGCACATTGAAACTAACAGAAGCTATGAACCAAATGGATTTAACAGATATCTATAGAACATTTCATCCTAAATCAAAAGAATATACCTTCTTCTTCTCAGCACCTCATGGTACCTTCTCCAAAACTGACCATATAATTGGTCACAAAACAGGCCTCAATAGATACAAAGTGATGGAAATAATCCCATGCGTCCTATCACATCACCACGGACTAAGGCTGGTCTTCAAAGGCAACAAAAACAACAGAATGCCCACATACACATAAAAGCTGAACAATGCCCTACTCAATGATAACTTGGTCAAGGAAGAAATAAAGAAAGAAATTAAAGACTTTTTAGAATTTAATGAAAATGAAGGCACAACATACCCACATTTATGGGACACAATAAAAGTGGTGCTAAGAGGAAAACTCTTAGCTTTGAGTGCCTCCAAAAAGAAACTGGAGAGAGCATACACTAGCAGCTTGACAGCACACCTGAAAGCTCTAGAACAAAAAGAAGCAAATACACCCAAGAGGAGTAGAAGACAGGAAATCATCACAATCAGGGCTGAAATCAATCAAGTAGAAACAAAAAGAACTATACAAATGATCAACAAAACCAGAAGCTGGTTCTTTGAAAAAATCAACAAGATAGATAAACCCTTAGCCAGACTAACCAGAGGGCACAGAGACAGTAACCAAATTAACAAGATCAGAATATCTAATATTAATCAGAAGATTAATATTAATATAATATTAATATCAATATTGCAATTGTTATAATTATATTAATTGTAATATATAATTGTTATAATTATATCAATATATTTTCCCATGTATATGGTGTGGGTATGTATATATGTGTGTTCACATGGTTGTCTACATGTGAAGGGGCAAAGTAGATGTTGGGTGTCTTATTAACAAGGGAAATATAACAACAGAAACTGAGGAAATTCACAAAATCATCAGATCCTACTACCTAAGCCTATACTCAACACAACTGGAAAATCTGGATGAAATGGACAATTTTCTAGACAGATACCAAATATGAAGTGCAGCATCAGTTATAGTGAAACAATAAATTTAGGTTTTAGTATAAAAAATAGCCACAGGCAGTTATGATATCATAAAGGTTAGAATAATTAGGATAATTTGTCTAATTTAGGTGGGCAGCTTTTATCATTATCAATTGGTTCTGAAATTATTTTATTCTGCATCTTGTGAACTGAGAATTTATTGATATATAAATCTGACATTAATTATAAGTTCTAGAGTTTTGTTTCTACCGGGTTTCTGGGTGTTGTGGCAGCTGACCATGGGGTGAACAGTCTTTGCATGGGGCTGGCGTGGTAAGGGAACTAGGGAGCTCTGGCCCTTCTGGAGAGTTGGCGGGCTGAGAGTAGCCCCGTGGGACATGAACCAGAAAGTTGCTGGACGGAGCGCACGAACTTGGCAGTTCTATTTGGTTACTGGAATGTGGGACAGCTGACTACAGGGGTTTATAGCTGAGAAGAAACTAGTGGCTTCAGGGACAAGTGAACCAGAGCTGGGAACACAGAGATCTCTGTGGGGGCTAGCTAGAGACAGAGCCAACGGGACCATGTGGAGTGGAGAGCTGCCAATGGTAGTGCAGGAACGTGCCGGTCATTTTTAATATTTTCCGCAACAATAAGCAATGACCAGAAAAGATATGCAGGGCCAAGCATGCTGATGCAAGCCTTTAATCCCAACACTCCACAACCAAGGCAAACAGGTCTCTGTGAGTTCAATGCCACCCTGGTCTACACTGAGAGATCAAGGCCAGCCCAGGGCTAATAGTGAGGCTCTGTCAAAAGAAAGAAACAAATAGAATGGACTGAGGAGATGGCTCAGTGGGTAAAGCTGACTGCACAAGTGTGAGGACCTGAGTTCAAATCCCCAGAGCCCACATAAGGGCACATTAGGTAGATTGCATCTGCAAGCCTGCTGTTTCTCAGGCAAGATGAGAAGACTGTTGAGACAAGAGAGGCCCTGAAAGCTCACAAGCCAGCCAACCTGATATAGTTAACAATGGCGAACAGAGAGGCACTATATCCAGGTGGAAGGCTAAGAGATAACCAAGCTTATCTTCTGATCTAAACGCATACGCCTTAGCACAGGTAGTGCCTCCTTCACTATGCAGAAACACACACAAAGAAATGCAGAGAGTAAAAAACAATTGTATTTACTTCAAATACATAGTAATGCCAAATAAATATGGATAGATCAGTAGATAGATGGCTGTATGATAGAGAAAAAGTGTTGCAATAAATCTCCAACCCCAATAAGCCCATGCAAAAAACATACAACTCAGTTACAATATTTATAAGCTGCATAACTAGATTGGGCAGATGTGCCACTACACTACTCTCTTCCCCAGCTATGAGATCCCTTGCTACTTGCAGCTTCTCCAGGCCACGTGGTTTTTCTCCATCTTCCTTCCATGTCCTCTTCCTCCATCTTCTTCCTCTCTCTTCCTCCTCTCTTCCCTCACTCTCTAATAACCTCCAGTCCCCCTTTTCCCTTCTACTGCCCAATCACAGGCTCTAGCCTTTATTTAACCAGTTAAAACAGGGAGATGTTTCACACAAAATCACCTGAGTATGGGATCCACTCCTCGGGCAGCCCCTCTCAAGGAAGCAGAGTTAACATCAGACTACAAATAGTACCAGGGCAACCCACAGCAAAAAAGGATTGAATTAATCATTGTAATTATATTAATTTTATATTATATGTAATATAATATTAATATCAATATTGCAATTGTTATAATTATATTAATTGTAATATATAATTGTTATAATTATATCAATATATTTTCCCATGTATATGGTGTGGGTATGTATATATGTGTGTTCACATGGTTGTCTACATGTGAAGGGGCAAAGTAGATGTTGGGTGTCTTTCTTGGTTGATCTGCACTTTGTATATTGAGGCACAGTCCCTCTCAGAACCTGTAACTCTCAGATTCAGCTAGCCCAGTTAAAAGTAGCTTGCTCAGTGGATACAGTGTCTCTGCCTTCAGCTTAGGATTCCACAGTATGGTCCATCATAGCAGAGAAGTCAAAGCAGCAGGAGCTTGAAGTAGAGGCTCACACCAGGCCCACAGCTAACAGCAGAGAGGAGTAAATGCATCCACGCTCACTCACTTGCTAGCCTGTGCTCAGCTCTCTCTCTCTCATATTGTTCAGGACACCCCAGCCTCAGGAATGGTACTGTCCATGTAGTGGGTTGGGTCTTCCCATACCAAATAAGGCAAACAATCCTCCACAGACATGCCTCAAGCCAACCCAATTTAGAGAATCTGCCCTTGTCATTCTCTTTCCAGGTGATTCTAAGTGTGGCAGGTTGGCAAAGCTGCCCATTGCACCCACTGAGCCATCTTCCCTTTGGTTTTAAAGGGGGAAATCTATATCTGATGGCAGAGTGTAAACCTACCCGCTGTTAAACATGATGACCCAAGTTCAATCTCCAAGACTCACATGGTGAAAGTAGAAAACTGTCAGGATTGAGACCTGGTGCAAACAGCTGAGATGCCTGTCTAACATACCAAAATGGACCTGGCCTCCAGGTTCTCCCAGCATCCCTCAGTCCCTACCTGGCACACCCACCCCTCTACCCTGAACTTTCCAGCCCATTCCCCTCCCCCCAGAAGCTCTTCCCTATTGAATCCAGACATTTTGGTCTCCACCCCCCCTTTCCTCTGCATGTATACTTTCTCTCTTTCTCTTCCCCCTCCCCTCTATGTCCGTCCTCCCCATCTCCTGTGTTCCCCTCCCCATGGCAACTTCCCTGGCCCCCTTCCTGGGAACCAGTGACCTTACCAGAGAGCTGCTTCCCAAAAAAAACCTGCAACCTGCCTTTATACACTCTAATCTGGCTTGAATTGGCTCATTTCACCAGTAGAGAAATACCTTATCAAGAACCAACCAACCAAGAACTTAAGTTGTCCTCTGACCTCCATAATCATACCAAGGCGCACGCGCGCACACACACACACACACACACACACACACACACACACTCACACAAACAAACACATATCACATATGTCTAACATGGAAATAAATTTTTCTATTGAATCTTAACTTTTTTGAAATTTATTAGCAACTGTCATGATGCTAACGCAACTGTGTGTCTCTACATATATTTTTTCCTTTTTAAATTACATTTTAAATTATTTATTGTGTGTCTATACCATGGCACACATGTGGAGGTTAAAGGACAATTTGTGAAGACAGTTCTCTCCTACATTGTGGGTTCTGGATATAGAACTCAGACCATGAGGCTTGGAGTAAAGCCTTTGCCTGCTAAGCCATCTCACCAGCCTCAAATATATCTTTAATTTTAGTTGTTGTTTTTGTTGTTGTTGATGATGATGATGGTGGTGGTGGTGGTTCCTTGTGTTTGTGCTGTAAGCATCCACTTCGGGATCCAGGCACAATGGGTGACCAGTTCTGCTCTAACGCAGACTGACCTTGCTTTGCCAGCACGCTAACTCAAGTCTGCATCATGGCTCTCACATACTGCTCCACATTTGTACCACTTGAGGTTATCAGAAAAACAGAACAAATAGATAAGAGATTTGATATAGGGAACTGGCTTATTTGGTTATGGATGCTGACAATTACAGAATCCTCAGTGCGATCTACAGGCTCAAGACCCAAGAGATTCAAAGGTACAGAAGACATCCAAAGGCTGGCTGGCAGACAGTCATCTCTTAGAGGAAGTGAGTCTGGTTTGTCTCCTACAGGCTTTTCAGCTGAATGGATGAGGCTCACCGCATGACTGAGAGCAAGTCTGTGTTTGTTTAAAGTTCACCAATTTAGATCTTAATCTCATAAAAAAAAAAATCTTTCCACCTCGATATGTAAAGTTAGCCATCACAAGGGCCATAGCTCCGTTGGTAGAACTTAGTTGCCCTGAATGCTCGAAACCCCGAGGTTGATCCCCAGCGCGGCATAAACTGGTGGCAGGGACCTATGCTCCCAGCAGAAGGATCAGAAAGTCGAGGTCATCCTCAGCGATGCTTGAGTTTAAAGCCAACCTGACAAAAGACCACTGTCTCTATATGACAACAGGGTTGTGCACGCAGGAGCAGTTTGCCCACCTCCTGCTGGGACACCCAGGAAATACGGGGAAGTCGTTGCCCACCACAGGTCTGATCACCAGCCAATAAAGACCTACATTCGAGGACCGTTCAGCTTCCCATTCTTTTTGTGTGCATTTCTGGGGCACCATCTAAACTTGATGTGGCAGGCAATATTAAAAAATGCAATCCACGCTATGCTGGCAGACCCCGGCGGGCTGGCCGGCCAAGCACTGGTAGGCATGATCAGCCTGTTCTCATCTCGTGGAGACTCTCTGACTCAGAGCTCAGAAATCTCTCCACCCAGCTCGCTAAGTTCCCACTGCGGGTCACTGCCACGCAAGCCCCACACTTCCAATCTCCCGTGGTTGGCTGGGGTGCCCCGCCATCGTATCTTTTCTCTCTGGAAGCCAGTCGAGCCACCAGGGGAAGGAAAACACCACACAAACTTAATTCAGAATCAATGTTAACTCAATCGCTGGGCACAGCAACTAAAATCCTAATTATAAGCCATACTAAGTTAAATCCTCCGGAAGTGATTCCAAACGGATACACCAACTGAAACGGGGTCTCCGCTATCTAAGTCTTCGCCTCCTCTCCCGCCCAATCTCCTCTCCTCCCTCTCTGTCTACCAGTTCGACCTTGAAGTCCCGCCTACTCGCCCAGTGATTGGTTTCTTTTTTCATTAGAAGGGTCACGTGAAGTACGCAGTACTAGATTCACTCCTCATCCCTGGTAGCCTTCTTGAGGAAGCTGAATTAGCATCAAAATACAAACAGCACCAGGGTTATCCCCAACAACTTGAGTCTAAAGCTGCTACTGGAATAGCCTATGGCAGTCTTGACAAAACACCTAGCACAGGCTTTTCCTCTTTCCTGGGTCGCAATCTCTGTTCCCTCGCTCTCTTTTTCTGAAACACCCCATTTAAAACACTGCATTGGGTTCCTGTCCTGGCTCAGTTTCTCCTTTTGCAAAATCCAAGTTAGGCAGCCGCCTCTCAGTAGCTCCCGACTCCACTACTCCTTCCCCCTTCAGTACCAAGGTTCTGTTTCTCTGTCCTCAGTCCACTAGTCTGTAGGTATGAGGGAGGGAGGATGGTTGGTTGCTTGCTTTAGAATTGGTTTGGTTTTGTTCACCTTTTTAGTTTTGGCACTGCTGGAGATAGAACCTGGAGCATCCTGAGTTCTAATCCATACTCTACCTCTAAACTCTGTCTCCCACCAAAGGGGGGGGTGCCCTTTTAAATTTTATTGGGATACATTGCCATGTATTTACAATCCTCCTTCTCCGGCCTCCTAAGTAGCTAGGATTGCATCTGTACACCACCATACCTGGCACACGCTGTTCATTTCAACTAGGCTTCCATCAGTCCCCACATCCGGGTCCCACGTTTCCTCTTGCCTGCTCAGCTCAAATCCCTTGAGGCTGCTGCATGTGGTTTGACACAAACATACGTGATCTGTTTCCATAATTGTGTCCCTTCTACATCCCATATCTGACTTTATGGCCTGACCGTTATGTCAATGTCCCAATATAGAAACTTAAAGATTCTGACTTTCTCATCCCCCAGATCTTTCTACTACTACCCCAGAAATAACTCTAAACTGGGGTTCTTCTTCTCAGTCCCACTGTGTTAATTCCATTCTCAACACTCCTTGACTTTGCTTTAACTACAGACTTTGGTTTCCCTGTCTTCCATTTCAATACACATTCCATGCAGCCACTGCCTTGGTCTTTATAAATCATGGATCGATCTGACCCTGTAACAACATAACTTTTCCAGTTTCCAATATTTAAAAAAAAAAAAAAAAGCAAACCCTGCATGCCTTTGGCAGAAAACTCTGGAAGGGTGTCTTCAGCCCAAAGCAGTGGGTGCGTAGGCATCCTCCATGCACATTTGAGTCATTTCTTCACTGCTCTCCAGGGAAGTAGCTATGGTTCTAGGCAGGGCATCTTCTTCCACTACAGCTGACTTGAGGTATATAAATTCCCTGTTCATAGTTCTCCTATAAAAACAACAACAACAACAAAATCATTCAACTTGTCACTTTCAAAATGGACTTCCTTAAAAACTAAAGGAAAAATTTAAAGAAAATCCATGAAGTACACACCAGAGTATGGTCCATAAAAGAGGAATAAATAAATAGAAAGACGAGTTGGGTTGGATTTTATCAAAAGTAAAACTTTTGCCCCCCACATTGGGTAGGTATAATCTTGGGAGGGAGGCAGAGGAAGGGATCTCTATGAGTTCAAGGCTAGCCTGGCCTACGTAGACAGATCCAGGAAAGCCATGACTGCATAGAGAGATCCTGTCTAAAAAACAAGAACAAGGGCTGGAGAGATGGCTCAGAGGTGAAGAGCACTGGCTGTTCTTCCAGAGGTCCTGAGTTCAATTCTCAGTCGTCATCTGGTGGCTCACAACCATCTGTAAAGGGGTCTGATGCCCTCTTCTGGCATGCAGGTGTACATACAGACACAGCACTCATTAAAAATAATGAATAAATAACAAACAAAAAATATTTTTTTGCCCTTCAAAAACTACTTTGAAGCAATGAAGTGACTGAGACAGGAGTACTGTTCATTTTAGGCTAGCCTGGGGTATCTAGTGAGAGAAAGAAAGAAAGGAAGAAGGAAGGAAAGAAAGAAAGAAAGAAAGAAAGAAAGAAAGAAAGAAACAAAGGAACAAAGAAAAGAAAGAAAGGAAGAAGGAGGGAGAGAGGGAGAATAAGCCAGGAAGAAAGTATTTAACTGACATCTCTATAAAAGGCTTGTATCCAGAATATATAAATGTCTTTTAAAATTTAATTGTGAAATGTCCTTAAAAAGTGGGGCTGAGGGGGCCCTGGAGAGATGGCTCAGCGGTTAAGAGCACTGACTGCTCTTCAGAAGGTCCTGAGTTCAAATTCCAGCCACCACACAGGGCTCACAACCATCTGTAATGAGATCTGATGCCCTCTTCTGGTGTGTTTGAAGATAGCTACAGTGTGCTTACATAAATAAAATAAATAAATCTTAAAAAAACAAAAACAAAAAACAAAAAAACCCGAGCAGTGCTGAGGGCCCAGCTCAGTGGTGCTTGAGTGCTTGCGTATGCTCAGTCCCTGGGTTCATTCCCAGTACTGAAAACAGCAAACCCACCAAACAAAGAAACATCAGCAATAAGACAGCAAACAACTGTAAAATACAAGCAGGCCACGGTGATGGGGTGAGCCTTTAATCCCAGCACTCAGGAGGTAGTGAATCTTTGTTTGGGATCAGCCTGGACTACATAGTGAGCTCCAGGCCAGCTGAGGCTACATAATAAAACCCAGTTTCAACAAATTGCCCCCCCCCCACCCCTGAAGCTCATAAGTAGATCAGACTGGCCTTAAACTCACAGAGATCCTTTTTCCTCTGAGTACCTGACGCCATTATGCCCAAAGTATCTTTCTTTCTTGTCTGCTATGTAATCCAGGCTGGCCTCCAAGTTATAATCCTCTGGACACTTGACAATTTCCCAAAAAGTTAAATATTATCTACCTACCAGATGGTTGCACCATTCCTTTCCCAGATAATTATTCACAACTGAAAGTCTATGCCACATTGGGAGTGTGGCTCAGTGGTAAAAACTCACCTAGTCTGCTTAAGGCCCCAAGTCTGATTCCTCAGCACCACAGGGGAAAATCACATCCATAAAATAAACAGAGGCATGCCCTACCTGTACAGTGCAGTACCACCTTCCAACAAAGGTATGGTCTGCGGGCACGCACAACAGCACGGAGGGGTAGGATCTTGCCAGTCAGATGTACAACCTGCCAGCACACATAACACGGAGGAATAATAATCACACGTCACAAAAGAAGATACATGCTGTGTGATTCCATTTATATAAAACAAAAGCTGCCAGCCAACCTAAGGGCAGCAGACTGTGGTTACTGAGAAAGGAGAATCTAAAGGACAGAGCAGGGGACTGAGAGAGACTCGAGGAAACTCTGGGGTGATAAATATGCTCTCCCGGATAACTCTGATCAAACGCTAAATGTTTTGGTTCAATGAAGCTGAGCTATCTCACGAGAAACTAATAGCTCCGCTTAAAGAACGGTCCCTCTCCAGGTTTCCTGATTAAAATCCATCCCCAAGACACAGAGAACAAATCTGGGTTCAAACCTTCATCCGACTGTCTCCGTATGGATTTGACCTGGTTACTTAACCCCATTTCCTCTCTCTCTTGCTCAGCCAATTCAGACAATTCTAGAATTCACTGTGTGGCTCAAGCTGACGCACTCTTGTGATCCTCTTGTCCCCACATGCCAAGCACTGCAACGAAAGACATACAGTGCCTTGCCCAGCTTCCTTAAAATAATGTTAATATAGGTTTGAGAAATGGCTCAGCATAAAGAGCTCTGGCTGCTCTTCTAGAGAGTCTGGGTTCAATCCCAGCACATACAGGATAGCTAACTGTCTGTCCCTGGGAATCCAGTGCTCGCTCTGGTCTCTGTGGACACTGCACACATGTGGTGCACAGACAGATAGACAAAACACCCTTGCACATAAACATTTTAAATAGGGCTGATACTGTGGAGCCTCACAAGCTACTGTAACGACAGACAAGAGTCTCTAACACATCCCCCCAGGTGCCAGTGCACATTAGGCCTCAGCTCTGAGGTGGTTGGATTTGGCTCTGTTTACTCCCCCACACATACACCGTCTTTCCTTGAAGACAGCAGCCCTGGTCACGGAGACTATCCTGAGGAAACAATGAGGACGAAGCAGAGAAGAAGATAGATCCTGGATTCTGCTCCTCTGAGAACAGAGCCCAAGACCTAGATTGGAGCTTTCATGAGGGTGGGTGGGGCTTCCAGAAGGAAGAGAGGAGAAACCACTGTTCAGGGAAGGAGAGGATGCCAACCACATATGTGTTGCTTGCCTCTCTCTGGTCAGGATTCAGTCCCTCCGGAGACCATCTGAAGTGGTATATATAATAAGACTGTATCACCAACCTGGGAGGAGTAGGAAGCTGGGAACCACCTCGGAGCATCCAGTCTCCCGTCTTCTCCCCACAATTCTATCAGGCTGGAGAGATGCAGAGACGGGCCTTTTACCCTAGGGCCTTGTCAAGATCAGCAAAAGACCCACTGCAGCTACAGCTCAAACCAGAGACCACCTGAGAGCTTGCTTACAAAGCCTCCTGACGTCCTGACTGCTGCCCCAGGCACAGAGCCCATCCCCACTCAGACCTTGTAAAGGCAGGCAAACTTAAAGGGACTTTCTGCAGTGATCACGCCCTCGTCCTGATTAGGATGGCAAGCCGGAGTTACTAACTTCCTTAGTAAAGTAACTCCCTCAGGACAAGTGTCTGGGGGTGAGAGACTGTGGGAAGAGTGAGTCACTAAAGGGGCGCTGAGAGGAAAGGGTGGAGCTGGCCGCTTATCAGAAGGAAGCGCTAGCCATTGGGAGCAGTCATTATATCAGCTCTCTCTGTTCTACAAGGAAAGTTGAGTCTAAATGCACCTCGCACTGGAAATTCAGGAATGCTCGTTGCAGTGGTGATCACTGCCTACTAAGCATGTGTTATGTGCCTTATTTCATTCCATCTTCACAGTAACCTAGCCTAGCAGGTACTATAATTAATCAAAGCACAGAGAGATTAATCAAACAGCTGCTAATTAACAGAGCAGAATTTTATTCCTGGCACCAGAGTTTGTTCCTTGACCACTAGACAATACTCCATTTCCTCTGTGTGTGTGTGAGTGTGGGGAATTTTAAAATGTGTTTATCACCAGGCTGATCTACATAGTAAGGACAGCCAGTGCTATAAGACCATGTCCAGAAACAAATAAATGCAGGCCTAGCCTTATGTCTTACATGAATCCTCCATATATATTGTAGGCTCATTTAAGAAATAATGCATGCCTTTAATCTCAGGAACCAGAGGCAGATGGATCTCTGAGTCTGAGGCCAGTCTGGTATAGAGTGAGTTCCAGGACAGACAGGACTACTCAGAGAAACTGTGTTAACCCCCCCCCAAAAAAAAAGGAAGGAAGGAAGGATGCAGAGGGGAGGAAGGGAGGGGAAAAGGAAAGAAAAGAAAGTACCCTAGCGCACCAAGCAGGGAGTCCATTAGCAGGACTGGCCCAGACCACTGGGAGGAGACAGGTTAGGAAATCAGATCCTTGGCATTAGCTGGACACAGTTGGCAAACAGAAGGACTCTAAACTACTGGGTATATTGTAAGAACCTACACAGTCACAGCAGTTACTGCTGCTCAAAATACTGTAAGAGTTTGCTGTTTTTACTTTAGATGGATGAGTGTTTGGCTGTACGTATACATGGGCACCATGCGTATGCATGTCCACAGGACACCAGAGGAAGGTGTTGGATCCCGGAACTGGAATTACAGGCAGTCGTAAGCTTCTTTGTGGGTGCTGGGAATCGAACCCAGGTCCTCTGAAAGAGTAGTCAATGCTCTTAACCACTGAGCCATCTCTCCAGCTCCCTCTAAAATCCTTTTAGTCTATCCACAATAATAAAGAATTGAGGTAAGTCCCCTTTTCCAGTACCCTTGCCTTAAGGGTTCATAAAAGGAACTTAGGTTCTGTGAATAGAATTTGCTAGCACACACTCTGTGCTCCTTTCTGTGAGGGGTGGGGTGGGGCTATTTTCCTGAACAGGAAGCATGGGTGGCACATGACCCAGTGGCTTTGTGAAGGCATCTCAGTTTTGATACAGAGAAGCAAGAGGGGTTCTGCGAGCCTGGAATCCTGCAGGAGAGGACCACACCTTCAGCACTGGAGGAGCTTCCAAAAGACAGCTGCCAGGAGCAGGGCCAGTGGGGCCCAGCCCCCGCTGAGCCCTCCTTTCAGGCAGAAACTTACTCTGTAGCTCTTTTCTGCCCAAATCCTGGGATTTGTTTTGTGACTTCTCCAAGTGTAGCACAGTTCCCCAAAGTGGCAGACTGTTGTTACTGTTGTTGTTGTTTTGTTTTGTTTTTTGTTTGGTTTGGTTTGGTTTTGGTTTTTTGTTTTTGTGGTGTTTTGTTTTCCCCCAGGGATATTTCTCCCTTTCTGGTGAGATATATTTCCCAGCAGTTAAGGCAGAGACAAGGGACCTGCATTGCCACAAAAAAAAAAAAAGACTCCTTAACACTTTGTTTACATCCAGACCAAAACAAAAAAATCTGTAATGTGTCCAGCCTCGGTCTGTGGCGGTTTACTGACAGTGCTTTATGAAATATTATCTAGGAGAAAGGTCAGCTCTTGTCACCATTGGCACTGATGACACTATGATGTCTGGGCAGAAAAGAAAACAGAAAGTAAGTTTGTCCTGAGAACTTCCATGTTGAATCACAACACCCCTCCTGAACTGGAAACACACACTCTCTCTCTCTCTCAATCTCTCTCTCTCTCAATCTCTCTCTCAATCTCTCTCTCTCTCTCTCTCTCTCTCTCTCAATCTCTCTCTCTCTCTCAATCTCTCTCTCTCTCTCAATCTCTCTCTCTCTCTCTCTCTCAATCTCTCTCTCTCTCTCTCTCTCTCAATCTCTCTCTCTCTCTCTCTCTCTCTCTCTCTCTCTCTCACACACACACACACACACACACACACACACACACACCTCCAAGTTTATCTCTGTCAGAATCTTACCCTAGGCAAACTCCATGGCCTAGTAGTTTCAGTTAGGAACAAAAGTTGGACAGCAAGGAGAGACAGGAGACTGCAATTCAGTGCACACCTCATAAATTCATCTCAGAAAAATTAAAATATCAAGTTTTAAATAAGGATATAGAGGGCTGGGGAGATGACTTTTCTGGAGGATCTAAGTTTAGTTCTCAGTGACCAAGGCAGGTGGCCCCCAATAGCTTCTAACTCCGATTCCCAGGGATCTGACACCTTCTTCTACCCTCGACTAAATAACATAAAATAAAAGACAATAAAAACCTATGAACCCCTATCTGGGAACAACTCCTTGGAACATATTCCTACTTGATCACTCAGTTTTGTTTGAGACAGACTCTTACTACGTAGACCAGACTAGCCTCAAATTCACCATCCTCCTGCCTCAGCCTCCCTTGTGCTGGGCCAATATATCTGTCTCTTATTCAGATATTTTTCTAAAGAGGTTTGTACACACTTCTTCTTTTCTTTTATTGTTTCTTTTCATTTCTGTTGTTTGAGATAGGCCCTCTCTCACCCTGTACCTCAGGCTGGCCTCGAATTTGGGAATTATCAGAAGATAACCTTGAATTTCTCATCTTCTTGCCTAAACCTGCAAAGTGTTGTGATTACAGGCACACGTTACCATTCCCAGTTGTATATCTTTCTTTTATTCCCCAATAATATTTAAAGTCTACCCTCAGCTAAAATGCTTATTAATACAAATCATTAAATATTCATTAATCTATTTTCATATACCACACACCCCCCTTTTTTGAGGCAAGGTCTCATGTAGCCCAGGTTGGCCTTAAACTCACTATGTAACTAATAATAACCTTAAGCTTCTGGTCCTCCTTCCACCACCAGCAGAGGCTGGAATCCTATAATCCCACCCTGCACTAGTTTACACACATGCTGGGATCTGACTCAGGGCTTCTAGCAAGAGAGGAAGCACCCCACCAAATGAATCACATTCCCCAGTCCCTGGATCTCTTCTCTGATACATGAAATCTTACCTTTATCAGATCCTTTTTACTTGGTAAAACACGTGTAACTTAAAATGCATCATTTTACATATTTAAAATATACAGTTCAGTGGCATTAAGTTCCTCTACACTATTGTTGTTGTTATTACCAGCCATTACTAGAACATATTAAAAAATAAAAAAAAGAACAAAAAATATTTTTTAAAGTTCCAGATAGTTGGGGGGAGGGGGAAGAGGACTATCAACCAAAAATTCCAGTCACTACTGAAATGGCAAAGCTGGAGTCACAACTGAGCATACTGGTCCCCTGAAAAAGGAGCCCCCTTTAAATTTGGCAAAGACAGGCAAGGCTATTGAAAAGCTTAAAGTTAGGAGCGAGGTGGTTTAATGTACCTAAGTTTGGAATCATGCAGAAGAGGGGAAAAATGTAAACACAGATTGTACGTCCTACTGACGTATTTTTTTCAAGAAGTGAGAAGACAACAGTTCTAAAATAATGAACATGCATTTCCCCTCCACAGACTGACATTCCTAATGATGGAAACTAAGATTTCAGGAACTCTGAGGTGCAGTAAGGAGAGGAAGTTTTCCAGCACATTCAACCCAAACCACTGAGCATCCTTCATGTTGACGAGAGGGGTGACTCCTTCCAAACAGCATGTATTGTGAGCGCTTCCACCTCCGAAAAGAACTAGAAGCTGGGATTCAAATAGCTTCTCTACAATAATGTTCACAGCACTGTCATTTACAATGTTCGAAAGGAGAAAACCACCCAAAGGCCCAGAATAGATGAATGGGTACAGAGGTGTGGGATGCAGTGTGCTAGAATAGTCTCAGCCTTAATGGATATTATTTAACCTTAATAAAATTCAGAAACATCCCGTAACATAATTTACCTTGAAGATGCTGTGTCTGAATCCAAACGAAGCAAACCAGTCATAGAAGATGGCATGTGGTTTTGTTTTTGTTTTTGGTTTTTGAGACAGGGTTTCTCTGTGTAGCCCTGACTGTAGACCAGGCTGGTCTAACTCTGCCCCTGGAGTATTGGAATTAACGGCATGTCTCTTTATAAGGCATCTGAAGTGTTCTTCAGTGAAGAGTGGAGGAAATGGTGGTTTACTGGGCCTGGGAAGAAGGAATAAGGAGCGATGAACTTGTTCCATCGTGTTAGCTTGAGGCTGGATCTTCCTTTTAAGGACTGAGTGCTATAGCCAACTATTCAGTTATTTCCACCTCCAGCCACTGTGCCACAGAGCGATAAAATATAGGGATCTGTGGTCCACTTTAAATTCATTTTCAATTTAATTTGATTTTTTGTTTTATCTGCACGTAGTCTGTGACCACATGCGTGCCTAGTACCCACAGAGGACACAACAAGGTGGCAGATCCCCTGGAACTGGAATTGTATACAATTGTGAACCACCACAATCCTAGGAATCAAGCCTGGGTCCTCTGGAAGACCAACCACTGCTCTTCACTGAGGAGCCCCATCTCTCCAGCCCCTACCTTAAATTTGTTTTTACTTATTTATTTTGAGACAAGGTTTAGCTATGTAGCCTTAGCTAGCCTCGAACTCCCTTTGTAGACCAGGCTGGTCCTAGAGGTCTGCTTGCCTCTGCTTCCTGAGGGCTAGGATTAAAGGTGTACACCACCAGTCCTGTTACCCAACACTCTGACACTTCAGAGTCTTGAAAAGCCTTCATCAAGAGTGTATGTCATGCTTGCCCAAAGCATGAATCAGACTATTTACTTGCCGAAGGTGCCACACAAGGGCAAGGGTGGGAAGCCCTAAGTCAGAGTTGCTGAGATAGATATCACAAAGGTAGTAGCTCTATTGCAGGGCAGCACACCTACCCTGATTACAGTGCCCTGGGATTGATCCTTCCAGCTCCACAGAGTGGTTCATAGATCAGACAATCCCTACTTAGTAGTTGCTCTTGCTGGGCAGGAATTCAGAGACAGGCCCTTTAATGCACTGTTGCATGCCTCAGGCCAGCAGTTGCCGCCTGCACCACCAGTCGACTTATATAGCCCAGAGGCATTTGCAAAAATAAGCTAACTTGAGCTGGAGGAGGGAAGAGGAGAGCAGCTTAGTAGGCAAAGCTCTTGTAGTGCAACCATGAGGACCTGAACTCATATCCCCACAACTCAAGTGACATTGGGGACAGTAGCCCACGTCTGCTATCCTAGTGTTTCTACAGTAAGATGAGAGACAGGAGAATACTGGGATATTCACAGGCTAGACAGCATTATGCACACAGCAGAGAACCTATCTCAAACAAGGAGGAAGGTTAGGTCCAACTCTCGAGGTTGTTCTCTGACCTACACACACACATGCACACACACACACACACAACACACACACCTGCATGCGCCATGACATGCACCCCTCCCCCACATACATGGATGTGCACACACGTAAATAGATTTAAAGATAAATAAATAAGCCAAGCATGGAGGCATACATCTTTAATCCCAGCACTTAGTCAGGAGGCAGAGGCAGATGGCTCTCTGTGAGTTTGAGTCAATCTGGTCTGTATAATCAAGTTCCAGACCAACCAGGGTTACATAGAGAGACTCTGTCTCAAAAAAAATTTTTTTTGAATAAATAAATATGGGCTAGCTTGGTGGAGCAGAACTCGGTTCTAAACCATTCCCATACTTACTTGGCCAAGCAATTTAAACTGTAAGTACTTGGGAACCCAAGTACTATAAAAAAGAAATTCGGTTCTATAGAAAAGAAAACGCGGTTGAGATAAGATTAAAGAAGTCAGTATGTGTACCTGGCCCAAGACAAACTTTACTAGGAGTATTGCTCAGTGATCTCAGGAGAGCTGAGCCTAAGACCATAAAATCCTCCTGATCTCCATCCTCCCTTCATCAAAATGTGGTTGGCAAGCGGTGGAGCTAAGGGGTCCAAGAGAGACTGGCTGCCGTGGGGAGTCAACCATTCCTGGATGGTCAGGACTCCTTTTGTGGCACACCCAGTGCCCAGTTACTCCTCAGGTGGAAGCAGTTTCGAGGCAAGTGCACAGGAAATAGCCCCAAGGTTTTGTCTGCCCCACCCCAGGGGCGGTATCGCAGAAGTGCCCTCCCTTTAAAAGGGAAGTTGTTCAGTCACTCATTCAAAGTCCGGGGGAGCGACCTGGGAAGCGGAATTCGGGGCCTGACCTGAACCTCCGTGACTTGACCAACTGGTTGTTCCCTTTGCAGACCCTGCCTTCCTCTCAGTCCAAACTCTCAGCCGTAGACGACCTGGTTCCAGCTCCCTCTGTGCACACTTAACTGCAGGAAGCAGCTTGCTCCCGATGTCTTCTGTCAAGTTATGGTGAGTGGGGAGTGAGCTGTGTCTCCGGCACACCTACACAAGTTGCCCGGGGACGCACTCATAGGACGCCTTTGCTGAGGTAGGGGACAAAGCTGGGGGTGAGGCGGGCAGCAGTGGGGAAGCTAGACACGCTGCCCCGCGGAATCCCGGCGCTTGGGAGACAATGGATGCAACTGACCTGGAGATGGGCCCCCTACTGGACGAGAACCTTCTCTCAGGCCCAATGGTGCGTCGTCGGTCTCTCTGGTGAGTCGCAAAGAATTGATGAATCCGGAGTTTGTGGGCAAAGGCGGGTTCGGAGTCGTGTTCCGGGCACACCACAGAACATGGAACTTTGATGTAGCAGTCAAGATCGTGAACTCGTGAGTGACCCCAGCTGTAGGCAGAGTGTGGTCAAGAAGCCTGAATGGAGCAAGGTTGGGATCTTCCAGAGGGCAATCTAATTTTGGCCCCCTTTCGACGTGTAGGAAGACGCTATCCAGGGAGGTGAAGGCTATGGTGAATCTTCGGAATGAGAACGTTCTGCTCCTGCTGGGGGTCACTGAGAACCTCCAGTGGGACTACATGCTCGGACAGGCTCTGGTGACAAGATACATGGAGAATGGCTCCCTTTCAGGACTGCTGCAACCCGAATGCCCTCGGCCCTGGCCTCTCCTCTGCCGCCTGCTTCAGGAAGTCGTGCGGGGGATGTGCTATCTACACGACTTGAACCCTTTGCTCCTGCACCGGGACCTCAAGCCCTCTAATGTTCTGCTGGACCCAGAGCTCCACGCCAAGGTTAGTCTATCTACAACCTAGTGCAGACTTGGGACCATGTCGGCCTATTCCTCTGAGTACAAGACTACATGACAAAGAGTTTTATCTCTAGTCATACCAGGTGACCCTCCTTACCAGAGGCCCTCCTTACCTACCCCCCCCCCCCCAGTCAGTTCCACAGGTCTAACGTCCCCCACCCATGGCCCCAGGCTGACTTATCTCAGGCCTGCCCATCATAACTCCCGATCTCCCGCTAAGGTCTCAATGACTACATTTCCTCTGGTCCTCCATAACCTTCCAAAAAGCTGAGGCTGCATCTTCTGGGGGGGGGTAAGAGAGGGAAAATCTCTGGCCCCCTTCATCTAATACCTTCCCTTCCTTTTCCTTTACAGCTAGCAGATTTTGGCCTGTCCACATTTCAGGGAGGGTCGCAGTCAGGGTCAGGATCAGGAGTTTCCAGGGACTCAGGGGGCACCCTAGCTTACTTGGCCCCAGAGCTGTTGGATAATGTCAACACGAAGGCTTCTAAAGCAAGTGACGTCTACAGGTACACTATTCACCCCAAACACACTCGAAGCTTCTATACCTACTTGGGCCCTTCTAGAGGGTATGATATGGGGAAGAGGCCGTGCCAGGGGTCATCTAAACCTCCACTTTGTGTCTGTACAGTTTTGGGATCCTCATGTGGGCAGTGCTGGCTGGAAGAGAAGCTGAGTGTAAGACTCCAAATGGATTCCCTTAGCTCAGGTGCCCGAAAGCACCTAAGTGCCCCCGAGCCCTCCCGTCTACGCTGATCTCCTAAGACTGCCCTCTTCCCACCTCACCTCTTGCGTGGATGACTCTCCCTGCTCCTGCCCGTGATAGAATGGGGTGTCTCCTCATTTCATGAATTCCTTTTGTTATCCTCAACTCCAGTGGTAGACAAGACTTCACTAATCCGTGGAGCAGTGTGTGACAGGCAGATTCGTCCTCTGCTGACAGAGCTGCCTCCAGACAGCCCTGAGACTCCTGGCTTGGAAAGACTGAAAGAACTAATGACGCATTGCTGGAGTTCTGAGCCCAAAGACAGGCCATCCTTCCAGGGTGAGTTAGCTGTATTCCTGGCAACTTGGATAGGCTTGGGTCTTCAGCAGGGAGCTTTTCCAAGGAAAGAAGTCCGACTCATATACAACTCACTGTTGTCTTTCAGACTGCAAACCAAAAACCAAAGAAGTTTACATCCTGGTAAAGGACAAGGTAGATGGTGCTGTCGCCGAGGTGAGTCTAACACTGCCTTCCCACCCAGGAACTGTTCGGGGATGGCACAAGTGCTCCCTCAACCATCCAGTTTATCTCCACTGGCCACCATTATTTAATCTTGACCGACTGTCATTCCCACTCACCCGAACCTACTCCTTAGTCTCCAGAGACCAAGAAAATATTCCCTGGGGCTTACTCTGGCTGCCCCAGCTCCTGACAACAAGGTCCTCCTGTCCACGCAGGTAAAGCACTATCTGTCTCAGCACAGAAGCAGCAACAGAAAGTTGTCTGCCAGAGAGCCAAGCCAAAGAAACGCAGAAGTGGATTGCCCAAGGGAAGCCACAGTTTCTAAAATGCTGGACCAACTGCATTTGGAGGAGCCCTCTGGATCAGCTCCTGAAAAATGCATAAGCCTCTCTGAGAAGAGAGCACAGGAAGCACCAACTGGGCATGCTCCACCAGCAAGGACATCCTCTGACATGGTGACTGGTACTCCCCAAATTCCACAGACTTTACCCTCCAGAGGCACAACACCTAGGCCGGTCTGTACTGAGACTCCAGATTCTGACCCCCAAAGGAATCAGGTGAGACTGGCAAGACTAGAGCATGCTCTCTTATTGCATGAGATTAGCCTCTTGAATAGGAAGCCTGAGAACCCTGTGTTGTTTGCAGGGAGATGGAAGACATGACACTCCTTGGTACCCCTGGACCCCAGAGCCAAATCCAATGACAGGTACCCATTGATACTCTCCCATCCTTCTTCCTCCGCACCTGTCTATAGACTCGAGCTACTCTGGAGGTGGGAAGGAATGCCTAGAGATCATTGAACCCAACCTGCCTCATTTAATATATGAGGAACTTAACATCCACTAGGAAAGGGTCCCACTGAGGTCACCCAACAAAAGTCGGGTGACTTTTCCCAGCACCAAGTCTGTGATCCCCCACAGTTCCTTTATTGCTAAGGCAGTTCAGACAGTCTCCCATCAAAGACACCCACACAGCAGGCACTACTCCTCTGAGCTTCTACAAGACTAACTCGGAAGAAGCACAGCCCATAGAGGGGACACTGTGGCTCGCAGGTGAAGACCCTGCGTCTGCATTTCCCAGGGTGAACACAAGGTGTCGCTGCCCCTCTCCCCCAAAGTGCTTGTTAACCTTTCTAACCTCTGAACCCACTCACTGTCTCCACCTCTTTTTTCTCTTAAAGGGCCACAGTCTGTTATCCTCAACAACTGTTCTGAAGTGCAGATTGGAAACAACAACTACTTGGCAGTACAACCAAGAACTGCCTTTCCTAAGAAGAAGCCAGCACAGTTCGGCAGGGGTAGGGGCTGGTAGCCCTTCCACAAGTAGACTTCAGAGAGTACCTGCAAGAGTCTAAAGCCGGAAACGTACCATTCAGGCAGCCAGTATAATTAGCAGTGGGAATAAAAGCACTTTCTGAGCAACCTGGACTGGCTAAGACAATCCTTGTCACTTCCTGCGGCTCACAACATTCTTTGAGGAAAAGTCAGTAAACATAACGTGTTAAGTATGAATGAGTCCGAGGTGTCAATCCACGGCATCAGGGGTGGACAGTCAGTCAGGAGCTGCCTACCCTGGGGGCGAGGGTGGGGGGTGAGATGGGGGGTGGCAGAAGGAGATGGTGCTACCGGAAAAGGGGATCTGGGGACGAGAAATAGGCAACCTCCTGGCTCATAAGGTCTAGCTGGTGGCAGGAAGGAATCAAAGGCTCGGCTCTCTGATGCTCCAGTCTCAGGGTGGGGTACTTCCTCCAGAGCTCAGGGCTGGTATCACCTTAAGCCTAGACTGACAGGATAGAAGTTGGAGTCACACAGCCTCCCCTTTTCGCCTTGATTTTGAGCGCTGGGCTTTGGAGCCCTGGTGAAGGAAAGTGTCTCAGGAAATTCGAAGGCTCTCTAGACCACCACAGTCCTGCTGCACAGACCTCACACACCTTGCTTTCTAGGCAGGGCATCGGGTTTTTTGTTTGATTGATTGACTGACTGATTGATTGATTGATTGATTGATTGGTTTGATTTGATTCTCCATATCCAAGAATTGTTAACTGTATCCAACAAAGAGGAGCGCCAACCCAAGGAGCTGGAAATGACTGGACAGGTCACAGGTGGCCACACCAGAGGGTCCAAGAGTGAACGGGAAATGCCACTCCTGCTCTCGCCCACACCCCAGCTCAGCCGGTACCAGGACCCCGCTCCTCCCACCTTTCATCCAGGCTTTCCTTGGCCTCCCCAGTTCCAGATGTTTTGTCCTTATCTGGACACATCCCTTTGCTCCCCACCCCCATTACCTCGTGTTTCTCCCACGGCCCACATGCTCTTCATTAAAGAAAGAGGGAAGGTGATGATTAAGAGACTGCAATCTGGGCATGGGAAGCAGCCAGGGGAGTCCGACTCCAGAACGGGAAGGGGCCGGACTGTATCTCGGGGAAGTGGGAGGGGGCCTTGGCGCCAAGAGGGAAGTGCCAGTCGCCCAGCAGGCCCTGAGCCACTCTAGCAAAGCGGCGAGGGTGAAAGGTAGCCAGCCCGCCCAGGTTCCCTCCTGGAGCCTAGCTTTGCTGCGAGAACTTCAGGAGCTTGAGACAAAGCAGTGAGTTGATGGTAGAGGGAGAATCTGGGACCCCTTCTCTTCAGCTCCAGCCAGGACCCTAGCACGGTATGGCTTGTGGGAAGGATAAAGAGGTCCTGTCACAGCTGGGAGCCCTATGAGAGGGCACCTCGCAGGGAGTCCTATTGCTGCTGAAAGCTTAGTGGGATGGGTGAGAGTGGCTTCGGGAAGGGTGGGAAAGCGTGGTGGGCCGGGTGATTAACTCAGCACCCTGTGGTCCCCAGGGCAGGGGCTCCGGGCTGGGGCGGGGGAGACCATGGCCCGCCTCTTCAGTCCCCGGCCTCCTCCTAGCGAAGATCTCTTCTACGAGACTTACTACAGCCTGAGCCAACAGTATCCACTGCTGATACTGCTTCTGGTCATTGTGCTCTGCGCGCTCGTGGCACTGCCCGCCGTCGCCTGGGCCAGCGGCAGGGTAAGATGGACTAGGTGTGAGAGCCTGCTCTAGGCAGGGGGCTGCCTCGGGTTGGGGACATTTGAAGATCTGAGATTTGCGAGGTCTTTTAGTTAATAATGTCTTTGCTGGGAACCGAAAAAGAAGCGTTGAACCTCGCCATGAATTGTGTCTCTGGGTCTGTACTAGGAGGTGAGTGAGTCCCGAATGCTTCTCGCTGTGTTCTATTGGTTCTAGAGTAAATCCAACACCGGATTTTCCATTTTTCCATAGAGGAAACTCGACTCACTTCCCTGGGGAGATTCATTTCCTGACTTTTTCTCTCCAGATTTGGGAATGTGGGACTGCTAGCTGTGCCCACAGACTTCCAAAAGACAGTTTTTGCCTTCCTCCACCAATTTTTTTTTCTTTTCATTCTGGGCAAGAAAGGGGAAATATTCTGCTCTGGGTTCCCTTTCATTCCTTGGAGGCAAGGTAGGGCAAATGACTGGGCAGAGCTAACCCCTGTCTACCTCAAGTCCTGAAAGAGGAGGGACGAAGGGTAGGTAGGCTAGTACTGGGACTTATAGTCTAGAGGAAAGGTAGATACTCAGAACTCAATGTTGGGTTGGCGAGGGGCTGCAGAAACTTGGGCTGGCCTGTAGACATTTGTGAAGTTTAGCGGCTTGGCTTCAGGAGAAAGGGATTTTTTTTTTTTCTCCCAAGCTAATTAGCCATTTGGACGACATTCGCTCGGAAAGTCAAGCAGATGCTACCATTCTTCTTTAACTGTGGGAATAGTCAGAGAAGTCTAGAATCCCAGCACTTCAGAGATAGAGACGGTAGGACCAGGAGTTCAAATCCCTCAGCTGCAGTGAGTTGGAGGCCAGCCCAAGCTACATGAGCCCCTGCCTCAAAACTAAACAAACAACAAACAAACAGAGACACCTGCGATGCAGAAGAGCTCGAGCTTGCAAACAGCCAAGAGCAACCAGGTCTTCTGGGTAGCTCTCCCTGGTCCCACTGCAAATGTTTGAGATATATTAGGTGGAGTCAGGTGAGACTGCTGACCTTTGTGGGGTTTTAGAAATCTCTTTTGGTTCAATCTAATGTGAAAAGCACGGTCAGTGGCCCCTGTTTTCGTGTGTGTGTGTGTGTGTGTGTGTGTGTGTGTGTGTGAAAAGACTACTCAAAGTCGTGAGTTCTCATCTTTCACTACGTGGGTTCTGGGAATTAAACCAGAACATCAGGTTTGGTGGCAAGCACCCTCATCCACTGTACCATCTCACCAGCCCTATATTCTTTGTGCACATGTGTTTCGGACATTTTGCCGAGCTGGTCTGAAAGACACCTAACTTGATCCTTCTCACCTTGAGAGACCTTCAAAGTATCTCCTCCCAGCCTGGCTTCAGACATCTTTTCTCCACAGGAGCTGACCTCAGACCCAAGCTTCCTGACAACTGTGCTGTGTGCTTTGGGTGGCTTCTCTCTGCTTTTGGGGCTCGCTTCCCGGGAGCAGCAACTGCAGCGATGGACACGACCTCTTTCTGGCCTTATATGGGTTGCACTGTTGGCTCTGGGCTACGGATTCCTGTTCACTGGGGGTGTGGTGAGCGCCTGGGACCAGGTGAGGAGAATCACAGCCCGGGGCTTGGGGGAAGGTGGACCTCAAATGTAGACCCTGGACCTTCAGCTCCCCACATCCTTCTCCAGGTGTCTTTTTTCCTCTTCATCATCTTCACCGTGTACGCCATGCTGCCCTTGGGCATGCGGGATGCCGCTGCTGCGGGGGTCATCTCATCCCTCTCCCACCTGCTGGTCCTTGGACTGTACCTTGGGTGGCAGCCTGAGTCACAGAGGGCTCTGCTACCACAGGTAAAAACCCAGAGCCGGCTCAGCCGCTTGATAATGCTGTGAGCTGAGACTCCAAGGCATGGCTCGGTCCTCGCAGGATCCAAGTCCCCCTATAGCGACCTCTAGTGTCGCTGCGACGTCAGCGCACCATGCCTGCCTTTGCCAGAAGAGGGCACTATAGCCGTGGGGAAATCAGTCAAGCTTCTCTCGCAGGTACAGAAGTAAAACGTGGAGCATTCATGGAAAATGTGAATCAGAACTGGAGTAGCTTCTTGCAGCTGGAATGGGCGCGGGAGATGAATATGGTAGAATAGCATTCTAGACAGAGGAAATATACATGCGAGATAGCTAGGCCACAGCGGCCCCACAACCAAGAGTCTACAGCAGAGAGCACAGGAGGAGAGTGACCACCTCTCCCGGATGGATGTCATAGAGTGGCTCCGATTGTTCTGAGATAATTCGGTCCTTAACCGTTGAGCCAGGCTCTCCTCCTCGTGTTTTTGGAACCAACTCCAACTACACAGATAGACTCCCCAAACGCACTAGGGTTGGGGGAGCAGTACTTTTTCTAAGCCTGGCCTTTGCCCACAGTTAGCCGCAAACGCGGTGTTGTTCCTGTGTGGGAACGTGGTGGGAGCGTACCACAAGGCCCTGATGGAGCGAGCATTGCGAGCCACGTTCCGGGAGGCTCTCAGCTCTCTGCACTCACGCCGGAGGCTGGACACTGAGAAAAAGCACCAGGTCAGTGGGACCTAAGAGGCAGGGAGGGGCAGCAGCTCAGAAAGAACAACTTTTAGCACCTTCATTCTGGGTAGTTGATTTGCCGTCCTCAAGTATTTTTCTCCTTTATACGAACTGTGATGTTGTCCACCCATGGAATATTGTTGCTAGGTACCAATTTTAACCCAGTGGGATAGCTGAGGGTAAGGTCCTTGCTGCACAAACCTGACCAATTCAGTTCCTAGAACCTAAGAAAAGGTAGATGAAGACAAGGGACTCTGCAAAGCTGACCTCTGATCTCCACCCATACATTGTGGCACATGTGCCCACAAATACATACACCATTCAATAATGATAAATTAAATCTTAGCCAGATGTAGTGGTGTGCACCTTTATTATCAGCTCTTGGAAGGCAAAGGCAGATATATCTGTGAGTTTGAGGCCACCCTGGTTTAGATAGTGAATTCCAGGCCATCCAGGGATACATAGTAAGATATGTCTCAAAATGATGATGATGATGATGATGAAGATGACGACGATGAAAGTTATTATATTAAAGGAAGATTTCAAATTTAGGTGTTGATTTTAGTCCCTAAAAGTGACCAGGACGAATTGGGGTGCTGGAGTCCTACTGAGTGGACCGGGAGCCTGGGTAATTTGAAGGGCTAAGGTTCTTGGTTTTAGGGCTCAGCAGGGTAGGAGGGGTGTCATTCATGGGGGCCTTCTCCAGGAGCACCTCCTCTTGTCCATCCTTCCTGCCTACCTGGCCCGCGAGATGAAAGCAGAGATCATGGCACGGCTGCAGGCTGGGAAGAGCTCACGGCCAGAGAACACAAACAACTTCCACAGCCTGTATGTCAAGAGGCACCAAGGAGTGAGGTATGAGGAAAACCTCGAGAGGAGGGGAGGGGCCCTGGGCTGCTGCCCTGGCCCGTTAACACAGTTCACCCCGTACAGCGTGCTGTATGCTGACATCGTGGGCTTCACGCGGCTGGCCAGCGAGTGTTCCCCCAAGGAGCTGGTCCTCATGCTCAATGAGCTCTTTGGCAAGTTCGACCAAATCGCCAAGGTCAGAGGGGTTTCCCTCTCTACCCAGGGGCTTTCCAATACTGTGTGCCGGGGAGCCTCTCACAAGGAAAGCACACATCTCCTAGGAAGTCTTACCCTGGAGCCAGGCCGAGCTCCCAAATAATGCGGTAGAAGTAGGGACCGCGCACAAACCGTCCCACTCAGGAAACTGTCACCATCCCCGAGAGACCTCTCCACATCTGACATCCTAAGCACAACACCTCCACACCTGTGCAGAGATTTCCAGACATTCTTACATTGGTAGGCCTTTCCAGGAGAAATTTCTGATCCCTATACCACAGCGTAGCACCTAATCAGACATGGTGGATGGATACATCCTAGCTTGGGACTTGCCTCTATGCCCCTCATCCTGATACCATGTGCTGATATAAACGCACCGTACATATACCCAAACTGGGGAGGATCACAGACACTCCAGCCTTTGCTTAGTCCATCTAATGAAGAAGATATTGCCTGAGAGACCTCAGTCAACCCCATATCAAGGGACGCCATAGATCTGACCTAGACATTCCAAACCTCAGAAGTTCTTCAGGAATGCCACAGTTGCTCCCCAATTTCCCCAACTCCCTCCTACCCCTCTGGCCTCTAACCAGGTTCCTCTACACACCCACACACATACTCCCAGGAGCACGAATGCATGCGGATCAAGATCCTGGGAGACTGTTACTACTGTGTCTCCGGGCTGCCCCTCTCGCTGCCTGATCATGCTATCAATTGCGTGCGCATGGGACTGGACATGTGCCGAGCCATCAGGTCAGTTTGGGTGTGTGAGCAGGAGAAACTGAGAGCAATGGGTGTTGGAGGGGGTGTGGGAGGCAGGGCGGCAGTCCTCCTTGAAAAGAGTAGAATCGTGGCAGCACTAAGCTTGCCCCACACTCTGCTCAGGAAACTTCGGGTAGCCACCGGTGTGGATATCAACATGCGTGTGGGCGTGCACTCAGGCAGCGTTCTCTGTGGAGTCATCGGGCTGCAGAAGTGGCAGTATGATGTCTGGTCCCATGATGTCACATTGGCCAACCATATGGAAGCAGGCGGTGTACCGGGGTAAGTCTTGGAGCCCAGAACAGCTACAGCAAATAACTAGTTAAGTCTCTCACATGCTGCTGTCTTGTTCACAGTCTCTTAAGACAAGTGCAGGGAAATTCTGAGATGTTGAGAAGCTCGCCCTGTAACATGGGTCCTTTCTTGAGGACATAGCTCTGAGAAGGGTCTTTGAAAGAAACTAAAGGTTTAGAGGCCTTTCCTCCTGACTCTCACTGTTCCTTCCTTCCAGACGAGTGCACATCACTGGGGCCACACTGGCCCTGCTGGCAGGAGCTTATGCTGTGGAGAGGGCAGACACAGAACACCGAGACCCATTCCTTCGGGAGCTAGGCGAACCTACCTACCTGGTCATTGATCCTCGGGTAAAAGCTCAGCTTGGACCTCACAGATCAGACCAAGCAAACCACCTAGTCAACAAAACCAGTCTTTTCTTTGCTGCTAGAGACTGAGTTGCTATGTGGTGATGTGGGTGGAGCCGGCCTATAAGGATGTGGGAGGCTTGGGAAATATCTCCTTTTGACTCAGATTTCTCGTGTCCCCCAGGCTGAAGAGGAAGACGAGAAGGGCACCGCCTCAGGATTACTATCTTCTCTGGAGGGGCACACGATGCGTCCGTCGCTACTGATGACTCGTTACCTGGAGTCCTGGGGGGCAGCCAAGCCTTTCGCCCACCTAAGCCACGTTGACAGTCCTGTCTCCACCTCCACTCCACTCCCGGTGTGTATGCCTCCATTATATGCCAAGTGCTTAGGGGAAGAGAGTCTCCCCTGTCCTGAGGCTCCACCCCCAGCCTCCCCTCACCCACAGTGAATCACTTAATAATGTATGGCATTCCTGAAACGCCTGGTTGCCCCCAGTGGGTGATTCAGGCTTTCCTCTGCTCTCCCTACCAGTTCACCTCAGAGAAATGCAAGCTCCCGTAGACACCATGCCCACTGCACCTCAACCTCTCCTTCCTCTGTCACCCAAAGGAAATAGCTACCTATGCCCCACTTCCTTCCGATTCAGCGTACCCATCCCACCAGCAAAAGCCTCTGTCAAGGGTCACTGCTACACTTTCCTAGTCTCTTTAATCCTTCCCAAAGTTAAGTTTATGGGCCACCTGGGTTGTGCCTCTACTCCTTGTCACTTACACATGAGGCAAAGGAGGTGACAGAAAAGAATTGCTCCTGGCCTTGAAGAAGAAAGGCACTGTGAGCACAGGATGCTGTGGCAGAGAAAAAGGAGTTGGCTTGCAACTTATCTGGATGAAGCTAGGGCAGGGCCTCTTACTGGGGGACCTATTTATAAGACTTGGAGGTAACCTGTGACCCGCCCACAGTGAAAGCTGTTGAATCTCTCCCAGCCACAACTTCTCTGGGTTGGTGCTCAGTATAGAGCCAGATCATGTTCCTAAAAGCGTATGCCTTGGCATACTCTCCCCTGTTCTTTCTCCTCCCAAACCTGCTCCATACTCCAGTCACCTTTCTGAAGCTCTTCCAGAACATTCTCTCCCAGAACAACTGGGTCGGGTTTTTGAGGCATCTTCAGAGACTTCTACACTGCATCCCTTCTCCTTCCTTTTCCACCCAGTAGAAACAATTCTCAATATCAGTAAACAGCGGATTCTCGGAGGCACTGGCAGCAGTAACTCTAGGAAAGACTTATTCCAAACATCAGCCTAGTGAAAGAAGAGGTCATAGGGGTTAAACAAGCAGGAGGAAGAGGAAGGAAGACTCCAGGAGTCCACACCCTGTTGCAGAATGAGGCCTCCAAGGCGCAAAGGGAGTAGTGTATAGAGTTGGCCACAATCCCAAGACCCACAAGACAACCTTGCATGCAATTCCAGCAATAAAAAGGCCCACCAGAATGATGCTGTGGATGCTAAGAAGTGTCAGAGTTGTGGGACAAGCACAGCTTGTTTGAGCACATCTCTTGATTAAAGCAAGGTCTCATCAACCCAGTAATTGGCCTCTGAAGATTCAGGAAGTCAGTCAAATATTAGCAATTCTTAAAATGATCATTTTGTCTATTTTCCTCCCCATCTCATGTCTCCTAAGCTGGCTTTGAACTCACTATGTAGCCAAGGGTGTCCTTGGAGTTTCTGATCTTCCTACCTCTGCCTCTCAAGTGCAGCAATTGCATGTGTGGTCCACTACACCTGGTTTTATGTGCTACCGAGGTTCAAATGGGGGGCCACATGTACTCTAGGCAAACATCTGCTTACTGCTGACAGTGTGCATCTTTGGAAGTAGAGCAGCATTTGTGCTGAAATGTTCCATCCAAACACTTGCTGTCACTGTTCTGTTGTTTGAGACAAGACTTCCCTATGTAGCCCAAATGGAAGCAACTATCCTGCCTTGGGCCTCCCGGGAGCTGGAAGTATAGGATCCCACACCAACCTGTCCTTCACATTTTTTGAATGCTTGAATGTCAGACACTAGTGTACTTCTTGAGAAGACAGAAATGAATAGATATTTTTCCTACTTTCATACAGCTTATGAAACTTATAACTTATAAGGGAAAAGGTTCACAAAAGCTAAGCCTGGGTGGATATACATATCTAGGCCCCATATCTAGCATCCACCATCCCCCCTCGGTGGGGGGTAGGAATGATAGTTAACATCTTCTTATACTGGTCTGGGGCACACAGACCATACCTTTCTCCCTCAGTGGATGCTCTTTTATGCCTGGATGTTTTTATATCCTTGCATGTATTGTGTGTTCCTTTTGGTGAAGAAAAAAAATGGCTATATGGCCATAATCAAGCTGATTTCCCTTCCATTTCCTTCTTCTCTATACATTGCCACCTACCTTGACCAGCTGTCAGCTCAGCATAGCTGACCTCACAAAAGGTCAGAGAGGAGTCAATATTTTCTGTACAGTCATTTCAATTCAAGCCAATGAAATTTTTAGCATTCAAGGATAATGGGAAAATCCCTGCCTTTAGAATCTGCAGTCTTTAAGGAGACACAGAACTAACAGCCCCCCAAATCTAGAGAAGATAAAGGGTTTCCCTGTTAAGTGATGTTCTCCAAGAGGAAACAAAGGCTTTAAAGACGCTGGAAGTCTATAGAGTTATGAAGAAATAGAGTTTGAAATTCTCCTTGCTGGATAAGTGGGATTTAGTATAGGATGGGATGGAAGCCATTAGAAGCAGAACAAACATTCTGATCAAATGCATACCATCAAACACATACGTAGAAATGGGATCAGGTCCACAATCTGTCTTGATGACGAGGGAATACTCACCATACCCCCACCATGTGTTCTTTCCACAGGAGAAAGTCTTCAGCCCCCAGTGGAGCCTGGACCGGTGAGGAGGCCTCATCTTTGACAGTGGGGCACACTGGGTGAGTCCTCCCTAGAGGACTGCTTTGCTCTGTCTGGGCACTTTTGAGGTAACAGGCCTGGCTGTCACTGTGCAGGAGTCGCACCCCCCGTGGGCTAGATGATGAGCTGGACACTGGTGATGCCAAGTTCTTCCAGGTCATCGAACAACTCAACTCCCAAAAGTATGAAAGACAGAGGGCTAGAAGCCCAACGGTGGTGTGGTGGAGGAGGGTGGGTCTCCCCTGAGGGTTTACAGGGAGGCAAGGAGCTGTCCTAGAGAAAGACCCCAAGGACCTCCACCTGCCCTTCCCTGTTCCATCCTGCCTGACACTCACACCCCTTTCCTCACACCAGACAGTGGAAGCAATCGAAGGACTTCAACCTCCTGACGCTGTACTTCAGAGAGAAGGAGATGGAGAAGCAGGTGGGCTGGAGAGAGGAGCACCAAAAGACTTCTCAGCGTGGGCCCTTGCCCCTGGGAAGGTGTATCCCTACCTGCCTTCCCTAGGTCTGCAGAGTTTTTGACCCTAGGATGAGGGGATTGTACCTCTCGCAGGAAAGTCATGCCAGGTGTGGTGGTACAGACCTGTACTTAGAAAGCAAGGGCAGAAGGATCAGGAGTTCAAAGTCATCCTGAGCTATACAGAGCATCCGAGGTCAACCCAGGTTACATGACAAAAAAAAATGTCATCTGTAGAATGAGTCATCTGAGTAGGTAGTAAAGGGAGTGGGGACATCTTGAAGAAAACTGGCGGGGCTACATAGATGAATTGGAGGGCAGAGAGCGAGGCTGGGGACCCACCCTTTGCCTGGGGTTGAAACCTTCCCGGCCATGCTCAATACCAATACGCTTTGCCTCCAGTATCGGCTGTCTGCACTCCCTGCCTTCAAATACTACGCAGCCTGCACCTTCCTGGTTTTTCTGTCCAACTTCACTATCCAAATGCTGGTGACAACCAGGTGAGATAACTTCAGGCAGCAGTGACGCTGCCTCTTCTGTGTAAGAACCCTGTGCCCTTCCTGACCCATGACCCACACTTTCTGCCTTTGGTACCTTCCTTCCCCTGCACTTCAGACACTCACCCACATCCTCTGGAGAATAGGTAACAATCGCAGTCCTCATCTTATTGCAAATCCTGGGGCTGGGGCTGGGGCTGGGGCTGGGGCTGGGGCTGGGGCTGGGCTGGGGCTGGGGCTGGGGCTGGGCTGGGGCTGGGCTGGGGCTGGGCTGAGACTGAGTGACAGAGAGCTTGCATCCATTTCATGAGGCCTTGGGTTCAGTCCTTGAACAACAACAAAAAGCGCATCCTTATGACTTTTGGTCCCTTATATCTTTATAACAGTAACAGCATCTCCGTGACATTGTGTTCTTATCGAGACGCCCAAATCTCACAGCAAATAGCTGAGATCTAAGATAAGCCCTCAAGCCTAAGCCACTACTTTGAAGAATAAGGTCTCGTTCAACATTCAGAGGGTTAGAGAGCTTCAGCCTAGAAGCTGATCTGATTCAGCGATGGCCGCTCTTGGGAACCCTCTGCTTTCTTCAATGTTGTCCAGACTTTATCAGTTCCTATTCCACTGAAATACTGCTCTAGACCGTTCAGTTCCCAGAACATTATGTCCTATCTTGGACTCCACCAGTAGCTAGTCTGGGATACCTGAGACTACTTCCTCCCCTAACTCCTATCTCTCAACCAGATGGCAGCAGAGCCCCTCACAGCAGAGCTCATGCAGCACTTCAGAGCCTCTCTCTTGTCTTCTCTTAGGCCCCCAGCTCTGGGCATCACCTACAGCATCACCTTCCTTCTCTTCCTCCTCCTCCTCTTCGTCTGCTTCTCAGAGCACCTGACGGTAAAGAGGTCTGGGGGAAGGGGAGTGGCAAGCTGGAGCCCTAGCCTTGACCTGGCCTGAAGAAGGAACCTGGGCCCTGGCCCCACAGCCATGACACCTCTGCTCCTTCCACAGAAGTGTATCCAGAAAGGTCCCAAGATGTTGCACTGGCTGCCCGCACTGTCTGTCCTGGTGGCCACGCGGCCAGGATTAAGAGTAGCCCTGGGCACGGCCACCATCCTCCTGGTGTTCACTATGGCTATTGCAAGCCTGGTGAGGACAAAGGAGGTTCTATCCATCAGGGCATACTGGACCTGCTGGGGTTGGAAGGGAATCCCTGGGTATGGAATGACAGCTGACTAAGACCAAAGGATGCTGGGAGGTGTGTGTGTGTGTTTGTGTGTGTGTGTGTGTGTGTGTGTGTGTGTGTGTGTGTGTGTTCTGCCCTCCAGGGATAATCACTGTTAATGCTTAGTTGAATGTCCTTTCTATCTTTCCTGTCTCTGTAGGCATACACCATTCTTAACTTACTTGGCTAAGTTTACAGAATTTATAATTGTTCCTAGAATTTAATAGGACTTGTCCCCCAGCCAAATCACAAAAATAAATAAATAAAGGAACGAAGAAAGGAAGGTGGCCTAGAGTGGTTAAATAGTTGGCAAGAGCAGACAGTAGTTTGATGACTAGTAGTCATGACAATTCTCACGATACCTCCTGCCAGTAAGGACCCATCTGAAGTTCTCTTTACCAGTCAGGAGTAGCAGAATATGCCCCCCTTTTCGGAGGCTGGCTTTAACCCATCCCTCGCTCAGGTGCAACCCAGCTGAAGCCTCCTCTGTATCCAAGGCATTTCAGCTCATCTCCTTCCGCAGCCCTTCTTACCAGTGTCATCAGACTGCCTTTTCCTGGCTTCCAATGTGTCCTCTGCGGCTTTCAATGCTTCCTGGGAGCTGCCAGGATCCACGCCTTTCATCAGCATCCCAGTGAGTACAGCCCTGGATCCCCTTCCCCATGATCTTCCTCACTGGTCCCCAAACTCGTAAGCTAAAGAACACTCCATCCAAGAGACAGTAGTTATATCTAGTGTCTGTTTCTGTGACTGACAGCCCTATGTGCCCAAGAAACCCTGTGCCCCGGGAGAACGGGGACCCTAGGATTCTCCCAGCACGGCTAAGGAATGTGCCTACTTCTGACCCCCTTTCCTCCTGCCCCACAGTACTCCATGCACTGCTGTGTGTTGGGTTCCCTCTCCTGCTCCCTTTTTCTGCACATGAGCTTTGAACTGAAACTGCTTCTGCTTTTGCTGTGGCTGGTGGCATCTTGTTCCCTATTTCTGCATTCCCACGCCTGGCTGTCCGACTGCCTCATTGCCTGCCTTTATCAAAGCCCTTTGGACCCCAGGTATGTACAGTCACCGGACACACATGCTCTAGCCCTCGGGAGTGGGGCTGAGATAGGACAGCAGACTGTCCTGACCCCACAGGCCTGAACCACCCACAAGGGGAAGGGGGAAGGAGTGCTGAGCGCTCTGTGGGCCCTGGGAACAGGAAGGAGACCATCAGGAAGGGACAGAGCAAGTGACCAACCTGACTCTGATCTCTCAGGCCAGGGTTACTGAAGGAACCCAAACTGATGGGAGCTATCTACTTCTTCGTCTTCTTCTTCACACTCCTTGTCCTGGCTCGGCAGGTACATCTTTCAACTCAGTCTTCCAGGACCTCCCTGTGAATGGCTGAGGCTGGGGCCCCACATTGGCAATTTGTCTTCCTCACCTCAGGACTGAGCCCAAGTAATATATCCAATGGAAATGTCCAAGAGAGAGTTCTGACTCCATTTCTCACCTCTCCACTCTCTAAATACTTCAAGTTCTTACCATCATTCCCCTCCCCTGTCCTACCCCCAGATCTAAGAAAAACTATGGTTACACCGCCCCTCCCAATCTGTTGCTTGTTCTGTAGAACCTAATTTGAAATAGATCTTAAAAGTCATCTCTCACCAGGACAGTTGTACCTTGAACCTTATTTCTAAGCCGGGCGTGGGGGTTACCGGGGCCGCTTCTCTAACGCCCTAGAATGAGTATTACTGCCGCCTGGACTTCCTGTGGAAGAAGAAGCTGAGGCAGGAGCGGGAGGAGACTGAGACGATGGAGAACCTGACCCGGCTCCTCCTGGAGAACGTCCTCCCTGCACACGTGGCCCCCCAGTTCATCGGCCAGAACCGGCGCAATGAGGTCATTCCCAGCCCCAGAACTGAGCTCTGATGAAACTCTTGGGTCTTACTCATCCTTCCTGGGGTCCCCCAAAGAGTGGGTCAGGTAGTCTCCCAAGCCCCTGTCTTGTCAGAGCATAGTCTTGGACTTCGTCCTTGGTGACCACAAAGTCTGTGCTTCAAGTTTGTGTTTAGAAGGAACATCTTTTGGACTAATACCTCAGTGGTAGAGCTTGCCTACTGCACAGGAGGTCTGTGACAGGGAAAGGGGACAGGGTGCGGGGAGAAGAGGAGGAGGAGGAGGAGGAGGAGGAGGAGGAGGAGGAGGAGGAGGAGGAAAAAGGCAAACTTGCACCTTTCCAAGTCACGACCATGGCATCCTTTCAGAAGCCTAGTCAAATAGTGATAGAATTGTCTAAAGAACCATTCACCCAACCCTCCAGCTCTGCACTACTCAATATGGTAGCTGTTAGCCATATGTGGCCATTCAGACTTGAACTTTAATTAACTAAAATAAAAATTCAGTTCTCTGGGACTTAATGGGTAAACCCTGGCAACATGGAACACACATAAAGGTGAGAGGAGAGAATTAACTCCTGAAAGTTGTCATTTGAGCTCTACACACAAGCTGTGGCATTCAGACAGACAGACAGACAGACAGACACAATTAACTTAATTAATTAAAAAATATAATTCCAAAACAAGTAAATGAGGCCATTTTGCTACCTCCCCTTCACACCCCGAGTCCTGCCGTAGCTCCTCTCTGGCTCAGCCCCCTTCAAATGTATTCCCCTGGGCGAGGCATGAGGCTGCTGGCCCAAGAATTGAGTCTCCCCCTCCTCCTGCCTGTAGGATCTCTACCACCAGTCGTACGAATGTGTTTGTGTCCTCTTCGCATCGGTCCCAGACTTTAAGGAATTCTACTCTGAATCCAACATCAACCACGAGGGGCTGGAGTGTCTGCGGCTGCTCAATGAGATCATAGCCGACTTTGATGAGGTCCACTCTCCCCTCAGCTCTTCCTCTCACTTCGCTCTCCTGACCATGAGGCCTGGCCTACTCCCCCGACATCTGCGACCCTCCCTGTTTTCTGACGCACGAGCTCTATCCCTCCATTGCTCATTACCAACCATCTCCTTCCCACCGTCATCTCCAGCCCTGCAAGCCTGGCCCTTTAGCCTCCAAGGCCTGTGGCAGGCTTTTGGAGAAGGGATCATGAAAGCAAGAGAGACAGGAAACACGGCCTCTTTTCTCTACAGCTGCTCTCCAAGCCAAAGTTCAGTGGAGTAGAGAAGATCAAAACTATTGGCAGCACCTACATGGCGGCCACAGGCTTAAATGCCACCTCTGGACAGGATACACAACAGGTAGAGTAGCCCTTTCCAATCAACCCTATCACGGGCCTCCATCGGTGGGCTTTTTCATAAGTTGGACCTTTTCCTGTGCCCCCATTGGCCCATCATGGTGGGTGGACCCAATGACCAGGATGCTGAGAGAAGCTGCAGCCATCTGGGCACCATGGTGGAATTTGCGGTGGCCCTGGGGTCTAAGCTCGGCGTCATCAACAAGCACTCGTTCAACAACTTCCGCCTGCGTGTGGGTGAGGGACCTCCTTTGCTGGGGCAACACGGTGCCCCTCTCCCCCCTCCCAGTCCTTCATTAGCTGTTCTCCAGCTCATTCCTGGACACCCCCTCTTCAGACTAACTCCCTCGGCTGAAGCCGCTAGTCCAAGAGTGAAGAGAGTCACCCTTCCCTTCCCTAATCCACGCTCCTCCAACCCCAAAGACTCACTCTTATAAAACCACCTGACCATTTCCCCTAATCTTCTTCCCCAGTGTGCCACCCCATCAAAGCCCACATTTCTTATCAGGGTTGAACCACGGACCAGTAGTAGCAGGGGTAATTGGGGCACAGAAGCCACAATACGACATCTGGGGAAACACGGTGAATGTGGCCAGCCGCATGGAGAGCACAGGAGTTCTTGGCAAGATCCAAGTAAGAACCGTGTTGGAGGCCTGGGGGAGGGGACAAGGACAAGGCTATTTCACACTCCCCTAACCCTCTTCCAACTGCAGGTGACTGAGGAGACAGCGAGGGCCCTGCAATCCCTGGGTTACACGTGCTACAGCAGAGGCGTCATCAAGGTCAAAGGCAAAGGTCAACTCTGCACTTACTTCCTGAACACAGACCTGACACGAACCGGATCTCCCTCAGCATCCTAGACACCTAAGCTCCCCTCTTCTCAGATCCTCAATAAAATGTCTCTGAGCATCTCAAGCCTGTGGGTAGGGCACCATTTCTTCCCAAGCTGTCTTCCTAGGCCTCTCTTTCTGGAGGTTCTTGCTTCTGAGAGATGGCAGAAACTGACGCCCAGAATTCTGGATGGTAGCTTCTGATGACCAGAGTCCCCGGTGAGTCTTCCTCGGAAGGTCTCCCAGGACTCTGCTGAGAGGATGAAGACCACCGGCAGGAAGTTAGGTTTGACCAATCAAGGATACCATGAACGTCAGCAAAGACATTTCACAAGAGCTGGTTCTCAGAAGGTTTCTGAGTCATGACTCCGCAGTGATGATCTCACACAGCGAGTTCTTGTAACAAACTCCTTTAGGAGTCGGCATTGTGTTTCTCTAAGTGGGATGTAGGTGACCTACTTCAGAATTAGAGGGCTATATCCGCCCATGTGTCCCTTCCAAAATTGTAAATCAACTAAGGAACTGTTGAGAGGGACTCCACCAGAGTGGAGACCAATAAACCCCTCAGTACTCCCACAATACACACCTCACTCACAGACTTAACCGATTTCAGACTTTAGTTTTAATCGTAAAGCTGCCTGCAGAAGTCAGGCCAGAGCATGCTATCTCTCTGCCCTGGCTTGCCCCACCCCTCCCTCTTTTCCGCTTAAGCCCAGTCCCCAACACGTTCTCCTCCAGGTACAGAAGTGGGTCAGGCCAGAGTTATGAGCTCTCCAGTATCATAACCCAGCCTACTGCAGTTCACTTCGAAGACTCAGGAAGGGTGGAGGAAGTCATGAAGCTCTCGGTGGGGCCGGGCTCAGGACAAGCAGGTGTGTCCTTCGGGATCTGGGCCAGAGTGCCCCCGCGGCGGGTGCTGGACATCTCGGAGCCATTGCCCTCCAGCAGCTTGACTACGAAGCCCACGCCCGCCGACCGCAGCAGGCCGCCGCCCGCGCACGCGTACAGCACCGGGTTCACGCTGCTGCTCAGGAAGGCCAGCGCGATGAGCACGCCGTGGGCTAACTTCAGACGCTGCCCGGCAGGGCTGTCCTCGCCCCAGCCGGCCAGCGTACGCCCGGCTTCCACCAGGTTCACCAGGTGGTAAGGCAGCCAGAAGGCGGCGAAGGCCAGGATAATGAGCACCACCAGGCGGCCGGTGCGGCGACTGCGGCGGAAGCGCCGAGCCTGCAGCCTGCGCCCGATGTCAGAGTAGCTGGCCACCACCGCCAGGAAGGGCAGCAGGAAGCCCGTGATGGCTTCGAAGAGCAGATGGAAGGCTTTATGCCCGTTCGTGGGATAACTCGGGACGCAGATCAGAGTCCTGTTCTTCCGTGTTACTGTACGGTACACAAGGACCGGTATGGCCAGCAGAAAAGACACCACCCAGATGCCTGCCAGCACCCATCGGGCGAAGGCCTTAGTGCGAACCTTTTGAGACACAAAGGGGCGGGCCACTGCCAGTGAGCGGTCCAGACTCATGATGGTGATAAGCAGGACACTGGCGTACATGCTTACTCCACAGACATAGTGGCACAGGCGGCAACCGGTCACTCTAAAACTCCAGGTGCCTCGAGCCAGAGAGTGTAGGAAAAAGGGAGCAGTGAGCAACACAGCCAAGTCAGCCAGGGCCAAGTTCAGCACCAGCAGGGCGGTGACGGAGCGTTTCTGCATCCTTTTCAGGATGCTCCACACTACAAAGCTATTGCCAGGAAGTCCCACAGCCAGGGCCACAGACAGTAGGACAATGGGCAACAGAGACAGGGACATGCCACCAGGAGAAGAAGGTGCTGCAGGAGATGTAGTGTTTGCAGCCATCAAAAGGACCTAGAGAGTGAAAGTGAACACACCCATGAAGGGAAAGCCAACGGAGTCTTGACCTCCCCCAACCCCATCACATTAGTATGAGTACCCTGGTCTCCAAATTCAGAAGTTTCAGAGGCACCTTCAAAACATATCACCCCATCACTGTCAACCTCATTGTCTTAAAGGCACCTGGTTGAATAGAAAGGCTAATTTCCTAACCAGGCTATGGGGCCCCTTTTTAGCCACAGACCCAGTTGCAAAATGTGCAGCAACAGTAGTATTTCCAAAACCCTTCACACTCGCTCCCTTAAGAGACCTCCAGAACCCAGCACTAGACTGGGAGACTTTCCTCAGAACTGTGCATGCCTTGAAAGGCTAACTCTTCTGTCTCCCAAGAAGCCACTGTCCACTTTCTCCAGTCACCTACCCACTCTCTCTAGAGCCGACCACAGGTGCCAGGAAGAACAGGGCAGAGAAGAGTTAATGGACGAGTCCTGAGAACCATCTGTTCATAGTGGTCAGGCTTTCTTTGGGGATTCTGTCTCACCATCTCTCCAAGCCATACTACACACACACACACACACACACACACACACACACACACACACACACCATCCAGATGTACACTCATGCATACATTTGCATACACTCACATACACACATGCACACACAAAACACACTGAAATACTCACATACACACTCAAACACATACGCACACACCATATTCACATATACTCACACACACTCATACATCCACACACACCACACACACACACACACACACACACACATCCCATCCCATTCCTAGGATACTTACAGGGTTTTCCAGATGCTGATCAGAAGGTAATGCCATGTCTAGTTGTTGGATATACAATCCTTGAATCTGTCTTAGTGCTAGGGTCTTGGTCCCACTTCTAGGTCTGTCAGCTAAGTCAGACAGAGAGGAAGTACCACAGAGCAGAGCAAAGGAGGTGGGGGGGGAGGGAGAGCATCTTCCTGAGGGTGAGGCTGAAAACCCCCACACCTCCCTTCACTGTTGGGGAGGGACAGTCTGTGTTCCAGAAAGGAGGAAGACTCCTTGGGCGGGGCTAAGTGAGTAGTACCCAGGAAAGGGCAGTGAGGTAGGGAAGAGGGCTGCCTGGAGTGACTTGGTTTGGGGTGTGGACCAATAGTGCAGGTCTAGACTGAAGGAGTGAACAAAGTTGCAGATTGTATCCTAGGAGAAGGAAGCAAGGGAGAAGGCTCAGATTGAGACTGCTGACTTAAAAATATTATCTTTGTCCTCCACATTAACAACATGCACGTGGTGTGGTTTGTGTGTGTGTGTGTGTGTGTGTGTGTGTGTGTTTATTAATGGGTTTTTAGATTAGGCTGACCGCCTATGTTCTGTGTATTGTCGTGAGTTAGGGTAATATCATGATATAAAAACAGCATATCGGGGTCAAGGCCACCCTAGGCTATATGAGATTGAGAGAGAGACAGACCCATAGACACAGGAGGAGAGTGGGGTACAAAGAGAAAGAATATCAATGAGAATGTGAAAAAATGAACAGAGGGAATCATAACCTAATCTTGACTTCAGGGCAGACCATGCCCGTGGTGTGATTATAGGAGACAAGCCACATCCAGCTCTGCCCATTACAGGTTAACCAACTCTCCATTCTTTTTGAGAGACACCAAAGTCTAAGTTATCTCCTTCATGACACAAAATACCAATGTCTTCCCTTTACCTTACCCACTTGACCATTTAGCAGCCCTGGAGGACTTTCTTACTGGGATCTAGGCAAGAACCCACACTTCTTTCCTACATCCCTACAGCCTTGTACCGTCTGCTTTCAACTCTGACAGAGAGAATTGGGCTAAGCTAGGGGATGCCCAGGGCCAGCAGCACCTCCCTCCAGCCCTGCCACAAGAGCATCTAAGAATTTGGAAAGCCACCACAGCCTTCCACTCCCCTCGGCAAAAGAAAGGATGCTGGCTCTCTCTGAAGCATCCTGGAGCACCAAGAACACATTCCTTCAGTCTACCATGGGCCTTTCTGTTTGTCTTTCACCCTGTCACTTCTTAGGAAAGGTGAGAAGCAGCGGAATGGTGACCACTGATGTCCCTTATGTTCTCCAGTGCCCCCACTGGTATGTTGAGAAAAGCCAGATCAGCACTGGCCCAGCAACTGTCAAGCAGAGGATATGATGAAAAGGGGGGCTGAAACCACAGCAAGAACAGAGGGCAGAGTTGAGGAAGGATCTCTCTGACCACATGGGGTGTGTAAGGTGAAGAATCTACAGCAGGGGAAGTTCAGGAACCTCTGCTCCAGAGCGCCAGGACAGGAAGGATTCTGTGTTCCAGAATGAAGCTTCGGGCTCAGAGCTCCAGGGTCATCCACAGCCCTTCCGAGCAGACAGTGGGTTGTCTTTGCACTTTCTCCTGGGCTACTTCCCACTCCATCTTCCTTGGGATGCAGTCTTTCCTCCTCCTCCAGAGCCTGGGCACACTAAGCACACTTCCTCCCTGGTTCAGAAGTCACGTCAACTCTGGTTTTGGTGTTTGTAGCATGACCCTGGAGACTGGGTTTCCTTTTTTTGTGTGTGTGTTGGCCTCTGCCTGAAGTAGAGCCCAGAGTAGCCACTTGGGAGGTCAGCTGTCTCAGTTTGCTGGGGACTGATGGGTGTGGGAAGAAGGAATTCTGAGGGCTAGTAAGAATGTTCTGAGCCAACTTGCCTGGTCTGGTCGTGTGTGCCCATGATGCTCCCTAAAGGAAACCCCTTGCATTCTACTGACCCCCAAATCAAAAGGGTCGTTCAGGTTTTAGACCTGATAATAAGGAAATTTCAAAAGACGGAGGTTGGAAGTGATGGAGAAGGGTTAGGAACATCTCGCACCTTGGGCAGAGAGAAGGCAACAGGGAGAGGAGACAGAGAAAGGAAAGGTACCGCCTCCCTGAGCATGTCTTTCTCCAGATACCCCTGCCATTCCCCAGACCTCTTCCTCATCAATCTTCAAACTTCCTCTTGTAAAGCAAGTTCTGGCTCCTGGGCTTCTACCTAGGCCTGGTGGCTTTTAGGGGGTATGCAGGGGTGAGCCCAGGGTCAGAGGAAAAGGTTAAGTCTTGAGATCCCAGGTTCCTGCACCCCCAACCAGCCATGTGCTTTTGTCTCACTGCCAACAACCAGTAAAGCAGGAACACGTTCCCCCCCTTTACGCTACACAGATTTCCTTCCCCGCTTATAGTCCGGTTTCTTCTTCCTAAATGCTTCTAAGAGTTTATCCACCCCCATCCAAATTCTAGAGGGGTTCTCCAGATAAGCCTGGGGAAGCAGGTAACCTAGATGGGGAGGCAGGACAGAGAGCCGCTGAAGGCTGACACCATCCAGTCCTGACCTGTCTCGGTAGAGAATGAGATGGCTTCAGTACAACCAGGAGCATACTTAAGCCGCCAGCGAATGGCTTCCCGGTGTATTTCACAAGAATAGCTACTGGCAACGTGTAAGTAGTGTTGGTACACGGGTCCAGGCTGTACTGCAAGCACAAATTTTGGACATAGGCCACAGTCACCCTCACAATCCCATGGCTTGGAGGAATCAGGTCCAGGTAGAGAAATCCTTACTCAGCCAAACCAAACTACAATCAGAGAAGGGTCCCCGAGTACTCCAGAGCTCTGGGAACAATGAAAAGTGGTAGGGGAGCCCCGAGGTGGGGTTTAGGGTTTTGTCTACCATTCCTGACTGTCTTTCTCCATCCTGCCCCCGCCTCCGGGGTCTCCATTGCCCCTACCTAACCCCACTACTTTCAGCCTAGGAGTAGTTCGGAGTTCCATGGTACCCTCCCTAGAGCGGCTGCCCCCTCGGGCCTCCCCAGAGCCATCAAAAAGTCGCGTAAGGAACCGAGGCCCCGCCCGCGGCAGCAAATCCCCCGCTGTGAAGACGTAGAGCACCGGGTTGACGCTGGAACTGAAGAAAGCCAAGGCTGTAGTTCCAGCGCGCGCCGCCTGGCCCGCCCCGCCGAGCCTGGCCAGGGGTCCTTCCGGCGGAGCGAGCGCGGCCACCGCCTGTAGGAGATTGACCGCGTGGTAGGGAGCCCAGAGCAAGCCAAAGGCCAGCACGATGGCGCTCACCAGACGACCCACCCGCGTGCCTTGCCGCCCCGAGCCCCAGCGCGCTCCCCGCAACCGCGCCAGCGTCACGCCGTAGCAGCCGAGCACGGTCCCAAAAGGCAGGACGAAGGCAGTCAAGGTCTCCAGGCTCAGATGAGCAGCGGCGTGCACCGCCGATGGGTGGCACAGCTGACACACGCGATCACCCCAGAGGTGGCGGTAGACCGCGGCCGGGACGGCGAGCACCAGGGCGGCCAGCCAGACCCCCAGCAGCAAGCGGCGGGCCAGGACCGGGCTGCGCAGTCGGGGAGCCAGGAAGGGCCGAGTGACGGCCAGGCAGCGCTGCAGGCTGAGCAGGCCGGTGAGCAGCACGCTGGCGTACATGCTGAGCGCGCACACGTAGTACACCGCCTTGCAGCCCACCTGGCCCAGGGGCCATGACTGTCGGCTCAGGAAGGCCACAAAGAGCGGCGTGAGCAGCAGCACCGCGCCGTCGGCCAGCGCCAGGTGCAGCACAAGTGTGGCCGCCAGTGGCCGCCCGGCGGTGGGTCGCCAGCCCGCCAAGCTCCACACTACGAAGCCATTGCCTGGCAGTCCCAGCAACGCCGCCAGCAGTAGAAAGGCAGTGCCCGTGGCCCGTGAGCCCTTCCAACTCAGCAGCGTCTCATTCCCAGGCGGACGATAGCAGACAGACATCCTTCTGGCGGGGAGCTGCAAGAATCCACGGAATGGGACATTCAGGATTGGGACAAAGGCCCACACTCCCTCTGATGCTAGATGAGAAGGAACTGTGCCTCCCCCCTTCTCTGCAGCCTGCCTCTCTTCTCTCCAAGAAACCAATTCAAACAGCTCCTTAGAATCCGTGGCTTCTGTCCTCAGTCAGCTAATCTTCCCTGCTCTTGATGTGTTCCCAGAGGCCCCTGGTACCAAGGCACTGGTGTTCCCCAGTTCTACTGTAGACAGTCACTGTCTCCACTTCTGGCCTTCTGCATACCTTCCTTTGTATCCAATCTGTCTTTACATCTCAGTGCTAAGGTGTCTGGTAGGAAGTAAAGGAGAAAGGGCAGATCTACTTACTCAGCTGGAAGAGAACAGCGTTGGGAGGTGCAGAGAGATTTAGGGAGGTGACAGGTGAAGCCAGCTGGCTGCGGTGGATGAAGAACCTAATCCTGCCCCGAGCCTGTCACATTTGCGGAGAGAATGAGTCAAGAAGGGAGAGGGACAAGATGGTGCTCACCCTGGGCCCTCCTTCATCCTACTCCTACCCATCACGACAGGCCCAGGCACGTGGAGGCCAGCCTTCCCAGGAAGCAGGATAAGGCTGAAGAGATGCAGAGAAGACGCTCAGCCAGCGGAGAAGAGCAGGAGTACGGCTCCTCCCACATCTCCCGGCTCCTCCCACATCTCCCGCATCTAACAGCTGCTCCCACATCTCCTGCTGGCCCCAGTCCTTCCAGCCCACCTTCTGCAATGTTTACGTTCTCTAGAGTCCATGGCTTGCAGGCAACAGAGAAGCAGCCCAAACAAGGCGCTGTCCTGGCCACTCTCCCTTTGCTTGTTTCAACCTTCTGTCCTGCGGAGCGGCCTCCTCTGCTTCAGGCTCTTTGGGGGCCTGTCAGAGTCCCCCCCCCCACCCTGCAGCTATTACTCAGTTGCTGGTGACAAGACATGATGATGTGATGCTCAGTCCTAAGGCTATGCATGTAGGTAGAAAGAGCTTACCACCTGGTTTGGGGGTGGAGATCATAACACTCGGGAGGGAAGAGGCATATTAAGATCAGGAAGGGGGGGCTGGAGAGATGGCTCAGTGGTTAAGAGTACTAACTGCTCTTCTGAAGGTCCTGAGTTCAATTCCCAGCAACCACACAGTGGCTCACAACCATCTGTAATGAGATCCGACGCCCTCTTCTGGTGTGTCTGAAGATGGCTACAGTGTACTTACATATAATAAATCTTTAATTTAAAAAAAAGATCAGGAAGAGGAAGGGCTGGTGAGATGGCTCAGTGGTTAAGAACACTTGCTGCTTGACCAGAGGACCTGGGTTTGTTTTCCAGCACCCGTGTTAGGCAGCTCACAACTATTTGGAATTCTAGCTCCATGAATATTCTAACACTGTCTCTGGCCTTCAAACGTCTCTCTCTCTCTCTCTCAAACACACACACACACACACACACCACATCAGGAAGAGGAGAGCAATTCAATGCATGGCATCCCATCACTAGCCATCAGGACCCTGAGGTATACAGAATACCTAAGGCAGAATGATACTAGGGCCTGCGCATTGCAGGAGGGTTGTCCTAGAAGCATTCTACCCCTATAACTTGCCCTTGATTGGCACCTGAAGTGGCCCTGACTGGGGCTCCAGCTGGCGTGAGAAATGAAGCCAGCTAGGTCACAAGCTGTTCAGGCACTTTGTGTTTCTAAGGACTCAGGAAGCTAGGGAGCTAGGAGATTCTGGAAGTTTCCCAGTCAGGAAGACAAGGACTGTGCTCATTTAAGGGGTTTACTAACAGTAAACCTCAGTTTCTTCCACCATGGCTACAATTAACATCAGAAATGAAGCCTTGGACATCAGGACGAAAATAAGGCTGGGGAGAGGCTCAGTCAGCAAAGTTCTTGCTACACAAGTGTCAAGACCTGAGTTCAGCAGCCAGAAACCATGTTAAAGGGGCACATGGTTTGTAATCCTAGTGCTGGCAGATGGAAACAAGTCAGTTTCTAGGGCTCACTGGCCAACTGTCCTAACCAGCATGACAATCTCCAGGCCTGTGAGAGAACTTGCCGAAAGAAAGAAAGAGAGAGAGAGAGAGAGAGAGAGAGAGAGAGAGAGAGAGAGAGAAGAAAAGGTTATGTTACCCAAGGAACAATATCCAAGTCCTCCGGTTTCCATACACATATGTGTTCTCCCTCTTCCTCTCTCTCTCTCTCTCTCTCTCTCTCTCTCTCTCTCTCTCTCTCTCTCTCACACACACACACACACACACACCACAGCTAAAGTCCTGACCACTCCTCTGATTAGTGTAGTGGGGATCATAGCTGGAGATACATTACTAATTAATTAGCAAACCAAAAAAGAAGAGAGTAGTGTCAGTTCATAGATACTGAAGCAGGCATTTCTGGAGAATAAAGCCAGAAAGAAAAATGTTTAGGCAATCCTTCTCCATCCAAGGAGGGGATAAGCAGGAAGGCCAGAGTTCCAGAAAGGATCCTGGTAATGCTGGTTCTGTAGATCAGAATCCAGCCTTTCCTCTCATCATTCCCAGACACACTGGTCCACCTTTCATTATCTCCAGGTCTCTTCCTCAGGTTTAGCCCAGGCTTTTCCAAAGACTGCAGTTTATAACTTTCCAGTAGGTGGCAGCAGTCAGCAGAGCTCCCATAGAATGCCCCGTCTCTGGGAATGTGGGCCCGAAACTGTTCTAACATGGTTCTAAAACGAAGATCAGTTCAAGGTGGCCAATCTGGACTACGAAGTTAAACTGTATTTGGATAAGGGACGGGGGATCAAATATCTAACTTCATCCTTCGCATCTCTAAAGAGACACAAACTGCTGTAACTTCGGCTACTTCTACCACTCCACATAGGCTCCTCCTTCTCTTAGACTTGGCTCCTCCTTCTCTTAGACTTTGCTCCTCTTACTGACCAGGCAGGGGGGCAGAGTCCACGCTTGACTCATCTCTCACTTTACCGGGGCTGAGATCTCAGCTTTACACAAAAAAGCAAGACGTTAGTCTCCGAACAACAGAGAAGCATTCAGCCCCAAAGCAACAGGGAGGCGACTCACCTTTTCACCCTCTGTCATGGAGTACTTCTCAGCCTTGAACCCCAACGGCCTGCTAAGGTGATTTCTAACCCTTGCCACTATACTTAAATCCTAGGGATACAGGCAGACAAGGCAAAACAGCCCCTGAAAGACTCACTTCCCTGCCTCTCCGGATTTCTCTGACTCTTAAACTACTGTTTTGTTCTCCCTCTAAATCTCTCCTCTGGATCTGTAAACCTAGACCTTCTAGCCACCCAACCCCCCATCATTATCACCAGGTTTGCCAACACCCTCCTTATACCTTCTGGTGTTTTGTTCCCATCAGGTCAGTATCCACTATGAGCTCTGAGTTAAGTCGTAGGGTCTGGAACTCAGCTCCTCCACCTCAGCGACCCTTCCGTGTCTGTGATCATAAGAGGACAGTCCGGAAAGGACTGACAGCTGCCACCCGCCAGGAACTGCTAGATAAGGTAAGTGGTCAAGCTTCTGGGTTCCTGGAACAAGTCAGTTATGGGACTCAATGATAGTGGGATTGGGGAGCAGGAAGTGTGCAGGCTATATGATTGTCACCCCTTCAGTAGTGACCTATGTTGCATTTGAGTAAATTAGTCTCCAAGTAGTAGGCTTTCTTTGGCAGAGAAATAGTAGGTGTAAGAAGGGCTGGAGAAATGGATTCAGAAATCATGGCGATTTGTATGTTTTTTTCGTAGTGCTAGGAATCAAAACTCTAGGCAAGGGCTCTGCCATTGATTTAAATTCCCAGCCCTTGATTTCTATAAAAAAAGCCAATTTCAAATCCTGGTTTTGTTACTTTTTAGCTGTCAAACATTGGGAAATTATTCAACCTATCAAAACCTGTTGTTTTGTTTTTGAAACAGGCTCTCACTTTTTAGCTCAGGCTGACCTTGAACTCAGAATAGAATCCTCTTGCATCAGGCTTCCAAACACTGAGATTAAAGATGCATGCCACAAGACCTAAAAAAACGTTTTCAATGTTGGGCATTAAACCCAGGTCTTCCAGCATACTAGGCAAACAAGTTACTTCGAAAGCACACCTCCAGCCTTCGGTTTGTCTACACAAGGGAATAACAAACCATCTTTTATGATTACTGAATAAAGGTAAAGTCCTTATAGATGTTTGACAGACACTGGAGAGGGGATGCATCTCGGCTCTTATCTTAATGAACTCAACAGACAACTTGAGCAGATGTTTATTTAACAATCTAGTAAGTAAAGCTAAGCAGAATCCTCCAGAGATTGGAGTGGGCTGCCCTAGGATGGAAAGCAGCCTAGGAGTTATGTTGTGCTAGCTGGTATTGTCTTGAGGTTAGGTGGCTTTCTTTCCCAAATCACGGTGGACTGGGCCTTCCTTTTGGAGTATTTTCTCATGTGGTCCCCACAAAAAGAGGTGTAGGAATAGAGAGATAGCTCAGCAGTGAAGAGCGCACACTGCTCTTATAGAGGACCCGGGTTGAGTTCCCAGCACCCACCTGGTGGCTCACAACCACGTAACTCCAGCTCCAGATAATCCAATGTCCTCTTCTCCGTGCATTCACACATACATACCTCACACACAAACACAATTTAAAAATAAAAATTTAAAGGAAGCGGTGTCAACCCACATGTCAAGTGATGTGAGGTCATGTCTAAGATTCACACCCTCTGTTAATGTTTACATGTTGGTCAAAACCCTGCTGCCTCCATTTCTGGTGCAGCATCAAGGATGTTTAGTCACAAGAGTTCTATCAGAAGGCACAGCTACTTAATGCAACTGTTGCTTTCCTTAGTTACCTCATGCCCAGCTCCCTCTCTACAGGGTGGTCAAGGGTATCTGATTCCTAGGAGAGGTGGAGGCTGTAGAAGCTACCCTTAAAATCGAAGTAGAGCGGCACACCAATCAGATGTTTTAGACCAGCACACCTTGTGTTTGTTCCTCAAGAGGGCCTTACAGGAGCCAGTCGGAGCCCTTCCTGGTCATCTTGACTGTTTATGCCCAGCCAAAGCCTTTTCTCACCCTATTGTTCCTAGCCTCACTGACTTAACCCTAACGTTCCTTCTATGGCTCACAAGTTTGCACTTGGCAAAGAGTTTCACTTGGCCCCAGAAAGGTTAAATGGTGCTAACTTTGAAAACAGTTGTAGAGAACAGGAAAGCGTAGGAGGACACTGTAGATAAGACGGGTTTCATCTGGACAGATTTGGAGTCAGGGTCCAAACTCCTGAAGTCTGGTTTTAAACTTCTGGACTCCAGTAATCCCCCTGCCTCTGCCTCCTGAGCAGCCAGGAATGTAGGTGTGCTACCACTTTCAGTTATGATTGATTTGTCATTCAGTTCCAGTAGGAGTGGCTCAGACAGGAGCAGGAGTAGGTAAACTGGAGCAAAAGGAAAGAGAAAGGTCTGCTCCGTGAGGGTCCATCAACCCCTGCCATTTCTGCTCGGTGGTGATGGTCGCACACACCTTTAATCCCAGCACACGGAGGCAGAGGTCGGTAATCTCTTGAGTTTGAGGCCAGTTTGGTCTACAGAGCAAGTTCCAGGCCAGCCAGGGCTACACAAAGAAAGAAACTACCACTTTTAGAAAAGATGAGATGAAGTGCTCATGTCTACAATCCCAGGACCCAGCAAACTAACATAGAATTTCTAAGTTTGGGAGCACACTGCACTATACCAACACCCTGTCTCATTCCCCCCTTCCTCCACCCCCACCCCACCCCCCCCCCAAAAAAAAACCCCAAAAAACAGGGAAGATGGCAAAATGCCTGGAAGTAGAGCTGACGTGCCAACCAGTATCTGAGGCTGAGGGGCATGGGCTAAGGCTTGACCTCTCCTCCTGCCACTTGTCACTGCCAGGTAGTAGAGACCTTGCTGCTAAGAGGAGTGCTAACGCTGGTCCTGGAGGAGGATGGGACTGATGTGGACAGTGAGGACTTCTTCCAGCTGCTGGAGGATGACACATGCTTGATGGTGCTGGAGCAGGGCCAGAGCTGGAGCCCCAAGGTGAGAGGCCCACAGTGGGGCTGCTTAGGTCTCCTCTCCTTTCTGGTCCTCCCAGGCTTCTTCCCTAGCCTAGCACTGGCATTGGGGGCAGAGGCACTGCGGAGTTACGAAGGACATCAGCTATGAGACGATATTGGGAAGACAGATCCAGCCCTGGCAGGATTAGCGGTAGATGTCAGGGTATGAGGGCAGGTCCACTTCAATGATGGGATGTCCCACAGAGTGGGATGTTGTCATACGGCCTAGGACGGGAGAAGCCAAAACACAGCAAGGACATCGCCCGCATCACCTTCGATGTGTACAAGCAGAATCCTCGAGACCTCTTTGGCAGCCTCAATGTGAAAGCTACATTCTACGGGCTCTACTCCATGAGCTGTGATTTTCAAGGAGTTGGTCCTAAAAGAGTACTCAGGTCAGAGACCAACATGTTATACAACCCTAGAGTTCAGTTCAACCTCTCAGACCCACATATCCAATGAGCTCTCCCTTATGAACCCCCAACCCTAAGCATCCAGCCCCCGGCCTCTCTCAGCTTCCCTTAACTATCTAATCTCATCTCTGCCCTCCAGGGAGCTCCTTCGTTGGACTTCCTCACTGCTGCAAGGCCTGGGCCATATGCTGCTGGGCATCTCATCGACCCTTCGCCACGTGGTAGAGGGGGCTGATCAGTGGCAGTGGCACCGGCAGAGTCACCTCCATTCATAATGAGATTGTGCTTTGAGTCCGTGCTGAAAGACTGCTTCCATGTGACACATGAGGGTATTAAAGGGCATCATCAGGTCTCAGGGTCTGCAGTGTACCCTAGGTAACCAAGCTGATTCCTTCTTAACAGATCAGCACACTGCCTTGGTCCTCTAGCCTGCACATCTTCCTGAAGAATGCTACCTACCTTCTGTCCATTTCCGCCTTCTGCTTACCCTGCAGAACTACAACCTTGTCCCCTGGCATCCTGATCCCGCTGTCACTGATGCTTTATCCAGGTTCTTACTGATGCCTATCCCTAAAATCCTGCAAACCAACAGTAACTGTCCCTAGCTTTACCTCAAGATACCGTTCCCCTAAAAAAATAAAAATATTTCCAACAAAAATACAAAAGTCTTTATCAGTATGTTTTGGGGGCGGAGAGAGAATGACAGACGGACATAGAGATTAACAGGATCTGGCTGCCACAGTCCAGACTGGCCTTGAATTCCTGATATTCTTGTTTTACCCTCCGGAACAGTAGGTTTACAGTTTTGTGTATGTTACTACATCTGACTCCAATTTAAATCAGGAAGGACAAGCATGTCCTCCTCCCTCCCGTTAACACCTATCCCAGCTGCCAGGCCTCAGTCTTCAAGTATAGAGTTCAATGCCCGCCTCCGCTTGGCCACAGTACTTTGCTGCTGTTCCCAAGCTCCTGGCCTCTTCAAGAAGGTAGTCAGGGCCACATTTCGAGCAACATGGTGGCCAAAAGGATCTTGAATCAACTCCTGGTTCTTCTCTCCTGCAAAGAGAACCACTCATATTTAGCAACACCCATGCTCAAAGACAAACTCTACTTGAGGTAAAGGGCCCTCCATTTTCCCTCAATGCTGGCCCAAAATAGGAATAATAACATCTCACCCACTAAAGCATGAAAGTCAGATAAAGTAAGAGACCGCACAACATCTCTGCAGAGTGCAGAAGCAGGCCTCTGAGAACTCAGAAGCAGACCACATTTTTGAAATCTGCTAAACTAATCAGCTACCAGGTGCAGAAGGAGCCTGGAAACTACCCAAGGGCAGCGGCACTCACCCAATTCAGCAGCGATTTCCTTCCGAGCCCCCAAAGCTGCTCCACTCCAGATGGCATCTAAGACACGGCTGCCATGGCGGCTACAGGCAAGAGCCACGTACTGTCCCTGAATTGAGACAAGTAAGGTAAAGTCCCTCCAGGCAAGTACAGGGAAGTGTGTTCTGGGAAAGGAGAAATGACTTCAGAAGCCCTGAGAGGCACAATTTAAACAACAGAGGAACTATGCATTCTGCCTCCAGCTCTCAGGTCCAGTCCTGAGATTGGCAGCTCACTTCTCTAAAGCAGCAATGGAAGGACCAGAGCAGAAGTCTAACCTTTAGGGTCTTCAGCACACGACGACGCTGCTTGTGTGTCACTGAGGGGCTAGTCAGGATGGCATCAAATACATGAGAGCCAGCAGGACTTTGGGCCAGAGTCACAAGTTGGGGTCCGGTCAAGGCACTCAGACTTCGAAGTACAAGTCCAGGGTTGGAAAAATACAGCAAGTGCTGGAGCAGTAGAGACCCAAGTACTGTCACTTCCCTCAGAGCTCTGGTTGTGGCCATTTCTACCTGGGAGTACAGTCATAGGGAATTAGGAAGCAGATGGAGGACCTCATCCCTAGGCTACTGCACCCTTTACAAAGGGGTCAGAAGTCTCATCTTAACCCAAGGGGTTTCCCAAGCCCTAAGAAGTCTGGCCCCCAAATAGTCCTATCTTACCTGATGTTCTGCAGGCACCGCCCCCTCCTCCTCCATCAGTTCATAGTATACCTCATAGGCCAATAAAGAAGCAAAGAGAGGCACACAGGCTACTTGCCGGGATGGGGGCTCTGCACAGTGAAATGCCTGGACAGGAAGACAAAGCATAATGACTCTTGGGATGGATCCCATGTCCAACACCATGATTTTCTAGACAGAGGAGATCTGATCAACGGGAAAGGATGCCCCATGACTGCAGTCTCGCCTGCTTTCTTCTCCCTCCCAGCCTCTGCACTCATAACAGGGATGAAATTCATTTATCCCTCAAAGCTCTGTAAGTTCTGGAGAATAAATTTCATTTCAGGGCTGTTCTTAGACTCATCCGTCTCCGTATCTATAACCCCCTCAACACGAATCCTCCCACATCCAGATTAGACAGATCCCGACTAGAGAGTTAGGTCAGAAGGGCATGGATGGGCTGCTAAGTAACACCTGCTCACCTCAAATAACAGCTGCAAGACCTGGGCTTGGTGAGTCCCAACCCTACGGCAAGCTTCCACCAGGGCGACAACCACCCCAGGGTGGCCCCGGGCCAGCACCGCTTCCAAGGCAGGGCTCAGCTCCTCAAACACAAGGGACAGCTGAGAGAAGACATGAATTGAAGAACAGTTGACAATCAATTAGTGGTTTCCTATAAAGTTAATCAGAAAGACTTCCTACTAAAAAATATCTAGAGACATAAAAAACACTGTCAGCATCAGATTGTTCACTGTGCTGTGCAAAACCCAGGAGACGACAGCCGTGGAGGAAGCAAACTACCAGGGAAGACTGAACAGTTCCTTCTGTAGACGTCGGGGAGAACCAAGGGCAAGGTGGGCCAGAACTAGACCCGCCCTTCTACTCCATGTGCCAAGCCAATGGCCACAGGAAAAGCTACGGTTTCCATTTCAGTGCTCCTGTGGATTCAGAAACAGGAAGCAAGCCACAGAACTTTCTAGCTATAAACTTGAACTTAGCCAACTGGCAGTCAGATCTGAGAAGCTAAAACCAAGCTCTAGGACAAGGGTACCTCCACCCTAATCTCTGAAAAACACCAAAGAATAACTTCGCATGGGTCCTACTAGGTAGTAAACTGTCAGAGAAGAACAGAGACAAGGACACAATAAAATAAGGCCCCAAAGCAGGGCACTGGTGGTGCACACCTTTAATCCCAGCACTTGGGATGCAGATATAGGTGGATCTTGTTGAGTTCAAGGCCAGCCTGGTTTACAGAGCAAGTTCTAAGGCTACAGAGAAACCCTGTTTCGAAAAACCAAATAATAAAAAAAATAATAATAGTAACATACATACATACATACATACATACATACATACATACATTCATACGGCCCAATGATTAAGAATAGCAGAAAGAGACCCAGGCCATGTTTCCAATTTACCAGCTCAGGGGAAGTGACTGCATCCAGTAAGCGCTGCAAAGGGAAGTTAGCAATGGGATGCTCGGCCAAGGAATCCAGCTGACCCTGGAAGTGATCCTTGAAGAGGCGCTGGAGCCTCTCTGGCTCTAACACCAGCAGCACCTGCTCCAAGAGTCTAGAGCTCGTCTGATCCCGAAGAAACAGGAGTAGAGGGCTAGAGGTCAGAAGAACGAGACGAGGGCTAAAGAGTGGCTCTGTGGTTAATAGTCCTTACTGTTCCTGCAGAGGACCCAGCTTCACAGGCCCCTCGGGCCCTCCACTGCCCTCCTCCACAAACATAGTGTGCATACATATACACAGGCTTATACAAGTGAAGTAAGAATAAATAAGGTCTTTTTTTTAAAGTGCTGGGTTTGGTGGTGTACACCTTTAAGCCCAACATTCAAGAGGCAGAAGCCAATGAGTTCAAGGCCAGTCTAGTCTATATAGTGAGTTCTAGGCCAGACAGTGCTACATAGTGAGACTCTGTTTCACACAGAAAAAGGATGAGACTGGGGCTTGAGAGATGGCTCAGTGGTTAAGAGCATGTACTTGCCGCTCTTGCAGAGGACCCAAGAAGTTCAGTTCCTAGCACCCACAAGGCAGCTGGCAACTATCTGTAACTTCAGTTCTGACACCCTCTCTGGCCTCTATTGGCACTGCACACATGTGGTATACATCATGCATGTAAGCACAACTTCATAAACATAAAATATAAATAAATTGTAAAATAAAACTAAGTGAGGTATGGCTGGCTTTATTCCTAGCACCCGGGAGGTAGAGGCAGGAGGATCTTTGTGAGTTTGAGACTGGCCAAGGCTACACAATGAGACTGTACCTCCCAAGTGGTGGGATTATAGGTGTGTGCCACCGCCTGGTGATAAATATTTTTGGGGAGAAGGTAAAAGAGTGTAAACTTCACCTGGAAATAGCTACACCACATTATCTCACTCATCTCAGACAATACCCCTAACTGTGGTGACCCCTGAAGACATAGTCACACCTGCCACCTGCTGAAGAATTCCGAGAACTCAGGTAATCAATGACTGCATCACAGAGTTGGGCACAGTGCTGAGGTAATTTGTGATGGAGGACTTGTAAGGCCACTTGAAGACAAAAGCTGGAGATCTTGTCGGTGATAAATACTGTAGGAAAAGGCAGAAATAATGTAATACTCTGTCCTAAACCCAGATTACCTGTCCAACCTCAAAGCTCAGCCAACAAGGAAGACTATATATACAAAAATGTCAACAGAGAATGCCTTATAGCATTAAACCTGACAAGTGTTAAGATAGGAATGACCCGATATGAAGGTCCTGCTTGGTGGACATTCCCAGAGAAGACCCTAGACTCTTTTCCTACTTCCCTTCTGCCATGGTTCCTCCTGACTGTCCACTTGATGGGATTTACAGTCACCATGGAAACTATATTCTGCGCATTTCCGTGAGTTTCTAGAGCAGGTCAATGCAGGTGGGCAGACCCACCCACATGTGGGCAGCACCATCCCATGAGCGCAGCATTTATCTACCACTGTAGCTTCTGCTGTGATAATCCCTGATATAAGACTATACCCTCTAGCTGTGGGTCTAACTTTTTCTTCCTTAGGTCACTTTGGTTGGGTATTTGCCTCCGAAACATGTAAAGTAATTAATACATCTTTTTACCAGCAATGTCCTTCAGAAAGCAGGTGCTCAGGTCCTGAAGGCGATTCAAGAAGGTTTTAGGAACCTCAAAATCAGTTGGTTTACATTCCCGAGCTGAGGTCCTCTGTGATTCTGAAGAAAGACCAAGACGGTGACCAACAGTGAGCTCACAGCTAGCCAAATAGGAAGAAGAGCTCCACAAAGAACAGGGGCTCAGCCTGGAGATGCGGGACGGATGTGAGCGTCTCCAGTGGAGGAGGAAAACAGTCTTTCATTTTTTTCCCCCAAGGATCTTTAACTCCCTTCCCTATGGTCCAGGGCTCATATTTCTCAGCCAGGATTTATAGCGTACCAAAGTCAGACTTCACCTATACTCTCTAACCTCATTCTCCAGTATTTTTAAATGTAGGTTACATCCTATGACTACAACATGAAACAAAGTTAGTGGTCTCAATTAGCATTTTTTATTTTAACTTTCTTTATATGCATTACATCCTATCGGTTTCCCACCTCTCCCCCTCCCCTCTCCCCCAGATCCACTCCTTCTGTTTCTCTTCAAAAAACAAAACAAACAGGCCTCCCAGGGATCTCAATCAAACATGCAGAACAAATTACAGTAAGACAAGACACAGATCCTCATATCAAGGGTGGATGAGGTCACCCGATAGGAGTAGAAGGGTTCTAAGTGTAGACAAGGGTTAGAGATATCCCCCACTCCCACTGTTTGGAGTCCCACAAGAACTCCAAGCTACACAATAATGTATAAGCAGAGGGCCCAGCTCAGATCTATACAGGGTCGCTGATTATTACCCCAGTCTCTGGGGGCTCCTATGAGCCTGAGTAGTTGATCTGTGGGTCATGTTCTTGTGGTGTCCTCAATCCCTCTAGCTCCTAGAATCTTTCTTTCTCCTCTTCTGAGGAGTTCCCCTGGCTTTGACTGTGGGTCTCTGCACCTGCTCCCGTAAATAATTGACATTTTTTTTTTAAATAGAGAATAAAATTTAAAAAGAAAGAAAATATCAGAAAAAGAGGTAGCATGTGGAAAGGGTATCTATCTCTTTCTGAACGTTTGCTTGGAGCCAACCTTCACACACAAGTCACATTAGAGTTAAAAACAAACTTCCCAGCCAGATGTAAAGGCACATACTGGTAATTTCAGTATTAGAGAGGCTGAGGCAGAAAGTCAATAAATTTGACACCAGCATGAACTTACATAATAAGTTCAGACCAACATGTGCTACACAGTAAGTAAGACCTTGTCCAAAAAACAAAGCAGCCGGGCATGCTTGCCCACGCCTTTAATCCCAGCACTTGGGAGGCAGAGGCAGGTGGCTCTCTGAGTACAAGGCCAGCCTGGGCATGGTAATACAAGCCTGCAATCCCAGCACTCGGAAGGTAGTAGCAAGCCACAGCATCAAGGCCAGCCTGTGCTACATTACAAGTCAAAAGTCAGCTGGGCTACACGGGAGACACTGTCTCAAAAGAAAATATCAGGGCCAGGAAGGTTATGATAAGGGTGATTGCTACCAAGCCCCACGACCTGAGTTCAATACACAGAACCCACACGATGGAAGGGGAGAACCGACTCCCACAAGCTGTCCTCTCCCCTCCACACAAACACTGCAGAAGACACATACATTCGAGTGTGTACACATGCCCAGGCATATTTTTAACCTTTAAAAAAAAAAATGAGTTTCTTACTGTGAGTTGTGGAAATAAAAATGTGAAATTCATTGCTTCCCCCCGGGCCTATGGTAGTAGCTGTTCCTGGAATGTAAGTACGTCCATCCTTACTAGGCACACTATTCTTTTTGACCTTCCTGGTTCTGTCCCAAGGCTCTGCTAATTCTTCATGGTCAGGCTCCACTCTTCTGCTTACTGGCTTCTGAACTTCCTAACCGCTCCTGCTCACCAGGCCGTCTTCCCTTTCTTACAATACTTACCAGATGACTGGGAGCCACGGGGCTTAACCCTCTCAGACTCCAGAAGAGTACCTCCCAACACCTGCAGCAGAGTTCTGACCAGGAAGCTGCCATGTGTGTCTCCACAGAAGAAAAGAAAATCATCACACACTTCAGCGGCTAGTCCCAGGACTAGCTCCTCCAGAGTCTGTGAAGGACCATCCTCCTCCTCTTCCTCCTCCTCTGCCCCTGCAGGACTCCTCAGCAATCGAGGTAGCTGCAGTAAAGCACTCTGTAATACGTGGACCCCACACCGATGACAGGCCACGAAGCGCAAGTTGGGGCGCAGAGCGGCCCACACTCGACACAAGGGTTTCAAAGGACTGAACCCCAAAAGCTCCTGCAGCATTTCACTGCCAGTCCTGTTCGTGGCCAAGGCTAGAGCCTGAGCCTCCACTTCCTTCAAAATATTGCGCGCCATCAACTCTGAAAAAACAAGGTCATAAATAAACCGTTAGACTGAGAGGATAAGACTTACCCATCACTTAGCCAAGAACTCCCCGGGGAGCCCTCTGAAAGTTCCGTGTGTGGGTTTTACACGTAATCCACGGCGTAGCTGCCCCTACCTCGTTCTTCGGCGGCGTCGGGAGCCACTTTCAACGCTGACAGCGCCCGTCGGAAATATCCGAGAGCCTCCGGGCTCAGGTGCGGGAGAGCCTCAGGGGCCTGTTCCGCACGCGCCGCTGCCGGCAACCGGTGACAACCATCGCGGCCGGGAGGGGGACGCCCCGAACCCCGGGCCGCGCGTCCCCGCCGGCCGGCACCTGAGAACTGGCGCCGCGCTTTATGAGCGGAACGCGGGCCCAACCCCATGAGTGCTTTGGAACCAGGTGTTCACGCTTCCCGGGTGCAGCTCCCACAACCGCCGGCGCGCTCCTGACGCAAGGAGACGTCACGAGTCTGCGACGGGGAGGCGGGGCGGGCTTGATGGGCGTGGCTGCAGGTCGCCCTTCCCCATTTGCGGGTTCCACCCCGGGTGTGAGCCTGGAACTTCGTTCTTTATCAGCTTCTCCCGCACCTGGACTTCCATCGAGGCACGCCCTCCAACGTAGCAAGAATCAAAGTTCTCGAACTTTGGTCTGGAGATTTGGGCAGAAAGCTCAGAAGCTGCTGCGTCTGTCTCAGGTAAGGCTCTGTCCACTTACAGTTCAGGGCTTCGCGGTTCTCCGTGGGACTGGTCAGGTAACTAGAACTCCAGGAAGCCCTGGACTCTTCGTGGACATACCCTGTTAGACTGCCTCGCCAAAATCCCCACCAAGTTAGCCCCACTCAGGGGTTCGTAGTCGTACTGTGTGTAGTACTGGCCTGAGACGTTGACTCAGTTACCCTTCTGTGAAATTTCTCTCCCCTCAAAATAGTCCAAGCTTAACAGCCCCTTCTAGCCCTCACAGAGACCTGCCTCAGCACACAATCTACCGGATTCCTTCCAAGCGACTCTTTACCTCCACAGATATCCCCTTGATGAGAGTCATGGTGGCGTCTATGAAGGGCCAAGTGTGTGTGGTAACTGGGGCCTCCAGGGGTATTGGCCGTGGCATTGCCTTACAGCTATGCCAAGCAGGTGCTACAGTTTACATTACTGGCCGCCATCTGGACTCCCTTACAGCTACTGCCCAGGAGGTAAGTGACCAACTGAGTTAATCACTCTGATTACTATATCCTGTCCCCAGCAAATCGTTAATGTTTTCTGAGTACCATAAATAATGTAGGATTGACTTTTTCTACCAAATGAGTTTAATGGGAAGAAAAATCTTTGTTTGAGAGTTTCAGGTTTTGCAAAGAAAAAACATTTGGGCTGGTAGCTTCCTCTAATTTAAGCAAGACTTGTTGAACTGTATGTGTTTACTCTTTTTTTTCATTTTGGGTTTTTTTTTTTTGGTTTTATTTTTGTTTTTTGATACAGAGTCTCTCTACATTTCTAAATGGCCCTTGCTGCCCTAGAACTCACTGTGTAGACTCAGGCTGCCCTCGAACTTGCAGAGATCCTCCTGCCTCTGCCTCCTGAGTTCTGGGATTAAAAGTGTGCCCCACCACTTGAGGTGGTTTTTATTTTGGATTCATTGATGTTTCGCCTGCATGTATATCTGTGTGAGGGTCTTAGATCCTCCATAGTTGTGGGGGAGAATTGAACCTGGGTCCTCTGGAAGAGCAGCCAGTGCTCTAACCAATAAGCCATGTCTTCAGCCCTCTTGAGGTGATCTTGAACAAGTCTTGAATAGAAATTAGGTAAGGAAGTTATGAAAACCACTCCCAGCTACCTAAGCAAAAGGCAAAGGCCAGAGAGGGAACAGTAGTTCTTAGAGGCCATCAGAGGGGCTGAGGCACAGGTTAGAGGATGTGCAGACCTAGGTTTGATCCTGAGCACTGGAAAAAAATACAAACAAAATAAACCAGCCAGGGCTTCAGAGTGGGACTCTGGGGGGGGGGGGGTGGTGCCAGTATGGCATGCATGCCTATATAGCCCAGCACTGGAGACATTGTGCCAGGAGGATTTCAAGTTGAAGGCCAGCTTAAGCTATGTAATAAGAAAGACCCTATCCAAAAAGGTTTTAGGCTTTAGTTGGCTTCGATTGGCGATCCAGTTTGAGGTTGATTTAAAATGTTCGTGTTTTAGATCATTCACACTGACTAGATTGTGAAGTGACTTAAGGAAAAAACCATGAGATCAGGTGAGCACTTAGAAGGCATTGCTGTGGTTTGAGCAAAACAGGAGCAGGACCCTGAGCTCGCCTCTGGACAATAGGTACTCTAACCCCTCTGAAGCTGGTGGGAGGGTCACACTTTCAGAGGTGAGGCAGAATCGGAAGTGGTGGTACTTTGTGCCTAATAGCTTCGATTTTTCACGATGGAGCCAGAGCGTTGGTTGAGTGAGGGAAAGAGCTAGGGCTGTTAAGAATTCCTAGTGAGCCGGGCAGTGGTGGCGCACGCCTTTAATCCCAGCACTTGGGAGGCAGAGGCAGGCGGATTTCTGAGTTCGAGGCCAGCCTGGTCTACAGAGTGAGTTCCAGGACAGCCAGGGCTACACAGAGAAACCCTGTCTTGAAAAACCAAAACCAAAAAAAAAAAAAAAAGAATTCCTAGTGAGCAGCAAGAGAGTCAGGAAGGTCAAAGAGGATGTCACCTCTCTCTGAGAGTGGACGCCACGCCTCAGCTCTGGCTTGGGGCTTGCAGAATAATTACTAAGTAAAGTCTTGCATATGGTAGCCCTCAGTAAATGCTGATGTTAAACCTGAGATCCGATCTACCTTAGTCTGTTGTGGAAGGTCCCACTAGGTGAGATTCCTAAAAACAGACACCAGAGGGAGCCATTGCATGCCATGTCCCAGCTGTTTGCCCGAGTCCTGAGCTCTTAGTTCCTAAACTCACTTGTATTAGGGAAACACTACTGTGAACTCACACTCGCTGTTCCTCCCCAGGCACAGTCCCTTGGGGGCCGGTGTGTACCAGTGGTGTGTGATTCAAGCCAGGAGAGTGAAGTGAAAAGCCTGTTTGAGCAAGTAGCTCGGGAACAGAAAGGTCGACTCGATGTTCTGGTCAACAATGCCTTTGCGGGTGTCCAGGTAACCTTTTAACTCGGTCCAGCTCTACACCCCAAACCCACCCTTGAGTCCTTATCTTCATTTGTAGTCCCATTAACCAGCCCTTTCTACCTTTTTGCCAGTCAATCACCCTGCATATGTCTTCTAGGCAATCCTGGACACCAAGAACAGGCCATTCTGGGAATTTCCTGCCTCCGTTTGGGATGAAATAAACAATGTGGGACTCAGGTGCGAGCTTCACTGCCAGAGCCTAGGCTCCTCTTGTTCAGTAGCCCCAGAGCCTGGGCCTTTTCCTAAAAGGACTTTCCCCTCTGGCTTCCCCATCTCCTTCATTGCCCTTCCACTCTGTTTGTCCCACTTAATTCTGGAGAAGTCCCATGCCTGTGCGTTTGCACCTAAGAAAATCACCTAAGAATATCATTTTTTTTCCCATGTGTGTGTTGTGGGTGTGTGGGTATGTGTGTATGTTGTGGGTGTGTGTGGTGTGTGTGTTGTGGGGGTGGGTGTGAGTGTGAGTGGGTGTGTTGTGGTTGTGTGTGTGTGTGTGTGTTGTGGGTGTGTGGGTGATTCTGTGCCCACCACGGTGCATGCAGAGATCTGATGAGATTCATGCCTGAGCTCGGCTTTCCAGGCTTGCACAGGAAGCAGCCTCTCCTACTGAGCCACCTCAGATAGCCTGCAAATGGCAATTTTTACTTTGTCTCAATGTGTCTTTTTGGTTTGGTTTTTGAGACAGGGTTTCTCCGCTTAGCTTTGGCCGTCCTGGAGTTCTCTCTTTAGACCAGGCTGACCTTGGACTCAGAGGTATTCCTGCCTCTGCTTCCCAAGTGCTGGAATTAAAAGCCTGCACTACCTCCCAACCCAGGTTTTTCTAACAAGATGGCAGCCTTGTTAGTCCCAGAAGGAAGGATTCTCTCAGTGTTGCACACGGCCCATGGGCTATGTTTTAAAAAATGGTTAGGAGAGCTCAAATGATTAAAAGGATGGACCAGCTAATGTAGCATGTATGTGCTCCTGTCCATTCTGATCTCTCCACACGTGTCATTATCCTTCCTTCTCATTCATTCTCAGCACAACTGCCCTCTCCATCCCTCACCCTCTCATCGAGTTCTCTCTTCCCCAGTTAGTCCTGTCACTTGTTTCCTGTTACCCTCTCCACTTCCCACTTCCTTAGAGCACTTCCTCCCTGAATAATTTTAAACCTAGGATCCACTTGTGAGAGATAATATGGTATTTGCCTTTCTGAGTCCAGCTTCCTTTGCTTAATGGTTTCCAGTGCCAGATGTGGTAGTGAACGACTTTAATCCCAGGACTCAGGAGGCAGAGGCAGGCAGATCTCTGTGAGTTTGAGGCCAGCCTGGTCCACTTGTATCAAGACACCCAGGGCTATGTAGAGAGACCCCTGTTTCAAAAATAGTAACCACAATAATAATTGTTTTTCAGTTATATCCATTCTCCTACAAATGACATGGTTTCATTTTTCTTTTTGTCCCATTAATTTGCTTATTCACTTCACATCCCAGTTGTTCCCCCACCCATTTCATTTTTCTTTACAGCTGTATAAAATTCCGTCTTGTATCTGAACCACCTTCTCCACTCCATTTATCCACCCATTAGTGGATGGACATCTAGGTTGGTTCCATCTCTAGACTATTGTGAATAGGTCAGCTGTAGAAATGCAAATCTCTGTGTGGTTTGTTGGCTTAGAGCCCTACCCAGGAGTAGGGTGGCAGGGTTATATTCTATTTGTTTTTGAGAAATCCCCGTCCGTCTGTACGTCCATGCATCCGTCGGGCAGCATGCCTTTACATTCTCAGCAGCAGTGAATAGGACTCCTCTTTTACCACACCATCACTGGCGCTTGTGAATTGTTTTCTTGATGAAAGCCACTCTGACTAGGAATCTGAAAGTAGTTTTAATTTACATTTCCCTCTTGGCTATGGTTAGTGACCATTTTCTGGGTATTTATTTGGCTATTTGCATCTCTTATTTCGAGAACTTTCTATTGAGCTCATCTGCTCATTTTGTTACACAGTTTTTTTTCTTTTTTTTTTTTAAAGATTTATTTATTTATTATATTTCAGTACACAGTAGCTGTCTTCAGGCATTCCAGAAGAGGAGGTCAGATCTTGTTATGGATAGTTATAAGCCACCATGTGGTTGCTGGGATTAGAACTCAGGACCTTCGGAAGAGTAGTCAGTGCTCTTAACCTCGAGCCACCTCTCCAGCCCTTGTTGCACGGTCTTATCTAGCCCAGGCTGGCCTCAAACTCACTGTGTAGCCAAGGGTGTCCCTGAGTTCCCGATTCTCCTGCCTTCACCTCCACGGTGCTGAGATTAAAAGTTTGTCCCATGAACCCAGCTGACCAGATACATGGCTTAACACACCCCTGAACATCTCTTATTTACAGTACAAGAACCCCCTCATTATATGTCATGCATATTCTCTCTTGTCTACCATTAATTGTATCAGGCTTTCCCTTGGAATTGCCTATGCCTGATTCCCCAGGTCTTCGGCTATTGCTATGCAGCCTCTATGCTGACCAGGGATTCTGAGGACTTGGGAAGCAACTGAACCAGCATTCACACAGTTCATTCCCTCTTCTTCCTCTTTCCTGATCCCTCCTAGAGGCCACTACTTATGCTCTGTGTATGCGGCGCGGCTGATGGTGCCAGCTGGCAAAGGACTCATCGTGATTATCTCCTCCCCTGGGGGACTGCAGCATATGTTCAATGTCCCTTATGGTGTGGGCAAAACTGCGGTAAGGACCAGGCACAGGAGTTGGGGAGGTATACAACAGTGCTGACGGTTGGCACAGTCCACAGTTGCCAGAGTAGTAAGACTGGTGACCTTCATCTCTCTCTCTGTCCCATGCACCGATCGTTCCTTTATGTGGACCTCCCTCCATCTGCCAGAGTAGGTATCAAATGTGGGAAGATGGTGACAGAAACATCAGGGTTCTTGAGAAGGATGTGGGCCTGGAGTATCCTCTTGGACTCAGAGGAAGGGCGGGTGGGCAGGTGTCCAGGTTCTCATTTCTGCCTCCTTTCCCTCCACAGTGCGACAGACTGGCTGCTGACTGTGCCTATGAGCTCCGGCGTCATGGAGTCAGTTACGTATCTCTGTGGCCAGGACTGGTGCAAACAGAAATGGTGAAGGAGTTTATGGCGCAGGAGGAGCAGCCTGAGGACCCTTTATTTAAGAAGGTTGGCAAGGGGAAGAAAGGGGAACTGGAGAGGAAAGGCGGCTCTCCAGTCTCAGGGGCAGGACCTGGGGTGGCAGTCTGGCTGTAATCCAGCACTCACAAGGCAGGGCCGAGGAGATCTGTGTGACTTCAAGGCCAACCTGACTGGGGTCTGGGCCAGCAGGGCTACATCGTGAGACTACTAAAGTGAGAAAGAGTGGTTGTTCCCACACACCAGGTACTTCCTAGGGCAGACACGGGCTGAGCATGCAGCACATTGCTTCTTGTACTCCTGTAAAGCACTTAATAACTCCATTTTATAGACAGTGAAGCAAAAACCCAGAGAGCTTAAGAAACTCGATCCAGGGCTGGAAGTGTAGCCCAGTGGTAGAGCATTTGCTTAAGTGTGCTGACATAGGCTCAGTCCCTCGCAATAAGAAATGACAGGAAGGAGGGAAACGTGTTACATGTACATCTGTGGTACATGTCATAACAGGACAGACTGCCTGACCCAGAAGCCCACAGTGACCTCCCCCTGATCTATCCTAAAAGATCCAGACACTAGCTGGGATCCTCTGACCCTTCCGTTTATACATGGGAAAGGGAGCTCTAATGCTTTCTAAGGCGTGGCCATGCGGGTCGTGCTTGGGATTTGTGTCTGTCGGGGACAGAAGGTGAGAGTGGGGAAGGCACAGGCAGCGCTCTTGGAAAAATAACCCTTAACTTCTCAACCTATTTTTTTAGATGAAATCAAGTTTCTCATCTGCCGAAAGTACAGAAATGAGTGGCAAGTGTGTGGTGGCCTTGGCAACAGGTGATGGCACTGGGTGACAAAGTGCACCTTTGGGACGCTCACAGCCAGTTCCGAAATTTTTTTGGGAGATGACTAGACATTGTTGTCTTTCCTGTCTGTTGGAGCTCAGAGGGTCAGGATTCCTAGTTGGGGTCTGCTATGAACTGCTGCAGGGTAGTGTGGTCAAGAGCCTTTGTGTGAACACAGAGAACTCCACTCAGGGCTGCAGTGCATGGCTCAGCCACACCTGTCCCAGTCAAAGGTGGTCACTCAGCGCCACTCCCAATGCCCACCATCTTAACCGCATGTGTGCCCACAGACCCCAATATCCTGAACTTGAGTGGGAAGGTGCTGCCGTCCTGTGACCTTGCTCGGCGCTATGGCCTTAAAGATGTCGATGGTAAGTGCTTGCTCTGGGCCAGCTTTAACCGGCTACTGTGTTCCCTACTCCTTTCCCCAACTTTTCAGCCAGAGTTGGCGTGTCCAAGAAGAAGGAAATAAGGGTCTATTTGCCCTTCTGTTATTCCCAGGCCGCCCTGTCCAAGACTATTTTTCTTTGGGCTACGTCCTCTCACAAGTCTCCAGCCTGGGATGGCTGAACTCCTTCTTGCCTGGCTTCCTCCGTGTACCCAAGTGGGTCATTACCCTCTACACCAGCAAATTCTAAACTCCTGACCTGCTGTCCCAGCCCTTCCAGAACCTCGTCTCATTGAGGCTCAGGTGGGTGGGGCTGTCTTGGTGGAACAAACCCGCTTTCCCACGCACCCATGTCCTCACCATGGAGAGAAGGTGGTTACTGGACATCTAGTGCATTCTCGGGGCTCTGGTAGATTCTTTGTGCCTTGGTTTTCCCTGTCTCTACATCTTAAATTTTGCTTGAGGATTTGTAAGTGCTTATAAATAGAAGTTAATAAAGGTCTCATCTCCCCTTCAATTTGTGAGTTTTCATTCTGCATTAAAGTGGTAAATGTTTGAGAAAAAGATTCAACGATGTAAAAATCTGTAGGTTCTCAGGCTGAACTGGTTCAGTAGATACAGCTCTCTCAGAGCAAGCTTGAAGATCAGATTCACATCCCAGAAACCTTGTAAAACTGGATGCAGGAGCAGCCTGTATGTAATCCCACCAAGCCTGTGCACAACAGGAGATGTGATGGGGGAATCCCTGCAAGCTCTCCTGCCAGCCAGCCTGGTGCACACAGTGACATGTACACAGTTTTGCTGAACAGCTAAAGACCCTGCCAAAACAAGGTAGAGAGGAGTACCAACAGCCAGGATTGTCATGTGACCAGCACGTCTGCATTCACATGCACATGTGAACACACCACGTAATTACATTAGCTAGGTATAGTGACACATGCCTTTAATCCCAGCACTGGAGAGGCAGAGCTAGAAGGACCTCTGTGAATTCCAGGCCAGCCTGGTCTACATAGTGAGTTCCAGGACAGAGAGAGCTACACAGTGAAACTCTGTCTCAAAACTTAATAAATTAAAATTAATTACAAAAATTAAAAGTAGGGCCAGACACACACTTTTAATCCCAAAACTCAAGCAGCAGAGACAGGTAAGTCTGAGGCCAGCCTAGTCTACATAGAGAGGTCCAGGCTAGCCAGGGATACAGAGTGAGATCCTGTCTCAAAAACGTAAATGAGAGGGCTAGAGAGAGGGCTCAGCAGTTAAGAGCACTGACTGCTCTTCCAGAGGTCCTGAGTTCAAATCCCAGCAACCACATGGTGGCTCACGACTACCTGCAATGGGGTCTGATACCCTCTTCTAATGTCTCTGAAGAGAGCAATGGTCTTCTCATATACATAAAATTGATAAATAAATCTTTAAAAATAAATAAAATGAGAATCGAATGTCTGGGTTCTGAAGGGCTCCAGTCTATCATGAGGCTCTCCTTCAGAGCTGCTCCTGCTCTTCCTCACAAGACCCTTCTGTCCTGCTAGGGGGCAGGGTCTCCCCGACTCACTCTGTGCTTTTTCCCCTTCTTTCCAACAGTACCTGCTGCCTCTGGGCTTCCAACGCAGGGAGATCCTGTGGTGTGTTTAACTTCCTGGGACTGGGAGGGAAGATACTGTCTGATTCCAAGTAGGACAGAAGTAGCTGGTGGTGCTGACGCCATCACCCTTCCTCTTGGGACTGTGTCACCTGAATGAGTCATCTTCCACAGAACTAAGTGCATGAACATTTCAGGGCTGCTTCCCAGAGCAAGGCATTTCTGCAAGAGTGACAGACTGAAGATGTTATCAGGCCCCCAAATAGAAAGGCTTCCACGGGAGGTGGGCAAACATTGTCAGCTGCAGGAAGATCAGTGTGATCAGATTTGTAAGAGAGAAAGCTCCCGGGAGCTGAGGTGTAGGCAGAGAGAGAATAGATTGTAGTCATGAGAGGCTGGCCTCGTATCAGTGTCACCAGGAATATGATAATGCATAGGTGTGGGCTGAGGGGAGATTGCAGGAAGCAGTGTCTACAGATAGGAACTGAGGCAGAAATGACTGCTACTGTCCCAGGCATGGGGGACAATATGCCAGCAGCAGGAACAGAGAATTTTTGAGAATCCAGCTTGCCTGAGGGCTTAGCCCTGACAGGATACCAAGGGGTTGATTGAGATGTGGCCTACCCTTACCAGAGCAAAATATTTGCCTGTTCCTAGATGACGGAGTCCAAGGAGGGATGGTAGTTGTCAGAGGTAATATTCATGGCCTGGGTTTCTAAAGCTTTTGGAAAGCTTACAGTGGAAAGTGTCCTATCTGTGTCTCCTAAGTACCCCAAGCCCAGCCCTGAGGTAACCATGGGGAGAACCCTTCTCTACAGATAGGCATACTCAAAGTAGAGAGTTGAAATTGGCACTTTCTCTGGCTGAATGATGGATGGCATTTTCCAGTGCCCATGTCCAGGTCTGGCTTTGTACTCCAACCTACCACACCTCTCCACCCCCTCTGGGTCCTTAGGCAAAAACTTCTGTCATCAGAAGCACCCCTGCCCTACCAGCGGGGGTGATGAGGGGGAGGGCCTGAGAAAAGGGCAGGGAGAGAGGGGCTCCGAAAGCCTAGTCTGCACTCCTCACCGACAGCCGCTCACAACATGGATATGTGCAGTGGGCCACACCTCAAGTGACCTTCCTTCTTCTAGACCGATAAAGTAGGGGTGCCAAAAATTAGGAATGCCCCAGCCATTAAGAGCACTTGCAGGTCTTGCAGAGAACCTGGGTCCAGTTCCCAGCACTCACGTGGCATGGAGGCTCACAGGCATCTGTGAGCCCAGCTTTAAGGGATCTGGTGCCCTTGACAACCTCCTCATCTGTCAGGTATGCAAGTAGCACACATACATTCAGACAAAACATTCATACGTCCGCATAAAAATAAAGCTTAAAAAAATGACAAGGAATGTGTGGGGCCTTGACGCCGGTCATGGCTGAACCAAACAAGGGACTGAGACTCCAAAGGTTTTTGTTTTATGTTTTATGTTGTTGTTGTTGTTTTTGTTGTTTTGACAGTGTTTCTCTATGTAGCCCAGTTTATCCTGGAACTCGCTCTGTAGACCAGGCTGGCCTCAAACTCAAAGATCTGCCTGCCTCTCCCAAGTGCTGGGATCAAGGTGTGTGCCACCCCTTCCCCCCACCAAGCTTTGTATTTTTTTCTTGTTTGTTTTTAAAGATTTGATTATCTTTTACTTTACAGCTAATATCCACTTATGAGTATCTACCATACTCATGATTTTTTTTTCTAGTTCCATCCATTTGCCTATAAGCTTCATGATGTTATTGTTTTTAACAGCTGAGTAATACCCCATGGTGTAAATGGACCACATTTTCCTTATCCATTCTTCAGTTGAAGGACATCTGGCTTGTTTCCAGCTTCTGGCTATTATGAATATAGCTGCTAGGTCCCCTGCATATATGTTAAGGCTGAGTAGCTTAGTGTTCTTGTATGATTTCTAACAGTGTGGGAGTGGGGGGCTGTCTCTGACTCTTTCGCCTTCTTGTGAGACCCTATTCCTCCTACTGGCCTGCCTCATCCAGTCTTGAGGTGATGGTATGTGCCTGGTCTTATTGTAGCTTCTTTGGTTGATTCCCTAGAAGGCCTACTCTCTTATGAGGGGATGTCAGTGAGGGTAGATCTGGGGGAGAGGGAAGGGGCAAGGGGGCTGGGAGAGGGGAGGAAAGGAAAACCACTAGGAGTGTAATATATGAGAATTTTTTTTAAAATTAAAGAAGATTTTAGGAGGCAGTATGTAGCCTTGTGCTTGAACACACATGTTATGTGTGCACATATGGAGGCCAGAGGAAAAACTCAGATGTTACTCAGAACCCATCCAGCTTGTTCCTTGAGACAGGGTCTCCTGCTAGGATCTGGGACTCACTTATTCAAGTAGGCGGGCTGCCTGGCTAGCTCTAGAGACCTCCCATCTCCATTACCCAGCACCGCGCAGAGTTATGAGTGCAGTCACTCCTGGCTCTGTACCTGGGTGTTGAACCCAGGTCCTCATGCTTGCAGAGCAAGCACCTTATGGACAAGGCCCACCTTTGAGCCTGAGAGTGCAATTTGGAGGACATGTCATTGTCACCCAGTTTCCATCAACGGCTGAAGGCCCCTTTGGGCCCATGAGGAAGGATGGAGATCCCTGGTAGCCAAGGGAGGTGATGAAATAATGTGGATGGCTGGGGGCTGAGGCTTCAGACATGGAATCAAGATAATCATGAAGGAGCCGGAGCCCAGTGAGCAACTCTGGGACAGGTGGCTGAGCCCAAAGCTGCTTTTTTTCCTTTCTTTTCCTGGATCTTACCATCTGGACACTCAAAGACCTTGACACCACCTTTGAGGTATTACTTGGGATATCTGGTCCTTTCAGCTGTTTGGCTTTCTGTTCCTGAAAGAAGAGAGCCTCCAGATGGTCTCAGAAAATCCAGTTCTGGGTGTTAGTGGTTCACTCCTTTAATCCCATAACTTGGGAGGCAGAGGCAGGTGGATCTATGTGAGTTCAAGTCCAGCCTGGTCTTGTCTACAAAGTGAGTTCCAGGACAACCAGGGTTTCACAGAGAAACTCTACCTTGAAAAAAAACCAAAATAATAATAATAGAAAACCCAATGCTACCACAGCCTCTCTTCAGTCACCTCCAGTCCTAGGCCTTCACTCTCTAGGTTGGCCCATCCCTTCTGTAAAGCTCCTCTATGGACCCTACCTTATCTCCTCCCCACTGCTTCTCCTAACCATAGCTCCCCTACCTGCAGTTCACCACCACCCCTCCACTGGAATATCTCTCTAACTCAACCTCCCAGTCAGCTGATGTTCATGGTAGCCTTGTCCATGCCCAGCCCAGTCCTGGGCCAGGAGAGACAAGCACTCACTGGCAAGCTTACAGACAAAGGTCCAGCTCTCAAAGCTCCTTCAGCTATCAAGAATCAATAAGCCACACCTGGCTGTGTGTGCCTTTAATACCAGCGCTTGGAAAGTAGAGGCAGGAGCATCTCTGTGAGTTCAAGGGCAGCCTGGTCTATATAATAAGTATACAGTCATTTCCAGGACAGCCAGGGCTATGTGGAGAGACCCTGTCTTGGGGATTAGGGGCGAGAACCATGCTGAGACCCAGGGTAGGTTTAAGATGCTAAGGAGCAGGAGGAATCCCCACCAGTCTCCTCCCCTGTTCTTGCAGATGTTACCTTCCTGGGGGGTTATGACAGTCTTTTTCACCATATCTTTCTCTGGTAAGTTTACCTCTGCCTGTGTTCCTGTCTTCTGGGAACTAAGATTATCAATGTCCATCTCTGTCTGCCCTGAGTTCCCGCCTGACATATCTAAGCACCCCCCAGCCCCCCAATATATGGTGTGGGTGCTTCCATCTGAGGATCATGTCCACAGCCTCATGCTGAGCTGCAAAGGAGATTAGATTGGCTCCAGGAATGAGCAGGGACTAAGGGGGCCCGGGATGGATCAAAAGTAAACAACTGAAGTTGAACGTGATGGAGGGTGTTGGTACCAGGACCTCCGAGACCTGTGACATCACACAGGCGACAGCACGACCTACACACCTGTTGCCAAGGCCATATTCCCAGAATCCACTTGGTCCACCTTTACCTGTGACCACATCACCATCCATATTTAAGAGGAACACCTCTCTCTCTCTCTCTCTCTCCCTCTCTCTCTCTCTCTCTCTTCCCCCCCCTCTTCCCCCTCTTCCCTTTCTGCTGCCATCTTGCCCTTTCCCCTCTCAATAAGTCTCATGTGGAACTGTTTGGCCTGGTGTGGTCTTTCTGGAGCCACCATCCGAAGATCCAACGGGGGGAGGGGGGCATGGAGGCCAGTTTAGGCTATATATTAAGTTCTAGGTCATTTGTCGTTCTGGCTACATAAGAAAGACCCTGCCTCAAAATGAAGAGAAATGGGAAAGAAGAAAGAGAAAAGGAAGGAGAGAAGGAGAGAGACAGATAGAGAGAGACAGACAGAGAGAGACAGAGAGACAGAGGAGGAAGAGAGACTTCAACACAGGCAAGCATTAGGTGGTTTTGTTTTTCATTTTGTGGCCTCTATTTCCATTTTTATGTTTGCTTTTGACTTTTGATTGTAACAACAAATTGTGGTTATGTAAGTAAACATTACTAAAGAGGAACAATAAAGAAATGACTAAATCAAAGGTCGGAAATTGCAGGTGATTACAGATAATGGTTTTAGAGCAGTGCAAACAAAAAACAGATCTTGTTCAGTACGCACAGACCATTAGAAGAGCTGCTTCTGGCTTATAGGAGGGGACTTGTCATTTCAGGAGGTTGCTTGGGTTTTAAGACAAGACATTACCATAGACCTCAGTCAGTCTTGGAACTAGTCCAGTCTGGCTTCAAAGTCCAGACCCTCCTGCCTCTACCTCCAAGTGCTGGAGTTATAGGCATGCACTTACAAGTGTGCACTAGGACATGTGAAAGGGAGTCTGGGTGTTGAACTGGAGAGAAGGAGGGAAGGACCAAGCAGGAGCTCAGCTGGACCAGCGATCAGGATTAGGGATGTGACCAGGCCAGCTGTGTTTGTAGGTGGAGGACGTCTGGGTCAGGACCCAATCCTCAGATACCTGAAGGGGCCTCTTCCTTCTCTTGAGTCCATTTCAAAGGAAGGACTCTCAGGTCCTTGAGACATGCTCCGGCTTGGAAGAGATACATCCCCAGCTGTTGCTCTTTTTAGTGAATGGCCTAAGAACAGGTCAAGGCCTGTTATCAGGACAGGCTGGAACACAAAGCAAACTTCCAAGCGACACTGAGCTTTCTCAAGAAGTCGCTTCAAGGAGAGCTACGGTCACCCTAACGACATGGCCTTCAGATGCCAGGCAGTATGCTAGACTCTGGTCTTAAGTCTCCCAGTGCAGGGATTTGAACAGTATGCTGACTAGCTTTATCAATGTGACACAAACTGAAAAGAGGGTCAGCTGTAAAGAAGAAACCTTAACTGAGATATTGCCTCTGTCAGTTTGACTTACAGGCATGTCTGAGGGCCATCTTCCTGATTAATGTTTGATATGGGAGGGCCCAGACCACTGTGGATGGTGCCACCCCTGGGCAGGTGGTGCTGGGTTTATACCATAAACAAGCTGAGCAGGGCACGAAAACCAAGCAGTATGTGGCCTTCTTCCTCCATAATCTCTGCTTCAGTTCCTGCCTTGGCTTCCCTGTGAATGATGGGCTCCAGTGTAATATTGTAAACTCAAATAAACCCTTTCCTCCTCAAGTTGCTTTTAGTCATGGTGATATCACAGCAGCAGAAAACAGACCAGGACACACAGAGCTCCCTTGTGCCAAGAGGTCTGTGTCTCAGTGGGCTGCTGTTGTCTACCGCCCTCACCCCACAGCACCCGGGAGACTCAGCCGAGGTCAGGTGTGGGAGGTGAGCGGGTTTCCCTAGCCAGAGTTCAGCCCTAGGCTCAGCTTAGAGTTAAGCCAAGGAATCAAAGGTCTGGCTGCCCTAGAGTGTCAGGAGTGGAGACGAACTGGAGGCCATCTGCACTTAACTTGATAACGGGGAATCAGGAGAAGCCCTTTCCTGGGACCTGCAAGGAATGTTGGGAAAGAGGCAGAGAGAAGAAATGGGGCACTTTCATGTAACCTCTGTCAGCAAGTCCTATGCCGGGTCAAGTGAGGTCTTGGTGTTCCTCTTGTTGGAGAAGTAGTTCTAGAAGAAACACAAAAGCAGACACAGACATAGCCTGTGCCTCCCTCAAAGGGCCTGTGCCTGAGGAACATGGGCGACTCAACTTCATTGTCACTTTAGCACAAAGGAACAGCCAGAGTTTATTAGGAGCTTGCAGTGACAGCCTAGATCTTGTCAGGTTTGGGGGTGGAAGTCGAGAAAACTCACTTCAGACTCAGAAACTTAAAAATGAAAGCTTTATAGCCAGAAGCTGGAAAGAACCCAGATGTCCCTCAACAGAGGAATGGATACAGAAACTGTGGTATATATACACAATGGAGTACTACTCAGCTATTAAAAAACAATGAACTCGTGAAATTCTTAGACAAATGGATGGAACTCGAAAATACCATCCTGAGTGAGGTAACTCAGTCACAAAAGAACACACATGGTATGCACTCGCTGATAAGTGGATATTAGCCCAAAAGCTCAGAATATCCAAGATACAGTTCACAAACCACATGAAACTCAAGAAGGAAGACCAAAGTGTGGATACTTTGGTCCTTCTTAGAAGGGGGATCAAAATACCCGTGGCTCACAGCCAACCAATGGACTGAGCACAGGGTCTGCAATGGAGAAGCTAGAGAAAGGACCCAAGGAGCTGAAGAGGTTTGCAGCCCCATAGGAGGAACAATATTATGTACCAATCAGTACCCCCAGAGCTCCCAGGGACTGAGCCACCAACCAAAGAGTACACATGAAGGGACCCATGGCTCCAGCTACATATGTAGCAGAGGATGGCCTTTTCAGACATCAATGAGAAGAGAGGCCACTGGTCCTGTGAAGGTTCGATGCCCCAGGTCAGGAAAGTGGGAGGGGAGGGGTTGGTAAGCAGGGGGAGAAGTGATGGAATAGAGGGTTTTCAGAGGGGTAACAAGGAAAGGGGATTACATTAGAAATGTAAATAAAGCAAATATCTAACTTTAAAAAATGAAAGTTTATTTTCTGAGCATTCAGGGAGGTGGCCAGTTCAGGATCTGAACCATATCCCTGAAGGGAGATTGTACACACTATTAAAGGATTGGAACACAAAGTGAGGGGGAGCTGGGAAGAGCTGTAGTGTTATCTAATTGTATTTTGATATTTTGGGTTAAGCAATGATGTACCTGTTGGAGACTGGACCGTTTTCAAGGCACCTGACTTCAAGGTCCTTAATTCATTCTTCTAGACAGTAGGTCCGGAGCACAGAGTGACAAGGGGACAAAGGAATGGGTCAGCTGCACGTGATTACTTAGTGCATAGCAGGCAATTGGGTATATATATTTATAACTTATACACCTTGGTTTAGATAGCAGCAGTTTCTATATTCCTTGCCAGTTAACTGACAATTAAGAAAACATTTGGAAAAATGGAATAGATATTCATTCTTAGGCCTGGGAAGATGAACTTTTTTGACCTTGCCAGCAAGATAGAGTTGTCCCTGAGATGTCTGGACTCAGATAACTGTTTACAACAGAAGCTGTTCAGCTACAAGGAAGTCCCCAGCTCTCTAGGACTTGGGACTCTGCCCTGTGATTAAATGGAGACTGAAAATGAAATGGTGGTACTTAGAGTACGTTCCTTTTTCTTGTTCTCAACAACCCCACTCCATCTTTTCCCTGCCCTGTAAAGCAATGCTATGCAGTAAAGGAAACCACTGTTTTGAAGAGTTGAGCAACTTGTTCAGGATTGCAGCTCTTTGCAACAGAAGAGGCTGGAATCAACCAAATACTCGCAATCCCAGATTGCAAGCTCTTTGCCCTGTGTCGGGACTCTCTGCTGCTTAGCTTCCTGTTTGGTTTGGGCTTTGGAGAGCTTTTCCGTTTTCTGCAGAGGGAGTGTTGAGGTTAGTAGACAACTATACAAAATCAGATTATTCACCTCCAGGACTTCCTGGCCAAATTCAGGCTTGACCGTCTCTAAGTCTCACCACACTTTCTTTTCTGCTTGAACAAGTCTCCAGTACCACTCATTTCCCAGGGCCCTCAGGCCCCCAGCCCACCTCCCAAGCCCATTTCTGCCTGCCATAATTCATCCTGCAAAGTACATCTCAACCTTCTAGAAACTTCTGGGTTTTCTGATCTTGCTTTTTCCCCTTTCTGGGAACATTTTCCTGTGGCATCCACTTGGGTCTTGACTAATATGAGAGACATGGACGTCCTTATCCATTTCCTAGGAGACACTGAGAAACCATACCCCAAGCCAGCGCTGAATCTTGGGGCTCTCATTCCTACTTCCCCTGTTGCTACCTTCCCCACACAGAAGTCTATATCCTGAAGCACAGAACCGAATAGTGCTAAGCCATCCAGAGTGTGGCTAACCTCAACCTCGCGGGTCCAGTGAGAACCAGTGATGAGAGGCCCTCCTTCTCTCGGGTGGGTTTGCAGCCTGTGGCAGGATGGGTTCCCAGGTACTAGCCTTCCGAGAGCTTCGGCCTCCTAGACCACATCAGTCCTTCTTGCCTGCTCAGGCACCTGGGGATTGGGAGATTACTTCCCAGTCAGTAGGGCTATCAGCTGTAGGAGCCATGAGTGTCTCTTGGAGTCCTTCCAGACTCCCCTATCTCTGGGCCAAAGCTCTAGCCTGAGTCATGGCTACAAGGGAGACACAGCGACACAGCCTTGCTCGAGTCAGCAATCTCTCAGGATCTCTCGGAGTTCTAAGCTTCCACGCCACTCCCTGTTTGCTCCCTCTCAGTGTTCTGTGAGAACTAGAGTACCCACCCTGCCTGACTCACCCGGCCTATGCTTCTTGTCATCACTCCCGATATGCCCAGCTTCTCTCTTAATCCCTCACCAGCTCAGGGAAGTACAACCTGTCTTGCTTTAGCCACCATGGCTCACCAAATATTCATCCTGGCTGTCCTGGAACTCGATCTGTAGACCAGGCTGGCCTCAAGCTCACAGAGATCTGCCTGCCCCTGCCTCCCAAAGGCTGGGATCAAAGGCGTCCACCACCACATCTGACTTTTTTTTTTCTTTTGAGAATCTCATACATGAGTACTTTATTTACATCATTTCTACCCTCTCTCTCCACCTCCAGTTTCCTCCCATTCCCTCCAACTCCCTCCAACTCAAATTCATGACCTCTTCTTTAATTGTTATCATATATACAATATATCATATATGATACATATAATATATAACACATATATAATATGACATATATAATATTATATATAATATCTAAAACACCTGCTCAGCCCTTTTAATGTTGCTCTTATGTACATGTGTTTAGGGACGACCACCTGGGGTTGGATAACCTATCGGGGGCTCATCCCTAAAGGGAATGAGAGATTTGTGAGATTTCCCCTGTTGGCACTGGCATTATGCATGTCCTGTAGGTGACCATGTTGCTGAGATTTCATGGGTGCAGCTTCCCTGTCACATGTCCAGAAGACGCCATCTCATCTCGCAGCAGGTGTCTGGCTGCTCCTCTGGCTCCACGGTTTCTCCTGAGCCTTAGGTGAAGGGGCTGCGCTTCTATATGTTATACATTATACTAATGTATAACAGTCACTTCTCCTCTGTATTTTGAGCAGTTGAGGATCTCTATAGGACCCTCTGTCTGTTAGAAAAAAGAAGCTTTGGTGAGAAGTAAGAGGTACAACTTGCCTGTGGTTATAGGGGTAATTATTTAGAACATTGTTAGAAACTGTATTTGTTTAGGGAAATGGCAGTAACAGGTTCTCTTCTGGGGTCTATGACCCTCCAATCAGTGGCAGTTGGCTGGGTTTACAGTACCAGGAATTAATTTCCTCCTATGGAGCATGCTTGAGTCCAGTTAGACAGTTGTTGGTTACACTCAAGGTTTAAGTGCCACTGTTACACCATTGGGGACATCTTGCCAGGCTAGTCATTGTTGTGGTTTATAGACTTTATAGCTAGGATGGGTCTCTGTGAGTTCAAGGCCAGCCTGGTCTACAGAGTGAGTTCCAGGAGAGCCAGGGCTACACAGAGAAACCCTGCCTCGGGGAGGTGTAGGGGGGGGAAAGGTTAGAAAAGACAATGCCTTACTGCTGGATCTTATGGAGGCATTTTCTTAAATGAAGTTTTCTCCTTTAAGATAACTCTAATTTATCTAGTGTCAAGTTGACATGAGACTAACTAGCCCAGTATGTAAATATATTTCACATATATATGTATGTGAATACACAAATCTATAAACATACAAATATATTTGTATATATGTAACACACGTACACATATACATGTATAATTAAATTTGCTTTTATTTTTATACAAATGGTTGTTTGCCTGGATGTATGTCTGTGTATCACAAGCATACAGTGGACACGGAAACCAGAGAGGATGTCAGATACTCTAGTACTGGAGTTTCAGATAGTTTGAACCATGTGGGTACTGAGAATTGAACCTGGGTCCTTTGGAACAGCAGTCAGTGCTCTTTCCCACTGAGGCATCTCTCTAACCCTTTAAATATGTATTTTTAAGTAAGCATATTTTTAAGTAAGCATATAAAATAAAGTTTCCCTATAGCATTTTAACATCTTTAGAGCCAGGCGGTGGTGGCGCACGCCTTTAATCTCAGCACTTGGGAGGCAGAGGCAGGCGGATTTCTGAGTTCGAGGCCAGCCTGGTCTACAGAGCGAGTTCCAGGACAGCCAGGGCTACACAGAGAAACCCTGTCTTGAAAAAACAACAAAAAAACCCATCTTTAGTAGTACTTAGCTTTCTTTTTTATAAAGATTTATTTATGTATATATGTCTGTATGAATCTATACTGCCAATGTGCAGATACCCGCAGATGCCAGGAGCATTAGATCTTCTAGCTCTAGAGTTAGAGGAAGTTGTGAGCCACACAACATGGGTGGTGGGAACTGAATCCACGAACTCTGGAAGAGCAGCAGTAGTTTTTGTTTTTTGTTGCTTTTTTTTTTTTAATGTATGTATGTGAGCACACTGTCACTCTCTTCAGACACACCAGAAGAGGTCATAGGATCCTATTACATGGTTGCTGGGAATTGAACTCAGGACCTCTGGGAAAGCAGTCAGTACTCATAACCAATGAGCCATCTCTCCAGCCCCACAGCAAGTGTTCTTAACCACTGAGATATCTTTCCATTCCTTTCCAAGACCCCTGTGCTCTGCAGAGTTACAAAGCCCAGGCAGCTATGCTTCTGTGCAGACTTTGATTTCCTCGGGGAGCTTATGCTGCTCTGAAGTCATCTGTTGTATCATTTCCTTCTAAAAGTCTGGTTCCCCGGCTAGAATATAGCTCTATGAGAGAAGGAATCACATCTTGGATCACGTCGTGGAACCGTGCTGGTAACCAATCATTTCGGTTGATGAATGTCTAGCTGAATTATATGTTTACTGAGTAACTGCTATGGTGAAGGAACCTTGATGGGGAAGGGAAATCCAGGCAATTGAATCTTTTTGGGTAGTTTACAGCAGAAATGGAAGAAGGGTGCTGCACCACATGATGAACTAGAATGTAATCACAGCACCGTAGGACCTGGTACCAAGAGGTACAGAGAAGGTATGTAAACAAGCCCCAAGCCGGCCCACCTCTGGGCTCTCTTCTTGCAAGAAGCTTATTTTATTCTTAGACAGCGCAGTCCCCCAACTCAGTACACCCAGCACCATGTGCCTTTGCTTATTGGATTATTCACATCCGCCAGAAGGTTCAATTGGACAACCCTGCTTTAGACCATAAGCTCATAAGGCAGGGATTATATCTGTTTGTCTCATGGTCATATCCCCTGTGCCATAGGTCCAGCTCAAGACTCTCAGTCACTACTGTACAGTGAATGGATGGGACAGGAGAGAGCAAACAGTTATCCTTTGAGATCACCTCCCAGTGAAAGAGCTCACACTTCCCCAAGTGTCCACATTCTCTCATCCTGTGCCCTGGCACATATCGAATCTTGCTTTCTGGTACTAACATTGCATGTGCCCTAAATTAAGTCCAACAGTGCCATTCTAAAGTTGTTCAACAGCGTTGCCAGGCTGCCCATTAGTAGGCATCTTGGCCATATTCCCAACCCTTCAGCATGATTTTAAGCAAAGTTGTCAGCTTCATCAACCAGAATGCGGAGTCTAGCTCGCACGGCAGAAGCTCAAGTTCTGGCTCCAGGAGTCTTTTGAGCTTTTCAGTCTCATTTCCCAACTTCTTTTCCTTGATCTCTTCCTCAAAGACAGCAGCCTGAGTCAGCGCCTACCACTTCCTAGGTGAGATAGGATTCTCTATCACAGGGACTTTCCCTGGGGTCCCCTTGGCTTTTAGGCCTAGCCCTTGGGCTGCACCCCTCTATTCACTGGCTGGGCTGTTCCTGCTCCTTCCCTAGCCCGGATGTATGCTGTGTGCACAGCATAATACCATTGGTCATCAAGAGATTTCTCCAGGCTGACTCAGAAGGAACTGGGATGTCAGGACGCTAGAAAGAATCCAAGTATAAAAAAAAGTCAGGACTATGATGGAAGGAGTGAAATGCAGACGTTCATGAGTCATCTGCTCCCTGGTCCATCTCAGTGATCAGAATGTTGGAAAGTTCAGGACAGGAAACACTTGTCCCTGAATGTCTTCTATATCCTCTTTCTTTCTTTCTTTTTTGCTTCCCTTCTTTCTTTCTTTCTTTCTTTTTCTTTTTTGAAACAGGGTTTCTTTATGTAACCCTGGCTGTCCTAGAACTTGATCTATAGTGCAGGTTGTCCTCAAACTTAGAGATCTGCTTGCCTCTGCCTCCCGAGTCCTGGGAGTAAAGGTGTATACCACCACTGCCTAGCTTTATTGTTTCATTACCTCATGGACAGTGGTCATATCCCCTGTGCCATTACCACTATTCCCTGAGACCCAGTCTACCTTTGGTCAGCTCCAATGAATAGAGGCCTTCATAATGAATTTGTGTTCTCACTGGAGAGATACAGGATTGAGCTGGAAAGTGGCCAGGAGTTAGGAACGTGGGCTCTTCTTGCAGAGGACCAGAGTTCAGTTTCCAGCATCCACATCAGGTAGCTCACAGCTAACTGTAGCTCCAGCTCCAGGAATATAACATACCTCTGGCACTGAGCACACACACACACACACACACACACACACACACACACACACACACACACACGGCAGGGGATTAGTGTAACTACTATGCCAAGATTTTCAAAACTTATCTTCTGCCACCTGAAACTTCTAGTTCAGCTTCCAAGGTCATGGGCTCTCCTCACCATCCTGATTTTTCCCTCCTGACTACAGGTTATCTCCATATCTCTTAAAACGGACCACATACTTGCACATAACTGTCATGGAGCCTGGGGCCTAGGAGCCCTCCCACTCTGGCCACTAAAGCTCCCTTACAACCAATCAAGGACAGGCTGTGCTCTGCTAAGCAAAGCACAAATTTCTTACCAACTCTAAGCCAGCCAGGACCCCTGACTCCACCTCCCACACCGTTGCTCTGATGCAAACTACCATTTGAGAACCAAAGAGCTTGACTTTGAAATTATTCAAGCTATCAAATCCATCCCAACAAACTGGCCATCCCATAATCCAGTATTTGTCTCTGGAAAAAATGCCACCACTAGGGGCCTGGCACAAAACTGACACAGACTCTAGTCAGTGTTATCTGATGAAACCCTACCCAGTTCACCATCCTGAGGCTAATCTATGCTGATAATACTGCTGATCGCTACACAAGCGCTGTGATTCAGAAACCTGCATCCAACCCGGCCCCTACCTCCAGCCATGAGGTGCACGACTTTCTTCACTGAGGATCTTTGCGCTTCTAGGAACTCACTGGGCCCTCCTCCTTTGACGTCTTGCTCAGGAGAGGCCAGAGTTAGAGAGAAAGAGTCCGAAGCTGGATGTAGAGACAGATCACAGTCACAGAAGATAACAACCAGGCACTTCTTACCCGGAGAAGGCTCCCAGACTGCTGGGCAGCAGCGGCCCTACTCAGTTCTTCCTCTTCCAATTCCTTTCCTGTAACTTGGTCTTAGCTATGAACTTGCCAACCTTTGATTTCTCAAGGTCCTGAGAGCCTAGTTATGCAAATGTCTAAACGCCTATCACTTGAGACCTGCTGAGCAAAGCCTGGCCAGGTTCCCCTTTCTGGTTCCTTCCCTGAAAGGTAGGAAGCAACTCCCCAACATGCCCAGAAACCTCCGGCACACCGGCACACCGTCACTCACTTCCTCCCACATTTCCTGCTTTCATGTGTTTTAGTAGAGTGCAAGTGTGAAAGCCCAAGCTGGAGAGACCAGGACCAAGTGTGGCTTCTGAATAGGCTGGACACCAGGCTCTCTCACCTCTGAGCACACAGCCTCCAGTAGCAGAGCCCACCTCCATGCCACGCCAGCTATGGCACCCAGCTGTGGCGGCAGCCATGAATAATGGCTTTGGGAGCACAGACGCCCTCTCTCTTTCCACTGTTCACTTCTCTCTGCTTCCTGGTGAAGCTGCTCCACCCAGCACTCCCAGCCCTGCCCTAACCACGACTCTCCCCAAGCTCGTTTGCGGGTTCCCTCATCTCCCTTCTCCCTGAATGGCACATTCCCTGCCACAGTGTAATTACTATGTGCACATGCCTGACACCCACGCTGACCTCTCTCCAGGCAACTGTTTCTTGCGCCTCAGGGCACCCCCACATCAAACCCAACAGAGTAGAAGTGGCCCTTTCTCCTCTCACACCGCCCTCCCTACCACATTCCAACAGCTCCGTGGAAACCACAAATTCTCAGGTGTCTCCTTTATAAACGGCTGATCTATCAAATCTGTGTTGGAGTAGCTGGATCCTATCTACTCCCACCCTCCTTGTCATTCCTCAGAAACAGGTGCCCTTCCCCACCCTCCGAGCACTCCTGTTATCATGTAGGCATCTTGATTGGGTTCGTTTTCTCTGCCAGTTAAAGAATCAAAGGGTGAGGAAACTCTGGAGCTCAATGGTGGCAGCAGGAGGAATCTCAAGTGCAGCAGACAGCGGGGCGGAAGGAGCCAGGGAAGAAGCACACAGCACGCACAGAGAGAGAATGACCATCTGCAAAGCCAAAGGCCAGTCTGTCCTTGAGGTCTGGGGGCCTTAGGGGTCTTCGAGGGAGTCTTCCTCCCCCAATTTAGGGTTGATCAACTTGAATAAAAATAGGGAGACTGGTAGGTTCACAAATTTGGACTAAATATATAAGGTCTGGCCTTGATCTTATTGTCAGGCTGCTCCACAGGCGGGGAGCCTTACTGGTGGAAGAGAAAGTCCACCGGGCCTGTGTTTGAAGTTGCAGGGGTTTTGTTTCAGGAGAGGAGGATGAGGAAGCCAGCCATCTTGGAAGTTCACCATCTTTATTATCTGGTCATGTCTTCTCTTCCCATCGGATAGCCTACCAGAAGTCTGGTCTGACTGCTAGCCCTTCTCCCCGCCCACATGGTTCTGACTGACAGGTTCCGCCTGTATTCCACTGGGAACGATTTCTTTTTTTTTTTTTTTTTTTTGGTTTTTCGAGACAGGGTTTCTCTGTGTAGCCTTGGCTGTCCTGGAACTCACTTTGCAGACCAGGCTGACCTCGAACTCAGAAATCCTCCTGCCTCTGCCTCCCAAGTGCTGGGATTAAAGGCGTGCGCCACCACCGCCCGGCCTGGGAACGATTTCTAATCACCATCCCTACTCCCTATATTCCTAGTCCCTCACTAACCCAATCTCTCCTCTGTGCCTGGGAGAAATTTAAAATAGAAGGATCAGATCTGCAACCGTATGATGTGTGTACTCTTAAGGTATGTCTGTGTTATTCTTCTTTGGTAATTGTAGGAAGAATAAAAGAAACACCAGAGGTTTAAGGGGAAAAATTATTACATATCAATAGCGAGATTTTTGCTAAGTGCTTTTAGCTTAACCTGAGTCCAGGAAACATTACTGGAGTTTTAGGGTCAAAGCCTGGACTCTGACTATGCCAAACAGCTATGCTCAGTCACCTGTCCCCAGTATAATCAAGAAAGAAGTAATATATCTTCTTTCCTACCAGGACAGTTACAGTGAGGCGTCCCTTCTGCAGGCTCCCATGGGCTCCTGTCCCACTCAAGTTCAAGACTCACAAGAGATCTGACATACTCAATTCCTATTCAATTTTTTTTGTTGTTTTTTTTGTTTTGGGGGTTGTTTGTTTTTGTTTGTTTTTCAAGACAGGATTTCTCTGTGTAACCCTGGCCATCCTGGGACTCACTCTGTAGACCAGGCTGGCCTCGAACTCAGAAATCTGCCTGCCTCTGACTCCCAAGTGCTGGGATTAAAGGCATGCGCCACCACTGCCCTATTAAATTCTTGCCTAGACCTCCCAGTGGCTATTTAATCTCTCCCCTGTTTGTCCTGTTTGTCCTGGAACTCACTCTGTGTAAACCAGACTGGTCTCCAACTCAAAGATCCATCTGTCTCTGGTCCCCATGTGTCTGTGCTGGGATCAAAGATATGTGCCACCACCGCCTGCCTTCAGATCTTTCAGAAAATAACAATTCACCTTGGTGGTGGTGATGGTGTGCACTTTTAATCCCAGAACTAGGGAGACAGAGACAGGTGAATCTCTGAGTTCCATGCCAGATTGGCCTACAGTGTAAATTCCAGGACAGCCAGAGCTATACAGAGAAACCCTGTCTTGAAAAACAAGTTTAAAAAGGAAGAAAGAGAGAAAGGAAGGAAGGAAGGAAATAAAGAAGGAAGGAAGGAAGGAGGGAGGGAAGGAAGGAAGGAAGGAAGAAGAAAGAAAGAAAGAAAGAAAGAAAGAAAGAAAGAAAGAAAGAAAGAAAGAAAGGAAAAGAATTCAATTGCATTAGCTGCATTTCAGCATGGGGCTAAGGCAACTGTTTGAGACAATGTTTTTCAAGAAAGTCAGAGGGCTAAGGGCATGGTTCATTTGCACCATTTGCTTAATGCCAACAAGGCCCTATGATCTCCAGTACTGAAAAGAAAAGGAGAGGTTGGGGATTGCAGGCTGGGGAGGTGGCTCGGTAGGTAAAGTGCTTGCTATACGAATGTGAAAACCTGAGTTCAGATATCCAGCATACAGCACCCATGTAAAAGCATGGACCCATCTTTACCCTCTGCTGTGGGAGTGAGGGAGTACCCCAGGAGCTTAGGGACAGCCAACTGAGGTGTCGAGTTCCAGAGTTAGTGAAAGACCCTGTATCTTTTTGGTTGGTTGGTTGGTTGGTTGGTTGAGTGGGTTTTTTGAAACATGGTCTCACTATGTAGCCTTGGTGTGGTAGCACATGGAACTCACTGTGTAAACCAGGTCTCAAACTCATAAAGATCCACCTACATTTGCTTCCTGAGTTTTGGGATTAACAGTGTGACACCTCACACTGCCACAGAGAGTTCTATTACACAGGACTTCACTAACCATAACCTCTAAGAGAGCAGAAATAAGTTTTGGTTTTGGCATAGTTTGGTTTGGTTGTTTTGCCTGGCACTGAATCCCTGGAGCCTAGCAGTCTGTGGCAACCCAGGCCTGATCTAAAGATCAGTGGTTGAATACACACACTGCAGTAAGTTACAGAGGATTCTGTTTTCCATGTCTGCCTCTTCCTCACTCCCTCTCCCTCTGGAGCATGGCTGCCTACCGAGCTTTGACTGTGGTTCATGGTCCCTTCCTTCCAACCCTTATTTGGTCTCTGCTCAGGGTCCTGGAAATACTGTGTGTACCGATGCTCTCCACCCCCTCTCTGTTTCCTCATTGTGTGATGTGGGTGATGATACCTACGTATGCCCATAGTGCTCCAAGCAAGCTGACTAGTTTCTACTGATGTTCAAATCATTGCTTTCACAACAAGCAGAAAAATCTCTGCAAATATCAGAGCCCAGCTGCCTGCTTCCCACTACCTCAGGGAGAAGGCCAAATATAACTCACGACAACTCCTCTTGCCACTAAGTAAGAGGCTTGTCATCAGTTCTTCTATTCTTATCTGTGAGGGCACCTGGCTCAGCTTCTCTCTGCCAGCCAGCTAAGTCTGTTTGGTTTCTCACCCCCAGCTGCATGCCACACATGTCTGAAATGCCCTTCCTGCCTTCTCTTTCCAAAACACCCCACCTTTTTTGAATGCAGATGTTTTTCACAAGACTCACTTCCTCTCAAGCCTGCCTGACTCAGCTTTGCCAGTTTCAAGATTGCTAATTATTAAATAGTCTCCCGTGCTTACCTCAACCTTCCCCCGCCCCCTCCCCTCCTCCCTTAGTGACTATGATGTAACACTGTATTTGGCAAACCTTCCCTGGTTGGCATCCATATTCCTGGTATCTGGTGGTATGTCTGAGTGCCTATAGAACAAGAAACAAGATCTGGAAGTAGCCAAACAGCAACTACAGAAAAATAGATATTGAGGGGAGACTAGCCCAGACTCACTGCTCAGTCTTACCTGGTACTTACTACTACTACTTGGGTGGCCCTCAGCAAGCTATTAATCTTCTTGGACCTCCATTTCTTGCATGTTTGTCAGGAAAATTAAAAATAATAACAATAATATCCTTGCTATAGTATTATTTACTGAGCATTTATTCAATATAATCATTATTCAAAGCACTTCACACTGATAGTTTATTTAATCACAACGTCAACTCAAGCATCTAGAAAATTTTTTTCTTCTATTATTGTTTTGTTGTTGTTGTTGGGTTTTTTTTTTGTTTTTTGTTTTGTTTTGTTTTGTTTTGAGACTACATAGCAGAAACTAACCTAGAACTCCTTTTCTAACTCAGGCTAGCCTTGAACTTGGGATTCTTTCTCTCCTCCCAAGTCTTGAGGTTACAGGTGTTCTCCAAGACATCCAATCCAGTCTTTTAACTTTTCACTTACTGTCTTAGCACATAGCCCAAGCTGGCTTCAGACTGAGGGCCCTCCTGCCTCAGCCTCCCAAGTGCTGGGATTACAGGTCTGAGCCACCAAGTTAGGCTGAGTCATGTTTTTAATCACTCTGCTTTGGCCTCCACATGTGGTCCTGTGTGAGTGTGTGTGTGTGTGTGTGTGTGTGTGTGTGTGTGTGTGTGTGTTATCATGTGCGCTCACGTGCATCAGAAATACAGAGCTCCCATCACAGTGCCAGGAGCGAAGATAACAAGTAACTTAGCTTTTTCCCCCCACTGGGACTGAATTACACAAGGCTGGAAGAAGTATCCCTTTTCTAAAATATGTTACAGGACCTAGAAAAGGGCTGAGTAGGTAGTGGATACTTTAAATATGTCTCCATGGCTCAAGATGAATGATAGTATAGAGGACACAGTTAGGATAAAGAACATTGCAAAAGCCTTAGTGGCAACTGGACTGGTCTGGACTGGTTATTGAAGAGACTGCCAAGCTTGGAGCATACTACCATTTAGAACAATGAAGATAAAACCAGCCCTCGGGTGGGAAAGGCAAGACAGTGTCTTTTAGCTTTTATGGTTTGAAATATCTCTGGGACATATGAGCAATACTATATTTTTCTTTTTTCCCTTTTTCTTTTTTCTGGTTTCCTGAGACAGGGTTTCTCTGTGTAGCCCTGGCTTTTCTACAATTCGCTCTGTAGACCAGGCTGGCCTCTAACTCAGAGAACTGCCTGCTTCTGCCTCCTGAGTGCTGGGATCAAAGGCGTGCACCACCACTACCCAGCGATACTCAAGTTTTTTTAAAAAAAAATTAGAAGTCTCACCATTATCTTAAACTCTAGAACTCCTGTGTCGACCCCTGAGAAGGTGACATTACACAGTAATGAACAGCACTACTGTCTCTGACTTTTGACTATGCCAGTACATACACATACTGATATATAAGGGTTACTACCGTTATGCTTGCGGACATCTGGACTGGAGAGAGATTTGGGTGTCAGATAGTAACCCTGAATGCAGATGAAATCAATAGAACAGGAAGGAAACTGAGAACTTTTGACAGCCAGAACTCGCTGATAGCAGGTTGCTGGAGAACCTTCTTCACCTAGGCTGGGAAGGGACTCTAGACAGCCTGAGTATAGCAAACATGGCTCTGCCAGGCCTTGTCCTTCTCCCCATTTCCTCTGCCTTGCTAAAACCCGTTAGATTGAGTTCCTAAAGCTAGCCACCAAGGTCCATTCCCTTATTTGGCCACTTCTTCCTCCTGAGGCTGACTACCAAGGTCAGAGTATTAAAGTTCAGCAATCAAAAGCCCCCATTTGGCTCACCTAATTAACATGCCCAATTAAGATTAATCACCTCATCTTAACACAGGATTCCCCCTTTTACCTTTATAAACCTCCATTTTCCTATGGGCCACGTCTGTCTCCTTTCTATCCAAAGGCTGTCCTTTGTGTCCCCTCTCCGGGAGAAATACCTGTTCCCCCTCTCCCCTGTTCCCTTTCCCCTTCTCCATCTTTTGTCTCTGTCTCTTATTCTTATACTTTGTCCCTCTAGGGCAAATAAAGCTCCTTTGTCCTGAGAACTTGGTCTTGGGGTGTTCTGAGCCGAAACCGATCCCTTCAGGCTGCAGTCTGAGATACTAAGGCTAATGAGAAGAGCCTGTCCACATTCTCCAGTCACTCACTCACACGCACCCGGGCGCTAACAGAAACTTATTGACACACACGCAGCTCCCTCGCCAGGCCTGCAGGGAGCGCAGCGCCTCGTCTCCGCACCTCACACGGCATGGGGCCGCTCTAGCCACACTGGGACTCGGTGGCGGCCGGAGCTGCAAGGCCTGGCACCTCCTCCCAGCGCAGGTGGGCTCGCCCGTGGAGGAGGGGGTGCGAGGGTCCGCGGCGCGGGCGAGCGGGCGGGCGGGCATTGCTCTCTCCCTGCGCGGTGTGTGCCTCGGCCCTGGCGGTCCTGGCGACCCTAGCGGGTGGGGTTTCGGAAAGATCTGTGGGAACCGAGGCCGGGGTTGTGGTGAGCACTCCCTCCAGACCTCACAGTGCCAGCCGCCGGCCCCCTTTTACACACGGGAGATCCTTAGCCCTGGCCTGCTGGCAGCTTCCGGGAAACACCTGGGGGGCGGGGCTGTGTGGGCGGGGTTCTGTGATTGACATCTCTCTCTGCAGACTGAACCGGCTACCTCTGGACCCCTCCCCTGTCCCCAACGCTGAGCCGAAACCATGGTGAGAACCCTGAGCTCAGCCCCTTGCCCCTGCGTGTCCATGCCCTCATCCCACGTGACTGTCTCGGCAGGGCTTCTGCAAGTCTGCCCTTGCAAGGCAACCTGCATTCATACCCTATCCTTCCTTGTAGCATGGACGCCTGAAGGTGAAGACTTCCGAAGAGCAGGCAGAAGCCAAAAGGCTGGAAAGGGAACAGAAGCTAAAGCTCTACCAGTCCGCCACTCAAGCTGTCTTCCAGAAGGTGGGGCCCTCAGAGGTAGTCCTGATCCCCAGTTATAACAGAGACCAAAAGCTTGACCCCAGAGTCAAACTGCAGGGATCTAAATCTTGATTCTGTCTGTTGTTGCTGTATTGCCTTGTGCAAGTCACTGGAACTGTCTTCAGTTTGTTCATCTGTAAAATGGAGCTAATGATTGCATATCCCGTCTAAGAGTAGTGCAAAGATTAAGTGAGAAAATACCTGTTAGGCCGTGTAAGGTTTTGCATAGTACCTGTTGCAGAGTGCCACTATTGACTGGTTCTGAGTTTATCATGTTTAGCCTACAGCTGGGGAACTGCTGTGGTCTCTGATCTCATAACCTGTCTTCTCAGCGGCAGGCTGGCGAGCTGGATGAATCAGTACTAGAACTGACAAGCCAGATTCTGGGAGCCAACCCTGATTTTGCCACCCTCTGGAACTGTCGCCGAGAAGTGCTCCAGCAGCTTGAAACCCAGAAGTATGTAGTAGTTCAGGCCTCTGCCCTGGCCCTGCCTGGGTACACAACTGGAGGAGGAATGGAGTAACCGGGCATAGAGATAGGGTAGTGGGGGGACCAGATACAAGAAGGGAGGGACAAGTTGGGGTTAGACATTGGAAGGCTCTAACCCCTCCTTTCTCTTGGGGTACAGGTCCCCTGAGGAGTTGGCTGCTCTTGTGAAGGCAGAACTAGGCTTCCTAGAGAGCTGTCTGCGTGTGAACCCTAAGTCCTATGGCACTTGGCACCACCGCTGCTGGCTGCTAAGTCGACTGCCTGAGCCCAACTGGACCCGGGAGCTGGAGCTGTGTGCTCGATTCCTTGAGGCTGATGAACGGAACTGTACGTGTCCACAGTCCCGTCCCTACAAACCTCATGGGTCCCACATCCTGGTACTGGGTCCTCGGAGTGGGGAGGGAGACGCAGGATCCAGCACCAGCATCCACTTTGGGATGGCAGAGCCAGATGCAGCCTCTGTGGTTTGCACTGAGGTATTACTAGGGCTCTCTGAGAGAATTCTGGGGGGCATCAGTGCTGTAGCCCCTCTTTGTCCTGCTTCTGAGTTAGGCTCCCTCCCTCAACCTCCCTAGTTCATTGCTGGGACTATCGGCGATTTGTAGCTGCACAGGCTGCTGTCGCCCCTGCAGAGGAACTAGCCTTCACTGACAGCCTCATCACCCGGAACTTCTCCAACTATTCCTCCTGGCATTATCGCTCCTGCCTCCTGCCCCAGCTGCACCCCCAGCCAGACTCTGGCCCACAGGGACGGCTCCCTGAAAATGTACTGCTGAAAGGTAGGTGGGCCTAAACCAGCAGTTCTCAACCTGTGGGTTGTAACCCCTTTGGGAGTTGACCAACCCTTTTCACAGGGATCCCCGAAGGCTGGAAATATCAGATATTTACATTATGATTCCTAGCAGTAACAAAAATTACAATTATGAAGTAGCAATGAAAATAATTTTATGGTTGGGGGAGTCACCACGACATGAGAAACTGTATTAAAGGATTGCAGCATTAGGAAGGCTGAGGACCCAGTGACCTAAAGGATCCTGGCAAGGATTCTGCAGGACCACCCCAGTCCTGATGCCTGTCTAACCCTGCTCTGAACCACCTTATTGAGCTCCTACTTCTTATTGGGACATGCAATTCCTATGTAAGGCCAGGGTACAAGTGAGACCTGGGCCAGAGAGCTGTTGGAATGTCTAGGATCCTACCATCATGCTGATGCAACCCCATACCTTCTTGGCCCCCACAGAGCTGGAGTTGGTGCAAAATGCCTTTTTTACTGACCCCAATGATCAGAGTGCCTGGTTCTATCACCGCTGGCTGCTGGGCCGGGGTAAGCAATGGGGAAAGGGCAGGATGTTGGAGACTTAGAAAGAAACAAAGATGACATTTAAGGTAAACCGAGGCCGTCTCTCTCCCTAGCGGAGCCCCACAATGTTCTATGCTGTCTGCATGTGAGCCGGGAAGAGGCCTGTCTGTCAGTCTGCTTCTCTCGTCCCCTGATAGTGAGTCAAGTGGTTTTATTAAGCGCATCGTGAGACCCTGAATCTGAGACCGTTAGAACTAATAAGTCTCTCTCTGTTCCCCATGGCAGGTGGGCTCTAAGATGGGGACCTTGCTACTCATGGTTGATGAAGCACCTTTGAGTGTGGAGTGGAGGACCCCAGATGGCAGGAACCGGCCCAGCCATGTCTGGGTATCCCAGGATTGGTGGGGCAGAAATGAGGGCCTGGGACAGGACTAGGGTGGGACAGTCAGAAAAACAGTGAGGTAGCACATTTCCTTGACCCAAGGCTCTCAGCTCTGTGACCTGCCCGCTGCCTCTCTCAATGACCACTTGCCCCAGCACACGTTTCGTGTCATCTGGACAGGAAGTGACAGCCAGAAGGAGTGTGTGCTTTTAAAAGGTGATGCTGTCTAATGCTCCCCTCACATGGGCCAGTTCCCCAGCCTTCTCTCTCCTCACCCCACAGTGTCCCATCCCACTACTTAACCTTTCCCCTAGGCCTCCAGGAGTGCTGGTGCCGAGACTCAGCCACTGATGAACAGCTATTCAGGTGACGATCAGGAGGAGCCCATGGTCGAAGAGAGGGGATCTAGACATTGGGCGGCTGGGGCAGGAGGCATGGGCCTGGGGGAAGGAGGATGGCTTAGAACTCTGGACTGTGGGCAACATACTTTCCCCAACCTCCCGCTCTCAGGTGTGAGCTGTCCGTGGAAAAGTCCACAGTGCTACAGTCTGAGCTTGAATCCTGTAAGGAGCTGCAGGAGCTGGAGCCTGAGAATAAATGTGAGACCCTAAGTCAGCTCCCGAGAACCACACCGGGAAAGCCTGTCAGGGAACCGCCCTGAGCAGAGGGTCTCAAAGAGACTGCAAACCTTTCTCCACCTTCTCCCTAGGGTGCCTGCTGACCATTATCCTGCTGATGAGGGCACTGGACCCCCTCCTCTATGAGAAAGAAACACTGCAGTACTTCAGTACCCTCAAAGCAAGTTGGGCCTGGGGGAGGACAGGCCAGAGGAGGCCCGGTGGGCCGTTAGAAGGCAGGTGACCCCCATAGCTGCCTGCCTCTTCTCCACCAGACTGTGGACCCAATGAGAGCGGCCTACTTGGATGACCTGCGCAGCAAGTTCTTGCTGGAAAACAGTGTTCTCAAGATGGAGTATGCTGACGTCCGTGTGCTGCACCTGGCTCACAAGGTGCGGGCTCCTTCCCTAGACCCCTGTCCTGCTGTCTTCCCCACCAGGTGAACTCCGCCCTCTTTCTTTAACCTGCTCCTTCATTAGGTCTTGCTTCCTGTCAGTTCTTCATCCTGTTTGTTCCTGGTTTTAAATCCTGAGCCATCAAAGCTGGACTAGGAATGTATAGCTCATTGAGGTTCTCGGTTCAATTCCCAGTGCTGAAGGACTCTGCTTTTTGTGTCTCTAGTCTTCTCAACAAATCCATTTTGCTTCGTCACTGCAGCCCAGCACAGCCCCACTCCTAGCTTTCTGTTTGCTGTAGGACATGCCTCTCTCCTCTGTCCCACCCTTGAGGTTTCCTCTCCCTGTCACCTCTCACTAGCCACCCTTCCATAACCATCTGTCTGTCCCATCCCTGACATAGTACATACTCCTATACACTGGGCCATTTGTTTCTGACACAGGGCTAGTCGCTAACAAGGGTCCTGTAAGGTCTTTAGGGAACACAGAACAGGTGAGTAAAGATGTCGTAGCTCTTGCTGAGTGTCCGCCCCTCCCCCCTCCCAGGACCTCACAGTGCTCTGCCATCTGGAACAACTGCTCCTGGTCACCCATCTTGACCTGTCCCACAATCGTCTCCGAGCCTTGCCCCCAGCGCTGGCTGCTCTGCGCTGTCTTGAGGTAAAGTCTCCATCCCTCCCATTCTGTCTGGGGTGCCCCCCTTTTCCACTCAGGAGTTTGCCTGTGTTACAGCAGGACCTCCTGACCTCTGACCCCTGCAGGTAACAGCTTTGCCACCCCTCTCAACTACCCAGGCTGGCCCTGTGAGCTTTTTCACACACCTAAGCTGGTCACTCTGGGCTCCTCTGTGGCTTGTACTGGTCCCAGGCTGCCTGCTTGACCTTGTGTTTCCCTGCCTCCCTGCACCTCAGGTGCTGCAGGCCAGCAATAATGTTCTGGAGAACGTGGACGGCGTGGTTAACCTTCCCCGGCTGCAGGAGCTGTTACTATGTAATAACCGTATCCTCCCTTCAGTCCACTTTGCGGACAGCTTCTAGGGCAAGGAGCAGGCTTCAGGGAGACAGACCGCAGACACAGACAGGGTCATCTCAAGGCAGGACAGGAAACAGGGCTTGGGCGGGCGAGCTGAGGGGAGATGATGCCCTGGGGCTGTGACTATTATTAACTTCTACTCTGCAGTTCTGTAGAGTGTGACTTCACACGCCAGAGTTCACACACAGGCAGCCTGTAGATATTCTCAGGAACCACGGGGTAGTCTAGAAATCAGGAAGTTCCATATATTTTAAAATCCTTTGATCCCTCTCGAAATTGGAGGGTTAGAGAATCTTCGACCCACATTTCCACATGGCCACTTATAAATACTAAGAGCCTCTCGACAGCCCTCTCCACCTCTCTTTATGATCCCACAGGGTCCTGCTTCCCACAACCCCCTCTTCAGCAGATATTCTCCAATCTCTGCTAAGGACTTTATTTTCCCCAGGGAAGTGCGTAAGATACCATCAGACTTGCTTCCAAGCAGCAGCTTCCGGCTTTGGGGTGTCCAGTAGCAGACGGTGGGTGGGGTAGAGCTACTCCGTTTTCCTTGACTCTACCTCCCAAGGCCTCCAACAGCCTGCAGCACTTCAGTCTCTTGCCTCCTGCCCCAGGCTAGTCCTCCTCAACCTGCAGGGCAACTCGCTGTGCCAAGAAGAGGGCATCGGGGAGCATTTGGCTGAGATGCTACCGTCTGTCAGCAGCATCCTCACGTAGGAGGCCCTGTCTCACCCTCACCCTTTAACTTATTGGGACTGAATAAAGAATGGAGAGGCCCCTCTAGGCTGCCAAGCTACCATTACTGCTGCCATGACAACACTACCTCCATTACCACCACAGTGCATTTTGGGAAAAGGAAGGGAGGGGCTCTGGGGTGTGGGTCCACTGTCCTGTGATACTGTCTAATAAGAACCTTAGTGTTTATGGCTGGTCAGGACCAGGGCTGGATTTGAGTTCACCATCAGTTTTGGGCTAGCGCAGGGCCTGAGCTTGAGGCTGGGGTAGGAATTGGGATCAGGTTGTGGTTTGGGCTGAGAATCAATCAGAAGAGCTGTCTGTAGCTGGAAGAGACTGTGACCCTTTCACCTGTGAGTCTGCCACCTTCAGACTTTCTGCCCTGACCCCTGTTTTATTCACAACTGAGTAGGCTCAGGGCCTTAGTGTTTGAGGAAGAATGTGTCCTGGCACCTTGCCCCACCTGGTTAAAATGACAATATTGGTCTCTGTGGATTACATTCTATGGTTGAAAAGCCTTTGGGAACCCTTGGTCCCACTTGATCCTCATACACTCAGGGATGAGATGATGAGAACATTTGAACTGATGAAGAAGCTGTTCCGACCTGCCCAGGGTTGCTGGGCTCTGCATGCTAAAGCCAGATACTAAACACTCTGCTTTAGTGACTTAGCCCTTTTCTTGTTTCTGTATTAATAGAGAATGATTAAACACAGGCCTGGCCTCAACTTGCCAAGGTGTTTAGGTGGAAGTCTACTCCTGAGGTGCACCCCGCCACACAGTCGTGACTTTGAAAGCCGCAGGGAACAAGGCCTCGAGGGAGTGGCTCAGGGGTTAGGACACTGAGTCAAACTTGGCATAGTGGGGAAAGAGGGTTAAAACAAGAAGAGTGCAGCAAACTGGGCATTTTCCTGTTTCACTGGAATCTGCCTGGGCACACATGTGTTCACATACCCCGCCCCTTGAAACCCTGCCTCTTCTTGTATCCTAAGTGATACACAAACACTCTCAGGGTGAAGCCCTTTGGCTGACCCGCCACACACCTGCCTTGAATTTTGATCTCTGGTGGTATGTGTTGGAAGTGTGCTGGGTTCCAGGGCTTGCCAGCTGAACAGGGAAAAATTCACATGATGCTTACTGTCTGCTCTCTTCAGTAATCCCAGCACTTGGGAGGCTAAAGCAGGAGGATTGCTGTGAGCTCAAAGTCTACCTGGGCTATATGTGAGGCCATTCCAAAACAAACCAAAAAAAAAAAAAAGTCAGTGTATATGTAGATCTTGGAGCTTCTGTTCCTACTCCCCGAGATACCTCTATACAAGATACATTTCCAAACAGATTGCTGCCAAGTACGCTGCTTTGTGTCTTATTTTCTCTATCTTTGGGATGGAGTGAAGAGGTCCGGGTTGGCCGAGCCTTGGACAGGGCCAGAGGGAGCCTCCCTAATGACGTCTGGCTCCTCTCTGCCTTGGGGCTGTTTTAATGACATCTCCGACGGTTCAGCTGCAAAGTACAGAGAGTGTGTCCCTGGAGCCGGTTGGTCTGGATTCTCAAGAAGAATTCCAGGCTGCAAATGAGGGAAGATGCTCACCTCCAGCTGGTGAGACTCTCAGTGAAAGAAGGGGATACCAGGTATCCTGGGGAGGAGTTCCCTGTTCATCCAAGCCTGAACGAAAAGACTTACGCTTTCCCCAGACTTTCAAGCTGGGAGGGGAAAACAAGACACTGTTTCTCTTGTGACCCCCTTAATCTCGAACTTAGAAGAAACAGAGACAGCCCACTCGTACTGGGGCTGTGGAATAGCTGGAAAGAGACAAACGGGTGCAGTATGCCGAGCGGCGTGAGGAGACCTGGTAGAGCTGGCTGGTCAGGGACTGGCAGGTAGAGCCAGTTTGAGGGCCTGGATGCTGATGTCATCCGTCTGCAGCCTGAGGTACTGGGACCTTCCTAGGCAAAAGGAGTTCCAGTCCCAGGGACCAGTTTCACAGGGCCAAGCCTGGTGGGTGCCACAAGAGAGCTTAGCAGCAGGGCCCTATAAGAACAAAGTAGGCATCTCCAGCTTGGAAGCAAATCTGCCCTACAGGGCTTCTGAACACCTAGTGTGGCAAGAATCAAGTTGGTGTGGGATCCGTCACCAAACGCCTTCCCTTTTCCACCTCAGCCACAGGTCTGACAGAACTTTGACCCAGACCCCTTCCTTAGCATTACCTCAGTTCCTAGAAAGGAAAAAGTGGGTGGAGCCAGTCTTTCCCGCCCCTACCAGGGGACAGCCCCCAGACACTGGCCTCTTGACAGTAGGGATGAAGCAACCATCTTCCCCTTTTCCCAGAAGCTCAGCCCCGCCTACCCTCCCCTCATAAACTACTTACCCAGCCCGCCCTACACCTTCCACTCGCGTGGCTACGTCCAGCCTGTTGGTCCCGTCCCAAACGCCCTGACCTACTCCACCCGGGCCCGGGACCCGGTGGTGCCATCACCAACACCGCAGCCAGGTGAGAGGCTCCAGCTTATACCTCAGTGCTGAGCCACAGCAGGCCTTCGCTGTCAAGGGACACACAGCCCGAGCCCAGAAAGGACCGATCTCCACGGAGTACCTGCTGTGGGCTGAGACCCAATTTTCCTGGGGCCAATCTCTGCTTACGCCTGCTGTGACCTCTCTGCAGCCCTGCCGCCTGAAGTTTGCCCTGACGTGAGGAATGTGGGGGGACTCTGACCCCTATGCCTCCTACTTGCTATTAAGTAGTCCTAGAGGCTGTAACTCTAAACTGGGAAGCCAGCAGGTGGAGAGACCTATATATACAGGGTTTGGAGACTGGGACTGTGACAGGTGTTCTCTTAGGCAACTGCATTTTCTCAGATGGATCTTCAATAGTTTCTCCACTGGACATCTGTTTTTTAATATGATCTGAGAGTGTCTATAACAAGGTGAAGAGACGGTTTTTCTCTGCAGTATGGGGTGCTTTCTCTGGGTGACTTAATAGGGTTTGGGGGGCATCTCAAGGTTAGAATGAGATTATCCCAGTCACCTAGCTGGTACTGAACCAATTTCTCTGGGAAGAGTTTCTGGGTGGGTGGGATGGGCATCCCAGGCCCAGGAGATCCGAGTGAATGAGCACCCTCTGTCTCTCCCACACAGGCACAATGGAAGGTCCTCGCTCAGACGTGGGCCGCTGGGGTAGGAGCCCCTGGCAGCCCCCTACCACACCGTCGCCGGAGCCAGAGCCAGAGCCAGACAGACGCTCGCGCTCCCGCCGAGGAGGAGGCCGCTCCTTCTGGGCCCGTTGTTGTGGCTGCTGCTCGTGCGGGAACAGAGCTGATGATGACTGGGGGCCCGAACCTGGCTCCAGAAGCCGAGGGACCAGCTCCCGGGGTGGGGACTCTCGGGGTAGGGACTCTCGGGGTGGCCGAAGACCTGAGTCTCGGGGCAGTGGTGTAAATGCGGCCGGAGATGGCACCATCCGAGGTGAGACTACACTCCTTAGCCTAGACCTAAGCTTTGATGGAACCTAAGATTTATCCTGGCATCTCTAAGGGGGATGATAGACCTCTGAGGAGGGTCTGGGCTCCTCGTGGACCCTTCACTGACCCGGGGATGTGGTTTTACAGAGGGAATGCTGGTTGTGACCGGTGTGGATCTGCTGTGCTCACGATCAGACCAGAACCGCCGAGAGCACCACACGGATGAGTTTGAATATGATGAGCTGATCGTGCGCCGTGGGCAGCCCTTCCACATGGTCCTTTTCCTGAATCGGGAATATGAGTCCTCTGATCGCATTGCCCTTGAGCTCCTCATCGGTGAGTGGGGCCTGGAATGGGAAGGGCAAAGCCCCCAGACTTGTGGAAGGGCTGGTATTAGGTTAGAGAGGTCTTTAGGCTCCACCCTGGTCCTCCTCGCCTCTGCCTAAAGAGGCTAGTGTCAGACTCGTTGTGATCCCCTAGTGGTGCTCTCGGGAAGGGCATGGTTCTAGTTTCCTCAAGCTGGCTTTCCACAAGTCTCCAGAGGCAACTATCTCACAACGCTTTCTCATTGGGCTGGCCTCTGTGTCTCCTTCAGCACGGTTGACTCCATGTGCCCTTCTTCCTGGGGCTGGCTGGTTCATTCCCCTAGCCCCCCATCTATCAATCTCTCTGCCTCCCTATCACATGGCCCAAGGCACATACCTCCCTCACCATGTTGCCTGGTGACCGTTGACTTCCCAGGCTGGTGATTATGCAGCTGCTGGGGGCGGGTGACTCTTCTAACCCTTTGATTACAGCCCAGCCATGCACACCCCAGCCTCTAATTTCCCAGGTACCCCTACCACCTCCAGAAATGCTCTGGGCTCTAGAAGCCATGACCCCAGAGGGCCACTCTGCCCTTTCATATCTGGAGTGTTCTTTCTTATGGGGCAAATGCACTTGGCTCAATTCTCTCCTTTAGTCCCATAGGACACAGTGGGCGACAATGGCCAGTATCCCCTCCCTTCTTGAGTTCATTGTCAGGGGAACAGGTTTGGGATGTTGGACTGGGTTTCTGCCCTGACATGTGGGAGAGCACGGGGCGGCCACCAAGCTGCTCTAAGGAAGATTGTCACAGAATGGTGTGGTAACCCTTCTTAGGGACACATTCATTGGCTCATAGACATTTGGGTGGGGCTGAGTGAAGTCTTAGTCTCTCTCCCACTTCCAAGGAGACTCTCTCACTGCCTAATTGCTGATCTCGTCACTCTAGGAAACAATCCCGAGGTGGGTAAGGGCACCCATGTGATCATCCCAGTGGGTAAGGGAGGCAGCGGTGGCTGGAAGGCCCAAGTGACGAAGACCAACGGACACAACCTAAACCTGCGCGTCCACACCTCCCCTAATGCCATCATTGGCAAGTTTCAATTCACTGTCCACACACGCTCAGAAGCTGGAGAGTTCCAGTTGCCCTTTGACCCCCGCAATGAGATCTACATCCTCTTCAACCCCTGGTGCCCAGGTAAGCCAACTGGGGTCTAGAGCAGAGGGCAGGTGGGTCAGGACTTCCTTTCCTAAGGTCCAGGTGTCTGGACATCTGGTCATAGGAAAAGACACCCTACCATTGTCCAGGAGAAGAGACTGAGGCCCAGGGTAGAAAAGAGACCCACCTCACTTCTGATAAAGGGCGCTGGCCGCAGCCAATCTTTCTCACCATCCTTCCTTAGAGCAGTCCTATCAGGCTAGAAGCACCCCCAACCCTATTTTTTTCCTGCGGGTATGAGTTTTGCTCACCTGGCAGAGGGGAAGGCAGGGCCCTTGAAGAAAATGGATAAGATTTGCAATTTATTTTCTGGGGATACAGAGGACATAGTATATGTGGACCATGAGGACTGGCGGCAAGAATATGTGCTGAATGAGTCTGGAAGAATCTACTATGGAACAGAAGCACAGATTGGCGAACGGACCTGGAATTATGGCCAGGTACAGCTGGGCTCAGTTTTCTTCCTTCCTTCCTTCCTTCCTTCCTTCCTTCCTTCTTTCCTTCCTTCCTTCCTTTTTTCTTTCTTTTGTTTTGTTTCTTTTTTCTTTCTTTCTTTCTTTTTTTTTTTGAGACAGGAATTTTCTGTGTAGCATTGGCTGTCCTGGAACTCACTTTGTGGACCAGGCTGGCCTCAAACTTACAGAGCTCTACCTGCCTTTGATTCTCAAGTGCTGAGATTGAGACAGCATGCCCCACCACTGGTCTTGTGCACTCAGTAAAGGGAGATAGAAATGCGGGCCAAGGTGACCGTCGCTAGCCTATAGTTTGAGCATCGCTTGAGGACCTGTCATTACCTCTGCCCTCCTGCCTTCCAGTTTGACCATGGGGTGCTGGACGCCTGCCTGTACATCCTGGATCGGAGGGGGATGCCGTATGGAGGTCGTGGGGACCCAGTCAGTGTCTCTCGGGTCGTCTCTGCCATGGTGAGCAACCGTGTATTTCTAAGCTCTATCTGTGACTTCCTGTCCTGCCCTTTATGGATTTTCCATCCCTGTCCCGGAAGAATTTTTCACCCCTTTTCCACCCCCCCACGTGTACCCCACCCCGCCTTTCATTGTTTCTGTCCTGGCTCCTTTGGAATGTAAGGCCAAACCCCAAACTTGGCACACCCAGTACTCACATTCCAATGTTACTGCAGATGGGTTGGGAGAGGGGTGGGTGGGTTTAAGTTGCATGTTGAGGTTGCGGGGTTAGGGGCTTGGGAATCCAGACAGTCCTGAGCACCTCCCCCAATCCAGCCACACCCTATCTTTTCCTGGGCAGGTGAACTCCCTGGACGACAATGGAGTTCTGATTGGGAACTGGACTGGCGACTACTCTCGAGGCACCAACCCCTCGGCGTGGGTGGGCAGCGTGGAGATCCTGCTTAGCTACCTACGCACCGGCTATTCCGTCCCCTATGGCCAATGCTGGGTCTTTGCCGGTGTGACCACCACAGGTAGTAGAGGGAATAGGCCAGGAATAGCCTGGGCTCTATGAGGTGGCAAGGGATCTATTTCTGTCCAGCCCAGCTATGGCTACAGGATAGGGTGCCACTAAGGGTGGATGATAGCATGGCCTTAATTATCATTAATTAGTGTCAGCAACTGAGAGAGGCCTAAGGGAGAGAAAGAAGAAGCAATAGTCAGGACCTGTGCCAAGCAGGTGGCTTTGTAACCCACACTGCTTTGCAGCCCAAAGGCCACCTGGGTCTTCTGACCCCTAACTCTGGAGGTCCCTCCATGCTTGGCAAAGTCAGCGCCCTTTTCTTCCCGCTGATGCTGCACCTGCATCCAACCTCCGCCCCAGCCCTTAACCTGACTCCTCCACAGTGCTCCGATGCCTGGGCCTTGCTACCCGTACTGTCACCAACTTCAACTCTGCACACGACACTGACACCTCCCTCACTATGGACATCTACTTTGATGAGAACATGAAGCCACTTGAGCATCTGAACCATGATTCAGTTTGGTGAGCACAGGGTGAGGGGTGGCCTGCCATGCCTAAAGATGATCGGAGGCTTGAATGCTGAGGCGTGGTAGGGATGGGAACTAGGAGGACCTGAATGGGAACCTCAGACCCAGAGCCCCTCCATGCCTCTCTAGGAACTTCCACGTGTGGAATGACTGCTGGATGAAGAGGCCAGATCTGCCCTCCGGCTTTGATGGGTGGCAGGTTGTGGATGCCACACCCCAGGAGACCAGCAGTGGTAAGGCAGGCCTTGCCCAGACCCTATTCAGAACATTCCCTCCAACTCCTGAGTGTTAGCCCCGGACTTAGCTGGAGAGCCAAATCTGTAGTTCTTTGTATGGATTTATGAACTGAACCACCACAAAGCCATTAGTTTATTTTCCTCTCATTAGCTACTTGACTTAATTTTATTCTACAGTTTATAATGATTAATATACTGAGATGATTCAAAAGTCAAAAGAGATTTAAGAATATTCAGTAAGAGGTTCCCTTCTCCTGATAAACTTATTATGCTTACTTGCTGTTTTGTTCTATTTTGGGGGATTCCCACCCAAAATCTTATCATCAAACTTGATCTGTCAGAATTTCCAACAATAGGATCTAGTAGTATGTATCTATTTCTTCCCAGTCCTGGTTTTGAACCTGGGGCCTTGAGCATACTCAGGATCCATTTCTCAATCTCCATTTCGAAAGTTCCACTGGTTATTCTTATGGACACCCATGTTTGGAACAAAATTCCATGCTAATGGAACACGTGGTGAATGGCGGCTCTCGGTGGCCGAGTGGCTTTGTCTGGGTGTCCAGCAGAATGAGTCCTGGTTTCCCCTTCCTTTTGTTCCCCTGTTCACTGCTTTCACATGCAGTATAGTTCCCCTTCTTTTTGTTCCCCTGTTCACTGCATTCATGTGCTGTATAGAGAAATCAGGGCTCAGACAGAAAACAGCTCTGTAACCATCAGACCTGTCAGCGGCTTCTCTCTTCTCTGCATCCACGAATGCTGTCTCCACAGTAGTATCCCTGCTCTCTGCTCTGCTCACACAGCCTCCTCTCCCTCTGGCTCCTCCACCTTCCTAGAGTTAGACAGCCTTGGCCTGACTTTCATTCTTCTGGCCATTTCCCACACCCTTCCCTGTCAATTGTCTTTGTAAAAGGTGTCCTGGGTTACATAACCTAGCAATGCTTACAGTGAACTTGGAGTCTTGATTTCTGGTCAGGCTCTATGAAGTAATGGGGTAGGTGTCAGGCAGAGGCCCTGACAGGATGGCTAGGGCTTAAGTCTACCATGATTACTTCTTAGATGAGTGATATTAGCAAGGAAGTTCCTTACACCTTTGTCTTTTGTATTCTTGTATAGAATACTGTGTGTGTGTGTGTGTGTGTGTGTACTATAGACCATATGGTGTAGTTGGGAGGATTAAATGGACACCACATACCATGTATCAAGTCTACAACATTACAGCAGCTCAGGAGGTAGATGCTTTTTCCAGCTGTCTTTTCTTTTTGTTTTTTTTTTTTTTGGGTTTTCAAGACAGGGTTTCTTTGTGTAGCCTTGGCTGTCCTGGAACTCACTTTGTAGACCAGGCTGACCTCGAACTCAGAAATCCACCTGCCTCTGCCTCCCAGGTGCTGGGATTAAAGGCATGAGCCACCACTGCCCGGCTTCCAGCTGTCTTATAAGGTCCTGGCATCCATCACACTGACTGAGCCTGTTTCCCCATCTGTAAAAGAAGACCAGAGCGTTAGGTGTTAAGATTCTTTCCTGTTGGATAGCCCTCACTTCCTGTTTACACTTTCTGTCCCAGCCTTCCCATTTCAGCCAGCTTGTCCTCTGTAGGGAGCCTTCCTGAGTATAAGGACAGTCCCTTCCTGCATTCCCTTCTCACTTCCTAATCAGGAAATCAGAGCATGTGCAAAGCCGAGGTATTTCTGAAGGAGCGATGGTGCTGCTACTGCTCTCAGCCAACCAGAACCATTATAGGCCCTGAACTGATTATGATGAAAGATTGGGGGAGAGTGTCCTGTACTCTGAGAATCGTGGACAGTGCAGCCTGCCAGCGCAGAGAATGTGCTGACAATCTACCTGGTTATCAAGTCAGGCTGTCCGCAGGCCCCTCCCACTCCCACCCTGCCCTCTGGGTGGCTGCTGTTGGAGCCTTGTGTGGCTTCTGACCTTCTTAGACTCATCACCTGCTTCATGTCCCAGGCATCTTCTGCTGTGGCCCCTGTTCCGTGGAGTCCATCAAGAATGGCTTAGTCTACATGAAGTATGACACGCCTTTCATTTTTGCCGAGGTGAGGGCTGGGCTCTAGGTACCTCCTCTAGCAAACAGTCTAAAGTGACCAGAGCCTTGACTTCAGTCCTGAACACTCTGGTCTTGACGTCCCCGCTGACTGACTAGCTGTGTAACCTCGGGCAAGTCACTCATTCTACAGTCTTAGTTTCCTCAACTGTAAAAAGGAGATAATAATGGCTGCCTTGCTTCCTGTCCTCAGGATCAAAAGAGATAATGGATGTGGGACTGCTTCATTGGCTGTAAAGCAAGCGAATATGCATAAGGAATTACTGTTATTAATGCCAAAATGGGCTCCAAGGAGCCTCCTAGACAGGCTTCTTCCCCTGCTTTCAGAGCATGGCGGGTTGGCCCTGCCTGCAGCCCCTGGGGTTGAGGGAAGGTACTGGGGTCTCGCTAGCCCCCGTCTTCCTGACCCTTCAGTCCTGCTGTCCTTCGCTCACCACAGGTAAACAGCGATAAGGTATACTGGCAGCGGCAGGATGACGGCAGCTTCAAGATAGTGTACGTGGAAGAGAAGGCCATTGGCACACTCATTGTCACAAAGGCGATCAACTCCAACATGCGAGAGGACATCACCCACATCTATAAGCATCCAGAAGGTAACATTGTCCCAGACCAGCCAGCTCCAGGCTGAGGGCTTCTGCAGAGGGAGCACAGCACGTGCCTACCCCAGCCAGAGCTCAAACTCACCTCTGACCTCAACCCCCAGGCTCAGAAGCAGAGCGGAAGGCTGTGGAGAAGGCTGCAGCCCACGGCAGCAAACCTAACGTGTATGCCACCCGGGACTCTGCTGAGGATGTGGCAATGCAGGTGGAGGCACAGGACGCTGTGATGGGGCAGGACCTGACAGTCTCCGTGGTGCTGACCAATCGCGGCAGTAGCCGACGCACTGTGAAGTTGCACCTCTACCTTTGTGTCACCTACTACACTGGTGTCTCTGGGCCTACCTTCAAGGAGACCAAGAAGGAAGTGGCATTAGCCCCAGGAGCCTGTAAGTGGTCCTTCCCCAGTCCTGTCCCTAGATGGTACTCTCTCCCTCTAGATGGTGCTCCCTCTTCAGCCCTGCCCCTAGATGGTGCTCCCTCTCTAACCCTGCCCCTAGATGGTGCTCCCTCTCCAGCCCTGCCCCTAGATGGTGCTCCCTCTCTAACCCTGCCCCTAGATGGTGCTCCCTCCCCAGCCCTGCCCCTAGATGGTGCTCCTTCTCCAGCCCTGCCCTAGATGGTGCTCCCTCCCCAGCCCTGCCCTAGATGATGCTCCCTGCTCAGTTCTGCCCCTAGATGGTTCTCCCCGCTCAGTCCTGCCCCCTAGATGGTGCTCCTGCTCAGCCCTGCCCCCTAGATGGTGCTGCCTGCTCAGCCCTGCCCCCTAGATGGTGCTCCCTCTCCAGCCCTGCCCCTGGGTGTCCAAGTACCATGGCTTTGGACATGGAGGCCCCACAGCAATAGGCAGCAGTTCTGGGGAAACTCTATCTGGGGAAGGAGGCCTGTGATTACCATGTATTTTCTTCCTAGCGGACTCTGTGACCATGCCTGTGGCCTACAAGGAGTACAAGCCCCACCTTGTGGACCAGGGGGCAATGTTGCTCAATGTCTCAGGCCATGTCAAGGAGAGTGGGCAGGTGCTAGCCAAGCAGCACACCTTCCGTTTGCGCACCCCAGACCTTTCTCTTACGGTGAGTGCAGCTTTCTGGGACTCATGGGGTGAATAGAGAGCCAGAGCCTGAGGCTAAGGAAAATTGTGGGCCAGGAAGAACACTAAGCCTGAAACAAGTTACCCTGATGAACCTTTTTGGAGAAGGTTAAGGTCCAGACCTGGCCTTAGTTTCCTCATCAATAAAATGGGTTCTCAGGTCCAATTTTGTTTCATACTCAAATTGCAGAATGGATATGAGTTTCCTCCTCGATTTTTGAGGTAGCTTCTCTGAAGGACAGAAATGTGGAATTTGGTGAAATTTCAATCTTAACACGTTTCTCCCTTGGGTGCAAAGTGTGGGCTGGCCAGGGTCTCTGATGAGGGGTGGATTTCTGTTTCACTCAGTTACTGGGAGCAGCAGTTGTTGGCCAGGAATGTGAAGTACAGATCGTGTTCAAGAACCCTCTGCCTATCACCCTCACCAACGTCGTCTTCCGGCTCGAAGGTTCTGGATTACAGAGACCCAAGGTCCTCAATGTCGGGTGAGTCTGACTTCTCTAACTGCCCGCACCCTCCCTTTCACCCAGGCTGCCCTGAGCCTTGGTTTTGCTTCTCTATTCTGGACCCCACAGAGCAGCTTTGGGGCAGCTGGCACCTCAGACAAATTCAGCCCGACCAGTGTTCAAGACTTGCTGAGTGCCTCAAGTCGCACTGTGTCCCTGCCCTGCCTCACCTTGTTAATTAGGGAGCTGAAACTCACATGGAAATCATTAGTAGCCCATCCCTAACATTTGCCAAATATAGAAGTGTTGACCATGCACTCTCAGGAGGATTATCTCACTTGGAGATCATGCAGGCCCTTTAAAGGGCGTTAGAGACCATCATATAATTAAAAGGAGAGCTGCAGAACTCTAAAGACTTAGGTTCAAGCCCCTGCTCCACTGCTCCTGACTAGGTCTCCTTGGCCAGGTGCCTTCACTTCTAAGCCTGTGTGGGAAGATAACAAAGCCTCTGGGTCTTTAGTCCAGCCTTTGGTTTAGCTGGTTCCCACTGTATAAATGGGAAGGCCAGTGGTCTCACCCCACAGCTCAGAAGGGCAAGCTATTCCCTTCAGGGTCTCTGCTCGCTGCATGGTCTGTGCGGTGAGAACTGAGCCCCAATACTCAGGCCCTTAGCCAGCTTGGGTGGCTCTCCATTGGGTGAGGCTCGGACCCAATGAGGGCACATAGCATTTATACTCCTGTGCCTATTGCTGTAACCTGGCACAGACGTGTGTAGCTTCTCCGTCTCGGGAAGAGCATGGAGGGGAAGAGAAGGCAGAGGAAACCCGCTTTCTCCTGAAGGAGTGGATGTCCTGTTCTAAGAGAGGGTCTGTGAGAAGGTGTAGGTTAAAGGACCCTCGCCTACCTTTCCCTTCATACCTTATGCTGGTAGCCACTACTTCTGTTATGAGGCCAAAGTGAGTTCATTGTCCTGTTCTTTGGTCTAGCCTGGGACTCAGGTGTTGTCACATTACAAAGTAGCACAAAATACACCCTATGAGGGCCACTGGCAGCTCCGATGACAGGATGTAAGATGTGCCCTGGGACGTTGACGCCACAGTGGAAGGAGTCTTCTCTCTTAGGCTCCCTAGATGCACACATCCTTGCCAGACTCAGCTGCCCCTGTGACTCTTGGACTGCCCTACCCCACCCCCCAGAAGGACAGGTCTACTGTGCCTGGTGCAAGGAGAGGTGGCCTCTTTCTTCTGTGAATGCCTTGCATGCACGGTATCTACCCTACCCTCTCATCTGAGGGCCAGATTCCAAGATGGGTGTTACTTTGTCTCTTATTTACACATCAAAGGCTGTGGTATGGAACTCAATTATACCACCAGGTGTGACACCCCAGCCTGGTGACTGGCCACTAAATAAACATTCCAGGACTCACTCCTCCAGTTGACTGTGTCACCGGGGAGGCTGGAAGTTCTTGGGAATTTCCCTCAGAACCAGAATCATGCTCTCTAAATCTTTAGTGGCCTATATCCCTTCTTGAAAGGTGGGTTTGACTTTGGAGACAAGGCCAAAGCCATTTAAAGATTAATTACCAAGGGAAACAAACAAGTAGATATTACTGTCTGTATCACTTGGAAATTATGCGTAACACAAAAGAGACATAGGTGCGTGTACCTGCCTGTGAGGGATGGAGGGCGATGGAGGAGGAGAGAGAGATATGGAGAATCTGTTGCCAAGGACAGTTTCATTACCAGCCAGCAGTTAAGGGTTAGCCCAGCTTGAGCAGCTAACTTACTCTCAGCTTAAACTCAAAAACAGGGCTGGGAGCCAGGCATGGTGGCACACACATTTAGTACCACCCCTTCAGAGGAAGAGAAAGACAGATCTTTGTGAGTTGGAGGCCAGCCTGGTCTACAAAGTGAGTCCAGGACAGCAAGGGCTCTGTTACACAGAGAAAGCCTGTCTCGAAAAAACAAAAAAACAAAAAACAAACAAACAACAACAACAAGCGATGTGACACGGCGCTCGCCTGAGCTATCAGAATGAGTCTAGGGAAGATTTTAACATTCCTACTTTGAAAGTAGATAGCAGTTTTATGGGGGCTGGGGGCAGAAATAATGTTAGTGGTTGTAATATAATGGTTAACTTCTGAAATACAACAACTCAATTATTGTAGACGTTTGAAGGCTTGCATAAGGCTGAGCAACCTTTAACTGTCCATCGATAGAGAAATGGGGAAAAATTAAGAGCACGAATGTGTACAGGCCAGTCAAAGCATAACCTGCTAAATTATAGGCTTAATTTTGCTTCCTGTCGGGACACTTCAGAAACCACCTGACCACCTCGTCTCCTTTTGATACATGTCTGTATTATGAACCAGCAAGTGAGGACCAAAGAAGCAGCTTGTCTAAAACCACACGGCTAACTAGTAGACTACTAGTTAGGTCCAGGGAGTCCTCAGAAGCAGCCTCCAAGCTGAGTGGTTTGCCCTAAGGAACACTCATCTTCAAAATTAGAGATGCCAGCTCGATCTCTAGGCAGACCACTTCATGGGATCTAGTGCCAAAAAGGAACCCTAAGGCAAGCGTGGGTTGAATTGGCAATCAGAAGCGCAGGTTTAGGAAGAATCAGGAGATATTCTAATAGCCATGAAGAGACTCCATATAAATGCAACCATGTTCATACTTAAAACGCAGTGTGTCCGGTGGGATGGTAAATGCCTGTAATTATAATACCTGAGAGGGTTGAAAATTCAAGACTAGCCTCAGCCACATAATGAATTTGAGACTAGTCTAAGCTTCTTGAGACCACCCGCCCCCCCCCAAAAAAAACCCAATAAGTAAAAGAATAAAGTATGTAGGTTGAAGGAAATGCCCAGAAAAAGAGAAGATTCATTCTCTTGAGGACGGGAGGTGCTGGGGTGGGGTGTGAGCTAGGACCTGGAGAAAGAACCAGGATGGAAGTGGCAGAGCGAGGAGCTCAGGGCAGGCTCGGCCAACCCTGCAGAGCGAGGTGGAGGTGGGTTTAAGTGAGGCGAGATGCTCGGTGGGGCTGGTCCACGGGAAGAATGGTGGGGGTGATGCGGCTGTGCCCGGGTGGGAGCTGAGTCACAGGGAGCCTGTATGTCAGGTTAGGGAGTTGACTTCTCTTTCAGTAAGTGCCAAGGATGCCCAGCCCTTGAGGGATTTAGTTCACTTCCCAGTGATTAGCAGGTTAGGGGAAAGGTGAGTCGAGGCTGGAGAAGCCCTGACTCCCAGGGGTGTTTGGGAACATATTTTCAGAGCCCCCTGAGGAAAAGGCACAGGTGTCAGTGTCACACACATATACACACCGAGATGTGAGAACGCATGTCATTTAAAACATGTCAACTGTCCCTGCTTGGGGCAGCCTTTTTCCTGGATTACAGCCTTCTTTCTGTTAATTCAGTACATGAAGTTGTTCCTTCTTTGTGAGGACAATTCTTTCGCTTGCTATTCTGGCAGGACTGAAAGCATTTGGGAACCTTGTTGGGCCTCCAGGTCTTGCTCTAAAGCGCCCTTGGCCTCGACAGCCTAGTGAGATGGGGCGCCTGGGATCAGCTGCAGTGGAAAGAAAAGCACTCCAGGCTACTGTGGAGAGCATCAGCAGTCTCTGCCCGGGTGGGAGAGGGAGGGAGGCGGCGAGGTGCAGGCAGTTGGCTGTGCAGGTGCCATCCAGCTGTGTGGAGGTGGCCTGGGGTGGAGGCTCCGTCCGGGTTGTGGGTGTAGATTCCAGCGGAACCCAGAAATGCCCGTACGACTGCACCTCTTGCTTTATCTTCCCGATCACTCGGGATCAGTCCCTTCTTGACTCGACCCTTAATCAAGGCTCATGACGCTGTCTCTGTCTACAGGGACATCGGGGGTAACGAGACAGTCACACTGCGCCAGACATTTGTTCCTGTGCGACCAGGCCCCCGCCAGCTCATTGCCAGCTTGGACAGTCCACAACTTTCCCAAGTACACGGTGTCATTCAAGTGGACGTGGCTCCAGCCTCTGGAGGCAGAGGTTTCTCAGATGCTGGAGGTGATAGTCGCTCCGGGGAGAACATACCTATGGCCTATCGAGGCGAAGCTTAGCCCTGGGCTAGGAGCAATGCGACTGGAATCAGATGAACAAGGACACTGCCCCAAGATGGGGTCCCACCACGAAGTAGCTCCCCAGGCTCAGACCGGAAGGCTGGGGCACCTGGGGAGGCAGTCGGTCTTCATTTGTGCTGATAATAAACTGTTTTGTAGTGAAGATGCTGTTTAGTATCCTGTCTATCTAGGTCAAGAAGTATGGAGTCACACTGTGCCAGAGATTTTTTTTTTCTTTTTCAAGACATGGATTTTCTGTGTAACCCTGGCTGTCCTGGAACTGACTCTGTAGATTTGAGGCTGGCTTCAAACTCAGAAGATCTGCCTGCCTCTTCCTCCCAAACGCTGGGATTAAAGGTGCGCGCCACCACTGCCCAGCTAGGTTGGCATTTCTTGACCTCTCATTCTGAGAACTGTGGCTGGATGGTGCCATCTCAGTCACCCTTGAGATAAAGCTTGCTTAAATTCATGGCCACCACACCTAGCCCAAACTGTATTTTCAAATATTCTTGCCTAAATTGGGTGTGATAGCAGAGGCCTGTGATCCTAGTTACTTGGGAAACTGAAGGATCTAAACTTTAATACCTGCCTGAGTTACAGAGTGAGTTCAATGGCAGCTTGGGTAACTTAGGGAGACCATGTCTCAAAATCAGAAGTGAAAAGAACTCTGGGGTTATAGTTCAGGAATACAGAACCGGACACAACGTCTGCGTGGTACACTTAAGGACCTGGATCTGAGGCCCTTGCACTAGAGTAAAAAATCTTGCAGAATTTTAATAGAAGTAATTATGTTCAATGTTGGAAGTACGCAGAAATAATAGAGACAATCAGGTGGGTTTATAGGGAAAAATGCTGTTACCAAGACTGACAACCTAAGTTCAATCTCCAGGACTCAATGGTAGAAGGAGGGAGCCGGTTCTGAGTCTCACAAGTTGTCCTCTGACCTCCACATACGCAGAATGGCAGCATTCAGAAGGCTAAGGCAGGAGAATCATGAGTTTGAGGCCAGTCTGCGCTACACAGCCAGACCCTACCTCAAAACCAGCAAGCAGTTAGGCATGATGCCACACACCTTTAATCCTAGCACTCACGGGGCAGAGGTAGGTAGATTTCTGGATTTGAGGCCAGCCTGGTCCTAGCAAGTTTCAGAGCAGCTAGGGATACACTGTGAATCTCTGTCTCAAAACAAACAAAGGAAAGAGAGCGAGAAGACAAGGTGATAGTTTGGCTCCCAGGCCACTTTCAGATTTTCCTGAAGCTCCGTGGCTGCAGTCTTCTCGGTTCAGTCACGGGGCGCTGGGTAAGTGACTCAGGGCTCCCCTGAACTACTTTCTTATCCAGCTATACCTTTCTACACAATATTAGCCATCCTCGTGATTGTAAGGACCGCCAGCTCTCAAACTTGCTTATTAACCACTTTCTTACACCTCTACTAGATATCTAATGGACACTCTAGATGCAATATGACCAAAAATTAAACTCCTGTCTCTCTGTCATATTCTCCTGTAGCTTTGTCTATCTCTGTAAATGGCGGCTCTGCTGTCCCCAAATCCTTGCACTTGAAATCTTGAAGTTACATTCTTCTGCATCCTACGATCGGTCTGGGCGAATCTGGTGGTTCTTTCTTTACACACCTATGCCCTTTGCAGCCACCAGCCACCAGAGATTCTTCCACCGAGTTGAACTTCCTGATTGTTCTCCCCACTTGTCCTTTCTTTGCTCATCACTCAGCCGCCATCAGAATACATTGAATGATCACATCACCCTCTGCTCTAAGCCTAGCATGCCCCAAAGCCCTGTTCTTCTGACTTGTTCCTCTGACCAGCGCCTTCCTGGCCTCCAGTCTCAGCCCTTGTCTGCCTTTTGCCCTTTGCCCTTTTCCCTTTGTCCTTCTTGCCTGTGCTTCTGTTTCAGGGACTCTGTGTGACTTCCTCTTCTACTAGAGAAGTCCTTCCCCAAACACCTCAATTGTTTGCTCCTTCACCCCTGTTTACTCTTGTGTGGTCCATGTTGGTGGGACCCTCCTTACCACTCCATTTAAAAATTACAACACCTTCATACACTCCTTATCCCTGTCTGTCCCTTTTCTCTGAAGCTCAAAGCATATATCCAGTTCTTTGTATGGTTGGCTTGTTAGCAGATTCTCTTTTCCCAATTTGCCTATCACAGTCCACGCCTCAACCTTGCAATCCTCCTTCCCCAGATCCCCAAGTGCCATTTAAAAGTTTGCATATCTGGCTCAAATGTATTTTTTCCCTTTTAGATTTATTTTATGTATGTATGTATGTATGTATGTATGTATGTATGTATAAATGTGTGTGTGTGTATGTGTGTACTATGTGTGTGCCTGGTACCTGTGGAGATCAGAAGAGATTGTCAGATGCCCTGGAACTGGAGTTGAAGCAGGTTGCGAACCACCATGTACTGAACACTGGTCCTCTGCTAAAGCAACAAGTGCTCTAACCACTGAGCAATCTCTCCAGCCCCCATGTATTTTTCAAGGAGTGTTATGTGTAGAGGAATCTTAATCCAGCCACCTGGCTACCCAGGGCTGGAATACAGACACACCCATAGTACACACTTTTAATCCCAAACAAGGAAGGTAAAGTGAGTTTGTACAAGGAAGCACCGATGTTTGAAAGTGATGTCTGAGTGGCAGAAACAGTGATGAATCAGAGAAAGATTTGACTGAGGTCCTGAGTTCAAATCCCAGCAATCACATGGTGGCTCACAACCATCCGTAATGAGATTTGATGCCCTCTTCTGGTGTGTCTGAAGACAGCTAGAATGTACTTACATATAACAATAAATAATTCTTTGGGCCGGAGCGATCGGGGCCAGAGTAAGCAAGGCTGGAACAAGAAGAGGTCCTGAGTTCAATCCCCAGCAACCACATGATGGCTCACAACCATCTGTACAGCTACATTGTACTCATATACATAAAATAAATAAATAAATCTTTAAAAAAAACAAAACAATAGATAATATAAATAAAAAAAGTATATGGGATGTGAGTGGTTATGTGGATATACTGAGATTATTTTATGTGTATGAATGTTTTGCCCACATGTATGTATGTGTACTGTGTGCACATGCCTGGTACTCCTAGAGATCACATTGAGTCCCCTGGAACTGGAGTTACAGATGATTGTGAGCCACCATGTGGGTACGGGGAATCAAAGCTGGGTCCTCTGCATTCTCTGTATGATTGATTGACTTGTTGGCAAATTCTTTTTTTCCAATCTGTGCACCATAGTCCAAGCTTTACGTGCTCTTAGTCACTGAGCCATCTACCCAGCCCCCAGCTACTAAGCGATTTTCATATAAGGGACCAGAGTATCAAAGGATGTCTTAACCTTCGATGTGTGTGGCTCCTGCCTAAAGCCAGACTCTGTCCCAAATGTTGTATTCATTATGAAGACTGCTCACTGATGTCATGAAAAGAGCTCTGCATGCCAAGAACTGATCTGGCCATGGTGGCAAAAAGATCCCAGGATGCTCAGGGGCCTAGAGAGTTCCCAGCCTTCCTTGTTAGAGCAAGAGGGCTACATGGAGGCAGTTACCAGAACAGGCCAGGGGTATACCAAAATGGTTAGAGTACTACATGGCATATGTGATGCCCTAGGTTGAACTCATGGGCCACAAAAGGGGAGGGGCAATCCCCAGAAATAGAGGTAAGGGGCCATCCTCATGTGTAAAGAAAGATGAGAACATAGGAAAATGCAGTGTGCTGAAGACTGGCATGTAGGCACACAGCAAGCACAGAGGCAAGGGAGAAATAAGCTTGAAGACAGATTGGCCAGGTCTGTCAAAGTTCTTTTTGCAGACTCTTTTGAGTATCTCTGTGGCAGAGCACTAGAGCATTTGCCAAGCCCGCACCATGAGGCTCTGGGTTCGATTTCCAGCACTGCAAACATTTCTCTTGCCATCTTTTTTAGGGATTTGGGCCTTTTTGGGTTTGTTTGTAGGATCTCATTTCACACTTGGCCGGCTCAAACTGCCGGAACCACAGCTAGACTGCCATACTCTGCTGGACTTCCTTCCAATGCAAAGAGGGCCTTTCAGTTAAGGATATATGACCAGATTGCAATGAGACTAACATGATAAAAACAAACAGGAATAAAAAATCAAAGAGTGGTTGGGCTGGATATGGAGTGTAGTCCCCTCAGGATGAAAGACAGCAAACCTGAAATAGAAGAAATCATGAAAAAGAAGGGTGGGCTTGATGGCTGTAGGAACGGAACTGATTGGTGATTGATTAGACTGAAGAGGAGGAAGGACAGAGTTAAGGACACTGGCTTGGATGTCTAAATCCATAGTGCCATGAAGACAGATGTTATGCACACTATATGGTGCCCAGAAGGAGGAACAGATCCTAACAGGGAAGAGGATTTCATTTTCAGGTCATAATGGAAGCAACTTAGTTACTGTAGGGAGCAGATAAGTCCTGAGTGAATGTATATGGTTTTACCTGAGCACAGCCATGCCAAGGACCCCAATGCCTCAGACTCAAGGGAATGGCAAAGTCTTCCCCAGGTCATACTCAAGGAATTGACAGACTTCCCTTGGGCGGGCACGAATGCTGAGCATGCGCAGAACCTACCAACCCCATGTCCTCTGGGACGACTGCATTAGTAGACTGCTTCCCTGTAGAGACTCCTACAGAGATTTGCTGTATATAATTAACCCTCTTCCGGGATCCATAGAAGAAACTCACTGCATCTCTGGGTTGCTGTTACTGTTGGTGCCTGTCCATCAGAGCACACTGCCCACCAGATTTCAGCCTTTCTGTACTCGTGTCTGTATTTCTTTCTTTGTTCCCTCAGTGACCCTGTCAAGTTGATCCCTGCACCACAGAGTGCAGCAGGCTCTCAGTAGCATCACCACAAGAAGAAAAGCACAGAAGACTGGAGACAGTCTAGCAGGTGAAGAAGTACCTCCCAAGCAGGACTGAGAAGCCAAGTTTCATCCCTAGAGCCTGCGGAAGCAAGGAGGGTACCAATTCCTAAAAGTTGTCTTTTGACCTCTGCACAGACTCTGTGGCTTGTTCACACGTGTACCCAACACAGAGAAACACACACACACACACAGGATAATAAAATTAATAAAAATGGAATGAACTGGAGATCAACAACTCTATGTAGATTATCAGCATTATGGGCACAAGCCAAGTGTGGTGGCTCACATCTGTAATCCAAGTACTGAGAAGACTGAGGCAGGAGGATGGCCATAAATTCAATGCCAGCCCAGGTTACAAGGGGAGTTCCAGGCTAAATTGAGCTATAGAATGAGACTCTTGTCTAAAAAAAGAAAGGAAGGAAAATGTGTGAGCACAAGGCAAACTGCTCTCCCCAAACCGGAGAGGAGGGAGACGCGGAATCACAACTTCTGAGCAGCAGGAGAGCAGGAATTCTGTGGAAAGCAGTACCAGGATTGGGCTGGAACATGTGAAATACAAGGGGCAAACAGCTGGATGGTCCATGTAAATAAGCATGAGTTCTAGTCTCCAGGGATTGGGCCCATTCTTAGGTGTTTCCACTTTAACAGCTTTGCCTCTGGAAGCTTTCACAGCTACTCAATGAAAAGTAGAGGAAAGTCCCCTGGGCTTCTTGGCAAGGAAAATGATAAGAAAAAATCTGAAATCTATCTGGGGCTTACCTCCTCCTCCTCCTCCTCCTCCTCCTCCTCCTCCTCCTCCTCCTCTTCCTCCTCCTCTTCCTTTTCCTCCTCCTCCTCCTCTTCCTCCTCCTCTTCCTCTTCCTCCTCCTCCTCTTCTTCCTCCTCCTCTTCCTCTTCCTCCTCCTCTTCCTCCTCCTCCTCTTCTTCCTCCTCCTCTTCCTTGTCCTCCTCCTCCTCCTCCTCTTCCTCCTCCTCCTCTTCCTCCTCCTCCTCCTCCTCCTCCTCCTCCTTCTTCTTCTTCTTCTTCTTCTTCTTCTTCTTCTTCTTCTTCTTCTTCTTCTTCTTCTCCTTCTTCTTCAGATATGGTTTCACTATATAGCCCTGACTGGCCTGAAACTCCTGGTGTAGACCAGGCTGGCCTTGAACTCAAGGATCTGCCTATCTTTGCCTCCCCAGTGCTGGGACTAAAGGTGTGAGCGACCTCCTTTGGCTTTAGGCTTCATTTCACTCTTTTTTTCCAGTTATTTATTCACTTTACATACTGATCACAGCCTCCCCCCAGTCTCTCCCAACTCCATCCCCCTCAACTTCTCCTCTGATAAGGGGGAGCCCCCCTCACCCAGGTACCAACCCACCCTGGCACATCAAGTCACTGAAGGCCAGACAAGGCAGCCCAGTTAAGGGAACAGGATCCACAGGCAGCTCCCTGCTCCAGTTGTTGGGTGACCCACATGAAGACCAAGCTGCACATCTACTACGTATGTGCAGGGCCTTAGGTCCAGCTTGTGTATGAACTTTGGTTGGTGGTTCAGTCTCTGGGAACCCCCAAAGGTCTAGATTAGTTGACTTTGTTAGTTTTCTTGTGGAGTCCCAATCCCCTCATGGTCCCCCAATCCTTCCCTCGCCTCTTCCACAAGACTCCCCAAGCTTCATCTAATGTTTGGCTGTGGGTCTCTGCATTTTTCAGTCAGCTGCTGGGTGGAGCCTCTCAGAGGACAGTTATGCTTAGGCTCCTGTTATAGTCATCATTAGTAGTGTCAGGGATTGGTGCTTGCCCATGGGATGTGCCCCAAGTTGAGCCAGTTGTTGATTGGCTGTTTCCTCAGTCTCTGTTCCACCTTTGCCCCTGCACTTCTTGTAGACAGGACAAATTTTGGGTCAAAGATTTTGTGGGTGGGTTGGTGTCCTTATCCCTCCACTGGAAGTCCTGCCTGGCTACAGGAGGTGGTCACTTCAGGCTCCTGTACAATAAAATCCCGTACAATAAAAGAACTTCTGGAGGTATCGTTCCACTTGCAACAAGGCCTGCCCTCAAAAGAAACTAACTCTGGGGCTGGAGAGATTGTTCAGTGGTTGAGAGCACTGGCTGCATTTCTAGAGGACTGGGTTCAGTTACCAGCACCAGCATGGGGGTTCAGCCATTTGTAACTTCAGTTCCAGGGGATCACATACCCTCCGCTGACCTCTACAGACACCAGGCTCACACTTGGTTCACTCATACATATAAAATAAATAAATCTTTAAAAAGAAAGACCAAAGAAAGAAGAGACAGAGAAAGAAAAGAAAAAGGGGGAAGAAAGGGAGGGAAGGGGGGAAGAAGGAAGAAAGGAAGAGAATAAGGAAGAGAATTCACCAACTCAGGTCACTAAAAGCCCAGTTAATCTGGAAAGGGGGATGGTCCCAGCTTTAGCTCCTCCCACCCTTTACAAGGCAAACTCAACTCTGGCCTACTCTGGCTTTCATGGTTACCTCTAAGGAGACAAGGGGAATATATGGGGAATATATGTGACTTGTGAGAGTCACAGCTCTCAGCACAAATTCTAAAAGACACCTACTAAGTGTAGGACAACAGAATGATCCCCACTCCCTAATCACAAGAGCCCTTGTAGGGCTGGTGAGATAACCCTGCAGGCAGAACCATCAGCTGTGAATTGACCCCTCGAACCCATGTAAAGGTGGGTGGAAAGAACTGACTTCACAAATTTCTCCTCCGAGCTCTATATGTTCATCATGGTGTATGTGTACCCAATAAAAGATGAACAGAACTCTTGTAAAGTAAGAGGAAAATAAGAGAAATCCTGAACATGTTGGGTGTTCAGACGTTTCTAGAAGTCAGGCATGGTGCAAGACAACCACAACCCCAGCATTTTGGAGACAGAAATAGGATGGCAAGTTCAAGGCTATCCTTAGTACATAGCCAGTTCCAGGCTAGCCTGAACTACATGAGCCTTAGAGGGGTTGGGGGAGACGGCTCAGCAGTTAGCAGTTAAGAGCACTTGCTGCTTTTGCAGAGGACCAAGGTTTCTTTTCCATCATCCACATGACAATAGCTGGTCTTTGACTACTTTGTGGATTCCTTTTTCTTTCACCCTTCTCGACCTTTTCAACCCCCTAACACTAGATAGGAGAGACAAAAGGATAGAGAGGAAATAAAGAGATCCCTGAACAAAGTCAGGGGTTGAAAGGGGGCTGACTTTATTGCTAGACTACCTCTTGCCAATTAGGGGTGTCAAGTTCCTTGGGGGAAGTTTGATGTTCCCCATCAGGAAATCTAATTTCTTCTTTTTTGTTTCTTCTTTGTGCATGACTATTTAACTAACTGTGACCAATGACCCAAAGCACCTCTGTGGCCCTCGCACTTACATATCCTCTTCGAAGTCCCCAGAATTCCAAATGTTAGAGCACGAGGCAAATCATAGTCAGCTGCTGTGGACAATCTGAAGCAGCCCCATATCCTACACCTGGGATTAAAACAAAAACATATTTCTGTGTTTTTTAAAGGAACCAAAACTCCACAATTGTCACTATACATGTCAATTCCCGACAGTCTGTAACTCCAGTTCCAAAGGATCAGACACCTTCTTCTGGCCTTCATGGACACTAGGCATGCACATTGTGCACATACATACATGCAGGCAAAACACTTAATACACATAAAATAGAAACGAATCTTTGGGAAAAGAAAACAGAAAATAGCAAAAAGAAAATCTGTCAAAGATCAGCTTTGACTCCAAAGGAGAAACTAAGGCAGGCAGGGAGGTGTGGCATCTGAGATTGGGGTTGGGGCTAATACCAGGTATCTGGGGGTGGGTTTGGGGTGGTGCGTGCTGATACCAGTGGACAATTTATGGGATTAGCACTGCTGATGGAACAAAATTTAACTATCTGGGGTGGAGATTCTTGAAACTCTGAACTCTTTTTAACTCTGAAGAAGCCGGAGGGAAAGAAAAGGATAGAGAGAAGGTCATACACATGCTCATGCACTCGCAGGCCACCCCTTACACACACACACACACACACACACACACACACACACACACACACACACACACACACCTTGGCTGTGCCAGACCACATGTTTCATCAATTTCACAAGTGCACGTGTGTTGGGGGATTTGATTTGTGCTTACATGGGAATTCACACATAGGAATTTGCTGCGGGTCCCTGTCAACAGTTGGTTTTTTGATTGGTCAATAAAGAGCCAGCAGCCAATGGCTGGGCAGGGGGACAGAGGCGGGACTTAGAGGATTTCTGGAGAGGAAACTCAGGACAAGGTGAAGGAGACTCGCCAGGGTAGGAGGAAGGAAGAGTACACACACATGAGAGCTGTGGAAGGCAGAGAACCAGCCATGTAAGAACCAGGGAAAAGTGGCCCCAGGGGCCCCTCCCGCACGAGGTCTAGGGTAGCAGATAAAGTATAGACTTTAGAAAGTAATAAGAATATTGGGGTGGGGAGTGTGTTAGCCACATAGAGGTTCAAGAGTGGCCCAACCATTGAGCTAGTTCAGGCATGTTAAAAATAACACTGTGGGGGGCTGGAGAGATGGCTCAGTGGTTAAGAGCACTGACTGCTCTTCCAAAGGTCCTGAGTTCAAATCCCAGCAACCACATGGTGGCTCACAACCATCTGTAATGATATCTAATGCCCTCTTCTGGTGTGTCTGAAGACAGCTATAGTGTACATATAATAAATAAATAAATCTTTAAAAAAAAATAACACTGTGCTGCCATGGAACACCCCAGCCGGTTATGGGGGTCCCTGGGATGAGGGTCCTCTAAGTCCAGGTGGGTAAGGATTTGGCAGTGACAAACAAACACAGAGACAGTTTGAATCTAAGTGTATTTTGCAGCTCTCAAGCAGGGGATTTTATACATTAAAAAACCAAACATTACAACTCTTAGAAACTGTATCCAGTAAAACAATCACAAATACCAACAAAAATCATCCAAGCATTACAACTCTGAAACTATGTATTCAGTGAATCACAAACAGAACAGGTAACATCATTATTAATATAAATCATCCAAGTATAGCAACTCTGAAAGGATGTATTCAGTGGGGCAGTTCATCCAAGGCTAGTGGCATATTTCCAAGAGCAGGTTAATAAATCTTTATGGTTAATTATTGTTTAACATCTAATGCCTGATTTTTTTTTAAATCCTCCACGCAAAAATTTAAACTATTTTAGTTCTGTCTAATTAAGGATATCTTTACCATATACCAAAACCCACCTCTGATGACACACATGTAGCCATATGAAATTTTATTGTTGGGAAAGTTTTTAACTATCATAATAATTTTGTAAGTAATTTAAAAAGTAAAGCGTTGGTTTCCTCAGAGATAAGGTCATGTTAGTGACCCCATCTCAAAGGAAGGTTTGTCACCCATTATTCTTGCTTAAGATCTTGGCCTAGACTACCAGGAACCTGTAACTAAGAAAGGAAATGAAAGAAAACAAACAAAAAAATTGCCATGAGAACTATGGTTCAATATGTTTGTTCCACAACCGGTTACAGGAGACCTCCTTCTTTTGAAGTTTAATGCCTCAGTCTATGGAACTTGTCACACAGATTCTACTGGGGTTGGTGTGGCACTGGGCATTTGTGTCTTTCTTTTGGGGACTCCAGAACATTAGGGTGGGTGGAATTGTGCCACACCAGCTGGGAAGTAAAGAGGGAATTAACAGTTTACCATTTCACACATGCATACACATATACCTATATATGTATGTATGTTCATAATATAGACAGACATATATACACATAGACATATAATATACATTTGGTGACTAGCACAGAGCCCCAACAGTCACACTTTTTTTTCTCTCAGCTTTTTTATACCTTCTTAGACAAAAGTTCTCTATAAAATTACCTCACATTCCAGGACAGCCAGAGCTACACAGAGAAATCCTGACTCGAAAAACCAAATAATAATAATAATAATGATGATGATGATGATAATAATAATAATAATAAACCAAATAATAATATTACCTCACAATTAAATGTTACATAAAACAAAGTTACACAAAAGTAGCTGATAGTAAGTTCAAAACAGTGTTTCATTCTATAAGCTCATTATAAGTTCAAAGCAACAGTTTCAAAATGGCTTTCTTTTACCATAGTAGCACCTGTGGCTACATCCTTGAACCTGACCTAGAATGAATGTTTTTCCTTGATCACAAATATGTCCCAAGCCTATTTCTCTTCTTTGAGCAATTTATAAAAGCTCTTTGATTTCCTTATTATGCAACCTTTACTTACTATTCTATGAGGAGGGGGCACATTCTATCCTTGAATCTAACATCTTATTCTTACATCTTTCTGGCAAAATAACAAACTCTCTCCTTAAACTTTTTTCCTAAAATTATTTTAATCAAATCAGGAATGTGATAAAGTCATTAATTCATCTAAACAGTATTAATTCATGAAAGTTCATCTTCATTTTGATCTGCAGGAAATTTGCCCAATGGGGTGGGCTATCCAGGAAGTAATCAACCACACTATAGGCAGTGACAGTCTCCCAGTATCCAATCACACCAAGCCAAATAAATGAGGATCATGGCAATGACAAACATGAGAAAGCACATTAGTAGCAAGAAGCAATCCTAGGATGGCATCTCTGGGGCCATGACTCCCTGGAGAGCACCCACTGTAGGCAAGCAAGATGGTGGGCCATCTCCAGGGAGCTCATTTGCCCACTTCAACAATTCCTGCATGCCATCCACCAGAAATCTATAAAGAACATCAAAGACAAGCAATGTGTCAATAATAAGTACTAGAGGAATTTTAGTCTAACATCTGCAGTGTATGATAAATACAACCTAATCTCTAGCCAAATAAAAACGAAAACCTGGCACACATTTCCTCAGTTCCTTTAATCTACACAAAAAAATTATTTGGCATGCTAAAAGAAAAACAAGAAAAACACACACTCAAAGTTTGAATTTTCAGAGCAAGCAGAAGAACCAGATTCAGACATGACAAATGTAATGGAATTATTATACTAAAAACTTTAAAACTATGCTCGGGCTTCTAACAGGAAAGGCAGATGATGAGGAAGACCAGAAGAGTGATGTGCACAGAGAATTCTAAGGAAGAACTGGAAGGACAAAACACTATTACTGGAACCAAGAGTGCCTTGGCTCTTCTTGCTAGTCTGAGTTTTCTAGGTCTGTGCTTATGGACAATTCTCAGTCATTGCTGTTGGAGAACCTGCTATCAAGGTTGCAGTCCACCATGTTGCCACCCACCATGTCCTGATAGGTCTCTGAACTCTACACAAAATGGAGGACTCCCTTTCTCATCAGGGCTCCCTTTCTCTGCCTAACCTTATTTGGAGAGTATCTCTGAGCACAGTGATTTTATCTGAAGAATGACCCTGTGCATGACTCAGCACACAAGTCACTCTAGCTTCCTACCCTCAAGATAATTACGCACGGTGTTATGACCAATCAGCCCTTTCAACCCTTACCCCTAAGAGCCCTTATATATACCCTAATCTCGAAACAATAAACTAGAGATATCTCACAGAAGCTGTCTCCGGAAGTCCTGACAGCCTTCTGAACCCTGTTCTCTGCTCTTGCTCCCTCTGCCCTAGTGGGCCAGTGGCCAATGACATTCCCCCCTCCCCCCGCAAGAGAAGAGAGAACCACAATTGCTTCAAACATTTCTTCATCATCTATTCTTATTGTGTGTATGTGTTGCATGAACTTTTAGTGGGGAGAATAACTGAACCTCTGAGCTTGAAGAAATAAATGTCAATGGAAATTTCCAAAACTAGGGCTCATTCTAGGGCCTGCCGAGCATGCACAAAATACCAGCACCACATAAGCCAAGAGTGGTGGTGCACACCTGTAATCTCAGCACTTGGGAGATAGAAGGCAGAAGGATCAGGAGTTTAAGGACATCCTTGGCTACATAGCAAGTTTGAGGCTACTCTGGGATGTATAAGAACTTTTGTAAAAAGCTGAAATGATTCCAAAACTGAAATTTAACCAATAGACAAAAGTGAAAAAGATAAAATATCCAAGAAGTGTTAGACTACAAATAGCATATAGCATAGTGTTGTGAAATGCTGTCTACTGAGCAGAACAGCCATTATCATATTTTTTAAAAGATTTATTGGGGCTGGAGAGATGGCTCAAGCAGTTAAGAGCACCAACTGCTCTTCTGAAGGTCCTGAGTTCAAATCCCAGCAACCACATGGTGTCTCACAACCATCGTAAAGACAGCTACAGTGTACTTACACATAATAAATAAATAATTTTTTTTAAAAAAGGCTTGTTAGCTGGAGAGATGGCTCAGCAGTTAAGAGCACTGACTGCTCTTCCGAAGGTCCTGAGTTCAAATCCCAGCAACCACATGGTGGCTTACAACTATCCGTAATGAGATCTGACGCCCTCTACTGGAGTGTCTGAAGACAGCTACAGTGTACTTACATATAATAAATAAATCTTTAAAAGAAAAAGTGTTTCTTTTTTTAAAAAGATTTATTTATTATTATATGTGAGTACACTGTAGCTGTCTTCAGAACAGGGCATAGGATCCCATCACAGATGGTTGTGAGCCACCATGTGGTTGCTGGGAATTGAACTCAGGACCTCTAGAAAAGCATCCAGTGCTCTTAACCACTGAGCCATCTCTCCAGCCCTGCCATTACCATCTAACCAGAGCAGCTTACCATAAGATTACCCACAAGAGATATCTGGGTGCAGACTGTTCATATTTCTTTCTCCAGGAAAGTAGTGGGGAGAGTCCCGAGACCCACGCCTCAGATTCCAGCCACTCTCTCCTAGCTGTGTGTAATTTGACCCTACCTTCATATGGTCCTTAGAAATAACAGTATAGAATGTGGAAGATTAACTGAAAAGAGATCTCTATCTACAGCTATAGAGAAGTTGTCATTCAGGCAAAGATGAGTCTTTTGGGTGGCATGTTGTTTGGGGACCATCTACACTCCTGAAGGAGATACCCACTGGTTCACAAAACTACACTTGGGTAGGACTATTACTTTGATCTGTCATTGTCCTATTTGGGATAAGCAGCTGTTGTTTCACATTCCCAGGAAAGTTCATTCAACACATACACACATCGTTATAGGATATTTGAACCGTTTCTAGTTATGGTGTGGCTCAGCCCTTTGCACACACCTTTCATCCCTTTGGCTGGAATACAGACATGCCCTTCATACATACCTTCAATCCCAAATAATAAAAGCAAAGTTAGTTTGTTGAAGGAATCAGCCATGTTTGAAAGTGATGTCTAATTGAGTGGCAGAGAAAGTGATGGATCAGAGAAAGATTCGACAGAATAAAATATGCCCAACTCTCATGAGAAGAGGGAGGAAAGGGAAGCTACTTAAGGGAGAGAGACAGACAGTACAGGAAGAAGAGAGTACAATACAGGAATACAGTAGAATTTGTGGAATTGAACCTCAGTCCTCTGTAATATCAGTCAGTGCTCTTAACTGATGGGCTATCCCTCCAGCTTCTTAATTTAATTTTTAAAAATAATGTATGTATTTTTATTTTATGTGCATTGTTATTTGCCTACATGTATGTCTGAATGAGGGTGTCAGAGTCCCTGGAGCTGGAGTTACAGTTGTGCAGTAGGGGTGCTAGCAATTGAATCCAAGTCCTCTGGAAGAGCAGCCTGTGCTCTTAACCGCTGAGCCATCTCTCCGGCCCTCCTTAATTTAATCCTTAACCGGATGGCCACTGGACAGTGTTCTCTGGACCAGCTCCACCCTTCCCTTCCCACGTCTCAGCACGTGGGTTTTTGCCTTTGACTGTGCGTGTGCTGCTTGAGTGTCCTGTAGCTCTGGGTCTGCCTGGGTCTTGTTCTGCTTGCTCTTCTTGAGTTTTCTGGATCTGCGTTTAGTATCTGTCATTACTTCGGGACACTTGCCAGTCATTGCTCTAAACATTTCTTCATCCTCCATTTTCACTGTGTGTAACAGTAGTTTCTATTCACCTGGCTCTGTCTGCTAATCTAGGCATTGTCCTGGAAGCTTCTAGCCTCCAAACAATCTAATTTAGGCCTGGAAGGTTTTCAGCCTCTGATATTTTGTCTTAGTTAGGTTTCCATTGCTGTGAAGAGATACCACGACCAAGGCAACTCTTATAAGGGACGACATTTAATTGGGGCTGGCTTACATGTTCAGAGTCTCAGTCCATTATCATCAAGGCAGAAAGCATGGCAGCATCCAGGCAGGCATGGTGCTAGAGAAGGAGCTGAGAGTTCTACATCTTGTTCCCAAGCAAACAGGAGAAGACTGGCTTCCAGGAAGCTAGGAGGAGGGTCTCAAAGCCCACCACAGTGTCACACTTCTTCCAATAAGACCACACCCACTCCAACAAGGTCACATCTCCTCATAGTGCCACTCACTCCCTTCGCCAAGTATATTCAAACTACCACAGACGTACTACTGAACAAGTTCACCCCTTTTTAGTTTTTTTCTGACTTCTGTTCATCTGGTTCAACTCCTCTCCTCTCCCAGTTGACTTATTCAATCTGACTTTTCTCCCAGCCTCTGAATTGCTGTTTGACCTCAAACTCTAGCAATCTTTTCTAATCTTCTGGCTCTTTCTCTTACTTGGTCTGTCTTTACCTGTGCCTAGCTTGTTCTGTGCAACTATCCCAGTAAAGAAAACTGCCCCTTCTCTCTCTGTATGCTGTCTCTCTCTCTCTCTCTCTCTCTCTCTCTCTCTCTCTCTCTCTCCTATGCTGCTCACAACTACCTGTAACTGACTTAGTATCGTCATCTGTCCTCCATGGGCACTCCACATACATGGTTCACAGACATACATTCAGAGAAAACACCAGTACACATTAAATAAAAATAAATAAAATCTCAAAAGAATTAAATTAATACATGATAACTTTAACAAGGAAATTAATTTCTCAGCTCTAAAAGCAATGTATAACTAGATTGGACTTCCACCCAGAACCATGAAAGCAACAAGGGAGTAGAATAAACTATTTACAATACTGAAAGCAGAAAAGAAGCCCATCTCACACCGGGATTTAGAGGTGTGCACCACCATACTCAGTGAGACAATTCTTTAGGAAAAAATTAAGTGGAGCTAGAGAGAAGGCTCAGCGGATAAAGGCACTGACTGCTCTTCCAGAGGTCCTGAGTTCAATTCCCAGCAACCACATGGTGGCTCACAACCATCTGTTATGGGATCTGATACCCTCTTCTGATGTGTCTGAAGACAGCAATGGTGTACTCGTACAGAAAATAAATAAATAAATCTTTAAAAAGAAAAAGAAAAAATGAAAGTGATAAGGTTAGAAATCCATATCTGCATAAAAATGACAAAAAAATTATGAAGAAAATCAACTACAACTTTAACATCCAATGTAGTACTTGGGTAGTAGGTCCAGAAGACTGATCTGGAGAATGGAGGTAAAGTGTGAGCCTTGAATCTGGGAATGGAAGAAACCATCCAAATAGTGGGCACGTTTCATGAAATGCCTGCAAGGTGGCCAAGGCAGATAATTAATTCAAGCAACAAAGTAAGACTGTACACAGTGTGCCGGTTCTGTCCTTGGGGACCGCAGTAAGAGTCAATTCACTAAAGGTAGTTAATGCTTAAAAGAAACTTGGAAAAGGAAGCCTTAAATATTATAAACTACACGAAACAGCAAAGATGTGGCACCAAAAAGCACAAAACAGCTGTAATCCTACTGTCTGGGAGAACCCTGGGTTATTTCAAACTGTATTTGTTTAGGCGCCGACGAGTCAGGGCGGGCGGAATTACCACCCAGCCCTGTGTTTGGTTTTTTTGAAAGCGAGCGCCCTCTGCTGCTTCCCGAGAGGAATGACAGAATACTTCCTGGGAGCGGCTGGCGGCCCGGGAAGGGCTTGATGGATGCTGATTCAGGAACCTAGATTTACAGAACACCAGCTTGTAGGGGTTTAGAAGAGTGACGTGAGCCTCACGTCACTTTTACAATTCAGGGGACCTCGTGACGTCACAGCTCCCTCTGTAGCTTCCTCCGGGGCCGGAAGCCGCGCCCCTGGGCGGAAGTGACGCACCCTCGCGTTTCGCGCAGTGGCGGCATTTTAAGTTTAGCTGTCTGGACAGGTTGATACATTTAAGTCACCGCCTGGGAGGAGACTGCGGGATTCCGGTGGCTCTCCGAAACGGGCCCAGCCAGTCCGCCGGCCTTCCGGTGCAGATGAGAGACCCAGAGCTCCGCCTACGGGAGCATCCAGGAAGCCGGGGTTGAACGAAAGTGTCGCGGAGGAAAGGACGTCCGCGGACCATGGCCCCACCTCCGGGGGTGGGTCCCGCGTCTCTGCGGTTTGCTGCTGCTGCCAGCTGGCTGGTTGTCCGGCGTCGCCGCGTGGAGCACTACCCGAAAGTGGTCGAGTTCCTGCAGTCCCTGCGCGCCGCTGCCCCCGGCTTGGTTTGCTACCGGCACCATGAACGCCTGTGTATGGGCCTAAAGGCCAAGGTACTAAAAAGAGTGGGATCTAAAGGGGCGGGATGCGCTGATCTAAGGAAGGACGACTTGTTGATTGGGACGGAGACCGGCTGGAAAAGGGCCCGTATTCTGACCGTGCAGGTGGTGGTGGAGCTGATCCTGCAGGAGCGACCCTGGGCCCAGGTCCTGAATGCCCTGAATCATCACTTCCCGGAGTCCAGAACAGTAAGTGTCATTGATCCCTGAAGCTGTGAATGCTCTTGGACAGACCAAACTCGTTAGGCGTGATGCAACCAAGTTGTCCCTGGGACCCAGCGACACCTTCTCCCCCAGATTTTTCTGTCTTTAATATCCTCAACAGACAAAACAAGATAGGAAGCTTTTGGAGGCAAGGGAAAATTTTCGCCTGCATATTCAGCAGCTGTCAGAGGACCCGGCTTCCAGCCTGCAGGTGAGAATGGTTGGTTTGGAGATTATGTTATGTGATTCCTGGTTTTTTTTTGTTTTTTTTTTCTAAAATTCACCTGACCTGCTTCTCTTTCCCGCATACAGGAACTAGAACAAGACTATGGGGAACCCTTTCTGGTTGCCATGGAAAAGCTGTTGTTTGAATACTTGTGTCAGCTAGAAAAAGCACTGCCTGCAGTCAGAGCACAAGAGGTTATTGAGACAGAAACACTTTAAGGGCGGAATGCTGGGTGGCTTTACTGAGAATTACGGTCTTCACGTCTGTCACCTTGCCTACAGCTTCAGGGTGCTCTAAGTTGGATCCAGCCTGGCTCACTCGTCACTTCTTCCGTTGCTTTGCACCAGTATGGTATGGATATGGGGTGGCCATTTCCAGGTAAGGGACTCATCTGAGGTGGCTAGCAATTTGGAGGTTAGTGTTTAGCTTGACCAAACCTGAGTCAGCCTATTGGAAGTTATATGGGCTTGAGACACAAACCTGACTGAGTTTTAATTTAACCTGGTTCTAATTTTATAAGGCATCTTATTTTATCTTCCAGAGAGCTCTACATCTGGCTCAGGGAATCTGATAGAACCCATGGAAGAGTCTCTTCATCAGCAAGCAAAAGGAGCACTCCACAATCCTCTGCCTAAAGCTAAGCTTGGCCCTCACCAGGAAGCTTCCCGGGAGCACCCAGAACATTTAGCTGGCAACCGCTTTAATCTGGCCCCTTTGGGAAAGCGAAAATTCCGATCACAGTGGACATCTGCAAAGACATGCCATAAAGAGCGGCCCACAGTCATGCTGTTCCCATTTAGGAGCATGGACTTACCACCCCAAGATGTATCTAACCCTAAAAGCAGGGAACCACATGGACTGGACACAGCAGGTTCTGTGGGCACAGAACCAGTCTGCGTCGGGAAGTCGAAGACTCCATCTCACACCTTGGGGAAAAGGGCATTAGAGACCCCGCCTGACTCCGCGGCTGAGAAGCAAAAGGAGTAAGAATTTCTTCTCCTTCCTTAGGAATACATTCCCTGCCTGCTTCCCTTCACCCAACCTCTCCCTTGTCTTCTCCTCAGGAACGGTGTGAACTGCACGGACCCCCTAAGATACTCTTCACCACCTCCTAGGGTCAAGAAACCAGGTAAGCAGGTGGAGTCAGAACTGGATCAGACAGCTTTGGGGCTTTTCCAGACCTGTGCTCACCTACAGTGGGTTTAGGTCTTGGTTTTGCTTTTTTTTTTTTTGAGACAGGGTTGATCGTCATAACCCTGGCTGTCCAGGAACTCAATATGTAGACCAGCCTGGCCTTGAACTCAGAGATCCCCCTGCCTCAGCCTCCAGAGTGCTGGGAGTAAAGGTGTGGCCACCAGGCTAGACTAAAAACGTTTTAATTGTGGTTTCTTTCCTGCAGTGCTGTCCCCAATCCTGAGTAGCTCTGTTATTACCATAGGGGACTTGGTTTTGGATTCCGATGAGGAAGAAAATGGCCAGAAGGAAGGGAAGGTGAGTGGGAAGAAGCAGAAAGCTGAGCCCGAGGACGGGCAGGAGGAGGCAGGAATGCCCGTGGAGTGTCCCAGTTAGAACTGTGCTTTCTTCTCTATAGGAGTCTTTGAGAAACTATCAGAAGACGAAGTTTGACACCTATATCCCCATGTTCTGTGACTACATCCCATAGCGCCCTGTCTAGTCTTTCTGGCTCCGTAACCAGCTCTCACTCAGGGTCTGTCCACCTACACTGCAGCTGTTTAGTGGAGAAGATGAGGCAGCACAGACCCGAGTTGCTCCGTTGCTGAAAGCTTTGTAATGCTTGAAAATTAAATCTTGATTTGTTTCAGTCTTATGGGAAGAAGGGGAATTAAGACTTGCATAGGTCTGTGTAGGTCATTCCTCAGAAACCTAACCAGCTTCTCTCAGCGCTGGTTGAGGCCCTTCTCACATTTACTCCTTTGTTAAAGGGTTCAGATTTATCTAGAAGGGTTGAGAGAGAGCCTGGAAGGGAAACCGTCCTCATCTATCCTAACAGCCGTCCCTAATGCCAGAATATATATACTCTGTATATCTTCATGCTACCACGTTAGCTTAGGCTAGCATAGGTACTTCATGAGAATAACATTGTTCTGGATCCCACTGGGTCGGGGTAAATCCCAGGAGGAGCATCTAGATGCCAGCCTGTGCAGAAAGCCCAGTGTCTATCTTTATGTATTTCAAATATAGAAGTACCTCTAAGCTGTGTAGACATTTGATCTCATTTAATGAAGCTGGTTAAACATGATTTCAACAGCCTGCCTTTTGCAGACCAAGGTCTTTTCCCTAATCTTCGGGGGCTGGCCCCAGGGTCTCATATGTTGGTCTCACATCTTCTTCCTCACCTCTCCTGTAGTGCCCGTAGCATTTTTTGAGTGCAGCTAGAGAAGCGTGGGTGAGTAGAGGACCGATGGGGACTGAATTAGGTAGCACCACCACAGGGGATGCCGTGGGTGAGGCACACCCTGCTGGGAGGCTCCAGGGGCAGTGTTGCTGCCTCAGGAAAGTAGACTTCGTGGGTCTAATGGGGATTGCTGAAGATTGGATTCACTTGCTGGGTGACTCGGATAAAAGTAGTTCTCCGGCTTAATTCCTTCAGTTTAGCAGCCCCTACATATGTGCATGTAGACCGGATGCCTCCTAGGATGTCACGAATAGTATGTTCCACATCGCCTTTAAAGGGAACTTCTACTATCTTTCCCTCTGAGGCCCTTGGAAAACAAAAACTTTTATTACCTCCTTCTGCAGAATTCTTTAAGCCCAGTTACTCTTCCTGTCTCTAACATTTATGCCTCTTCACCATTTTTCTCTCAAGGGTACTACATTTCCCAGAAGGTATGACACCATCTTCCATAGAGTCATAGCCACCAAGAACACTAGGGTGCTAGCCCTCCATACATACCTGTACTCGGCCACTCCTCCTGAATACTTCTTCATGGCCATTTCAGAGCTCATTCCATAGAAGAGCTTGTATTTCTTGCCATCTCTCTCAATGAGTTCACCACCTGATTCACTGTGCCCAGCCAGCATACCACCCAGCATCACAAAGTCAGCCCCTGCCCCTGCCAAAATCAAGAAGTTGGAAAAGATGCATCTGGCCAAGGTACCCATATAGGCACTGTCAAAAACAGCTTGTGAGTCTCACTTCCTGCCGGGTTGTTTGCATAGCTGACCCACAGTTCCTTGAGACTGCCTCTGCTCTAGTATCTGCTCCCCAGTGGGACTAACTTCCTCAAGATTTCTAAGGACCTAGAAGTTCCCTGACTGGCTTCTGCTTTTCCAGTTCTTCTGGTAACTTCATTTTACAGTTCCCAGCTCAGTATGATTTTGGTTCTAAGACGATAGGTCTCCAATTTTTAAAGATCACCTTGGAAATAGAAGAATGAATATTTGTTAGTTCTTTTCCTCAGGGTGGTTTTTGTAGGTTAGATATAGGGTTCAGCAATCTACATTACATCGTCAATCTGGGGCGTGTCATAAATGGCCCTGGCTCACCCTTGTGAGGGTCAAAATCTCAGAATTTCCTTGATTGCTAGTCCCAGGTGACACTTTAGGTTTCAAGGTCACTGGTTTATATTATGAATCTAAATGGCTTCTTCAGCTGTGCCTAGCTTGCCCTTAGATCCTCAGAGGTGATTTGTCTTCTACAGGATCTTCCTGCCGTGCCCTCCCAGTCTCCTTACCAAAAGCCTTTGCCACATCCCCAGGACAGCTGCAGCCTCCATCCTACAAAGTAAGAAATGCTGTGAGAGACAGCATGGATCTCTCAAGACTTCTCAGCTGCCCATGTCAAAGTGGACTAGAACTCATGTCCTGACAAGGACTTCACCAGAGCCCCACCCTGCAGAAAACAATGGCTGCTGGGCAGCCGCACACCCTCTCCAGGTCTTGTCTTACTGAAATGATATGGCCTTTGAGGCCATGAGCAGCATCTGCACACTCCATCACTGCACTGAGCTGTGGATACCCCACTCCAGTTTTCTTCCGAGTTGTACAGACAGAGCCTGGGAAGAGTGACACAAGTGAGAGTGAACTGTCCTATAGCTTTTGCCTCCTGCAGGGCAGAGGAGATGATGGCCCCAAGGACCCAGCTTACCAGGACCAATTCCCACTTTGATGATGTCAGCCCCAGAGAGGATTAGCTCTTCTACCATCTCTCCTGTTACCACATTTCCTGCCTGAGACAATCAAAACAGAGCATTATTAGGGTCAGTGGTACACAACAGCTTTTGTGCTCTCATATAATCCATGCCTCAATTGTGACCTTTCTATTACAAATAAAGGGTGCCTAGAGCCCTCCTATAGAACCTTCCACCAACTCTAAAGGCCCTCAATTCCCACTCACCCTTCCTCCCACCCCATATACAGACTGTGACTTAGTGTGGAGGTTAGAGGAAACAATATTGCCATTGAACTAGGGTAAAACCAGGTCCAGAATGGCCGTTAAGGCAGCCATGTGGGCAACAAGACAGAACGTGGGGAGCCGGAAACCCCACAGACTGACAGTCTGCCCTTTCACACCAGGTGACCACTGCCCAGTGCTGAAGCTCTCCACCTTGAAAAAAAAAAGACACTGGAATGTAGGCTAAAATATCCATCAGCCCAACAGTGTGGACAGTCGACATCCCCTTTCAATGCTGTGAGGAAAACAAAGCCTTGGATTTTGTCTCTAGTAAGCTTCTAAAAAATAAAACAGTTTTATATGATACTTTTTGTTTTTAGTTTGAGACAGGCTCTCAGGGCTGGTCTTAAACTGTTTCTATCCCCCAGGTACTAGGATTATAGATAGGTATCAATGTCAGGCTCTCATGTATAATTTCTATTGTAGCACGGGTCCACTTCAGTAGGCAGACGTACAACAGGTATGTGCAATGTGTAAATATTCCACCTGTTTTTTAAGTCCTTGATTGATGAACTGTGAATCCAAGGTCAGAGATGTTGCACTGATTAATACCCATTTTAAACTTTGAACTATGACAGTAACATGTAGAGTAGAAATATTGACGCAGCAGAGACCAAGTACTGATAACAAAATGAAATGTCAGGAAAGTAACAGGTGTAGGATAATAACACTCAGTTGTGGTGCATGCCCTTAATCCTAGCCCTGCAGAGGCAGGCAGATCTCTGAGTTTGAGGTCAGACTGGTCTACAGAGTAAAATTCAGGGCAGCTAGAGATGCAGAAGCCTTGTCTCAACAAAACAAAAAGTAGAAACATACCATGATGGTGTGTTGGGGGAATCGCTTTCGTACATCCTTTACAAATTCAACAAAATGTTCAGAGTAGCCATTAGCTACATCCAGGCATATGTATTTTACTTGGGGAATAGCTTCCAGGATCTGTTCCAGCTGCTCAAAGTCAGCAGAGCCTGTGCCTGAGCTGGCAGCTAGATACTGTGGAGAAAAAGCATTAGATAAACCTGCGGCATTGTATCAGAAATGAGGTAAGTGGCCAATAGGGATTAAAGGTGAGGGCTGATTTCCAAGAGCCAAGAAAGATTCCCGGAAAACTGATGAGCAGGGCAACCCCAGAGTTACCTCAAGACAGTCAGGATTCTGGCTAGCAAACTCTTGCCACTGACGGATGCTATAGTGCTTATGGACGGCAGTGAACAGGGAGAACTGAAGAGAAAAAAATAACCATCAAAAGGGCAGAAACGTGGTTAGACTATCTAGATATATCTTTATACTGCCTTGAGAGAAAGTAAGAAGAATAGAATGAGGAAGTTGATGGTTGAGCTGACTTCAACCACTATCAGTCCAACAATCCCAGTACAGCCTTTACTCTCATTAGCACTTGTCCGGTATTCCTACTGTGGTCCAGGTTGGATTTCACCTACTAGTACATTCATTGTTCATGACTTTAAGAATAATAGGGACATGCTCTTGGTACAGTAAAACAAGTAACAGGCCTGGAAGAACTAAAGAGGCTACATGGAGAAGGAGTTTGTCTACACTCAGTTCTAAGGGGATCCAGTTCTCAATCTGTTTTTCTCTCTTCTGGTTTACTTGCTGGCAGTAATCCAACAGAGTTAGAGGCTTAAGACTAGTGGAGCAACAAAATACTATTGCAACCATTTTCTTTTTTGCTGGAAAAGAACAGCTTTTTCATGTTAGGGACATAAACATGCAAATGCAAAGGTCAATGTCATCTCTTAGGCAAATTCACTTAGGAAGTAGTGGTACAGGCCTTTAATCCCAGCACTTGGGAGGTAGAGGCAAGCAGATCTTTGAGTTTAAGGAGAGCCTGATCTACAAAGAAAAGATCCAGGACAGCCAAGGTTATACAGAGAAACCCTCTCTTAACTAAATAAAACCTCTGACTCATGAAATTGCAAATATCTCAATATTCTGAGAAAGGCACTGAGAAGACACTGTGGCCGCTGGCGTTTTTGCTTTCTGAGTATAAATGTGCGATCGCAAGGGTCAATAGTTGGTTGAAACAGCACAAATTTTACAAGTGAGAAGAAACACAAGGAAGTCATGTATCAGCCAGCCACAGAGAGTTCTATGCATGAAAGCTGGTATTCTGCTTTCTTAATAAAAATCAACTATCAACATGTTCATAAGCAAAAGCTATAGGTGGTCAGTAGGTCTTGGAGATATGTTGGCTTAATAAGTTTACCTAATACAAACTCTAAGAAAAACTTCACTTGTATCTAACCTTTTTTTATCATTATTGAAACGGCTATTTTTCTAAAATTTGATTTCTGTGTTACTTGTCCACAGTATTGAAATCCAGTTCTCAGTAAGGTTCATGGGTTACAGCATGTCTTTTAACAGATTTGCCAATTCCCCAAATCCACCTGTCAGAGAAGGCAGACAAGAGATAACAGCCGGAACCCTGAAGAATTAGTAAATGGTAACAGAAATAAAGTAATAAAACTCCATAATTATCAATCTCAGAGAAAGCACAACAAACATTCTACAAAAATAGAAAAATACAAGGTCTTTAAGGCTAACAGCCACAAACAGAAACAGAACCCATCAACTAGGGCTACATGAATTAACTAGCAAAGCACATTATGTTCTCAAAAGTGCCAGGCAACTATCTACCTTCTCAGCTACATGCATAGAGGCAAGTGATATTACTGTCAGGAGCAGTGTCTTCCATTTTCAAAGGAACAATCTGTATTTAAGAACAAAACTTCCATTTGGGATAGATCTCAGAAACTCCCAGGAACCTAGAAGAACCTTAAAGAAGTAAAAAATTAAAAGAAAAGTAGGCATACAAGAAAACTAATAAACTTTTTTCTGTGATATTCAAGGTAGAAAAATTTAAATACTCAAAAACAGTATTTAATTTCTGGACTAAACAGTGAGTGACTAAAGACATGCATGTGATTGGGTTGACCTGGGTGGGCACTGGAAGAATTTGGTAAAGTATATAACTTAATGGGGGGTTATAAATAAAAAAGATGAAACAAATCTAAATTTGAGTCTCACTAGTTCAGACAGGTCTTTGAACAGATCGAAGTGTTCTTAGTAATGGAAAAAAAAAATAGTAAACCTAACATTCTGTTAATTGCCAGAAACAGAGTAAAGATGCAATTCCTTTGTAGCCAGCAGGGAAAACATTTGGTAGGATGCATAAGGTTAATCTCACCTTACAGAGAACCTTAGCCATTTCAAAAGTACCCACGGTATCCATATTGGCAGCAATGATGGGGATGCCACTGTACATCTGCTTTGAGTTCCGGAATGAAAATGATCTTGTGAGCTCTACCTGTAGACATTAACAGGACATTAGACATTTCATTCATTCAGAAAATATGGATCATATTCGAACCCGACAGCTTTCTTGGTCCTGGTCCATTAGAAGCTTGAGGTTAAAAAGCAAACAAACAAACAACAAACAAAACCAAGGAAGACAACTGGCTCACCTCACTTCGAGACTTAAGAGTGCTGCGTTTGGGCCTCAACAGGACATCCTTGAAGTCAAGTTTCACATCGTTGTCAATATGAGGCATGATGCAGGGCTGGAGTTAGATTAAAAAAAAAAAAATGAGGCTGTAAGACTGGGAAGTAACAAAGTTCTGTGTCAAGTCCTCCATGAGCTTCAATGTCTTGATGACGCTAGGACAGAATCACCTCTTACGCTTAAACTGTAAAGTAAGATCAGGGTGTTGTCCTTGAAGTCTCTCTGGGACCACCTTGTGTCTGGATTACCATAATGTTTCAATGTCAGGTATGATTTTTAAGGAGAACTGGAAAGAGATTATGATCTCGGAAGGTGCTTCCTTACCCGGTTAATCTCTCTTTTCCCGCCCCGGCAAAGGGCAATTTAAAGTAAGAGGCTGATTTAGTAAGGGAGGAGAAAAGAGATTTTTAACCAGCTTCCGGCATAGTGGTACTCACTTCCTGTTGCTTTGACTCAGTTGGCAGTTGACCAAAGATTCTTTTGCTTAGCAACTAGCCGCGTGCAGTCTCGAGGAGCCTTCAGGGCAACTCGATCAAGTTCCGCTGATTGCAAACCCGACTACCCAAGGAATTCTAGCTTCGGGCGTTGTGCAAGGCCTTCTGGGTAACAGAGTCCACACACTGAGGCTACGGTGAGTGCGAGCGGCAGGAGGACTACAACTCCTATGATGCAAAGGACGGAGCTGCCTCCAGGAATGATGGGAAAAGTAGTTTGTTCCGTTCCAACTCGCAGCTAACACCAGTTTGCTGGGCACGCGCGGGGTCTCAGGGCGTCGTCTGACTGTTCCTAAGCTGGCTTTCCTTTCTCTTTCCAACCCCACTGACACAAAACACAAGGGCATTCCTGAGCGTTTCGGGAACCAGGTGGAAAGAGGAGAGGGTGGGTCCGGAGAGTGACCCGGAAGCAGAAGTGTTCCTCGCCGTGGAGTGCTGGGAAGCGGCAGCGGCAGCAGTGACCACAGCGGGAGAAGCAGCACTCTAGCCGCCTGCAACCCTAACCTGGGAGGAAGATGCTAATTAAAGTGAAGGTAGGAGTGTTTCCAGACTTAACAAGACTCAATAGTGCTGAGTTAGCCGCTGTGCCTTAGGGGAGGGACGGGAAGGAAAACTGTGCCTTTCCTGAACTTGGAGGGCTGACACCCTCGGGGCCCTGCGCGAGGCTTGATGGGAACTAGGGGGACCCCGGGAGGATTTGCGCTCTGGAGACCGGTCTAACCTGAAGACCTCGGGTGTTTGCCTCTCTTACTTCCTTGCCAGGTCTGTGTTCTGACCTAGAAGGAGGCAGGATTTGTCCTGGTCTCACTGTATTCAAGTCCTTGCAGTCAGAGAAGACCTGGCAGCAACTTGGTTTCTCCAGAATTTTTGGGGAAAGCTTTGTCCCCTATTCTTCATGCCTAGATTGTATAATTCCTTCAAGGCCCTAACATAAGCTCCTTCCAAACACAGCACTGAAGCATTAGTCTGATGAAAGTCAGGGCCTTTCAGTAGCTAGACTATGAGCCGAGGTTAGTGTCTCGCTCGTCTTTCAGTAGCTAAGCTAGGAGTGTGACCACTTGGCACCTTCCTGTCGGAACTGGACATTAAGAACTAGCCTCATTTCTTTGGCCAACTCAGGCTACTTATCGATGCGTTGGTTCTGATACTCTGTCTTCTTCAACTCCCTTAAAGCTTCAGTTTTAAACCCTTATCAGGCCATTCTGCTGTTTTTACCTTTGTACATTTAGACAGAGACACAAAAATGATAATAGTGAGGAGGCGTGGCATTAATCTGACCTTTTCACTCTGTCTTCAGTTACTGGATACGTCCGTCAGCTGTTAGCCTTTTTTTTTCCCTTCAGTCCTTCCAGAAAACTTTAGTTAAAGATTGGAGCCAGAGGGCAGATTGACTGTTTTTCAGACATGGGTAATCTATGAGTTAACAATAGGTCTTTGAGTCTTTTTTTTTTTTTTTTTTTGGTTTTTCGAGACAGAGTTTCTCTGTGTAGCCCTGGCTGTCCTGGAACTCACTTTGTAGACCAGGCTGGCCTCGAACTCAGAAATCCTCCTGCCTCTGCCTCCCAAGTGCTGGGATTAAAGACATGCGCCACCACCACCTGGCTAGGTCTTTGAGTCTTAACCACCATTTTATTCATTGTTTTTAATATATACAACACTGTGTTCTGGGTAGACTTCTCAGACTTAATCATAAGAATGGTAGATCCTTCCTGTTCAGTGGATCTATAATAATGTGGTAGTGGTGGAGGAGGAGTACTTGGGTTTTTGAAGCAGCCTCTGTAACCTCGGCTGTTTTCAAGTGTGTGGCGATCCCCCTGTATTAGCCCTCTAATTGCTAAGACAAGTTGATGGCAGTGCACCCCTACCCCCTCGGTCACCCCCTCCCCGTCCACAGTTCACAGACCTGCGTGTGAATCTCCAGAGCCTAGGATTACAGGCAGACATCGTCTTAGTGTTTGCCCCTCTCCTGTTCTGCAACACCTGTCTATTTTTTGTAATCAAATTTTTATTATATGTATGTATATGGGTGCTTTCCGTGCTTGTACGTCTTTGCACCTGTTTGCCTGGTGCCCAAGGAGGTCACTAGATTCTATGGAACTGTAGTTACAGGTAGTTGTGAACCCCCATGTGAGTTCTGGGAACCAAATCCAGCTCATTTGGAAGAGTGCTCTTAACCACTGAGGCTTCTGCTAATCTCTTTTTGTCCGTCTCTTTCTTGCGTATATATGTTCTTTGGAGATTATTCATTTTTTAGCTGCTTCTCTGTATTGCTGGTTTCTTGCCTATCTGTACTACTTTCTTCACAAATAAGTCCTTCCTGGTTTGGTTTTGTTTGGAATGGGGTAGGGCATTGTGTATGCTAACTACCAGCCTAAACCATTTCTGAATGAAATGTGTTACCTTATGTCTGTGGGCCTCAAATAAAATGTAGCATTTTCTATCATAAGTTACCTTCTCATTACCTTAATCAAGGGTTAACCTGCTAGTCTGCCGGGTATTTGCAACACAATTCTTTTTTTTTAAAGATTTATTTTATTTATTATGTATATAGTGTTCTGCCTGCATGTATGCCTACAGGGGATAAGGGGACACTGGATCTCATTACAGATGGCTGTGAGCCACCATGTGGTTTCTGGGATTTGAACTCAGGACCTCTGGACGAGCAGCCAGTGCTCTAACCACTGAGCCATCTCCAGCCCTCTTCCTTTTTTTTTTTTTTCATAAATATCTTGGCGTGGAATTACTAGGTCATGTAGCTGTTCTATATATAAGTTTAAAAGAACTGTCAAATTGTTTTCCAGGGAGTCTACCTTCCCAGCCTGCAGTAGCTGGAATGCAGAAGCATTCCACCTGCCTTATTACATAGTGAGACCTTGTCTCAAAACAGCAAACAAAAACTTCCAATCCAAAATGTATAGATCTTTCATCACCACAAAATAATAACTTTGTATCAAGAATATCTCTTGGAAACGTGGTAGTGCAGGCCTTTAACCCCAATACTCGGGAGGCAGAGACAGGCAGATCTCTGAGTTCCAGGCCAGCCTGGTCTACAAATGGAGTTCCAGGACAGCCAGGAATGTTATACAGAGAAACCCTGTTTCAAAAACAAAGAATACCTTTTAGGCCTGGAGAGAGCGCTCAGTGAGGAAGAGCACTTGGTCTTTACTGAGATCCCCGGAGCCAGGAAAAGGCCTATCATGGCTGCTCACACCGGGCCAGTACATGTGTAGGCATACATTTTTTGCAACCTACTTTTAATAAGGGCTCAACCTCTCCTCCAGCCCATCACCTAGCAGAAGTAGTGAAAGAGAAAAGTTATTAGGATTATGGGGGAAGTGGACCCGTTTAGCAGTAGTTCTTTCGGGGCGAGCTCGATCTTTTCTGGCAGCAGTTCAGTCCCTGCTAAACACCAAATACAGCTCAGCTGCTGTAGATAGATCAGGCCTTTCAGCAATCAGACGTCGGGCAAGACCAGCAACTGTAGTTCAATCCTGAAGAAACTGCCAGGCTCACCAGCCAGACTGAGGCGAGGCTGCACGAGCGGTAAGCTGCTGTAGGAACCTCGAGAGCAGTTCTTGGGCGAGTTTGGCGGTGTTATCACAAGTTGAGCTCAACAACGCTAGGAAAGGTGAACCAGTGTATGTGTGTCGTTAGGTAGAACAAACCAGTGCTCAGTGATGTCTGTGGAGTCATTATACACCTTCGTCAAGCAACCTTTCACCTGTGTCTGTTTCAGGATAACAGTGTTTTCACGTTTGCTTTAGCAAGATATCGTTTCACCTGTATGCCCCAGTAAAACATCATTCGACATAACTTTCCAATGAAACTAGAAATTTCCACTTCATATATGTATGAACTTAATAACGTTAAAATAATTTTCATTATTGACAATTTAAAACCCGTACAGAAAACCAAACCAAAATGGGAGTGGTACACACGTGTGTGTGTGTGTGTGTGTGTGTGTGTGTGTGTGTGTGTGTGTATGTGTTGGGGGAGGGGTAAAGGCAAGAAAAATCAATTCAAGGTTGGCTGTACATTGCAGACCAGACACCGAGTCACTGGGGACTCAGAAAAGTGTGACTTTTCTTCTTTATTCTTTTCAGTTTCTTTCAGATTCTGGCCATGCTTTCTTAGACCTCTTGGCTTTTTCTCTCATTGTCTCTGTCTGTACTGCCCACTGCTCCTTGTGCTGGGTGGCTGTCCACAAACACAAACAACACGGGATTCCCTTCTCTGTATTCCTCCTTCACATGGCTGCTGAGGTTACAGCTTGCCTGCCCTGGGGTTTTTCCTTTAAACTCCAGTAAAATTATCCTTAAACTTAAAGTTCAGATCATCCTTGGCTACATAGCCTAGAATACATCGTTTTAAGAAAAAGAAAATCCTGTATTATTCATTCATAGACCAATATCATCTCAAATTATCATCTCATGGACATTGTTATATGTAAAACTCCTCCATCCTGATTTTTTTTTGAAACAAAGCCCAGAAAGTATAGCATATATTTATATGTGAAAGAATTGTCACACTGAGCATGGTAGCACAAGCTTTTTTCTCATGAGTTCAAGGCTAGCCTGATCTACATAGAGAGTTCCAGATCCTGTCTCAAAAAAACAAAATTAAATGGCTTCTTATTATCACCAAATGACCCAATGTTTATTTGGTTTATTTGGCTTTCATGTTTTTTTATTTTTTAAAATATATTTCACTTTCTTCTTCATTTCTAATCAGTTGGTAGTTAGATCACAGGCTAGAGTATTCTTTATATCCTTGATTTCACCAGAAGCTATAAAATGAAGTCACTAATTCTGTTGCTTCATAGAGCAGCAAGATTGTTTGAATTGTTTCCAAAATAGTAGCAGTTAATACGTACACTGAAATGTGGTTAGTAAAACCGAGGAATTTAAAGCTTAATTATATTGAATTTTAATTAATTTAAAGTTTAAAAGTGAGCTGGGTAGCCAAGTCTGGTAGTGTGCAGATCTGTAACCCTAATTCCTCAGAAGACTGAGGCAGTAGGAGCCTAAGTTCAGGCACAGTGTGAGTTCAAGGCCAACCTATACAACTTAGAACCTCCAAAAAAAAAAAAAAAAGAGAATTGGTGAAGTAGCTTAGTGATTAAAAGCATTTGCAGTCTGGTTCCTAGCACCCATGCGACAGCTCACAACCATCCATAACTCAGGTTCCAAGGGATCAGGCACCCTTTTCTGGCCTCCACAGACACCAGACATGCACTAGGTATATTTACATACAGTGAGGCAAAGCACTCATACACATAAAAATAGTTTTTCCAACACTCAGAAGCAGAGGCAGGAGTTTGAGGCCAGACAGGGCCACAGAGTGAGACACTGTCTCAGTAAACAAATCGATCTTTAGGGGTGTAGCATAGTGACACCCCCGCCTAAAACAAATAATTTTAAGGGGTACAAAAGAAGCCTAAGGATACACCTCAATGAAGATCTCACCTGACGTGCAGGGGAGGAGCAGGAAGAGGGGGAAGAGGAAAAGAGAAATAAGAGCCTATAAGGTGGGGCTTGAACCTGGAGACTCAGCTCCTCTGGAAGCTGAAGCAAGAGAATCATCTGAGTCTAGAAGTGTTTAAGATCAGCCTGGGCAGCACAGCAAGGACATGTCTCAAAAGTAGGAAAGGGGGAGGGGCTTTATTTGAAATAAATACATAAAGCTCAGCTAGTGGCTCGGTACTCTGGAGACAGGCTGGCAGATCTCTGTAAGGGCAACCTGCTCAATGAGCTCGGCTAGTCAGGGCTACACAGTGAGACCTGGTGTAAAAACAAAACCACAAAGTCCACTGCATCTTCCCTTCATCCCACTCCCACTTCTTAGTAATAATCACTATTGTGAGTTCTTTTTTTTCCTCTGTATGTACATTTGTGAGCATCTAGATATCGATATATAATTATACATTCTTTAAATAATCGCATACTGTGGTCTAATGAGATGGCTCAGTGGGTGAAGGCCTTGCCAGCAAGCCTGAAAACCTGGAGTTCAATCCTCAGGATCCACATGGAAGGAGAGAACTGACTCCTTTAAATTGTCCTCTTATTTTCACTGTATACCATGTAACAAGTATATACATAAACTAAAAGAAGTGTAATGAAATAATAAGAATTACATTGTTACTATATACGCTAGTACATAAAATAATCTGTATTTTCCTTTATATTTTGTAGGGGGTGGTAGGTATGTGTGGCTGCACATGCCACAGCAGATATGTGGAGGTCAGAGGACAACTTTGTAGGATTGGATCTCTCTTTCCACCTTTACATGAGTTCCATTAACTTTTTCTAAGTTAATGACCTAGACATGAAATTCTGTAATTGAAAGGTCTTTGCATTTGAAGTATTAAGATAAATAAAGCAAAATGATTTATGAACAACACAGAATTACAAACCTCCCTTTGTTATGAGAGAAATTTATTTTTTATTAAGACAAGATCTCATCTCAGACTAGCCTTGACCTATATATAGCTAAGGATGATCTTGAACTTTTTTAAAGGTTATTTATTTTATGTATATGAGTACACTGTAGCTGTCTTCAAACACACCAGAAGAGGGCACCAGATCCTATTACAGATGTATGTGAGCCACCATGTGGTTGCTGGGAATTGAACTCAGGGACTCTGGAAAAGCAGCCAGTGCTCCTAACCTCTGAGCCATCTCTCCAGCCTGATCTTGAACTTCTTATCTTCCTGTTTCTACCTCCCAAGTGCTAGGATTACAGGTGTGCACTGATGCACCCAGTTTATAGAGTTTATGTTATGGAGCCCAGGCTGTAATGTATGATAGGCAAGTACTCTACTACCAGAACTACATTCCTAGCCCTAATTTTGTGTTTTTAAGATAGGATCTTACTATGTGTCCCAGGCTGGTCTCAAATTTATTAGCCTCAGTACCTGGGAGTGCTGGGATAATAGATTGCTCTTTCAAAAGACCTAGGTCCTGATTCTTAGCACCCACATGGCAGCTCATAATCTTTAATAGCAGTTCCAGGGGATCTGATGCTTTCCAGGCTCCACAGACACTGAATGCGTGTGGTGCACAAACATTGCAGGCATATAACCCCTAAACACATAAAAATAAAGGTTTAAAAAATAAAATCAGCTATCATAGAACGCACCTATAATCATAATACTTAAAAGTTGGAGACAGAAGGATGTCAAATTTGAGGCTGGCCTGAGCTACAGAGTGAATGAGAGGTCAGCTTGAGCTACATAGTTAGACCTTGTCTCAGAATAAAACAAAACAAGGCAAAAAAAATAGTGGTATTGGTGTTAATGATGTTAACAGATAAAGGCATTATATATTGGAAATACTTAATTACATTTATGTATTGTGTATATATAAGTGCATGTTTGTGTGGACATGTAAAGGTCAGAAGACAACCATGCAGAAATTGGTGTTGTCTCTTACCATGTGGGACCTATGAGTTTAACGAAGGTGATTGGGTGTGGCAGCAAGTGCCTCCACTCATTGAACCATCTTGGGGAAATCATATATTAAAGATACTTGAAGTTTGAATGGAGAAGTGAGGGTGTTGAAGAAAATAGAAGGGGAAAAAAAACCCTAAAGTAGGCCAAGTGTGGTGGTTGTGATCAGGATTACTGCAGGCCCCTCAGATCTATCTGTAAGAGCAAATACGAAAGCCACAGGGCACACACCTGAAATCACAGCCCTTAGAGGAGGCGGAGACAGGAGAATTACAAGGCCAGATTGGAATACATGGTATGTTCCAGGACAGTCCAGGATGCCTAGTCAAAGCAGTACAAAAGATGATGGATGGATTAGAGATTGTATGAATCACAGATTTATAGTTTATATACAAATATATTTGGTTATCTAGTTTTAGTCTGTGGAAATCAAGTAATTTGAGTTGTAGTTTAGGATTTAGATAGAATTCTGGGACACATAGGAAAGAATATAATGTTCAACTCTAGCATTTCAAAAAACAATCTAGTTGGTGGTGATTTCTTGTGCCTTTGAGAATTTGCATTATGTAAATGTGATTTGTGTAGTGAAGTCCTTACGTAAGTATTGCTCACTTGTCATTAGTTCACTTGTCATTGCATCTCATCCAAAGAATTCCTGATATTCTTGCTGACATGAGCTGTGGCACAGCCTTTTGATTCTCCAAGGTAATATTGCTGAGAATATATACATCTCTCAGCAGAGAGAACCCCAGAGACCAAGATAAAATGTTACACTTAGAACATATCTTACCAGGCAGTGGTGGTGCACACCTTTAATCCCAGCACTTGAAAGGCAAAGACAGGTATAATCTCTGAGTTAAAGGACAGCCAGGGCCTCACGGAGAAACCCTGTCTCAAAAAAAAAAAACCAAACAAATAAATAAATAAATAAATAAGGCTTTTCTATTTTTGTGAAAAGACACCATGATAAAAGAACATATTTAATTTGTGGCCTACAGTTTCAGAATGTAAGTCCAATACTATCATGGCAGGAAGCATGGCAGCAGACAGGTAGGCATGGTGCTGGAGCAGAAACTAAGAGCTCAAACCTCAATCCACAAGCATGAGGCAGAAAGAGAGAACATGGCTTGGTCTTCTGAAACCTCAAAGCCTGCCCCCAGTGACACACCTCCAACAAGACCACACCTCTAATGCTTCCCAGTTCCACCAACTGTGCACCACATATTCAAACATGAGCCTATTCTCATTCAGTCCACCACAGAAAGCAAATTGGTATCGGGTTGCGGAACTTATGACATCTTTGCCTGTTTTAGACGCTGACTGGAAAGGAGATTGAGATCGACATCGAACCCACAGACAAGGTGAGGTATACTCAGGTGTCTCTCCTCCTTTCTCTGTTTCTTTGCATGTGCTTACGCCCTTGGTCCTTTTGTTCTCAGGTTGTCTATACAGCCTTTATTCTTAGCGTTGGTTGGTTGGTTGGTTTTTTTATTTTGGTTGTCCGAGACAGAGTTTCTCTGTACTCCTGGCTGTCCTGGAACTCAGGCTGGTCTTGAACTCATAGAGATCAGCCTGTCTCTACCTCCCAAGTGCTGGGACTAAAGTCTAGTATTTGTATGATTCTAAGCAGCCTCTGACCACTTGTTTCTCCAAAGGTGGAGCGAATCAAGGAGCGCGTGGAAGAAAAAGAAGGGATTCCCCCCCAACAGCAGCGGCTCATCTACAGTGGCAAACAAATGTACGCTCGGTGGGAGTGGGATAGCCATCTCATGTGAGGACGAACACAGGGGAAGGTGACGGTTACAGGCTCCTCAGGCCTGCACTGCCTCAGTGTGTCCCTGCTTTCAGCTCTTCGGCAATCTGATGAAGCACATGGAGTCTTCTCAGAATATAAAAGAAGGCATAGAATAGTCCAGACAGAGAGTGAAATAGATTGAATTATAAGCTAATAGAGAGACAGTTAACAAACTACTAAAACAAATTTGTAGAATAGTAATATATGTGCTTTATTAATATGCTTTTAAATTTATTATGTTCAGTTATGTATGTATTTATAGGTATGTATGCTTGAGTGCAGGTGCCCTTGTATTTCAGAGCTGTCAGATCCCCCTGGAACTTTATTTAAATGAGATTGTGAGCCTCCTGAAGTGGGTCCTGGGAGCTGAAGTCAGGGCCTCTGCAAGAGGAGCAGTTTGAGCTTTTAACTTCTGAGCCATCTTTCCAGCCCTCTTAATTAATATCTTATTGTAAGGTCTAATGATTAGTCTGATAACTGCTTTTTTCTTGTTTTTAAATTTTCAAGATACTTGGAAACAGTCATAATGTAATATAATCTAATTTCTATTGCGTAAGTTACCATATTGTTAACACTGTGGGTCTCTTTGTCTATATTCAAAATTAAATGCTAATTACCCTTAGAGGTTAATAAAAGAATATTTTTCTCATACAGTTTCATAGACCTCTCAGATCCACCAAACCCAGGTTACAAATGCCCATTTTAGATGGTGTTTCTAATGCTTTTTCTTCCCTGTAGGAATGATGAGAAGACAGCAGCTGATTACAAGATTCTAGGTGGCTCCGTCCTCCACCTGGTGTTGGCTCTTAGAGGAGGAGGTGGTCTGGGGCAATGAAGAAACTTGGTTCCATTTACCTCCTTGCCCTGCCGCTCATAATGTGGCATCACATATCCTCTCACTCTCTGGGACACCAGAGCCACTGCCCCCTCCCTTGGATGCCCAATCTTGTGTGTCTACTGGTGGGAGAATGTGAGGACCCCAGGGTGCAGTGTTCCTGGCCCAAATGGCCCCTTGCTGGCTGTTGGGTTTTAGTTTGCAGTTCTGTGTGCTTCCCTCTCTATGGCTATATCCTTGATTGTCAATAAAATATTTCCTGGCCTTCTGGACTCTTTCTTCTTGACACAAATGACTGAAATCAAAGTGGCCGTAATGGTAACCAGTGGAGTAGGAGGACAGTGGAAGGATGCTGCTCTTAGGTGTGTTTTGAGAAGGTGGGGGTGGGATGGGTAGGTGGGTGGTGTCCAACTGGCCTTATAGCCCCAGCTGGCCTAGAACTTTGTAGACTGACTATATAGACAGGCCTCAAATTCACATGGATTTGTCTGCTGGGATTAAAGGCATGTGCCATCAGCCTGGAATATACTTTGAAACAGGTTTTTGATAGGTATCCCAGGCTGGCTCTGAACTCTTGATTTTTTTTTTTTTTTTGAGACAGAGTCTATATAGCTCTAGCTGTCCTGGAACTCGGTATGTATACCAGGCTGGCCTTAGAGATCTATCTGCCTCTGCCTCCTGAGCATTGGGGTTAAAGGAGAAGGTCACCACACCCTTGAATTTTTAATCCTCTCTCCTTTGCCTACCTAGTAGGTGGGACCACAAGCATCACCCACCACCTGGCTTAGCTTTTCAACTGAAAAACATTTTACTTCATTATTGCAAATGATTCTGGATGAGTTGTCTCCCCTGCACAGATGGGCACACTGAGACCAGGGGAATTATTTCTTCAAAGTTCTAAGAGCCAGTTTAGCCTGCTTTTGCACTTCACCTGTGAAACAAGCTCAGCTAGTGTTTGGTCCTTTTCCCCTAAAAGGATCGTTAGACTGGGAAAGCCTACTCCAATGTTGTGCTGCGGTCAGTTCCTCTAAGTTCATGAGTGCCAAGTGTTGTCACTCTTCCTGACTCCATGTTAAATGGCTCTCTTGGTAACTTAAGTTGGAAATGGTAGCTAGCTGTGGCGGTTCACGCATGTAATTCCAGCACTTGGGAGGCTGAGGCATGAGAGTCAAGAATTCCAGACCAGTTTAAGCTACATACCTAGTAGTGAGATCCTACCTTGAGAAAGGAAGAGAAGAGAGAGGTAGGACCAGGGGAGGAGTAGGCAATCTGTGGCAAGAATAGTTTCAGAAATTGGCAAACACAAGTTCATTTGTACAAACACATCTGTTAAAATACTGTTACCAAGGATGGTAGAAACCAAAGAAATCCTTTCCCAGTGCAGCCCTCCTGGACCTTCACAGTGACTTGGACAAAGTCTCGAAGACCTTACAGACTCCCTCAATCCCTTTATAAGACTAGATTTTCATTCATTGCCCATTCTGATCTCAATTCCTAGGTGTCAGTCCTCCCCTGACTAGGCTTCTTGTGTAGCTGGTTAAAGCATACATCACTTTGGGGCATAGACACTACATTCTGCTTATATTGTTGCTGAAGACTGGTTTTTATACTGTCCAAGATTCTGACGTCTAGACAAGATGAGCGCAGAGTAATAAACTGATGAGATGTCTCAGTTCAAAGATAGAAGTGCAAAAGGCAAGTTTCTGTGGCTTCTCTAGTGAAAAGTGAGTTGGGTGGTGTAAAGAAATCCGTGCCTCGGAGAGAGGTGTGGTCGCCCGCTGCAGGTATTTTCCCCGCAGAGCCTCCGAAGGCGCTCTTACGCTGTCCAAAGGGACCGAGGCGACTCTCTAGTCACTGGAGCTTCGCCGGTTCTCTGTGGCGCGCCCGACGCCTACTTGGCCACCATAGAGTTGGGTGATCTCAGCGCCAAGTTTGGATTTGCGGGTGGATCATGACGCGGTTGCCAAAGCTTGCGGTTTTTGATCTAGGTAAGGAACGGCAGGGAGATTTTATAAGGCGCTTCACTTTTCCGCTCCCCGCGGTAGATAAGTGTCTGCGCTCCTCCAAGTTGAACCTTCTTCCTCATTCCTCTCGCAGATTACACGCTCTGGCCTTTCTGGGTTGATACACACGTAGACCCCCCATTCCACAAGAGCAGGTGAGACAATGGTAGGTATGGGGCCAGGAAGGACATTGCGGGAACTGAGCGTTGTGTCTTCCTCTCCAGCGATGGCACTGTACGAGATAGGGGGGGCCAGAACATCCAGTTGTACCCGGAGGTGCCCGAGGTCTTGGGAAGATTGCAGAGCCTTGGAGTGCCTATCGCCGCTGCTTCCCGGTGAGATATAAGTTACAGTTCTGCAGACTCAAAGAGATGCATAAAGAAATTGCACGTAACTCCCTGGGTACCAAAAATTAGGAAGTGCAAATGTACAAATATTTTCTTTTTCTTTCTTTTTTTCTTTCTTTTCTGTTCCTTTGGTTTTGTTGCTGTTGTTTTCGAGACAAGGTTTCTCTGTGTAGCCTAGGCTGTCCTGGAACTTGATCTGTAGACCAGGCTGGCCTCCAACTCACAGAGATCCGCTTGCCTCTACCTCCCAAGTACTAGGATTAAAGGCATTCGCTATCCAGTGCCCAGCTTTCGTTGCTTTTCTATCATTTATTTGCTTTCTGTATCTTTAAATTACTAAAAGTTAGTTCAGTGCTCGCTATGTCAGAATCTCTGGTATTTAATAACAGTGGGCAAAGTTGTCCCTTTATCCCCTTACACCTGCCCTTGCCTGAATCTCTGGCACTCCCCTAATGCATGTATTTATTGCTTTTTTTTTTTTTTAGGACAGGTGAGATACAAGGTGCCAACCAACTCCTGGAGCTCTTTGACCTTGGCAAACACTTTACTCATCGGGAAATCTATCCAGGCAGCAAAGTCACACACTTTGAGAGGTAGGCAGACAGCTGGTTTGGGAGCGGGTAGACCACCAAGGAGGTCAGTTTGACAACTGGGTTGCCCCTGCCCTATTTTTTACAGGTTGCACCACAAGACTGGAGTTCCTTTCTCTCAGATGGTCTTCTTTGATGATGAGAATCGGAATATCATAGATGTTGGCAAACTTGGTACTGAGTCACTATTGGGGGGGGCGGTGAGGGGAAAAGTTCTTAGAAGGAGGTAGAGAAAATAAGTATAGGCTGGATAGTGTGCAGCAGAGCCTTGAAAGCGTAGTAAAATGTGACTTCTTTTTGTTCCAGGCGTTACCTGTATTCACATCCAGGATGGAATGAGTCTTAAAACGTTAACTCAAGGACTAGAGACATTTGCAAAGGCCCAAGCTGGACTCTGAGGTCCAACCCTGTGGATAAGCCTCATCTGCAGTATAAAACTAAAATCAAGAAAGCCTTATCAGGAGCACTTGTAATATATTAAAGTGTCCACGTGTGACAGTCAGCGTTTTACCACAGTATGGGTTGTTTCCATTTTTCTTTTCTTTCTTTTCTTTTTATAAAGATTTATGTATGACACCGTCATCGTCTTCAGACACACCAGAAGAGGGCATTAGATCCCATTACAGATGGTTGTGAGCCACCATGTGGTTGCTGGGAATTGAGCTCAGGACCTCTGGAAGAGCAGGAAGTGCTCTTAACTGCTGAGCCATCTCTCCAGTCTGCTTCCATTTTTCTAACGTGTTAACTGGAGTTGCGTCCGGATTAGAGTGCACCAGGTTCTTGTTTCCTTAGGTTGGAACCCATCCTGAGACCCCCTTCAACTGTTCCAAATAATGGGATACCATAACGCTGCGCATTTCCTTGTAAGGACTAAAGTTAATACTATTTGGGAATTAGGTTGGGGCCTGCCTTTTTTGGTAGTAAGTAGGAGTGAACCAACCTTAGCACGAGGCTTTGTCCCTCGGAGGTTTTAATTGCGCCTATTGATGATGTCATGGATATAGCCTGGAGGGATTGGCTAAGGCGGTTCTCAGAATGATGATAGTCTCGGAGGAAGGCTGATGAGAGGTGCAGAGGGGCAGAAGCGGGAGAGAGAATGGACTCTGGACTCAGCAGATTCTTCGGGAGATGTGACCCCCGGGAGACACTGGGCTGCCTGGGAGGTGCTGACCAGAAGGGAATGGGAACACCACGCACCAGACAAGAAGAGGCCCAGGAGACAGGCTGGCCCGAAAACATTGATCAAGCCTGGCACTCTGTTGCCAGAAGGCCAACCTTATTCAACCGCCTTGCCCCAGCCTGCCTCGAGCTGGACTGAGTCAGGGTTGTGAATGGAAGGTGGTATGGCGATTGTTAACTCCTGTGGCACATGCTTGAGGGGATTGGTTTCCAGGTGGCTGCATCCAGTCTTTTCTAAAATTTTGTTGCTTACTTGATTTGAGTAAAAGAGATCTAAAGTGAAGAAGAAAGACGATTTTCTTTAAGCTGTATCTGCTGATATAGGTGTGTCTAGAAAAACTCATTGGCCGTATAATGTGCAACTCAGCCATCGAGATGATCCCAATGAACCAAGGCAGCATAGAAGTAGGCTCTGGACACCATGTTCAAAAAGGCTTACCATTTTCCCGGTTTAACACTGAGGTAACTCTGGGAAGGAGCCTTTAAGAAACAGAAGCTCAAGCACAATAGTTTAGTGAAAACAATTTCTGACCGTCCTGAGGTTGTGGGATGTGGGGGAAGTAAAAAGGACAGAATGTAGGAGCATTGATGGAGAGGCGAACAGGTCATAAGGGACCGTGCATATTCCAGAAGCATATTTTTGCATTATTATCCTCTCCAGCAATGTGGAGAGTCTGGGACGGTTTAAAGCAGGCAGAAGCCTGCTTTTATTTGCAATGGTTATTCACTATAGAAATAGAGGAAGAGACTGGTCACATTGTCTTCCCTGCACCCCAGTCTCTTGAACTTCCTTTAGTTTTTGATCATGTAGAGCAGGACCTTTGACATCTCCTAGACAGACAGCAAGTGGGACAATGGTCTTCAAATGTGACTTAAAATGAAACTAAGAAGGCACAAAAGAACATGGGCTTTGGAGTCTGCTTGCTCCTTGTTTTTTTCCTCTTTTGAGTCAGGATTTTGCTATACATAATCTTGGCTGACCTCAACTCGTGTAGTTCAAACTGGCCTCAAACTTGCAGCTATCCTCCTGTAGCAGCCTTTCTTTTATCTTTATTTTATTCATTTTTTATTATTATATTCAACACAATATATTTTTCTACCAATCATAAAAATGAAGGACATGTTATTAAATAAACATAAAAAGATAAAGTCTTTTTGTTTGTTTTGTTTTTAGTAGAGCTTAAAACCTTGGCTCTTACTGTGGTACAAACCCAAAATAAGAACAATTTTTAGGCATTGGAGTTCATTGTAATAAGGCTGTACTTCAATGTCCCTCACATCCCCAAAGGTTTTTACCTCCATAGTAGCTAAGCTAAGAGTTGACAGTTCTGCTGCGCCAAGGACTGAATTGTAGGCACAATTATTTGGATACAGGTTTCCTGCTATGGTCAAAGCTATTTGACTTGAGTGATTGTCATCATTCTCAGTCCACAGGGAACAGGTTACATTCATTTAAGAAATGGTGTGTGTGGGCTGGAGAGATGGCTCAATGGTTAAGAGCTCTGACTGCTCTTTTGAAGATCCTGAGTTCAAATCTCAGCAACCACATGGTGGCTCACAACCATCTATAATGAGATCTGATGCCCTCTTCTGGTGTGTCTGAAGACAGCTACAGTGTACATACATATAATAAATAAGTAAATCTTAAAGAAAGAGAAAAGAAAAAGAAATGGTTTGTGTATTAAGATGGTCTATCAATGAAGTAATTCATCAACTATTTTTCAATGAACAATGGTTCTGCTTGGAGGGTGGCACAGACATTAGATGAGGGTAAGATTCTGTTTCATTGGCTGTGATGATTTTGAAAAGCATTCATCTCAGAAAAAGAGTAACTTATAAGGTCATCTTCAAAACTGATACAATAATTATAAATATCAAGCAAAACATTTAGTCTCACTCTTTGTTGTTCTCTTACAAGCCACCTCCCAAATGAATTGTCTACGTTTCTTTTGACTGTATAAATAATTTTGAAGTATGTAAGCTGTTCTGAAAACCATAGTATAGTGTAAAAACATCAAATAAACAATCCTACTAATAGAGAGGCTGAGATAGGAGAAGCATGATTTCAAGACCATTATGTAGTACACAGCAAGACACTGTCCCATATAAACAAGCAGAAAGTGTATATGGATTATATAATATTGGACATATTTCTCTAATTACCAAATTAGAGAGACCACCGGGTGACAGCCAACAAATTTCTAGTTCCTCATATTCTTGATTTCCAATTGATTAAGATATGTTGGTAACATTAATTTTCATATTAAGAGATATTAAGGAAAAGTGATTGTTACTTCCTGTTATTTTTGTTGTTAGAAGTGGAATTATGTTTGTGGCTATCTTCTTTTGGGTTTGTTGAAAGATTACTTTTTTGCTTTTTCTAGGGTCTAGTTTCCCTCCTTGTGTTGGAGTTTTCCATCTATTATCCTTTGTAGGGCTGGATTTGTGGAAATATATTGTGTAAATTTGGTTTTGTCATGGAATATCTTGGTTTCTCTATCTATGGTAATTGAGAGTTTTGCTGGGTATAGTAGCTTGGGCTGGCATTTCTGTTCTCTTAGGGCCTGTATGACATCTGCTTAGGATTTTCTAGCTTTCATAGTCTCTGGTGAGAAGTCTGGTGTAATTCTGATAGGTCTGCCTTTACATTTATTTGACCTTTTCCCTTACTGTTTTTAATATTCTTCCTTTGTTTATTGTATTTCGTGTTTTGATTATTATGTGACAGAAGGAATTTCTTTTCTGGTCCAGTCTATTTGGAGTTCTGTAGGTTTCTTGTATGTTCATGGGCATCTCTTTTTTTAGATTAGGGAAGTTTTCTTCTATAAATTTTTTGAAGGTATTTACTGGTCCTTTAAATTGGGAATCTTTACTTTCTTCTATACCTATAATCCTTAGGTTTGGTCTTCTTATTGTGTCCTAGATTTCCTGGAAGGTTTGGGTTAGGAGCTTTTTGCATTTTCTTTGTCTGTTGTATCAATGTTTTCTATGGTATCTTCTGCCCCTGAGATTCTTTCTTCTATCCCTTGTATTCTGTTGGTGATGCTTGCATCTATGACTCCTGATCTCTTTCCTAGGCTTTCTAACTCCAGGGTTGTCTTCCTTTGTGATTTCTTTATTGTTTCTATTTCCACTTTTAGATCCTGGATGGTTTTGCTCATTTCTTTCGCCTGATTGTGTTTTCCTGTAATTCTTTTTTTTTGAGACAGGGTTTCTCTGTATAGCCCTGGCTGTCCTGGAACTCACCCTGTAGACCAGGCTGGCCTCGAACTCAGAAATCTGCCTGCTTCTGCCTCCCAAGTGCTGGGATTAAAGGCGTGCGCCACCACTGCCCGGCTCCTGTAATTCTTTAAGGGATTTTTGTGTTTCCTCTTTAAGGGCTTCTATCTGTTTACCTGTGTTCTCCTGTATTTCTTTAAGGGAGTTATTTATGACCTTCTTAAGGTCCTCTTTCATCATCATGAGAGATGATTTTAGATCCAAATCTTGCTTTTCTGGTGTGATAGTGGATTTGCTATGGTGAGCGAATTGGGTTGTAATGATGCCAAGTAACCTTGGTTTCTATTGCTTATGTTCTTATGCTTGCCTCCTGTCATCTGGTTATCTCTAGTGCTACCTGCCCTCACTCTATCTGACTGGAGCCTGTCCTTCCTGTGATCCTGGTTGTGTCAGAACTCCTCAGAATCAAGTTGTCTCTGGGATCCTGTGATTCTGTGATCATGGGTATGTTAAAGCGCCTGGGAGTGGAGCTTCCTCTGGGTGTTGTGGGACTGGCTGTGGAGTTCTTGCCCAAGGTCTGCTCAGGTCTCCGGCCCAGACCAGAAGGAACCAGTGCCACTCCTGTAGCAGCCTTTCCAGTGTTGTATTTATAGGTATGTGTCCAGCGCAATGTTTTGATCACTAATCTACTCAGCATGACTTCAGACAAAACCATTTAGGTCTTTGTGCTTGTCTTCATATTTGTCCAGTGACACCATCACAATCATTATAATCATTTAGAGATGAGCAGCTTTGGGAAGAACTAGCATACACTGTGTACTCAGTGACTGATGGCTAACACTTTTCCTTTACACAATACACACATGTCCTCCATTTGTCTCTTGAGGAAAAGAAGGGTTTAATTCCTGAAGAAGCAATACAGAAACTGGAGGAGACATAAGAAATACTCATCAAAGCTGGGCAGTGGTGGCGCACGCCTTTAATCCTAGCACTTGGGAGGCAGAGGCAGGCAGATTTCTGAGTTCGAGGCCAGCCTGGTCTACAGAGCGAGTTCCAGGACAGCCAGGGCTATACAGAGAAACCCTGTCTCAAAAAACCAAAAAGAAAAAAGAAAAAAAAATACTCATCAAGAAACTGGAACTGGAGTTATTGGTGGTTGTGAGTTGTCAGATGTGGGTGTTGGGTCCTCTGTAAGGCTTTTTCTTTTTTTGGTTTTATTTGTTTTGTATGTTTTCTTTTGTTTTGTTTTTGATACAGGGACTTGGTAGCCCTGGTTATTCTTTCTTTTTTCTTTCTTTTTTTTTTTTTTTGGGGGGGGGGTTTGGTTTTTTTTTTCGAGACAGGGTTTCTCTGTGTAGCCCTGGCTGGCCTGGAACTCACTCTGTAGACCAGGCTGGTCTCGAACTCAGAAATCCTCCTGCCTCTGCTTCCCAAGTGCTGGGATTAAAGGCGTGCGCCACCACCGCCCGGCAGCCCTGGTTATTCTAGAACTTACTGTTTAGACCAGGCTGGCCTCAAACTCAGAGATCTGCCAGCCTGTCTTCTGAGATGCTTTTAATTTCTTTTCTTTGGTGTGTGTGTGTGTGTGTGTGTGTGTGTGTTTATGCCACATGTGTGGGTGTCCACAGAAATCAGAGGAGGGTCTTGGATCTCCTGGGGCTGGAGTTAATAGGCAATGTGAGCTGCCTGGCATGGGTGCTGGAAACCAAACGTGTGCCCTCTGGTAGAACAGCAAGTGCTCTTAACACTAAGCCTTCTCTCCATCCTGTACTTTGAATTTCTTAAACTTCTCAGATAGAATATACATCATGCCTTTAATGATTAGAAACCTCCTTGCTTTCTTCATGAAAGATCCTTTTGCTGGCCAGTACATTCTAAGCAAGCAAGATTCATTTTTAAAGCTTCTTTAGGGAAGGAAGTATAAAATCCAAAGTGGGCCTATATGATGGAAGAACTTCGTTGTGTGAGGTGAGAAAGTCAATGGTGGTTAGGGGCTTCAGGGAGGGGAGGCTGAGGGAAGGGTGCCCTCTGATTCCTTGGCTGGGTATCCTGTTCTTAATGACATTGGAAAGGCAGAGGGACTGATAGCTAACATCACAGAACAACAGGAGCTGGCCTAGTAGATCTCGGGTGCCATTTCTCACTCTGTGGGTCTTGGAGATGACAGGGATGAAGTGACTGGGGTGAGGGAGCAGAGGATATTAAGAGTATTGGCAAAGCATGGGACTGCTTAGAAGGAAACCTGAGAGAAGTTACTGGAACAAATTTGGGAGAGAACGTCAAAAGGGGGCTCTTCGGGGACTGGTTGTTTGCTTGGTTTGTTCTGGTTGATTCGTTTTTTTCCCTTTGTCTTTGATCAATCCTGTCATCCCATGTTCAGGACGAATTGCTGCAAGATCTAGAGGCACTGGAGCAATAGGAATTAACTCAGGAGCTGTTAGTGTGGGCAGCAAGGAGGAAGAATCCCCAGTTGGATGGCCTAGGGTGCCTTATATCTGTCTGCAGGGCCAGGTCCCCAGAGCTCATTGTTGAAGACTTGAGAGGGTAAAGATAAGAGGTAAGGCTATTGTCTTATTACTCTCTGTATCATCTGTCTCATCACAAAGGGTCCAGGAGAAGCAGCTGCTGCTACAGCTATACAGGCTGCTGTGTAACAGCATCTGACTGAAAGGGAGTAGGGCTTGAAACCCAGAATCCAGCCTGTGTTCCCCTCAGCAAGCTGTCCCTGTGTTTTGGGCTGCAAATGCAAGTGAAAAGTCTCTTTTGATTGTTTTTCCTGGCCTGCTGTGGGGGTGAACCTCACTAAGCAGAAGCACATCTTGTGATTTTTTTTTTTTTGTTGGAGAGAGACAATTCAGCAGGCTATAGGTGTCAGAGCAGGGGCTGGTAGGAGTACTAAGGCTTTACTACTTCCTTCTTTTTTGGGTATTCTCAACCTCGGAGCTTCCAGAAAGGATGAAGATGAAGATGCACTGAACGACTGGCAGGCTGAGCATCCTGGGGAGTTTGTCTGGCTACTGCTGTCCTTAGTGCCAAAGAGCTAAAGAGCATAGCTTTGGGTTTTCCTGCTGCGGTGGCAGTGTGCCTGTCTGAGAAGGACACGTTGTTCTCCCCTCTTTAGCCAAACTTTAAAGAAGGAACTTGCTGCAGAAGGAGCCCCTGGGTTCCCTTCTTTTTGGTAGCAGAAGACGTCCTTTTCTCCTCAGTGAAACTGGTAGGAGGATCCCTAGTGTCGATATGTCTTGTCTATACCTAAGATTCTTCCTCCTGGTTCTGAAAGCCTTGTTTTTAAGTAGTGAAAAATACTTCATTAATAATGAAAGAGGGTTGAAAAAACAAATGGTGCCTGGCAGTGGTGGTGCATGCCTGTGATCCCAGCACTTGGGAGGCAGAGCTCTATGAGTTCAAGGTCAGCCTAGTATACAGATCAAGTTCTACACAGTGAAACTATCTTGGAAAACAAAACAAAACAAACAACAAAAAGCAGGGAGAAAGAAAAAAGAAAAAAAGCAAATGACTATTTCCAGTATCTTAAACTGAGTTTTGGGCAGTTTCATCCTTGAATTGGATTTGTCATAGCGTTGCCTAGTGCTAAGGTTAAGAAACTGCCATCAATACCAGGTGTGGTGGCATATGCTTTTAATCACAGCACCCAAGGAGGCAAAGGCAGGCAGATCTCTTGAGTTGAGACCAGCCAGGGCTGCACAGCCAGGGTATACCTTGTCCCTCCGCTGGCCCCTCTCCCCCCCCCCAAAAAAAAGAGAGGGGAAACTTTTATTATTTATCTTATAGCCATACTGATAGTCAGATATGGTGGCACATGCCTGTAGTTCCAGCACTCTGGAAGCTCAGACAGGAGGATTGTGAGTTTCAGGCTAGTCTAAGCTCCAGAGGGGGTTCTAGGATATTTGAAGGAGGGGGACAGGGAAAGATAAAGGAAAGGGAGGAGGGAGAGAAGAGGTTGGATCGTAAGGGGCCAATCTGAGTCTGTCTCATTGCTTTGGCTCAGTCATGACTCTAGCAAGCTAACCTCATTTTCCTTTTGCAGGGGCTAGTAGCTTTCTTTGTTTTGTTTTATTTTTTTTTAACCTTTGTTTGTAATTTTGTTTGGTGTGGGGGAGGAAGCTTGCCAGGGTAGACAGCAGATAGGAAAGAACTGAGAAATTTATGGGACTAGGGTGCATGATGTGAAACTCATAAAGAATCAATAACAAGTGTTTAAAAACGGAGTCTTTCAGGCCAAGGGAGGCTACTGTCTGAAAAAAAATCCATCTCATACACCAATTAGTAACCTAGAGTAGGATACAGCCCAATCTCAACAGCTTCATGGTTTGAAAATCCATCACACTCTGAGCTGTGTACTCTATGTGGTGAGAAGGCATTACAAGGTGTATTAGTCAGGGTTCTCTAGAGTCACAGAGCATAGGGGTAGTCTCTATATAGTTAGGGAATTTGTTGATGACTTACAATCTGTAGTCCAACTCCCCAACAATGGTCAGCAGCAGCTGTGGATGGCAGTCCAAGGATCTAGCAGTTGCTCAGTCCCACAGGCAAGCAAGCAAGGAAGGAAGAATGGCTAGTAGCTTTCTTTTATCCAGAACTAACAGTTCACTACAGGGCTTGGTCTGAACTCTGTTACTGCGGTATCTAGGAGCTATGGTTTAAGGAGCCCTGGGTCACTGCCATTCTTTCAGTAGTGGTTAAAGTGATACTGGAGGGGAAAGGTTCCTAGAAGCCAAGCCTGCCCTGTTCCCTTTTGTTAACTCTGCTTTCCAATTAAAACTTTTACCCAAGTTAGGAGCAAACACAGAACAGAAAGAACGATGCCATTGCTTTGAACTGTAAAGGGGCTGAGTCTAAGTCAGAACAAAACTATACCCCTCCACCTCCATCCCATCTGCCACTAAACATTAGAGAACAAAACTGTGAGCTAAGAGCCTCAAACTCACAAACTTAGCTGGCACAGTAAAGCTCCCCCAGGTCAATGTCAGTAACTGCCACTGGTGTCAAGAGTACTGGTTACAGGCTTTGGGCAGAAATCCACCTCTGAGTTGTGGTCTCCACTAAGACTCTCTTGAGGAAAGAATGTCTTTGACCCTACATGGTGAAACTAATTAGGTTTATTTTATAGAAAAGATTTCCCCCCCTAGTCTCTCTTGCTTTTTTTCCTTAGCCTCCTGCCTCAGCCACTTTCAAGTTGTGATTTCCAAGGACTGGTGATGAGCGGTGCCGGCCGCGGCTTGATACATGGCCTCGAGCAGCTTGATTTCGTTTGAGGGTTGCTCAGGCTGGAACTTGAGCATCCAGGGGTCCCTGAGGACATCTAGGATGGTGGCACGCTTGGTAGCTTGGTGCAGCATCTGGAGGATCAGGTTCTAGGGCAGGGGAGAGAGAGGGCTTGGCTGAGCTCCCCCTCTGTGAGCACAGGCACTGAGCAGCTGGACCTAAGAAAGGAGCCGAATGGACAGACGGCCCATCACACTACTCTGCTGAAAGGGGCTGGGGCCTGGTTTTATGCTGGAGCCCTGCAAAAAAAGAGAAGAGCTCCTTGCATAATCCCTTCTGCCCTATAGGGATCACTGCTGGAACCTAAGTATCAAGCAAGCATATTTAAGGCTTGAAGCTCAGTGGTTGACCCTCTTAAGGCCTTACCACCACTTTGGGTAGGAGCTGGAGTCTGCTCTAGCATGACAAAAGCCAACCCTGGGGGGAGGGTGTAGTTGGAAGGCCTAACCTAGGTATTTCCTTTCCCCTCCCCACGGGTCATCACTAAGGCCTTAGCCCTCCTGGGGGAGCCAGCACCTTGCACTCCTGGGAGATGGCGAGGTTAGCTGGGAAAGTGACCTCCTTCTGGGTTTCTCTCAGCAGCTTCTTGAGATTGGTGTCATCAAAGGGCAGCCGTGCCACCACTAGAGTGTAGAGGATGACGCCCATGCTCCAGGTGTCGGACAGGAAAGGGTTGTAGGGCAAGCCTAGCAAGATCTCCGGGCAGGCGTAAGCAAAGCTGCCACAGTAGGTCTGGCTGAGGTGAGAAAGGCAGTTCATTTGGCGGTAAGAAGAGCTACTATGCACACGCTGGCTAGAAGGCAGCATCTTGGCGAAGCCAAAGTCCGATATCTTCACATTCTCCCGCTTGTCCAGCAACAGGTTCTCCAACTTTAAGTCCCTACCAGCAGCAGAAAGGCTGGGGGTCAGGCTGGGGAGAGGGCTTAGTATTAGACCGGGAGCTGAAAGGAAGGGGTCAGAGGCTAGAGATGAGGACAGGACAAGTGGGAGCGAGATGTCTATGGGAAATAAAGAGGAAGCAAAGTCATGGAGTTGTGAGCAGAGCCCAAAAGGGAGAGAGGATGGTACCTGAGGACCACTAGTTCACCATTGTGTATAAAGTGCTCTCACACAGTGGATACAAGTGTCCTGGACCAGATGATTACAATATGGTGAACAAATGGACCTAGGTATTGAGAGAAGTCAAGAGAAAAGGACAGAAAATGGGCAATATGCATAAAACTCCCTTGCGATCCCAAAGCCCAGTCCGGTGACTGTCCTTACCGGTGCACGATGCCCTTGCTGTGCAGGTAGGCGATGCCCAAGGCCATCTGGGAGAACCACTTGCCAGCAAGGGTCTCAGAGCAGGCCCCATATCGTTGGATCCATTCGAGGACATCACCGCCCTGAGCCAGCTCCAAAATGATGTAAACTCGGGATGTGGTCTCAATGGCCTGATAGAAGTTGATGAGGTACTTGTGCCGTAAGACTTTCATTACCTGATCCCAAAAGAGGGAACCATCAAACCTGGCAAACTCCCACTGTGCTGGCCTTTCTCCACTCTCCCATTGCTACTTACTACCTTGCAACAGAATCAAATGGTTTCTGGGTAAACCCCATTTTGCATTTTTACTTGAGGCAGGGGTAGATAGTGAGCTGAATGTTTGCACATAGGAAAGAATATATAGATATAGATAGATAGATAGATAGATAGATAGATAGATAGATAGATAGATAGAGAGAGATGGATGTATGGATGGATGATGAATGGACACACACAGACACACAGAATCTTCAGTTCTGGTTTGGAGGTTTCTGGATTCACCCTTCTATAGTAACACCCCTAAAATATCTCAAGTAGCTTATTAATAAGCCTCAGTTCCCTCCCTTTCTGACCTGTATCTCACGTGGTAGGAACTTGTTAAGATAGTCTTCAGAGGCCTTCTTCTTTGAGATGATCTTGACAGCCACCATGACCTTCTGCTTTGTGTAGTAAGCCTCATATACAGTCCCATAGGAGCCATGGCCAATGATCTTGCCTACCTCATAACCATACTCCTCCATGACAGAGCGATAGGCTGGGGTGGCCGATGCTGTTTCCGAGGTGTCTCCCTTCCCCATGATGTTGGGCTTGCACAGTGGGGAGCTTGGATTCTTAGAAGCCTCTGTCTACTGAGAAGCCACCTTGAGCTTCTGAAGGGACGGTACTGAAGTGAAGTTAGTGTCCCAGTGTTTACCTAGTCACACAAGTCTGGGATGCTGGGCTTGGCCCTTCACTAAGAACTTGGAAGGGGAACGAAAAGAACATTCTTTTTGTCTTGGCTGGCTGTTGTTACTTCCATGTCTTAGTTACAGAACTTCCAAGGTCCCAAGTTCCATACACTTTTACTCATCATTGGCCACAAAGCTTGAAATGAAGTCCAGCTTGGAACATAATCATTTCCAAAGGCACTTTACACAACCTGGTGAGTCTCCCCTGTGGCCCCTTTATGTTACTCAGTATCTGCCATGTGGTAAATAATATGCAGAATATACTATGTTAAACTAACATACAAGGTCAATAGAGTACCTATGCTTCTATAATACAGTGTGAGAGACATGTCAGGGTGTATACAGGACTGCGGTGTTGAAGCACAGTCTGCATTCAGTCTTGCCCTGCGTTCTTGCTTCACATGATCTGGGATGTTTAGTTTTCCCCATCCTTTTAGTCACCTTCCACTGGAGCAGCATCAGTTTCCAGTTTTCAATTTTGTCTTGTTTTCACTGTTGTTTAAGCCCCTAGGCCTTGTGTATGCTAGGCCAGAACTCTACCATCAACCTACATCCCCCAATCCCTCTGTCTATGTGGTAATCACAAGCTTACTTTTCTCAGACCCTCACACACCCTCAAGACTCCAGATTTCACGTTTATTCTGATTGCTGCTTGTGCCAGTTCCACCCCAGATAGTTACTAGAGTTCAAGATCAGTCGTGCCTACTTGCTTACTAAATATTACAGGAACATATCTTCTCTCTGCACCTCAAATTCATGTCCAAAACTGAACTATTTCCTACTTTAAGACTTCCATGTTGTCCTGAACATAGACATCAAATATCACACCAGCACTGTCTGCCTTGATGCCTACATCCAATGTATTGTATCATCAAATCCTGTCTCTTTAACCTATTTTTTCATTCATAAAGCCCTCGAAGGGTCTAGAGAGGTCACTCAGCAGTCAAGAGATCTTGCTGTTCAAACACAAAGACTGAGTTCAGTCCCAGCATCTACAAAAGAGTCAGGTGCAGTCCCAGCCCTCAGTAAGGTGGACATGAGCGCATCACTGGGGTTTGCTGACTTTCCCACCTACTCCAGAAATGCCTTCAGGTCAGTAAGATCCTGCCCCAAAGGAACAAAGCAAAGTGTGATGGAAGACATCAGATGTCCTCCTTTAGCTTCCATATGAACATGGGTGCATGTTCTTATACACCTTATTGCCCATACACCACACATATATAATGCACTCACAGCCCTATGGCCACTGCCATTCCTGCTTAGTACAACCCTCTATCAATTAACTGGTTGCTTGAAAGCCTGCCACTCCCCTCCAGTTGAAGCATTTATGTGTGGACACATGCCCACGCATGCAGAGGCCAGAGTAGGGCATTGGGTGTCTTCCCGTCACACGTCCTTATAGCCTTGAGTCTGCTAATGAACTGGAAGCTTGTCATTTTGGCTAATGTGGTGGCTGTGAGCTCTCTGCATCAACCTAGGGTCTACAGACCCTAGACCTCATAGAAGAACAAAATGTATCCTAGGCTGGTCTCGAAATTGAAATCCTCCTACTTCTCAAATCTGTTACAGCCATGTGCTTTTTGTTTGGTTTGTGGATATTTCTTTTCTTTTCTTTTTTTTCCAGAAAGAGTATCATTATGTTTCCCAGGTTGGCCTTGAATTTTGAATTTCACATCCTCCTGCCTTAGCCTCCCCACTAACCCCCTTAAGTGCCAGGGGTTGAATCTACAGCCTCTCACATGCCAGCCTCTCACATGTCCTACTTCTGAATCTATAAAGACATTATTTTTTTTTCAATTTCAAGATTTATTTATTTCTATTTTATGTGCATTGGGGTGTTTTGCCTGCATGTATGACTGTGTAAGGCTACTTCTGAATCTATGAGTTATATGCCTGCTTCTTTTTTCTTTTGACAGTCTAACTTGACCGTGCAGGCACCAAGCTGGCAACAGAGGCAGACTGCAAGCCTGTGCCAGCTTAGCGCAGTCTTCTCTTCCTCCTCCTCTGGCGAATGTCTGCTTTTCCTTCAGAACTTAGGATTTCTCGGTTTTGAAGGTCTCTGTTAGTCTTGGCTGGCTTTAAACTTCTCATTCTACCGCTTCAGCCTCCCAAGTACTGGGATTATATGTACACACGCCCACAACTGGCCATAACTGCTTATCTTATATCACCTGCCCAAGAGGTTATACAGAGTTTTCAAGTGATGACAGATGTGTGGGAAGCTGGGGCTGCTCTTCCAGAGGTCCGGAGTTCAATTCCCAGCAACCACATGGTGGCTCACAACCATCTGTAATGAGATCTGATGCCCTCTTCTGTTGTTTCTGAAGACAGCAATAGTGTACGTACATAAAATAAGTCTCTGTGAGAGGGAGGGGGAGGGAGAGAGAGGGAGGGGGAGGGAGAGAGAGGGAGGGAGAGGGAGAGAGAGATCTCGAGCAAGCTCGAGTGAGGAAGCTGGGGCTGGAAAAATCCTCAGTCAGTAAAGCACTTGCTTCATAAACATCAAACCCTCAATTAGATTCCTAGCACCCGGCGTAAGAAGCTGGTGTGCACTTGTGACCTCAGGGCTAGGGAAGGAAGCACAAGCAGGGAAAGCCCTGGAGTTCCCTGGTCAGACAGCCTAGCCACATCAGAGAGCTCCAAGTTCCAGGGGGATGGCGTGGTCAACCTCTACATCCTCCATACACTTGTTCACACTCCTTTAATCCCAGCACTTGGGAGGTACAGGCAGATGATCTCAATAAGTTCAAGGCAAGCCTGGTCTATATGCACTGACCAGCTAGGGCTACAAAGAACCTGCCTCAGAACAAAACAAACAAAAATTTCGGGTAAACAAACCAGAGGCTGGGGGATGGGTTGCAAGTCTCAGTTGTAAGGAAGAATAAGGGTAGGGAGGGACCAAGTGAGAAGGGCAGTGTCTAAGGGTTTCTATTGCTGTGGTAAAACACCATAACCACTGTGGAGTGTACTGGCTGGTTTTGTGTGCCAACTTGACACAAGCTGGAGTTACCACAGAGAAAGGAGCTTCAGGTGAGGAAATACCTCCATGAGATCCAGCTGTAAGGCATTTTCTCAATTTAGTGATCAAGCGGGGAGGGCCCCTTGTGGGTGGTGCCAGCTCTGTGCTGGTAGTCTTTCGGGTTCCGTAAGAGAGCAGGCTGAGCAAGCCAGGGGAAGCAAGCCAGTGAGAAACATCCCTCCATGGCCTCTGCATCAGCTCCTGCTTCCTGACCTGCTTGAGTTCTAGTCCCGACTTCTTTTGGTGATCAACAGCAATGTGGAAAGTGTAAGCTGAATAAACCCGTTCCTCCCCAACTTGCTTCTTGGTCATGATGTTTGTGCAGAAATAGAAACCCTGATTAAAACAGGGAGGAAAGGGTTCAGTTCATTTTACAGCTTGTAGTTCATAATTCAGGGAACTCAGGGCAAAAACTCAAGGGAGGAAACCAGAAATAGAAACTGCTGTGGAGGCCATAGAGGAGTGCTACTACTGGCTAGCTACCCATGGCTTGTTCAGCCTGTTTTCTTATAGTTCCCAGTACCATAGCCCAGCAACCCCCACCCCATCCACTTCCCACAATGTGTGGGCCCTCCCATATCAATCATCAGATCAAGAAAATGCACAACAGGTTTGTCCACAGGCCCATCTGGTGAGGCATTTTCTCAACTGAGGTTCCTTCTTCCCAAATAACTAGCTTGAGGCAAGTTCACATAAAGATAGCCAGCACAGGCAGGACAGTGTGGTCAGTTCTTATGATTTTATGTGGCAAACTTGGGCATGACTGGTGGATGCCTGTAATCATAGCACTCAGGAGCAAAGGTAAAAGGATTGTTAAATTGGTGTCTGTCTACTTGTTATGAGGTTCGAGAGCAAGTGGAGGTTAGAGGAAGCTGGGTGGCTTCCACCATTGTGTTGTTTTTCTATTGCTGTGATAAAACACCATGACCAAGGCAACTTATAGAAAGCAGTTTATTTGCACTTACAGTTCCAGAGGGTCATGTGTTGAACTGCAAGCAGGAAATTGAGCAGACTCTCAGAGCCTGCCCCCAGCACTATTAGTACCACTCTCAAACCTCCCGAAACACTGACACCAAGTGGGAACCAAAACTCTGAATGACTGAGACAATGTGGGGGCCTTTCATTCGAATCACCACAACCTTGGGTGTTACTGTTTGTTTTGAGATAGGGTCTCAAAACCTGAACATCTTCCAATATAAATGATTACACCATAACTGACTTGTCAAATCCCACCTACTGAGTGTGTGACCCTGCCGGCACTGGAGTTCTCAAGTCTATTGGAATTCAGATCTACAACCTGGTACAATTAAAGAGCTGCCCAGAGTACATCACGGTTAAGGAGATGCACCCAGAACTGCTCATCAATGTGCATCAGCCAGCCCTGGATAGGTGGTTCAGTAACAAACTGGTAACAATCTCTCATGATAAACAGAAGGCATACCAATTTGTTCAAGGAACATATTTTAAACCGCCCAGTACATACAAGAACCCTACTAAATTCTGAAGATAAAAAGAGGGATAAAATTAGTCTCCGTGAAAGGAGTTTGAAATTATAAAAGAGACACATGAAATACACCAGCACAGTGAGATGATGTAATATAAACAAACGTGGAAGGAGAGGTACAGGAAGGACTTCCGTGAAAAGTGTGATCTGCTCTGTTCAGAGAGTGGAGTTCTCTAGTCAGATAAGTAGGGAAAGGCAGTGAGCAGACTACAGAGGGAGAATATCAGGCTTAAGAAATGACATCCAGGGCTGGAGAGATGACTCAGCGGTTAAGAGCACTAACTGCTCTTCCAGAGGTTCTGAGTTCAATTCCCAGCAACTACATGGTGGCTCACAACCACCACCATATAATGGGATCTGATGCCCTTTTCTGGTGTGTCTGAAGAGAGTGACAGAGTACTCACATATATAAAAATAAGCAAATCTTAAAAACAAAAAAAAGGGAAAAAAGAAAAAGAAATAACATTCACTATTTCTATGTGAACTATGTGAACAGAAAGTTAGTATACCTGGAGAAGCATCAGGATACGGCTCTGCAAGGCCTCGTGTTAAGCTGTTTTCTACTTTACATTGTCACATAAAAATCCTGTGGAGAGATGACTCAGTGGTTAAGAGAACCTTTTGCTCTTACAGAGGTCCTGAGTTTAGTTCCTAGCATCCACACTCGAGACCATGTAACTCAAGCTCCAGAGGAACCAACACCCTGCTGGCCTCCTTGGGCACCCCCACATAAGCGGCATGCACGCACAATGTTTTTATAAGGCTAGAACGATACAAAAAGGGAGAAATAAAAGCAAACAAACGAAGCTCAGTGGTTCACCCTTAGAACTCTCACTGTAGGTTTGAGGCCAGATGAGGCTGCAGAGACCTGTCTCAATGAAACTTCCAATTAACCAACCACAAAACCTGATGCTCAGAGCACCTTCTCTTCCAGAGGTACTGCCTGTTCGACAGTCCTTCCAGCAGTTTGAAAAATGGTCCCAGAGGAAGGTGGATGGGAGACGAGCAAGATGGTTGACGTGAAAGAGTAGGGAGCCTCTACATCAAGAAAATGAGGGAAAGCTGATATAGAAAGATAATCAGGAAACAAATCAAGAGGGTTTGCCGTTTGAGAGGTACCAACAGAAGCTTTGATTTCTGGCTTTACGGGGTAGGTCGTCAGAAGATAACCCCAAAGCATCTTAAGTTATTCCCTATCACAAAACTCAGTCAGGCCTGCCTCAGTAATGCAAGCCTTGCATACTTGCAGTCCCAGCTACTCATGCAACTGAGGCAGGAATCTTGCTTCAGTTGGAGTTCCAAAGCCAGTCAGGAAACATGGCAACTGTCTCAAGGAGGGCAAAGGGGACAAAACAAAAGCCACAGTGTCTGACTCAACCCCAACTTCCTAGAATCTCAATGCTTCAGGACGGTGGGTGGTTCAGAAAAGAACATTCGTAGGAGTGGGGATAAAAACGGCTGCTTGTGATTTCCCTCAGTACCTGCTTCCTCCGGTTTGCTCCCATGTTGCCAAGTGAAAGTCACTGTTCAGAGGGAGTGCTCGAGGACAGAGCCCCTTCAGAACAGCTGAGCTAGACAAAAGTAAACATTTCCAAAGAAACCTGCAAAATTAGGGGGAAGCCCAAATGTCCCAGACATACTTAGGAACAAAATGACGGAAGTGAGGTACGGTGGTGTGTACCTGTAAGCTCTTAAACTCTGAAGGCGGAGACTCAAAGGACCCCGAGTTCGAGGTCTGCAAGGATTCCAGATTAAAAAACAAAACAAAAACCTATTTCCGACCAAAAACCGCACAAAGCCCCGCCCCGCCCAGGTTAGGGAAACTTTCCGCGTCTGGGCAGACCTCAGCAGCCATGGGCGGGTCCCGCCTTTACCCGGCCGCGCTCCCGCTCCCCAGCTGTCTCTCTCCAACCTAGGGAGGACGGCCCAGCCCGCGCGAGACCGTGTGGGAAGACGCCCGCGACACGCCGGCGAGCATCCCGGAGTTCCTGGGTCAGGAGAGGCGCCTTCCCGTCTTCCCGGAGCTGAGGTCCCCGTCGGCGAAGGCGGAAGTGGTAAGACTGACGTGTCCGGGCTGCGGTGCTGCTCGCCGGGACGATCACTGGCATCGCTGGTGGCTCGGGAAGCGAACTTCGTGGAATCCGTGGCGGGGCGGGGTGGCGGGCGAGCCAGAGCTCTTCGAAGAGCATTTGAACGAGCCGAGAGCGGGTGCCGGCGACTTGGCAGCAGCCGCGGCAATCAGGCGCAGCGGCGGACAACCCGGAGGAGGTCCGTCGTCAGGGCCTCGCCAAGCCTCCCGCTCCGGCGCTGCTGTCTGGAAGACCCGGGCAGAAGCCCAAGGGCAGCTACGGGGCCGTGTGAGGCCACTGGCGCCTCTTTGGCCAGCCGGTACCTCGCAGTGAGGACCCCGGAGCTGCAGCGGGTGCCCCTTCCGGAGCAGCGAGCCCGCCGGGCGTTGCTATAGAAACGGGTTGGCACGCGCAGCCTCGGGCGAGGGAGGCCTAGAGGCGCGAACCCTAGGTTGGGAGTGCTATTGAGTGCACGCCAAGCCCCGTCTTTGGGATAGAAGTCCGGTGGTGTGGGGATCGGGGGGCCGATGGGAGGAGGTGGAGCCAATGGGCTCTTGAGAGACCAGACCCGGGGCATCATGATTTGATTCCTAGTTTCTGTAACCACGGGATTCCCCCAACAGGTTCTGCTGCCTTAAGGATGACAGTCCTAGGGTACCCTCGAAGTTGGAGCTGCCATTGTTTGCCAGTCCTGATACTGTTGCTGGGCATAGGCCATGGGCCATGGGTGGAAGGTGTCACACACTACAAGCCCGGCGACCCTGTCATTCTATATGTCAACAAAGTGGGACCCTACCATAACCCTCAGGAAACTTACCACTACTATCAGCTTCCAGTCTGCTGTCCTGAGAAGATCCGTCACAAAAGTCTTAGTTTGGGTGAAGTACTGGATGGGGACCGAATGGCCGAATCTTTGTACGAGATCCGCTTTCGGGAGAATGTGGAGAAGAGAATTCTGTGCCACATGCAGCTCAGTTCTGCACAGGTCAGCAGCTCTCCACATTAGTTATCACTTAGCCCCCCTTGCCAGGGACTAAGGGTGCCTTGCATCTATGGTACCTTTATGGAAATTATCTGTTTGGACTCCAACCACGACCCAGTGCACTTGCTTAGATGTTCCAAACTGACTTTTCAAGATTACATGGAACCAGAGGTGCAGAACGGAGATTAGCGCCTGGAGCTCCTCGCCATCAGTAATAGGTCCCAGACTCCTGTGCAAGCCTCTTTCCCTCCATACATGCCTCTGGCTCTTTCACGGCTTCTTTACTTCCTAGTCTTTACTTTTTTTTTTTTCTTTAGCAGATTTTGGAACTCTTAATTCCAGTCATTTTATACTTTGCTCCATTTGTTTTTCTGAGACTTTATCCTAGCAAAGAGATACTTGTTCTTTTTTTGAGCTAATATACCAGAATCAGTCAGGGAGTCTCAATGAGAAACAGTTTTGTACCTAGGTACTTTGGCAATGTATAAAGACATTTTGTTTGGCTGGTTTAGGGTTTGTTCTTGTTTGGTTTGATTGTTGACGTATGGTCTTACTATGTAGCCCAGGCTGGCCTCAAACCCAATATTAACCTTCAAAGTGCTGAGATAACAGGGATGTTCTATACCAGATCCCTACCCACCCAACAAGATAGGGTTTCTCTGTTTAACAACAGCCTGGGATGTCCTGGAACTCACTCTGTACACCAGGATGGCCTTGAACTTACAGAGATCTACCTGCCTCTGCCTCCCCAGTCCTGGGACTAAAGGCGTGCACCACCATAGTCCATCTTGGAAATAATTTTGATTGTCACAGTACAGTGGTTCTATTGGCGTGTATTGTGTAGGGATCAAGGATGCTGGCCCTTGTAATGCACAGATCAGTATCTCCCTACAACATAGAATTACAAACCAAAATAGGAGTACTGCTGAGTGCTGTTTCGAAACAGTGTTTTAACTCCGAGGGGCTTTGTGTAACTGACTCCTGGGTTGTTCTTTATAGGTGGAGCAGCTGCGCCAGGCCATTGAAGAACTCTATTACTTTGAGTTTGTGGTAGATGACTTGCCAATCCGTGGTTTTGTGGGCTACATGGAAGAGAGTGGCTTCCTGCCACATAGCCACAAGATAGGCCTCTGGACACATTTGGACTTCCACCTAGAATTCCATGGAGATCGAATTATATTTGCCAATGTTTCAGTTCGGGACGTCAAGCCCCACAGCTTGGATGGGCTGCGGTCTGATGAATTACTGGGCCTTACTCACACTTACAGTGTGCGCTGGTCTGAGACATCAGTGGAGCATCGGAGTGACAGGCGCCGAGGTGATGATGGTGGTTTCTTCCCTCGAACCCTGGAAATCCACTGGTTGTCCATCATCAACTCCATGGTGCTTGTGTTTTTACTGGTGGGTTTTGTGGCTGTTATTCTAATGCGTGTGCTTCGAAATGACCTGGCTCGGTACAACCTAGATGAAGAGACCAGCTCTGGAGGCTCTAGCGATGACTTTGACCAGGGCGATAATGGCTGGAAAATTATCCATACAGATGTCTTCCGCTTCCCTCCATATCGTGGTCTGCTCTGTGCTGTGCTTGGTGTGGGCGCCCAGTTCCTGGCCCTTGGCACTGGTGAGGGGATATGAATTGCTGTCAGAGGGTAGCAGATAGGTCATTAGAAAAGTTCAGTGGATTTTCTCTTCTGTTCAAGGTGAGAGAAAGACCTAAGGGAATCGGTAGCTCTGGTGTGGATGCGTGTGGGTTTTCCTAACTCTAGTAGAACTAGGAAAATCACTTCAGGACCTGGTTTAAGGGGTGTGGTTTCTCTGACATCGAGGTGTAGGTGAGACCTAACTTGAGCTTTCCACTGCTACCTTATAGGCATTATCGTCATGGCACTGCTGGGCATGTTCAATGTGCACCGTCACGGAGCCATTAACTCAGCAGCAATCTTGTTGTATGCTCTGACCTGCTGCATCTCTGGCTACGTGTCGAGCCACTTCTACCGGCAAATTGGAGGCGAGCGTTGGGTGTGGAACATCATTCTCACCAGCAGCCTCTTCTCTGGTGAGAACTTCCCCCTTTGACTGTGGGTTTGCCTAGACTTAGTAACTAAGAACACATCATGGGTCCTGGGGCAGAATCACAGTGCAAGAGACTATAGAGGGAAGTTTTTTTTTTTTTTTTTTTTCGAGACAGGGTTTCTCTGTGTAGCCTTGGCTGTCCTGGAACTCACTTTGTAGACCAGGCTAGCCTCGAACTCAGAAATCCTCCTGTCTCTGCCTCCCAAGTGCTGTAGAGGGAAGTTTTTAATACTTGTGTATATGAGTGTTTTGCCAGCATGTGCAATATACACAACATGTACAACATTATGCAATTCATGCATATAGTCCCTATGGAAGCCAGAAGGTGTTGGGTCCCCTGGAACTGGAGTTACAGATGCTTGTGAGCTACCATGTGGGTGCTGGGAATGGAACCCTGATCCTCAGTAAAAACAGCAAGTGCTTTTAACCACTGAGCTTTTTCTCCAGCCCCTGGGTGGGGATGGCGGTAGGGGTTGGGGGTGGAGTCAAAAGACAATTCATCAAAAAGAATCTATTATCTTTTTTTTTTTTAAGATAGTATCTTGACCTATGTAGTCCAGGCTGTCTTTGAATTTATAATCCTCCATCTTAACCTCTTGAGTACTGTGACGATAACCCAGGAAAATATCTATTTCTTTTTGAATAGTTAAAAGTTGTTAAGTGCTGGAAAGTAGCTAGACACTGCCTAACATTTGATGCATCCTCCTCTTATTTAGTCTGCACAGTAGCCTTGTGACATAGGCAATATAGTCCCCAGTGCACAAGATGAAGACACTAAACTAGGACAGGGTCTCACTGTGGAGCCCACGTGAGCCTTTATCTTTGTTAGAGTCCTGCCCCAGCCTCCAGGTTCTGGGGTTCTGGGTGCACATTACCATGCCTGGGCTTCAGCCGTGTGTGTGTGTGTGTGTGTGTGTGTGTGTGTGTGTGTGTGCTCAAGTGCTTGTGAAAATGTGCAATTGTATGTGTGGAAACCAGAGGGCAAACTCAGGTGTAATTCCTCAGACACTGTCCACCTCTTTTGAGAAAAGATCTCGCATTAGCCAAGTCGTCAAGACTAGGCTGCTTGGCTGACTCGCTTCAGTGATGTCTCCACTGCCCCAATGCTGAGATTACAAGCATGAGAGCCAGGCATGGTGAAGCTTGCCTTTAATCCCAGCACACGAGGCAAGCAGATCTCTCTGAATTCCAGGCCACCCTGCTCTATACCTTGAGTTCTAGGATAGTCAGGGTTACTTAGACCCTGTCTCAAAAAAAAAAAAAAAAAAAGCATGAGTCACTATCTCTAGCTTTTTTCCAAGGGGGATCAGGACTTGAACCTAAGCCCTCATGATTATAAGGCAAGCATTTTACCAACTGAGCCAACAGTCCCTCAGACATTATGCTTTAATTTGATATGTGTACACACATATGGTGCTGTGTATTCATGTGCATTTGGAAGGCAGAGGTCAGTATCAGGTCTTCCTCAGTAGCTCCCCTTACCTTTTGAGGCAGAGTGTCTCACTGAAGTTAGAGTTCAGTGAATTAACTAGGCCTGATGGCCAGTGAGCTGTCAGGATCCTCCTGTCTTTTGCCTTCCATCTACTGTGATTATGAGCTCTGGCCACCAATCTGACTTATTTTTGTTTTTGTCTTTAATGGGGATGTTGGGGACCCAGCTCAGGTCCTCATGCTTTCATGGGGTAAGGGCTTTACTGACTGAACCATTTTCTCAACCCTCCTAAATAGCATTCTTTTTTGTTTTGTTTTGTTTTGCTTGTTTGGTTTTTGGTTTTTCAAGACAGGGTTTCTCTGTGTAGCCCTGGCTGTCCTGGAACTCACTCTGTAGACCAGGCTGGCCTCGAACTCAGAAATCCGCCTGCCTCTGCCTCCCAAGTGCTGGGATTACAGGCGTGCGCCACCACTGCCCGACCCTAAATAGCATCCTTGAATTTTTTTTTTTTTTTTTTTTTTTTTTTGGTTTTTCGAGACAGGGTTTCTCTGTGTAGCCTTGGCTGTCCTGGAACTCACTTTGTAGACCAGGCTAGCCTCGAACTCAGAAATCCTCCTGTCTCTGCCTCCCAAGTGCTGGGATTAAAGGCGTGCGCCACCACCGCCCGGCTTGAATTTATTTTTTGATACTCTTTTTATTTTGGAGGTAGGTTCATTCTGGCCATCAAACCATTTTATCTTTTCAAAGACAGTAGTAGTCTATATTCTGAATCTTGTTATTTCCAATCTGATATATTTGACTTATATACCATCCCATTCCATTTATATATTTGAAGAATGGCTTTCTGACAAAACAGGTCTTTAACCCAAATGACTGTTTTATGCTAGGAATTAATCAAGGCCAGGTTTCTGTAGGCAGGTGGATTTGTATTTGTATCACTCTTGGACCATAAGAACACGACTGTCTAATCTTGATGGCATTGGGTTGGGGGATAGGGTGTTTGAGAAATAAAGAGCGTAGCCGGGCGGTGGTGGCGCACGCCTTTAATCCCAGCACTTGGGAGGCAGAGGCAGGCGGATTTCTGAGTTCGAGGCCAGCCTGGTCTACAGAGTGAGTTCCAGGACAGCCAGGGCTACACAGAGAAACCCTGCCTTGAAAAACCAAAAAAAAAAGAAAAAAAGAAAAAGAAAGAGCGCACGCACACACACACACACACACACACACACACACACACACACACAGGACAGTGAGTGATAAAAGGGTCAAGGTGAATTCAATCAACTCTGGCCGTCTGGGAGCATAGGTGGGCCCCATAAGTGGCAGGCTCCTTCATCCCTTTCCCCTTAGGTCCAGTCAGAATGGGGTGTCACAGGGCTGTCGCTCCTACTGCTGACCCTCCCTCCTGCAGTGCCTTTCTTCCTGACCTGGAGCGTAGTGAACTCCGTGCACTGGGCCAACGGTTCGACACAGGCTCTGCCAGCCACAACCATCCTGCTGCTTCTGGCAGTCTGGCTGCTGGTGGGCTTTCCTCTCACCGTCATTGGAGGCATCTTCGGGAAGAACAACGCTAGTCCCTTTGATGCTCCCTGTCGTACGAAGAATATCGCCCGGGAGATCCCACCCCAACCCTGGTACAAGTCTACTGTCATCCACATGACTGTTGGTGGCTTCCTGCCGTTCAGGTATCCTTACTTCCTACCATGGCCATCCACTTTTGGTGGGTTTGGTTTGGTTTTGGACACTAGAGGGGTTTTTTGTTTATTTTGTTTTGTTTTATTTTATTTTTTGGTTTTTCGAAACAGGGTTTCTCTGTGTAGCCCTGGCTGTTCTGGAACTCACTGTGTAGACCAGGCTGGCCTCAAACTCAGAAATCCATCTGCCTCTGCCTCCCAAGTGCTGGGATTAAAAGCATGCACCACCATTGCCCACGGCTTTGTTTTCTATTTTTTGAGGCAGTCTCATAAGGCTCATGGGCACTCAGAGGTAAGGGCAGGCGGATCTCTATAAATTTGAGGTCAGCATGGTCCACAGAGTTCCAGGACAGCCAGGGTTACAGAGAAACCCTGTTTTGAAAAACAAAAAAGAAAACCTTAAAGTTGTCCTGCCTTGGGTGCTTGAATTTATGGATGCGGGCCACCACACCTTGCCTTCGGCAGCATTTTGATTCAGCATTTTGCCTTTCCCCGCTCTCTCAATTCCATAACCCAGTAATAATCCTCAGCTCAGCCAAAGCTCGTAATCAGGAATGAGTGTCAGCTAGTTCTGGCCTGAGTGGTTCACTGTGAAGATCTTAAATGAAAGAGAAATCAAGTGGGCTTTAAGCCTTGCATCAGATCCTGGAGAACCTGATTTAAGGCCTGCTTGTCTTCTCATTCAGTTTGTTGCATACCTTTTAAACAATACAGAAGGAAGCAAACAATACAACTGGTGTTTGTAGTACTGAGCGTGCTTCCCTTGGCAAGCACTGTCTCCTGAGCCACATCCCAGCCCTTTTTTTACCTTTCATTTTGAGGTAGTCTTAAGTTTTCTAGGCTGCCCTCGAATTTGCTTTGTAACCCGGATCTACTTCGAACCAGGCAATCCTCCTGCCTCAGCCTCCCAAATAGTAGAATTATAGATGTTTCTCACCAGGTCTAGTTAAGATCTCTGCTTTCAGCCTGTCAGGGAAGATGTTCATGAAACAAATAAACTAAGCTAACAGGCAGAAGGCTGTCAGGCTAGCGGTGTGGGAGGTGTGGCGAGTTGGGCTCACATGCTGTGACTGCGCACCGAGCTTTAGTGATGCATGTTGTCTTTCATAGTGCCATCTCCGTGGAGCTGTACTACATCTTTGCCACAGTCTGGGGTCGAGAGCAGTACACTCTGTACGGCATCCTCTTCTTCGTCTTCGCCATCCTGCTGAGTGTGGGGGCCTGCATCTCCATTGCACTCACCTACTTCCAGCTGTCTGGGGAAGATCACCGCTGGTGGTGGCGGTCTGTGCTAAGCGTTGGCTCTACTGGCCTCTTCATCTTCCTCTACTCGGTTTTCTACTACGCTCGGCGGTCCAACATGTCAGGGGCAGTGCAGACAGTAGAGTTCTTTGGCTACTCTTTACTGACTGGTTATGTCTTCTTCCTCATGCTGGGCACCATCTCCTTTTTTTCTTCGTTAAAGTTCATCCGTTATATCTATGTTAACCTCAAGATGGACTGAGTTCTGAGTGACAGGACAATGGCTCTCTCCTGCCTTCATCATGCCCCAATGATTTCATTTGGTAGCTTCTCTTCTGACCGAATTGTGTGCTGGCATTGTCGCCTTCCTTCCCTCTTTACCCCTTGGACCTCCCTTCTTTAGAGAGGACCTGGAAATTAAAAATCTCTATTATATAAGGAATATATATATTTGAACTTTTTAAGTTGCCTTACGTTTTGGTCTTGATTTTTTTTTCTTTTTACAATTATTAAAATAAAATTTATTAAGAAAAAGGAACCTGTCGTTGGAAGTTTTGGTCTAATTATAGAAACCCGAGGCCTGTTGTCAATGCACAGTTGCTTTGAAAACCTGAGTCCGCTACTGCCACACAAAACTCTGGACTCCGGGAACTGTCGGCACAGGGAACCCACATTGCCGAGACTCTGTTTCTGCGGCTTAGCGAGTGCTCTGCCAGACGGAAGCCTAGACTGACGCCATGCACCAGCTCTCTGCAGATTTTGAAGGGAAGCGAGCTGAATCACCCAGGCGACTGGAGAGATGCAGAGTAACGCCCTTTCCGCCGGAAGTTGCTGTCGGAGTCTCCACGTGCCGTTCCTCCCCCCTCCCCACCCGGCCCTGTTGCGGCGGCGGCTCGGCAGCTGCCATGGAGCCTGCGGGTCTGGAACAGATCCTGAAGGAGCTGCTGCTGCCGGACACCGAGCGCATCCGCCGGGTATGGGCAGGCCTGACCGGGCTAGGGGGATGGGGATGGGGAGGCTGTGGGAAAGGCCCGGTCTTGACCCCCCAGCCTCCTATCAGGCTACGGAGCAGCTCCAGACCACCCTTCGGGACCCTGCTGCCTTGCCTGCGCTCTGCGACCTGCTGGCAACAGCGACCGACCCTCAGGCGAGTTACCTGCCCCTCCTTGCCAAATTCTGAAATTCCTCACCGTGCCTCTGGTCCCGCCCCAGCCTCCGCCCCCTGCGGTTCTTCTCGGTGCCTGGGATTCTCAATGGGCTCTTCTCACCCTAGATCCGTCAGTTTGCAGCGGTCCTGACCCGCAGAAGGCTGAACAATCGCTGGCGACGCTTGGCACCTGAGCAGCGAGAGAGGTGGGCTAGATTTAGGATGGGAGGGGCCGGGCCTAGTCGACTTTTTGACAGGCCGAGTACCAAGCCTTTGCCACCTGTCTTCCAGCCTCAAGTCCCTGGTCTTGACAGCACTGCAGAAAGAGACAGAGTAAGTGTGGCACACCCTCTCTCAGGGGTCCTAACTGATTTGGGGCTGAAACACTCTCTGGGCTTCTACCTTCCTTTTCAGCCCCAGACTAGGATTTAGGGATCAGAACCTTAATTCATTCAGGCCTAGAAGGTGGAGCATATGAAAGCTAAAGCTTTTGAGAATGGACGAAAATGATCTGCTCAACCCAGATTGGGAAAACAAGACCGAATTCAGCCTGTCCAGTGGTGCTGAACGAGCCAGATCACAGCGCCACCCTCCTTTCCTCACCCCCAGATGTCGTCGTCAGTCTTATGGGGTCTGCCTTAGGAAAGACTGCGTGCATACCTGGATGCTCCTCTCTTGGCCACTCCTTGGGCCTGGGGCATTGTTTGCAAAGGAAGGTCTGCGAAGGGTGTTTATGGATGAGTGAATCTTCTCTTTGCAGGCATTATGTGAGTGTCAGCTTGGCCCAACTGTCAGCCACCATTTTTCGAAAGGAAGGCCTGCAAGGCTGGCCTCAGTTCATGAACCTTCTTCAGCACAGTACTCACAGTTCTCATAGCCCTGAGAAAGAGGTACTGGCATTGCCCTGTTGGCAGGAAGGAGGGCCTAAGGCTGGATGGACCACGAGACCTCTTCTTATCCCCTGTTCCTGGACAGGTGGGACTTCTGCTGCTGAGTGTGGTGGTGTCTTCCCAGCCTGAGGCATTCCACGCCCACCAGCAGGAGCTGCTTCAGCTTCTGAGTGAGACTCTCAGTGATGTCAGCTTCCCCGGAGTGGTCTTCTACTCCCTGCGCACTCTGACTGCCATTGCCCGCTACCTCAGACCGGATGATGTGGTGAGACACTGGCTGTCACACCTTAACCCCTGTCATTGCCTGTGTCTCTTGGTTTCATCCCCTGCCCTCACTTTCAGAAGTTTTGGCCCAAGGTGCTTTAGAGTTTTATTCTGCTTTCTGTTCTTCCTAAGGGTTGAGGGATAGTGTGTTAGCTGGGCCTGGACAGCTCCTTAGACGGTATGCCATAAGGAAGCCTGCAGTTTCTGGCTTCAGGGATTAGGCTGTATGTGCTTTTATGTGATTAAACTCACCCTATGTTTTCTAGTCTCTCGCACGGACGTTGGTGCCTAAAGTCGTTACTGCATTGAGGACTCTGATCCCCTTAGATGAGGTAAGGACAGATGGGAGAGATCTCCTTTTGGGAGGGAAATGGAGGCACACCCACCCTGGTCCCCTAGAGGATCGAGTACCCCGTGGCTTACCTGTCTACAGGTAAAGGCCTGTGAGGCCCTGGAGGCCCTGGATGAAATGCTGGAGACAGAGTTGCCCATCATCAACCCCCACCTCTCCGAGGTCCTCACATTTTGCCTGGAGGTGAGCCTGGGGTGGGTGTGGCCCCTGCTTCTCAGTTGGCCGCCCAGTTTTCTGGCTTGTTTCTGATTCTTGTTAGTGTCTGTGTAGGTGGCTAAGAACGTGGCCCTTGGCGAGCCAATTCGTGTGCGTATTCTCTGCTGCCTCACGTTCTTGGTCAAAGTCAAAAGTAAGGTAAGTTCCCTCTGGGGATGTTACCCCATCCCGCTGTCTCCACTATTAGTGCTGCTCCAGGCCTGGCGCAGCCTTCTGTTCCTGCCTAGGAGATGGGGAATCTCTAGCTGGGCTCCTTGTGGTTGAGAGGATGGGATTTTCTCATGAGCCTGTTCTGGGAAGATGCTCAAGGATAGTCCTCCCCTCCTAGGCCTTGCTAAAGAACCGCCTCGTGCCGCCCCTGCTGCACGCCCTTTTCCCTATCATGGCTGCTGAGCCAACCATGGGCCAACTGGATCCTGAAGACCAAGATTCCGATGACGATGATTTGGAGATTGGGCTGATGGGGGAGACTCCCAAGCACTTTGCTGTACAGGTGACATATTGGCCCTATCTTCACTGTGACCAGATGCCTCAGAGAAACACCTCAAGGGGAGGAAGTGTTTTCATGGCTTCAGAGATTTCTATTCACTGTGGTGGGAAAGGAATAGCCAAGCAGAGTGGTTCAGGCCACGGCAGCCAGGAAGCAAACCAGATCCATTCACATTATGGATAGGAAGCAGACAGGGATATACAAGGAGGAGATAGGGCAAGATGGTGCCCATAGGAGGTGGCCTGAACTAAGCTCTGCCTCCTACATTTTGCTCCACCTAGTGACTGGCATTAGATATTAGCCCGTCAAGTGATTAACTCATCTTGAGGTCAGAGCCCTCCTGATCTAATTGGCTCTGAAAATATCATCACAATCTCCTAAGTACTTCCCAGTCCAATCAAGTTGATTATTAAAATCAACCACCAGGCTGGAGAGATGGCTCGGAGGTTAAGAGCACCAACTGCTCTTCCAGAAGTCCTGAGTTCAAATCCCAGCAACCACATGGTGACTCACAACCATCTGTAATGGGATCTAATGCCCTCTTCTGGTGTGTCTGAAGAGAACAATGGTGTTCTCATATAAATAAAATAAATAAATCTTTTTAAAAAATAAATAAAATCAACCACCACATCCAGATGACCTGGTAGACACCTATAAGCTCAGCTCCCAGCACTTGGGAGGCTGAGGTAGAATTGTAAGCTTCAGGCAGTCTGAGCCATGCTGTCTCCACAAACCTAGAGCCAGCCATCACAGGTGGATTATGGGCTGGGTGTTAAATGAGAACAGGAGGTTGGAGGTGGAGTTACAGTCTACCTGAATTTCCTCAGGTTGTGGACATGCTGGCCCTGCATCTTCCCCCTGAGAAGCTCTGTCCTCATGTGGTAAGTGTGACTCTTTTGCTCTTACTAGCTCTAGGTAGGTATAGTCCCTTAAAGCCAAGGATATTTGGGTATAGATAGTTGTGACGGCCTGTTGAGAAAGTGGCAGGCAGGCTCTTGCTGGGCTCTCAAGGATGTGCCCTGTACTCCTCTAGATGCCCATGCTGGAAGAAGCCTTGCGGAGCGAGGCCCCATACCAGCGCAAAGCAGGGTTCTTGGTGTTGGCCGTACTGTCCGATGGTGCTGGTGACCACATCAGGCAAAGGTATTATATCCGTTCCTGTCCCAGAGTGAGGTGAATCACATGGAGAGGATGGCTGTACATTCTCTGGCAGGCCTGGTACCCCAGTTTCAGTCTAACTGGTTTTTATTGCTTATTTGTTTGCTTGTTTGTTTGAGACAGGGACTCGCTGTGTAGCCTTGACTGGCCTGGAATTCATAGAGATCTGCCTGTGTCTGCCTCCTAGTGCTAGGATTAAAGATGTGCATCACCACACCTGGGCCAGCCTTTTTTTTTTTAAATGGTTTTCCAAGACTGCTTTTTTCTGGTAGCCCTGGCTGTCCTGGAATTCACTGTGTAGATCGGGCTGGCCTCGAACTTGGAGATCTACCCGCCTCTGCTTCCCAAGTGCTGGGGTTAAAAGTGTGCCACCACCACCACCGTGGGGCTGAGACTAGGGTTCTTCTGTCCTGTCCCTCAGACTTTGTTCTTCTGTCCTGCCCCATTCAGACTGCTGTATCCACTGCTACAGATCGTGTGCAAGGGCCTGGATGACCCCTCACAGGTTGTTCGAAATGCTGCTCTGTTTGCCCTGGGCCAGTTTTCAGAGAACTTACAGGTCAGCAAAGCCTAATGCAGATGACTACCCCATGAGGGAACCTCCACCTTCCCCCCCCCCCGAGGCTGGGGACCCTTGTCCCTTAAACTCTCATCTCTTCAGATGCTGAGGCTGCCATTGGCAGGGTGTACTCTGTAGGTAAGCCTGACCAGCGTCCTGCTTGCTTCTTCCCCAGCCCCACATCAGCAACTATTCTGAGGAGGTGATGCCCCTGCTCCTTACCTACCTGAAGTCAGTGCCTATGGGAAACACGCACCACCTGGCTAAGGCCTGCTATGCTCTGGAGAACTTTGTGGAGAACCTAGGTAGTGATGGCCACAGAGAGTCCAGGGGAGGAGGGGGGCAGCACACTGGCTAAAGGAGGCGCAGAGTGCATCTTCCTGAATTGCTCGCTGCCTGGTGGGAATGAAGTGTGGGAGGGTTGCACTGGCTGTCGGGGCTAACAGAGGTCAATTTTGCAAAAGATTAGAGACCCGAATTGGTGAGTAAAGAAACGTTCCCCTAGGGCCCAAAGTGCAGCCCTACCTTCCGGAGCTTATGGAGTGTATGCTGCAGCCTTTGAAGAACCCCAGCAAGGCCCGGACCAAGGAGCTAGCTGTGAGCGCCATAGGGGCCATTGGTGAGTCAAAGGACCAAGGAGCCAAAAGTGTGGCTCTGCCCAGAGCCCGTGTTAGGCAGACCCTAGTCCCTGCCGTCTCTGACTGTACTCTGTCCTGTCCTGCAGCCACAGCTGCTCAAGATTCCCTGCTGCCCTACTTCCCTACCGTCATGCAGCATATCCGTGAATTCTTGTTGTCTGGCCACGAAGACTTTCATCTTGTGCAGATCCAGAGCCTGGGTAAGGCCAGTGTTACCTGGTGTTTACCTGATCTCTCCCAGGGCAGTCGGGCGTCTTCCTTTGATGAAAAGGTGTTCTCCGTGTTATACTAGAGAGTAGGGTAGGCTCCTGAACACCTTCCACCCTTGGTTTTCTGGCCTCTGTCCACACCTCAGTGCTGACTGAGCTCTTGCCCCCACAGAGACCCTGGGAGTGCTAGCTCGAGCTCTAGGAGAGTCCATGAAGCCCCTGGCTGAGGAATGCTGCCAGATGGGGCTAGGCCTGTGTGTCCATGTCGATGACCCTGACGTGAGGCGCTGCACGTGAGTGACCTTTCCTCCTGCCCTGCCTCTCCTGCCCACTTGCTAGATTAACAGTTCCCATCCCAGATACTAGTCCCTCAGTTTTGGACACAGCCAGCTTTCCTAGACTCTATAGCAGGCAGCATTATACCGATTCTCTCTACCTTTACCAGGTACAGCCTGTTTGCAGCCTTGTCAGGGTTAATGGGAGAGGGCTTGGGACCCTACCTGCCTCAGATTACCACGCTCATGCTGCTGTCGCTGCGCTCCACTGAGGGCATTGTGGTGAGCAGAGGGTGGGTGTGCTGGGCCAGTTAGGTCAGGCTAGCCCTGGGGTGGGATTTATCTCTTGGCCCCACCTGAGGCAAAGTCCCTGATTTGCTTTCTTCATTTAGCCTCAGTATGATGGGATCAGCTCCTTCCTTCTATTTGATGATGACAGCGAAGCAGAAGAGGAGGAGGAACTCATGGATGAAGATATGGATGAGGACGAGGATGATTCTGAGATCTCAGGGTAGGAAGGGTGCTCTTCTATTGAAGAATGTAGATTTTGAGCCAGAAGGGGTGGCACATGCTTTTAATTCCAGCACTCAGGAGGCAGAGGCAGCGGGATCTCTGAGTTCAAGGCCAGTCTGGTGTACAGAGTGAGTTCTATACACAGAGAAATCCTGTCTAGAAAAAACAAAAACCAACCAAACAACAAATCCATTTGATTGTGGGCATATCCCCAGTGTTAGGTCTGCCCCCTGCTGGCAGTCGTCATTACCGCCTCCCCATCTTTCCCTAGGTATAGTGTGGAGAATGCCTTCTTTGATGAGAAAGAAGATACCTGCACTGCGCTGGGGGAGATCTCTATGAACACCAGGTGAGCAGCAGCCCTTCCGTGGTGCTGGGAACCACAGCTAGGATCCCTTTTCCCATTGCTGTGTGTCTTTCCATAGTGTGGCCTTCCTCCCGTTCATGGACCCCATCTTTGATGAAGTATTCAAACTGCTGGAGGTGAGTTAGCGGCATGCTCATGCTCGTTAGGCTTGGCTCTGCCTTGCACATGCCAGGTGTACACGTGCCCTCTCGTTCCAGTGCCCTCACATGAACGTGCGGAAGTCAGCTTACGAAGCTCTGGGACAGTTCTGCTGTGCACTGCATAAGGCCTGTCAGAGAAGCCCTTCAGATCCCAACAGCACTGGTGAGGAGGGGACGCTGGCAGGCTGGGAGCCCTGGGGAGCGGCAGGGCCTGACCGAGTCTCCCACCAATTGTGTCCCCAGCTCTGAAGTCCTCCCTGGCTCGAGTGATACCATCTTACATGCAGGCAGTGAAAGTAGAAAGGGAGCGCCCAGTGGTGATGGCTGTGCTGGAGGCCCTGACGGGGCTGCTGCGTACCTGTGGCAGTCTCACCCTGCAGCCTCCTGGGCGTCTCAGTGACCTCTGCAGCATGCTCAAGGCTGTGCTGCAGAAGAAGGTAAGCAGGGAAGAGGGGAAGGGCCCGGAAGACTGCGCCGTCCTCTGCCCACCTCACTATCCCTGTGGAAAGGAGAAGGCAAGGGAGCCCAAGCTCAGCTGAATACGTCTTCCACAGACAGCCTGTCAGAATGCTGGGGAGGACGACGATGAAGATGATGACCAGGTGAGAGCTACAGAGAAGAGTGGCCTGGACCATCTAAGTAGGCCCCATAGGGCGGCTGTGGACAGCTTAGCCCGAGGGAGCTAGGGCTGCTAAGAGGAGCCGGTGATTCCCACTGAGGAGTTGAGAGGACAGGCAGGCACTGAGGCTGGGCAGGATCGGGAGTGATAAATGAGGGCTATAAAAAAGCCAACCCAGAAGCCGCTCAGCCTGTGAAGCAAGGCTCGGTCGGCAGCCCTAGAAGCATCCGCAGCCAGCGGCAAAGCAGGGTTGGAAGGTGTGTGGTCCCAGAGCTGGCCCGGTGCTAGTCCCTCTCCTGGCTCCACAGGCAGAGTATGACGCCATGTTACTAGAGCATGCCGGAGAGGTCATCCCTGCCCTGGCAGCGGCAGCTGGAGGACAGGCCTTCGCTCCCTTCTTTGCCACTTTCTTGCCATTACTGCTGTGTAAGACGGTGAGTGCTCTTCTCCAGCCCGACATTGTAGTCCACCTATATATGTATGCATGCGGTGCCTGCTCCCCCCCAGCTCTGCCGCCGTGCCAGTTTGTACTCCTTCAACCTCCCTACAGAAACAGAGCTGTACAGTGGCAGAGAAGTCCTTTGCAGTGGGAACCCTGGCAGAGTCCATTCAGGGTCTAGGTGCCGCCTCCGCCCAGTTCGTGTCCCGGCTATTTCCTGTGCTATTAAACAATGCCCGGGAGGCAGACCCCGAGGTGCGGAGCAATGCCGTCTTTGGGCTGGGCGTACTTGCAGAGCATGGGGGCTGCCCTGCTCAGGAGTATCCTATGCTTGCAGGAGGGAAATGGGGTTGGAAGTGAGCCTGGGGATTTGGTGAGGAAGTCTGCCAATGTGTGTGTATTCCTTAATTGTGGACCAGCAACTTCCCTAAGCTGCTGGGCCTCCTTTTGCCCCTTCTGGCAAGGGAGCGACATGACCGAGTCCGTGATAACATCTGTGGGGCTCTTGCCCGTCTGCTGATGGCCAGTCCAGCAGGAAAAACAGAGCCCCAGGTAAAGGACGTGGCAGCAGGCAGGGTGGGGGCCAAAGATGGTAAAGGGACGGGACGTGTGGGCCTGAGACTTGTGTGCATCCAGGTACTGTCTACCCTGCTACATGCTCTGCCCCTGAAGGAAGACATGGAGGAGTGGATCACTATAGGTCACCTCTTCAGCTTCCTGCACCAGAATAACCCTGAGCAGGTAACCCTACTGCTGGAGCTAAGAGCCAAGGGAGTGTTAGGCCCCAGTCTAAGGCATAGACAGAGGAGATGTTATGTGTAACTGATGCATGGGAATTTCTCACTCTACAGGCCAGGCTGGCCTGGAACTCACAGACATCGGCCTGGCTCTGCCTCCCCAATGCTGGGATGAAAGGCACGTGCCACCACTGCCCAGCTGACACTTTACTCTTTTCATTTTTCTTCTTGAGACAAGGTCTCCTGCATCCCTGACCGGCCCAGCTTCTTACATAGCTGAGGATGGCCTCAAGCCCTCAATCCTCCAGTCCCTCCCTCTGCCTCCCAAGTGCTGGGATTACAGGAACGCACTGCTGTTTATAATTTTAGCAGTGCTAGAGATCCAGCCCAGGCCTCATGCTTGCTAGGCCAGCCCTTCCACCAACTGAGCTACACCCTCAGCTTCTTTCTTTCCTTTTTTTGTCCACAGAGTTGGCATAAAGTCTGAGATATCTTTCTCTGGGGCTTCTCTGGTTCTTCTCTTGGGCTGAACCAGTAGTCACGACTTTCCTAAGCTGATTTCCTAGGTCAGGGCTGGGAAAACCATCCCCTGCCCTGGATGCTGCCCACCACCATAGGCGTGTCTGCTTTGGGAATGATCTTGCACAGTCCAGCCGCCTAGGTTGGGACTTGTTACCTTTTGTCTTGGGTTTGTGTGTGTGTGTGTGTGTGTGTGTGTGTGTGTGTGTGTGTGTGTTGGGGGCAGTGTTTGGATTTTGGGTTTCACTTGCTCTTGGAGCTGACATCTTTGATTACACATCTTATCCTCTAAAAAGGTTGTTACCATGTTTATTTATTCCGGTTGTGTTGGGTGTCAGTTCAAACAACCTCACAGGCTTCTGTCCTTGATTTCAACCATCTGTCTGCTCTAAGCCCGCTGTCACTGCCTCCGTTGACTGGTCCTTTTTCATAGGTTGTGGATGTGGCTTCAGAGCTCTTGCGCGTCTGCAGCCTGATCCTGCCCGACAACAGAATCCCGCCAGGTGAGGCTGACAGTCGTAGCTAAGGGCAAGGGAGGGGGGGGAAGCAGGGCTCGGAGCTGGGGCAGTGTGGGTGGAGGGACCAGGCCTTCATCAGGCCCTCTCTCTGCTCTACCCAGACACCAAGGCGGCACTGCTGCTGCTCCTGACGTTCCTGGCCAAGCAGCACACCGACAGCTTCCACACAGCCCTGGGCTCTCTGCCAGATGCTAAAGCTCAGGAGCTTCAGGCCATGCTGGGCCTCACCTAAGACTGTAGGCTACAGCTGGGCCAGGGGCCCGAAGACTATCTGCCCTGGTCTAGTTCACCTCCCCAAAGACTCTATCCATTGGAAGGCAACCGTGCTGTTTAAACGGGTGTCTCTGGGTCTGAATCTATTACAAGCAGAGCTGTGACATCATACTCTAATAAAGGCGACTCGTCTTCTGCTTGGACGCTAGCTCTCTGCACAAAGGCTAGAGGTGTGTGTTCAGAACTGAGGCAGGGAAGGAAGGGGATGGGCTTGCGCTGTACTGAAGAGGGCATTCTGTTCTTGTAGAAGACAGAGTGCAGTCCTCCCCACACTGGATGGCTCAGACTGCCTTGAAACCAGAGGTTTAATTCCCTCATTCACTTGCACATCTGGCTGGCACACACACATAATTTAAAAATTAAAAATAAATCTAAAAAAAAAGAGGCAAAGTCCAGTGAGGCAGGATATGGTTTAATGAACTTGCTCAGGGGAAATTGGGTCCAGGATGAATCAGGAGGCGCCCATATGGCTTCTGTTGTTCCACGAGAAGGATCTTCTGTGTGGACAGCACTGAAAAGACAGAAAAGAAGCCGGTCACTATAGTGTGCCATAGCAGTCTGCACCGCCTGCCCCCACCTTCTTGTACCTACACTCACCCAAGAGCAGATAGAAGACCCGAGAAGCCAGCTTTCGGGAGCTGAGAGGGGGCACCAGGCTGCTGAAGTCAGGCTCCCTATTGGCCTGTAGTTCTAGTGCTACTGCCCTGCAGGGGTAAGGGTTTGTCAACTGGGGTAACAGCCTAGCCCTACCCCTAGAGGGAGCCCTCCCTGATACCTAAGCACAGCCTCTGAAGTGAGCAGTTCAGGCCCTGGGGGCATCTCTATAGGCACTTCAGGAAGCTCAGGCAGCATGGGCAATGCAGGGGGCTCTGGCTGCCCCTCCTCAGTCCAGGCCCTAGGAAACCAAAGGGATCAGGGAGCAGGGCAAAAGGGCAGGGCCACTAGGGTGTGAGCTCACACCACCAGGGTGCTTACCACCTTTCTTCTGGGGGGATGAGGCTCGTTCGAGACTTTTCCTCTTCTGCTGCTTCTAGGGAGAGCTCTGTTGAGGGAGAGAACACTGAGGGAACCGCCTTGACTCTGAGGAATTGGGACCTTGTAGCCAGTCCAGGGATGTAGTTCTGTGGTGAGGTATTTGCCCTGACGTGGCAAGGCCAGTGTTCAATCCCCGGGACCGCAAAGCTCCCGTCATATTCTGGAGCCTAGTTGAGACTTGTACAGAGTGGGAGTGCTGGAGACTCAAGTCTGTGCTTTAATGTTCTGCGTGTGCCTTCACTGTTAGGAATGGCCTCAGCCCCTGGGGTGCTAGCTTCCTGAGACTGGTTAGGACAGTTTCCATCCCCCCTCCTGTACAAGTGCTTACCTGAAGACAGCATGAGGGGACCACTGGGCTCCTGGGCCTCCCTCAGAACCTGCAGGTGAGAGCAAGAGCTGAGGCCCCAAGCACCAACAGTGTTAGGGTCTCAGTCTGGTGAGCAGGTGGGTGCGCATGAGGCAGTCAGAGCTCACCAGGGCTGGGGGGATCTAGGGGGCACTGTGGAGGCGGAGGCGCTACCTCAATCTCGCTCAGAGCTTCAGTCTTTCTCCTTTCTTCCTTGTCTGCCACTCTCTCTTCCTCAACTGTCTCCAGTTGTAGTCTTTGTCTGAGCATTCGTGGGGGGACCTGAGCACAGTGAGTCCATAAAGCTAGTAGTTCTGGGGGTAACCAGCCGGCTGGAAACAAAGGAAACGGGTTTCAAGCATAAGACTGAAGATTCCAGGTTCGGAAGCTCCCACCTGCCCCAATTTTCACCATTCTTACAGAGGGTTGGGGTTCTGAAGAGCTCCGCTGGGCTTCTGAACATCCTCTTGGGAGACTGGACCACTGGCTGCAAGATGGTGGAAGGCCAGTGGCCCTTTTATGAGAGAGCCCCTTCTTCCTGCCCCTCCTTTGCTGTACATTGTTCCTAGCGCCCCTGCCCCTGTGTTCAGGCCCAAGACCTATCCTATAGTGCTTGAGGCTAAAGGGGTAGAGGGATAACCTGTGTCTGTGTACATGCGGTCCCTCACACCCTCACTTCTAGGAAATAGGGCCTTTTTTGTCAGATTCCCATTGTTCTTAGGAGTTTAGAAGTCCAGCCAGACCTGCATCCCTCTACTCCCTAGGGAGACCTGGGCTGTACTCACATAGTCCCAGCAGTGAGCCCCGGTCTGCAGTTGTTCCTCAAACTTCTCCCGGGAGATCTGGGTCTCCTTGTCCAAGAATAACTGGCGCCGGCGGGGGCGCCGGTGGGGAAGTGGCCTCTCAAGAGACGGGAGCCTCTCCTGGAGTAGGAGGGAGGCAAGAGTCAGACTGTTCTCCCCTTTCCCGGTAGACTACCTGTGGGCCCACACTCTGCCTCTTCTCAGTTGTCTGGGGAAGAAGCTTGGGTAAGGTCCTTACTCAAGCTCACTTCTACTGGGAAGTGAGGTCACACCATGAGGTATGAAAAGGGATATCTTTTACTGATAGAAGCAAAATCCTCACTGTACACTAGTAATGGCCCTGGGCTTAAGGACAAGGATGTAGGACGGGAAGGTTAAAAGGCATCTTGAGGAAGAACCTACTCACCTCTGCACTCGGTGGGGCAGGCAGGCGCAGCTCCGGAGGTGGGGTCACCTCTGCAACAATACCCATAAGCCCGCTCACTATTTTTTTTTCTTTTAAAGACAAGGTCTGGCACTATAGCCTAAGCTGGTTTCGAGTTTATGGCAATCCTGCCTCAACTCCAGTTTCTGGAGTGATTGGCCTACAGGTACAAACTCCACACCAGACTAGCCTTCACTCTTACAGCTACCAGCACAAGAAGCCACCCAGTGTCTCTCTCAGATGGTGGAGGTCCAGGCTTTCTTTTGACTCTGCTACTGTGCAAGTGTTCTCAAAGGACCCAGTGATAGCCACTTACCAGTGAGTAGGGCCCCAGGCTCCCAGCCTGCCATCTTCTGTACCTCAGGAGGGAAAACCTGCCCTGGAAGTGGTTCTCTTATCTCTTCAACCCTGAGGGGAAATAGGCAGATAAGGAAACCCTTCCCAGCAATGACCCCTTACCTGGTACAGGAATTCCTGCCCTTACTGTGCAGGAGCTGGAGGCGAGAGTGGGGAGACCAAACCTTCGCCTTCCAGGGCCCGGGGTTTTTCCTTGGATTCTGCAGAGAGAAGATCAGAACAATTAGGAGACAGAAGGACAGGACACTGTCCATTCCCATTGTGACTGTACAGGGATCTGACCATCCAGTGGTGGTGAAGCCCTCCGCCGCCGGAGAAGCCTGCCTCTCTGACGTTCCTCTAGCAATATGGCATCGTCTTCCTCTCCAATCAGCAGGTCTAAGTCTCCTCGACTGATCTCTGGGAGATCCTGCTCTCCCTACGGAGAGAGGAAAGGAGTGGACTTTTGGAGTCTGAGCCCAAGGAAGCCCCTTGGGTCTATAGAGACAGAGTGGGGACATGGAAAGGAGACAGAGGCACAGGGATGCAATGCGACTGGATGGAAACCCATTTGAGGGGAAACTCACCTCAATCCGCAGCATTCGGATAGGCTCTGCCTCCTGTAAGGTGATGACCTCAGGGGACTGTACGGTGGCCAAGGTCCTGTCTGGAAGGGTAGGAAAGTCATACCAGGCCTACTGTGGGACTTTTTTTTTTAAGTAAATGTTGAAATGATTCCTTAACTAGTCTTAGCTGGCTCTGAACTCAGTATTTAAGTCAGGCATGTATTGTACTTGCAGTTTTCCCATCTCAGCTTCTCAATGGGATTACAGGTGTGGATCACTGGGCCCGACTGAGCCTGGCTTTTTTTAAAGTGATATTTTTTCAGCCCTTGGGGATTCTGTGCTTTTCTACAGCAAGGCTCTCTCTGCTAACCAGGCTTCCTGGGTTCCAGAGTAACTTCAGGAAGGGTCTCCTTACGCATTTTCTCCGGGGTTGCAGCCTCTAAAAGGTGTCGAATCTTTGGGAAGAAATTGGGAACAAAAGATAGGTCTCAGCTTCAGTCCTCTGTGTCCTCTCTTTAAACATTCAGTGCACACTAGACACCAATCTGGCAGTCTCTGAATTTCTTATCTTGGAATTTCAGCTTTCTTCATCTATTTATTTGTTTTTGAGATAGGTCTTATTGTGTAGCCCAAGTTGGCCTAAAATTGTTTTAAGATATTTTATTTATGTATGTATGTTTGTATGTACCCTTGGAGGCCAGAAGAGGCAATAGATGCTGGAACCTCAGAGCTGGAGTTATAGGTGGCTGAAGGCTGTAGTGAAGCCCTGTCCTATGCAAGAGCAGGACCTGCTTATAACCACTGAGCCATGACTCCAGCCCTGTCCTGCTTAAATTTGACAGCTCTCCTCCCTGAGACTTAGATGTATCTATTTATTTTATGTGTGTGTGTGTGTGTGTGTGTGTGTGTGTGTGTGTGTGTGTTCTATTTGCATGTAAATCACCATGTGGTTGCTGGGAATTGAACTCAGGACCTCTGGAAGAGCAGCCAGTGTTCTTAACCACTGAGCCACCTCACCAGTGCTCCTTGAGACTCTTGAATTTTTATTTTAGCTTACATTGCCACATCCAGTGTGAGTGTGTATGTGTGTGGTGTGTATGTGTGTGTATGAGTGTATGTGTGTTTTCCTTCAGAACTGGGAATCAAATCTAAGGCCTTGTACATGTTAAGCAAATACTCTACCAGTGGGCTACCCCTCCAGCCCTAAACCAAATGTTTGACTATTTGACAACAGTACGTCAGAGGCCACCACCACCTAGTCTTCCTCCTGTCCCAGCCCTGAGCTCACCCCCAAATTAGCCTTGTCAATTTGTATTGTTATGAACAGAGACAAACAGAAAAGATTCTTGGGTAGCTGGTGGTGGGGACAAATTTGTGTGTAATTCCAATAGATCAATGAACAGCAGCTTAGTAAAGTGTTCAGATTCCAAGTGTCATTTACTTTTGGCTTCAAGTGGGATAATGATTTCATGGAAAAGGGCGGCATTTGAGCTACATCTGGAAGGACAAGTAGGATCTGACTAGCAGAGAATGAGTGGCCACTCATATGGTTGGGACGCTCATTTTCACAAGTAGAAAAGTAAACGTGGCACCTTTGGGATGTGTGCAATGGGTTGGTGTTTGGGAGCTAAGGTGTCTAGAGAAGAGAACAGACTAGAGATGAACACCCCTAAATCCAGGTACCGAGGATCCCCGGATGCTGACACTGTCTGCCTTCAGAACCAGCCGCTTAGATGGAAAATGGGTTGGAGTAATATCTAAGCTGTGGGAGGTGGGAGAAGACAGGGATGAAAACTTAGCACACCCAGGAAAGCCTGAGAGTGGTGGAAACAGTGGAGGGGGGGACGCCTCTGATGGGGAAGCCATCCGATCAGGTTGGCCCTACGTAAGCAAGATCTGGGGTTCTGCTTGCTTGCGCTCTGTGATCCCCTTGCTCCGTGGCCCATTATGGAAACCCGTGTCAGTGTCCCATTCCTTTTTTTTTGTGGTTTTTTTGTTTGTTTGTTTGTTTTGGTTTTTTGAGACAGGGTTTCTCTGAATAGCCCTGGCAGACCTGGAACTCACTCTGTAGACCAGACTGGCCTTGAACTCAGAAATCCACCTGCCTCTGTCTCCCAAGTGCTGGGATTAAAGGCGTGCGCCACCACTGCCCGGCCAGTGTCCCATTCCTAAATCTCAGCTCCAGACTGACAGGGACACCAACTAACTCCTCCTTCTCTGCTCTTATCTCGTGACTTCAGAGGAAGGGGCTCTAGGGGAGTGAACCCTACCTGAGGAATATCAAAAGGACTGGGAAGTCTAGGATCCACAGACATCGTCCCAAAAAAGGGCTCTGGGGCATCTTCCAGCATCTCCATCATGTCCAGGCAGTTAGGAAGAAGCAAGCTTGGTCTGGGAGAGAACAAGGGATGTAAGGACAGAGAGGCTAAGGGTGGGTGGGATGGCACAATTGGTAAAGGCGCTGCCACCAAACCCACGGTCCCTAATTTCATCCCTGAATTAGAACTAACATAAGGAAGAGAGCCCACTTTATTGGTTGTCCTCTGACTTCCACATGCATACAATTCCCTATCCCTCTTCCCCTCCTCCCCCTTCTCCTCTCTCTCTCTCTCTTTCTCTCTCTCTCTCTCTCTCTCTCTCTCTCTCTCTCTCTCTCACACACACACACACACACACACACACACACAAACACAATGCATGCATGCCCAGGCAAATGTTAAAACAAAACAAGGCTGAGGCCAAGCAGCCGGGTACGGATGGCTTCTGTCCCAGGGCCTCACAGGTCAGCATCCTCCATATCAATGCGAATCCGGAGCTGGGCGCGGTGTAGGTGCTCTAGAATATGCTGGATGTCTTCTGCGGGTGAGAACAGTAAACAACTAGCCATGGGTCCTTCAGTTCTAGCCCACCTCTGGAGTCTCTAGCCTTACCCACAAGGTACTGGCACTGTTGAAAGTAGACCCTTATCACACCAATCTGAAGCTGGGCGCAGAGATAGAGGGAGAAGCGGGGGCGGGGCAGCCCGTGCCTCGGAGGCTGCACTCTTACCAACACATAATCGAGGATTTCCTCGCTGGGAGAACAAGAAACCCTGATCAATGCAACACTCAAAAACCAGAAGCCCCAAACCAGAGATTCCCCCCTCTTTTCTGGGTCTTACCAGGTCTTTACCACGTTCACTTTTAGGTATTCACGCTTCACCAAACGGCTGCCTCTGGTTGCCGCCAGCCTGGAGGGGTGGGGACAGGTACGGCTTTGTCAAGATGAGATCCCACTACTCGGCTCCTGGCATAGCCATCAGCCCTGTGCTCACCAGATAGTGGCGAAGCAGCCTGTGTGGCGCTGTAGCACGTTAGGATAGTAGAACATCTTTGCTCCGGGGTTCACGCTCTGCACCAATCCCGTTTGGATCTCAATCTGAATTCTTGAGAACACGAGATTTCCAGCACGACTTAAGAGTAGGAATTTGGACAGGGGGGTGTGACAAATGTGGACGCAAAAAGCCCAATTAGTAAGATGACCGACTATTGGAATTGAATTGGGAGATAACCAGAGACACAGGAGCTAGGCACCCCTCCTTCGGCCATCCTTAAGAAAGTCTGCACATTGCGCATGTTCGTGCGACTTACCTTCAGGATTCTGTCCAGGCAGAGATGCAGAGCTCCAAGAGAAACCAAGAGCTCCAGAGACACAGAACAGATCTTCAGGGAAGATCTACTGGATCTGAGTCCTCTCCTGGTCAAGGGGCCTTCTTCGTTCCTCAAGCTCAACACCACTCCTCGTCGTCGTCGTCGTCGTCGTCGTCGAGCTTCTGGACCTTGCTCTAGGTCCCGTCGCCCTCCAGCGGAACTAGGTGCACACTCTCCAAAGCTTTGCACCACGACAGCCAATGAGGAGCCGCGACAGAAGGAGCTCTGAGACTCCTGGTGCCAGGCAGCAAAACTCAGTTCCAGGCCATAGGCTCTTGGAGAATAGTCGCCAGCCAATCACGAGAATTCTGAGCGCTACCAGGGCTTTGTGAGGTGTTCTGGCCAATGGGCTCTCGTTCTCTCGGGTAGTAACAAGGACTTCTCCAAGGTGCTAAGCTGACCAATCCAATCTCTCCCTGGTGACAGCTAACAAAGTATCTTTTAGGAGCCCGGGTCATGTGAAGGGCAGATGCCTTGGTGTTGCTTATGACACAGATGTAAGGGAAGATACCTTCCCTGAGCATAGGACCTGTCCTTACTCCTAAATTTCACCCACCCAATTTTGTGCCCAGGAAGAGTCTGTGCTGTGCTAAGTGCAAGAAACAGTGTGAGGTGGCCTTTTCTTCAACAAGAAAGAAAACAGCCAGGGGGGCTGTAACTACAAACTCCTACAATCTCAGCGATAGTTGAAAGGGAGGCAAGTTCAAAGCCAGCCTTGGCAATTTAGACACTAGCTCTAAACAAGAAGCAAAAACAGAGGCCAGGAGTGGTGTGCACACCTTTTGAAGGGACTGAGGCAGCAGTATAAACTTCTATTTTGAGCTGCTGTCCTTGGAAAGAGCTACTGTCTGCTGTCCTTGAAGAGATAGGGCCCCCAGGCTTGGGCTCTGGGAAGGAGACCAACATTCCTTTGCCCTCTCATGTAATGCCAAGACTTAGAAACCCACACTCGAGGTTTTTTCCTTTATAAACTTCCTTCATCTAGAGCTGGGGGGTCACTCTCCTTCCTGTTCCATCAGGAAAGTTTCTACCCCAAGCTCGAGCCTGAATAAAGACTCTACTGTGCTTGCATCAGATTTGGGGTCCCTGGTGGGCTCTTGGAGGTCTTGTTAACTGGGCATAACACTCATCTCAGCAACAGGAGGATCTCTTAGAGTTTGAGACTGGCCTAGTCTACAGAACAGTTAGGGAGAGAGAGTGAAATCCTGTCTCAAAAAAAAAAAAAAAAAGTAAAAACCAGGCTGGAAATGTGGAAATGTAGCTCAGCAGTAGAGAGACTGACGGGCATATTGTGCAAGGCCCTGGGCTCAGCTCTATACTGCAAGAAAGGGCAACAACAACGTCATCATCAACAACAACAACAACCAGCCTTTGATCCAAGCACTTAGAAGGCAGAGTCCCACAAATCCTGAGAGTCGGAGCCCACGGTGGTCTACACAGTGAGTTTCAGGCTAGCCAGAACTGCATAGTGAGATCCTGTTTCAAAACCAAGCAAACAAAAACCAAGAACAAAACAAAAAATAAAGGTGTGCACACCCCTGAAGTCTCAGTGCTTGAGAAGAAAGGCAGGAGATGAAGGGCGGTCTTCTTCTCTTCACAGTTCCACAATAGCCTGGGCCATTCTGAGGCCCAGCTCAAACACCAAAGAACTCAAAGAAAGTACATATTCCTTTTCTCTTAGTTTCTTCTTTTCTTTCTTTCATTCTTTTGTTTTTTTTTTATTTGCTTGTTTTGTTTTTTGTTTTTGTTTTTGTTTTTTTTGAGACAGGGTTTCTCTGTGTAGCCCTGGATATCCTGGAACTTACTCTGTAGACCAGGCTGGCCCGGAATTTAGAGATTTACTTGCCTCTGCCTCTTGAGCACTGGGACTAAAAGCATGCACTCTCCTGCCTCACTTAGGCTCTGAAGTTCTGTGGCAACTGAGTTGACCTTTATTCCCTTCAGTTCGGAGCTCTCCAGAGGAGGATGGAATTTTTCCAGTGTCTCTGGCTTCTAGCTAAGTTAAGTACAGTATTTGTCACATTCAGTTGGCCTATATTTACAACATACATGGCCATAGCCAAAAGCGATTTAGAGGCTGAGTATAGTGAGTGAGTATAGTGATTTCAGCTTGGGCTAGTTGAGCCCTTGTCTCAAAAAAATTAAATAAATAAATAAATAAGTACAACAAGCAGGGTGTAGTATCATTGCTCTTTAATCCCAGCACTAGGGAGGCAGATAGATCTCTGTGAGTTCAAGGCCAGCCTTGTCTACACAGTTCCAGGATAGCCAGAGCTACGTAGTGAGACCCTGTCAAAGAAACAAAACCAAAACACAGGCAGAGAGATGACTCAGTTGTTAGGAGCACTCTCCTTCCTTTGCAGAGGATCCAGATTTGCTTTCTCCAAGGCTTCTCCCCATCTGTAACTCTGCTTGGTGAGAATCTGCTGCTCTTTTCTGACTTCCTCAGGCTTCTTGCATGAACGTGGTACACAAAATATACTCAGGCGAGTGCACGTGCATGCGCGCGCGCGTGTGTGTGTGTGTGTGTGTGTGTGTGTGTGTGTGTGTGTGTGTACAGCCCAGGCTAGCCCTAAACTCTGGCAGTCTTCCTGCCTCAGTCTCCCTCTCAGTGCTGGGATTATGATCACACACACACACACACACACACACACACACACATTCTCAAACATAACACCACAGGGATTGGGGAACCTGATCCAAGGCCTATCTTTTTTTTCTTTTTCTGTTTCTCTGTGTAGCCCTGGCTTTCTTCAAACTTGCTCTGTAGACCAGGCCAGCCTTGAACTCACAGAGATCCGCCTGCCTCTGTCAAGCACTGCGATCAAATATATGGGCCACCACCTGGCTCCCAAACCCTATCCTGACAGGTGGGGGAAAGCGGAACCCACACTATTTCTTGTAGAAAACACAGCTCCTGAGAGCCTGGCTTGGACTTTTTCTGCCTTGAATTCTAGTGTTCTCAGGCCCTATCTTACTGTGCTTGGCTACACTGGTTTCTTCACGTGGCAAGTTATTTCAGTCAAGTTACTTTTGATGGCTACAAGCATCACTTTGTCAGTTTGCTGCTCTGAGATAAAAAGTGTTGTCCCTGATCAGAAGGTACAAGGTGCTCCAGACTCACTTTTAGGCTCAGGAGATACATTTGGAACACAGAGTAATCTGGCCATCATCCATTCAGTTCAACAAGCACTTACAATGTGCCAATAAGCCACTGGGGCCGTACAAGGAACCCCGTTTCCTCTTCTCAGGGGGGTGGGGAGGAGAGATAAGTAAATCCAAGTGTGTGAAATGGCAACATGGTACAGTTTAACTTTAGTGTGTGTGGAGAGGTGGCTCAGCGGTTAAGAGCACTGACTGCTCATCCAGAGGTCCTGAGTTCAATTCCCAGCAACCACATGGTGGCTCACAACCATCTGTAATGGGGTCTGATGCCCTCTTCTGGTGTGTCTGACAGTGTACTCATACATAAAATAAGTAAGTCTTTTTTTGTTTTTTTCGAGACAGGGTTTTTCTGTGTAGCCCTGGTTGTCCTAGAACTCACTCTGTTGACCAGGCTGGCCTCGAACTCAGAAATCTGCCTGCCACTGCCCCCCAAGTGCTAGGATTAAAGGCGTGCGCCACCACTGTCAGGCAAGTAAGTCTTTAAGAAAAAAACCACATCATTCTTCCGGAGAATCCAAGTTTGGTTCTCAGTACCCACATCAGGCAGCTCATAGCCATCAGCCGTCTGGAACTCCAGCTCAAGGGGACCCAACTCCTGTGGCCTCTGCTCATATCAGCACATAGACACCCCACCCCCACACACATACACACAAATTAAAAATAATAGAAATTAAAAAGAAAAGGATAAGGTTCAGCGGGGAACAGGAGAAGGACCATGAGAAGGTGTGGATGACTTAATGTGGGATATTCAGGGGAACTCTAAAGAGGTGGGATTTTGAAAAGAAAGGACAAGTCATGTGACAGCGGCAGCAGGTTCTTGTGAGAGTGTAGAGCAGAGGCAAGCTTTATTACAGCTACAGGGAAGCCAGGATGGAGATGTCTCGGAGGCTAAGAGCGCATGGCAGCTCACAGCCATCTGGAATTCCAGTTCCAAATGATCTGATGCTGTCTTCTCAACTCCACGGGCCCCAGGCACTCATGTGGTACACAGACACATGCAGGCAAAGACTCCCATACACATAACAAAATTAAAAACAAAAAGAGAAATTAAAGAAAACTCAGAGACTCCCAAGAGTGGGTAGGGATTCTGAGGGAAGAAAAAGGCACTGAATTTCCTTGTCTAGGACAGGGTTTCTTTCTTTGTGTAGCTCTCGCTGTCCTGGAACTCACTCTGTAGACCAGGCTGGCCTCGAACTCAGAAATCCACCTGCCTCTGCCTCCCAAGTGCTGGGATTAAAGGCATGTGCCACCACTGCCCAGGCTTGTCTGGGATTTTTATAGGGCTGTAACAGAAACTGGACGAAAGACGAGATAATTGTTTGAGAGTGGTTAGCTCTCAGGGATAGACATCACTGGGGTGGCCAATGGAGAACAAACATGCTCTGTGCATGTCTGCTTGGCCCAAGCAGGGAACTAATACTGGGTTACCCACCCAATTAGGAGTTGTTGGGGCCCCTCTGTCCATCTCTGACTTGTATCTGGTTCCTTGTTGTTGCAAGATATTTCCTATCCATTCACATTGAGGCAGTGAGAGGCCAGTGATTGGAGGGAAGAGAGGAGGAGGAGCTAAGGGAAGTGAGGGGCGGAGAGAGAGGGAAAGGGTTTGGTGGACCACACAGTGGAGCAGAGGAGGCGAGGATATCCAGATGGCTTCAGACGTATTTCTGATATTTGGTTAACTACTCAAGTTTAAGAGCCATGCTTTACCGGATACTTGGAAGGAGTGGTGCAGAGGCCTGGCAGGGCAGAACTCTCTATCAATTATTACCCACTACGCCTTGCTGATCATGATTGTCTGCTGCTGTTTGTCACTTGGCCAGTGTTACCACCCTCCATCCTTGTGTCTCAAGTGCCGTTAAACTAGACTGAGCACTCTGTTCCCACATCTACAGGCTCAGCTTGTACCTTCGCCATGGTACGATGTTACCTCTATCACAGCCACAAAGATAACAGCTCCAGCCCGTCTTGGTTACCCATGCTTCGCTCCTTATCTTTGGAGAGGTCTAAGGTGGTCTCCTAGGTAGCAGCTTGTTAGATGAAATCTAATTTCCTTGCTGTTATGGATGTCAGAATTAGCTGCCATAGAAGTCACATTCTAAGTGCCTTACGCAGTCCTCAAGGGCTTTGGGGAGGAGCAGCTGTCCTGCCATCACTGGCCCAGAGCCTTTAGCTTAGTCATCACCCACCCACTCACGGGCCCTGTTCTTCATCCTTCTCATTGCTCCAGGTTGACAATTTTGTTTTAGATTTATTTATGTGTGGGTACTCTATCTGCATGTGGATCTACATACCGTAAAAGGACATCAGATCCCAGTATAGATGGTTGTGAGCAACCAACCATAAGGTTGCTGGGAATTGAACTCAGGACCTCTGGAAGAGCAGACAGGGCTCTTAACCACTGAACCATCTCTCCAGCCCCAGACTGACATTTTAATGTTAGCTTCTGTTCTCATTGCAAAATGCAGCACGTATTTTCACAGGAATCAGGTCTCTCTCTCTCTCTCTCTCTCATACACACACACACATATTTATGCTTTTATTTAGTGTGTTTTTGCAGGGGTGCACCTGGACCAAGGAGCATGTGCAGAAGTCTGAGGATGAATTATGGGATTTGATTCTCTCTTCCCATAGAGATCCAGGAATCAAACTCTCAAATCTCCAGGGTTAGCTGCGGAGGCTTTTACTCACTAAGTTACCCCACTACCACCTATGACTTTTTTTTTCAGGGCTTTAACATCTTTATTTATAAATTGGGTTTAAGATCAAGATAAGGGAGCTAGTACAGAACATTGTGACGTATGCCTGGTGAATTAAATTTAGTCATTAGAACCCATATGATTGAAGAAGGTAACTGACCCATAAGTGTGTCACTGACTTCAAGTACTCAGGCACAGGTGTATGCATGTGACTATGCAGGTACAAATGATGAATAAACATAGACACTTAATGAAATATATATACGCATACACATAGACATACATAAATGATGTCTCGAACATTTCAAATTTTGCACCGTGTAGAATAAATATTAGCAAATCAGCTGTCTTTTGAAAATACAATGCAAACCCCAATTAAACATTTAAAATAGCAATTGAATAGCAGCTGAGAGCCGATGGTCAAAGCAACTAGAACATAAGCAGATATTTCAAGGGTAGAGAGCCATGTGGGAATAAAAACTGCATGTGAGCTGAGGATAGGGTCCCTCAGTCTGCAACAAGGATGTCCATCTCTCCAATACCTATGGGAGATGATCCTTGTAGATCAGGTGTATGGGGACCTTAATTCCTTATCATTGTATCCCGTATTAAACTATCTGCTTTAGACTTTTATTGGCACAATTGTATGTATTTGCTGGGTCAAATGTGAAATCCCACGCTTATCTATATTGAAAAGTGAACAAATCAGGGTGATTAGCATCTAGATCACTTCAATTATGTACCATTTCTTTGTGATAAAAGCATTCGAAACTATATTCATCTAGCTCTAGGGACAAGTATGGCTAAGGATGTAGAGTGACAGGAATTCTAATGTCGTGGATGAATCTTGGATTTGGTCAAAGGATTTTTCTGTAACTAATGAGACAACCAGGAGCTTCTGGTTCATAAGTCTCCTTACATTTTGAGATGTTCGAGTCTTTGGGTTAAATCTGAGTTGATTAAAGTGGATAACATATTGAAGTGCTCTTACATTTCATATGCAATAAATGTATTGAAAACTTTGTGCTTATGTGCTTCAAAGGTATCAGTGTATTATTTTCTTTGTGATTGGGCTGTCTTTGGTTTTTAGATCAGAATTTGGAAATGTCTCTTGTTTTCCCACATTGCAGAACACAAAGTGGGATCAGATGGATCTATTCAACTGCCTTTTTAAAATCTTCATTCAACTTCAGTAGACTGTTTACATCTAGAAATTTATTCATTTCTTTGTGGTGTTGCATTTTGATGGAATATAGAATTTTAAAGTATTCTTATGAGAATGTGAATTATCTTAGTGACTTTTAATGTGATATTTTTAAATCTACTATTAATTTGTATCATTTCTCTTTTTCTTTTAGTTTGACTAAAGTATTCTCAGTATTTTAATCTTATCAAACAATAGTTCTCAATGTCTTGACTATTTTACCTTTTCATTCTTTCAGTAATTTCAGCCCTGAACATCATTATCTCTTCCTGTTTATGGTTTTGTGGGTACTGATTGATCTGTTCCATTTTATTTAAATTTTATTGTACAAATCTCTTCCCAAATCTTCCACATTTCCCTACCCAAACAATTCTTGTTGCCCATCTTTCTCTCTGTTTGTCTCTATTTGACTATCTCTTGTCTGTCTTTCAATCCCTCTCAACAACGAAAACAGAAAAACAAAAACAATCAGAAAACACATATGGATCTTTGTTCCTGCAACAGAGCAGTTGGGACCTCCAGGCACAGGGACAATCAAGCATAATATCGCTTGGGTCTCAGGCAGCTTGTGTGCTCCCTGCTCCCAAGAGCTGGGCAGTTCTGTCATCACCTACACACCAGCTCTGCTGTGGGACATCTGCCCTGCAGAGGGATCCCCCCACCCACCGCTCTGGGAGAGAACGCACCCGCACAGGGCGGGAGCGTACCAGCCTCCCCTTGGCGACCTCTGCTCCAGGGATCGACTGCACTAAGCATACAGGTACCCAGGGACCCCCCAATATAACATCGCTTGGCCTTTACTCACTAAGTTACCCCACTACCACCTATGACTTTTTTTTTTTTGAGATGGAGTCTTACTTTGTGTGTACCTCAGGCTGGTCAGGAACTCAGAGATCTGCCTGCCTCTGCCTCCTGAATGCTGCGATTAAAGATGTGCACCATCATGCCCAGCCCCTCAAAGTCTCATTTGAAGGAAGAATGATATTTGCCATTTTGGCTTAGATGAAGGGTACAAGAGAAAAATGGAAGACGAAGATGTACTTTAGAACAGATACAAAGAAGGCTCAGGGGGATTGCAGAAAGCAGAGGGTACAAGCAGCGTCTGCCTTTGCTAATGCAGTAGTTAGTTTGCTCTCGGCTTCCCAGAGGGAGAAAGAACAAACTGAAGGAAGAAGAGAAGTCCGAGGCAGAAACATATGAAGTCACCTGGAAGACTGGCAAAGCCCTGTAAGGATTTGAGCATCAAGACATGATCCTGTAGGTGAGCCTCTGCAGGCTTCTGCTACGGCAAGAAGGAAAGTAAACCTGGTGTTCTGTGCAAGACCGGGGATGCCGAAGGTGGCGGCAGTCAGGTGACCATGGAACTAATCTGGTGGGAGTCATGACAGGAGGTGCTGAAGAGGCTGTGTGAAGGAAAAGCTTTCCTATTTGGCGACAAAGTTAAATGGACTAACAAGAGTGTCAGTCAATAAAACCCCCTGGCTAGTCGTGAACGCCTTTAATCCCAGCACTCTGGAAGCGAAGACAAGCAGATCTCTCTGTTAGTTGGAGGCCAGCCTCATCTACAAATCTGAATTCCAGGACAGCCAAAGTTACACAGAGAAACAGTGTCAAAAACCCAAAACAAACAAACAAACACCAGGTAGGCACTCAAGTTTCAGTGAACAGGGTTCCTTTTTGTTTTTAAGGCAGGGTAAAGCCAGCCTGGTGTCAGAGGTAGGCAGATTCTGAGTTCCAGGCCAGCCTGCTCTACAATGAGTTACAATGAGCCAGGGCTACACCGTGAGATGCTGTCTCAAACAAACAAACAAACAGAGACAGGAACCCATGTAGCCCAGACAGGCCTCAAACTCCTGATTCTGATCCTCCGGCCTCCACTTCCCAAGTATTGGGATTATAGGCATGAACCACCATGCCTGGCCTAGGCCAGATTGCCTTTTGTGGGGCTCAGGAGAGAGGAATCCAATACCTTTCACTCACATGAATGGATTACCACAGATGAGCATGTTTCCACAATATCTGCAGCAGCAGACACAGGAAGTACAGCAACTCTTCCCTCAAGTTTCCTCCCCTCTTATGCCCTGGAGGTCTGGACCGTTTCAGTGCCTCCTCCTGGTTCAGACTTCTAGTCCAGGGATCATCCCTAGGTAGGCCCATTCTTGACGCCCCTAGCAAAAAACTGTGGAGCCAAGGTTTTCCCACATTACGTTTTTAATGCTATAGTAGACACCATGACCAAGGGAACTTAGAAAAGGCAAAATTTAATTTGGGACTCACATTTCTAAAGGTTTAGAGTCCATGACCATCACAGCAGAGAACATAGCAGCAGGCAGGCAGGCAGGAATGGTACTGGGGTTGAGAGTTTACATCTGATTTACAAGCATGAGTCACAAGAGTGTGCTAGCTAGGAATGGCAAGAATCTTTGGAAACCTGGAAGTCCATGGCCAGTGACACAACTCATCCAACAACGCCATACCTCCTAATCATTCCCATATGGTTCCACTGAGGACCAAGTAGTCAATGTATGAGCGTATGGAGGCTAATCTCACGCACCACCATGTGGCTATAGTGCTGTGCGCCCGTAGGCAACAGCCTCTCTTAGAGATTGACTCCAATCCAATCTTGGTTGCCTGAAACTTGGGTGGGGGCCCCTAACCCTGGAAGTACCAGGTCAAGTCTGAAAAAGAGTGGGGGAGGGAAGGGTTGATTGGAAGAGAGGCATGGTGGTATGGCCAGGCATGGTAGTATACACCTAGAACTCCAGCACTTAAGAGACTGGGGCAGGAGAATCACCATGTGTTAGAGACTATGGTATTCTGGCTAGTGCTATGGGCAGAGGGACGCAGAGGAATCCGAATCGCCATCAGATAGAGAGCCCAGATACTGGTACCTTAGTCTCCATCTCTATAATTTCCCATAACCCCTGCTACCCTCTCCTAACAAATCAGATCCTGGTCTCTCTCTTAGTAAGCTTTTATTTATCTTTTGGAGACAGTGTCACCAAGGCTGGCCTTGAATTCGAACTCACAATCTTCTTGCCTCTGTCTCACATGTGCTGAGTGTGTACTACCTCACCCAGCTAAATTTTATTTCAGTCTAGTGAGGACTGAGGGAAAAATATATATAAAGTGCTTAAATTTAGAGTTAGGGGTTGGTAGAAGAGCAATTTCCCTCTGAGATCTCACCCTCTGAAACTTTCCAGTTCCTTAGAGGTGAAAGAGGATATAGCTTTAAAAAAAAAGGAAATAAAAGTCTCTCCCAGGTTGTCCTTGAACTCACAATCATTTGGTCTGTCTCCCAAGTGCTGAGATTACAAGTATTCACCAACAAGTTTGGCTCTCAAAATCAATTTTTAAGGATAAAAATTATCCTTGCACATTCTCTTTGGCCATGCTGGATAACTCACAGTGACAAGAACCATCACAAACGCAGGTAGACCAAGAGTGTGGAGAAGAAGTCTATTTCAATGGAGACCCGAGGATCAGAGTTCGAGGGCGGCAGGGGAGTGCTCCGCGTGTTTGATCAGGAACAAGGCAGCCTTCTCCTCCTCTGGACTCTTCTCCAGTAAATGTCGGGCAAAGGCCTGCTCCATCTGTACAGGAGGAAGTGAGGAGCAGGCCTCAGGGAGCCAGCCCTGCAGGGACAGCCACCACCCTGCAGCCCCTTCCCCTCAGGGAGAGTTATTTGAGACATATCAACATCGAGCTCCGTCCTGGTGATGAACTCACCTGCACGGTGATAAGATTCTCTTGGGTATGGCTAGAGCCAGGACTCCCCTCCCAGAAATGCAGGGTTGCTTGGAACTTGGGTGGGGGCCCCTGGCCCTGGAAGTACTGGATCAAATCTGAAAGAAAAAGGGTCAAGGATTGGAAGGAAGAAGGCAGGGCCAGGCAGTCGGCCAGGCACGGTGGTGTCAGGTCAGGCACGGTGGTGTCAGGTCAGGCACGGTGGTGTCAGGTCAGGCATGGTGGTATACGCCCCTAACTCCAGCACTCAGGCTGGGGTGGCAGAGTCGTCATGTTTGATGCAGCCTCATCTACTTAGTGAGTTCCAGGTCACCCAAAGTGGTATGAGGATTTGTCTCAAAAGCAAAAACAAAAACATCTAGAGGACCATGAGTGAAGAAGGGTCAGTGCCTGGGAAGCCAGATGCAGGGAGAGCTGGGATGGGGTAACATGGGTGCCCGAAGCCAGAGCGGACGGTGTGGTTTAGAGTTGTGAGGAGGAACTAAGCTGCTCCCTCAGCTGCTACGGGAAAGGCAGCCCCTTCCCACGGCTTACAGCAGTAGCCACTCCTGCTGAGAGGCTCGCAGCCCTCAGAAGCAGCAGCCAGGCCGACCAACCCCTTGGTTGCTCGCGTACTTTCCCAATACTAGGACACCATGATCCTCTGCTCCGAGGGAAGAGACGGGTCTTAGGAGAAGATGCCTATAGTGTGGCGGAGATGGTAGAGAGGGGCAAGTGTGGTTAAGATGTCCTGGCTCTTCCACAGAGCTGTGTGTGCCGGTGTATGAGGAGACAGTCGCAAGGCTTAAAAATGCGTGTGACCTCAATTGTACACAGTCACATAACCGTGTCGCTTCCCTAAAATGCATCACCTATGGGCTGACCTCCAGCTGAACCTCATCCACCATGGCCTTGGCTAGGGAAAGCCTGCCGGTGTGGAACCTATGGCCACACGACATGTCTATCGCACAATGCGGGGAGGAGGGGGGTCCCATGCAGTGAAGGTGTGCTGCTGGGGAGGGTAGTGGGGAAAGCCACCTCAGGCCCAGGGGATTAACGAGGAAGGGGAGGGGCTGAGGGGCCCAGCGGGGACACCCTTACCTCTACAGAAGTAGGTGGTCCTGAAGAGCTCCACACACTTATTGCTGGGCAGCAGATGAGGGCCAGGCCCGGGCGGGGCCTCAGGTGCGTTCCAGGAGATGGGGATGGGGCAGAGGCGCTGAACAAAGAGGCCTCTGGAGTTGCTGGCCACTAGGATGCCTCTCTCGAGCTGACTCAGAAGGCGCTGGGTGGGCTCCTGGGGGTCAGGTTTGGGAAACTCCACTTGCATTATGCTGCTCTCTGAGTCCGAGCGCTCGGCAACCAGCCGACAGTCTAGGCTGTGCACCCGGGTCTCACCTACCACGCGGCCACCATAGATGAAGGTGAGCAGAAGCGAGAAGTCTGGGGACAGAAGAGCACAGCTGCACTAGGTGCAGGAGGTAGCCGAAGGCCGCTCAGAGGCCCTCTCCCCTCTCCCCGGGGGAGCCTGAGCAACACAAGGCCACAGGAAAGAGGATCCATGTAGTCCCAGCTCCTCATCTTGTTAATGGGAAAACTGAGGTCCAGAGCAGGAATCCAAGAAAGCACTGGGAGAGAGACAAGGTTAGGAAAGGTTCCTTGTGTCTGACAATGTGGCTCAGTGGTAAGAATCGTCGCCGCCATGCTTACAGCCCAGGCAGGGTTCGATCCCCAGTACTGCATAAGCCCTTAGACCCAGCAGGGTAGGAATTCACAGTCGTCTCTGGCTACATAGTGAGTCTGAGGTCAGTCTGTCTCTATGAGACTATCTTTAGAAAAAGAGAAAAGAAAGGTGCCTTCCTTCTCCACACAGATGCTTTCCTCTTTTCTCCTGTCACTCAGGAGTCACGCCCGTCAAGAGATTAATGCTCATGGCTGCACAGTGTACAAGATGGCCTCACAGACTGATTTTTCTGGATGATAAATAAATAAATGTTTCAATGTGACTGTTCAAGGAACAAAGGATTTAAGATGTTTCCTGGGGGTGAAAAAGCTACATAAAGTATGACCGGCCACGCGGACTGTTCAATTCTTCAATTCGTAGAAGAGGTTCTTCTAGGATAAGGCAGGCTTGTTATAAGCCTGGCTGGGTAGACAATGCAGGCAAGGTCAGAGGAAGCAGACCCAAGAGGAAGAGAACAGGGAAGTCAGAAAGGCCACACACCTGAGTCCAGAGGAAGGCGGTGCTCCATGAACACTGGGTCCTCTTTAATGGGGGCCTCAGCTGTGCCAGCTCCTGAAAGGGAGGCAAAAGCCTGATCATTCACGGTGGGGCTGAAGCGCCCAAGGGAAAATGTGCAAAGGACAGAGGCAGGGGAGACAGTGCCGTACCTTCCTCTAGCTCAGAGCTGCTGCCACCACCACAGCTGCCACCGCCACCACCACCGCTGACGTTGCTGTCATTGTCTGAGTGGTTTACAACTCCATTGGTCCTCCCATTTTCCTACAGAAACAACATCTCTGGATAGCACACATTGATTATGCCATCCCGCTCTCTGACCTCCCTGTTCCCCTTCCCGGCCACTCACATGGTCAAGGGCGTCTGAAGGCAGGGATGAGTGTCAAGTTCTCGGTGGCACCCTTCCTTACCTTATTCTCTTCCCTCTCAGGTGACACAGAAGTGATACTTCGCTTGAATGGTGATTTCTGGTTTCGTGGTTGGGCTGTGGAAATGTTTCACATAGAGAAAAGTTAAGTCTTCTACAAAGAGGGTGGGGGAGTATCTGAAGCAACAAAACACTAGGCAGGACTAGAGAGCCAGGAAGGCCTGTCAGCCCACAGAGGGCTCTTATCTCAACCCCTGTCAATCTGCCCCTTCCAGGAGCGGTTGGGTAAGGGAGCACTCACTAGGGAGGGTTCCTGCTGGCAGTATTCGATATACTTTGTAAGGTTCAGCAACATCCATACGACCTCTCTCAGGAACCTCCTCAAATTCGGAACTCTTGTTGAGGGCACAGCGTAGGCGAGTCTTCCAGACAGCAGGGTGGCCTATGTCCCCGTCTTTGTGCTTTTCCTTAAACAGTGCCCAAGCCTGGTAAGAGATAATATGAAGAAAAAAAAGTATTACATAATCCAGATGTCCCTCCAAACGGCTGACTCGCACAGGCATGGGGCCTGAGCACTGGACAGGCCTTGAAGTCAGATGAGCCTACACTGGGTTTGTATTCTGTTCCCGCCGGCTTGAAATCCTTAGTCATTTTTGACCATGTCTCTCCAAATGACATGGTTGGTTCTACTTTCTAGTATCTCCTTTATCCAAACCCCAGACAAACAAAAGAGCTTTGGGACAGACACACCGGATGGGAACTCTCACCTTGAATATGGCGGCATCCTGGTCTTCTCGGAAGTCTTGCTTGCCTGCATGCTTCCAGGGAATCCGGAACATGGTCTTGGCTGTGTCATCCCAGCACACCCCCGGGAACTGGCCGCTTTCTACCTTATCCACAATCCAGTTTCGGAGCTTTCGAGTGCAGCGGACTTTGCCTGAGGCCATCCTAGGGAGAAGCAGCAGGAGAGAGAACTCTTTTTGTAATTTCAAGACAGGATTTCACTACGGTATCCTGGATGGCCTGGGACTCACTATATACACCAAGCTGGACTTAAATTCAGAGATCCACCTGCCTCTAAAGTGCTGGGATCAAAGATATGTGCCGCCATGCCCAGGGAGAACCAACTTGGAAAGTACCTGCTAACCCCTGACCACCAGGGCCAGCTTCCTGCAACAGCCCTTCCCTGAAGACCCTTCCATGTTCTTTCCTCTCTGGAAACATTCTCTGAGGTAGAAACTATTTCTTAAGACTTCTTTTTAATATTCCAAATTATTATACCTGAAAGGAAACCTTGGGACATGGGTCTTAATAAGTATTTCAGCCATGAATTACTTGGGAGGATTCCCTTAATGACTTGTTCCTTGTAACTGACTGTTTATATCCCAAGCATCTACTCTGCTCTGAAGGCATCTCCCCAGCCTACTGACCACCTCACTAGCATGCCCCTCTCTGCTAGAGGGGTAGGTGGGGCAGTAGCTAGGGGCAAGGGCGGAGCTGAAGAAGTGGGCAGGGCCAGAGGCAAGAAAAACAAAGGTCAACCGAAGGCCTTCCTCAACAGTTAAGTTGGCAGCAGTCCCTCCTCTCCTGTTCACGGGCTTGGTATCAGTCTCTCAGGCCAAACCTACTTTGGGATTCACATGCCTCTGACTCTCACTGTAGCCCAGGGCCCTGAGAGCCTTCTCCAGCCCCCTCTCCTTGTTTCCAGCAGGTTCCCCCGCGCCACGCAGAGTCGCTCTTACCTGAGCAGCCGAGGATGGCTCAGCTTGTTCTAGGTCGTTTCTGGTCTCTCCTCCCCTTTCTACAGTCCCCACCCTAAGTTTCAGTTCTCCTCCTGGGAGGTTCATTTCCTAGAAATCACGTGGTCTGAGTTGCAGGGCAAGCGGCTACCGCCAGAGGGAAGCAGCATCCGAAGCTTTCGTCAGCAGAACCACCCCGGGCGGGCCTGTGGCTCGGGCAGGCAGACTCCTCCTTCCTCCCAGAACCACTCCCCGTGTCTGTTTCCCAGGCGCGGCAATCTCCCCAACAGCGTCTGCTTGGTTTACTTTAGGTGATTCTCACAGAACAGCCGAGGTAAATGAAGGGAAAAGTGGAAGTTGAGCCCACGCCAGGTGCTTAGATGTGGAGGGTCTCTGGTGGTCATCCGCCAGCGTTTCCTTTCTTCCTGGCCAGGAGTCCAGGGGTGGTTGGATGGTAGGCTGCAGGGGGCCCTTCCAACAAGATTCTGTCCCTCTACCCCCTCCCTTTCCCTAATGCCCCTAGATGCTGAGGTCAGGAAGAAGGACCACCAAGAAGCCTAGGCCATAAGATGCCTCTTTATTGGTGCTGGAACTGCTGCTGAGGGCTGGGTCAGGACGTCCCATCGGGACCCGGCCCTCAGCTACTTTCTTCTGCGGGCAATACTCTGTCCCAAGGGCACCTCTTCTCTCAGCTTCTGCAAAGGACAGAGGATAATGATATTGGAAACTTGCAGTACAGAAACAGACTGTCACAGTTGACTTTTGGGAGGGCAGAGGAAAAGCTGGGTGTGACAGTGCTACCTGTAGCAGCCGGGCCTGGTAAGCGGGAAGATCCTCTCCATCCACGGGCTGGGGAGTTAAATGTAGGTAGCGGGTAGTGGCTGTCTCCAGCTCCTCCACTTCATACAGGGTCGCTGGGTCCAGTGAATGGGCATTGATGAGGCTCACGAGATACTCTTTGTAGTGTGCTCTGGGGAGTTGAGGGAACAGAGTACTTATTCTCCTGTTTAATATTAACCGCATGGGCCTAACACCTTGTTCTTATTGTGTTATGTTGTACGCACCCACCAGCACTCAGGTCACGGTGAACATATGCAAATTGGAGGACAACTTGTGAGTCGGTTTCCATGCAGGTTTTGGGGGACAGAACTCTGGTCCCCGCGCTTGGCACTAAGTACCTTTACCAACACACACAGTTGTCTTGCTGGACCACACTGGGATTTTTGTCGTTGTTTTGAGACAGTGTGTCTCTGTGTAAATGGCCTTGGCTGTCCTGGACACACTGGGATTCTTCCGTGAGCAAAACTAGTAGTTCCATCGCCTGCTGTTCTTGCAGGCAGTGTCAGTCAGTATCTTCTGCTGCCTGCCACTACCCATCCACTCGCTTGGCCGGAGGGGGGTGGGGAGGGGCTCTCTTCCTCCCTCCTACTTTGTGAAGGACCAAATGGCCCCAGAGACCCCACCTTACTGCCTGGGCAGCCTAGCCCTCATCCCAAATGCCACACTCCATGCGCTGGCAGACACTCACTGACACAGGCCGGCATAGCCAGGCGGGGTTTCCTTGCCACAAGCTTCATCCCTGAACCCACTGGGAACCTCCTTCTGTTCCATCACTCGGCAGCCCCCTAAGAGGAAGGAAGGGGGGAGTATGTGTTGGGAGGGGGTTCCGAGCCCAGGACATCCTGCTTGAGTAGGAGCAGTTCCAATGCACTCCGGAGCTGGTTTCAGAGGCACGGTGACTGAGAAATGGGGTGAAGATCTTGCTGCCCTACTTTTCGCCAAAGTGGCTTATGGTTCATAATCACATGCTCTCTGTGTGTGCACGCACATGTATGTGTGTGTATGCATGTATTTGTGTGTGTGTGTATATATGTATGCATGTGTGTGTAGGTGTGTGCACGTGCATGTGCGTGTCTATATACCTTTGGCTGGCCCATCACAAGCCCTTAAAAACTGCCCTCCTGGTTGTTATTTAGTTCCTGCACAGCCAACTTATTCTCTGGAGCTCTCAACTCTACCTAGAAGGTGAGCAGGGCAGGTTAGAACCTTACTCAACAGCCATTAGGTTTTGTTACCAGCACAGAACCTAAAACTGTAGCCTAAAGCCTAAAACAACTGGCAGGACTCATTAATTACTCAGAGCTAATTAACGGATCTGAGCTATTAGGGAACATGAGCGGACACTTAAGGGCCAAGTGTGTTAATGATACCTTAGGCAACGCAGCTTAGCCATTAGGTGGATATCATCCTCATTCCGTGGGAAGAAACAAGCATGGAGAGGTTAATGGCCACGCACAAGGGCAGACAAACGACCCCAGACCCAAGCCTCCCCCGCACCTTTACCCATCACAGTGGGAGCCATCCCCACTGTAGAGGGCTGTCTGACACTTACCTCCAGGGACTGCCCGTGTCCCAGCTGGAGGCTCGGTATTAAACATGACATTATTGTCCTAGGGAGAAGTAGAGACAGGGGCATTGTTTGCCTCCATCCAGCCACTGTCCCATTTCCCAGCATGCAGTGGTTTCCACCCTTGCCCATCTTGTACCCTGTCTCCTAGCAATCTGTCCACCTAGCCAGGCTGGCCACCTCTGACCTGCAACAGCTTCTGGAGCCGGGCAGCAGTCCAATCCCGTAGGTAGAAGAGGCAGTCTCGAGGGTGGTGGCCATGCAGGGACTTTTTCACCTTGCAGTTAGGGTCTGGACATTTCTGGTAAAAACCCAGACAGGAGAAGGAAATTGGAAACTGTTGGGGTCCTGGACTGTCAAGTACCCCCATGCAAGGGGGCATGGGCGTGAGAGGAGAGCGAGACAGAACAAGTCCGGAGCAAGTGAAGGGGGGAAAAGGGGACGGAGAGACGTTTTCTATCCTACTGACCTCTCTCTCCTTCCCTGGGCCCCACCCTCAAGCCCCATGGCAGTCTCCCACACCTCCCTCCTTCCCTCACTCTCGGAACTCACGTTCTTGGCGTAAAAGGTGTTGTAGCAGCCGCTGCAGAACTGGTGACGACACTGCGTGCAGTGGAAGTGCATGCAGCCTCCCCGGGCCAGTGCGTACGAGAACTTGCACTTGGGACAGTCTGTGAAGGGCAAGTAGCTCAGGGTGAGGGCAGCCCGCAACACCCAGGCCCTCCAGGGGAAAGCTACTGCCTCTCAGACTATGAGCAGAGGCGGAGTGGGGCGGCTTTACCAATGCCGTTTTCCTGAAGGTACATCGCCAGGCCTTGAGCCTGGTACTCTGGGTCATTGGTGCGTTTCCAGTTCTGGAAATCCTCACAGCTCCGTCCTCTGTGCTGCTCCTCCCACTGCCAGGAGGGAGGGAGGTTGTGATGGACGCTCTGCCCATGCCCTAGGCTGCCCTGTTGGTCCCATCTTGTTCACATCCATGCTGCTCACCATTCACTTAGATCCTAAAGCCGAGGGCCAGTCCTCTTCACTTCCCCAGACTGCTACAGCCATCCACCCATAAACCTCGGTTGTTCCCTTCCAAGCCTAACCTCTCGGGGCCCCTGCTACACCTCACTCCAGGTAACTGTCGAATCCTCCTTCCGATACAGCCTGCCCACTCTACCCCACTCTCTACTTTCAAAGTAAGTTATCAGGGAGCGTCCGCGGTGCTACTAGCATTAGCATGCTAACCCTGAGGTCCGGGGGTGTGGGGGGTGGCATAGGACCACAGTTGTCACTTGGTTATGTTCTGTGACACAGAGCCAAGGTTTCTGGTATCAAGCTAACCTTTTAAAAGACAAATGACTGGTGTCACACTTTTTGTGCTTAGTCTCAAAACAAAAGTCAGACAGACAGACACACACACACACACACACACACACACACACACACACACACACACACACGTCACTTGGCCTCAAGGCTGCTGCCCTCTGGTGGCAGCCGGCTCCAACCAACTATATGCCTCTTGCTCTCAGGGATCTAGCTGCTCTCAGCTCAGCTTCTAGTCATTTCTTGACAGAACTTTTTGCCTGTGTGTGATGATGTCCTCTCTCCTCTCTTCCTCCGTGTCCTTCTTCTCCAAGCCTCACTCCTCACCTAGCTTTGTGTTCTCTGTGTGAGTGTGCACGTGTGTGTGTGTGTGTGTGTGCGCGCGCGCGCGTGCAGGCCAGGGTACAAGGCCTTGGATCACCTCTCTGTGGGACAGTGTATCTCACTGGCCTGGAACACAAACAGGATCTGGTGGCTGGCCAGCAGGTCCAGGGATCCACCTGTCAGCACAACCCCTCAGTGCTGGAATTACGAGTATATTCCACTACAGTTGGCTTTAAAATTTCTCTTTTCATTTCTTTTTTGGCGGGGGGAATGGGGGGGCTTAAGACAGGGTTTCTCTGTGTAGCCCTGGCTGTCCTGGAACTCAGAGATCTGCCTACCTCTGCCTCCCAAGTGCTGGGACTAAAGGCACTTGCCATCACTACCCAGATTAAATTTTTATTTAAAATATTAATTAATTTTAGCCAGGCAGTGTTGGTACATGCTTTTAATCCCAGCACTTGGGAGGCAGAGGCAGGCAGATCTGAGTTCAAGGCCAGTCTGGTCTACAGAGTAAGTTCCAGGACAGCCAGGGTTACACAGAGAAACCCTGTCTTGAAAAAAAAAAACCAGAAAATAATCAGACAACAACTAGAAGTCAGTTCTCTCCTTTTACTACATGGGTCCTGGGAAAAGAACTCAGGGTATCAGGTCTGGTGATGAAACTTTAACCCAGACCCATTGAGCCAGTTCACTGGCTCTAACCCAGCTCTCAAAACCTCATTTACTTAATGTGTATGGGTGTTTTGCCTGCATGTCTGTTCATCCAGTGTGTGCTCATGCCCAAGAAGATCAGAAGAGGATGCAAGATCCCCTGGAACTGGAGTTACACCAGGTGTGGGATGCCATGTGCATGCTGGGAACTGAACCCAGGTCCTCCAGAAGAGCAGATTCTTAATTCCTGACCCGCTCTCCAGCCCTGACCCAGTTTGTTTGTTTATATGAAGAGATTCTGGGGACTGCACTCAGGTCCTCATGACTGCATCTAGCACTTTACTGACTGTATTATCTCTCTAGGTCCCCAGTCGGCCCTTGACGCTTAGAGAGCATGACTATTCTGTCTGCCAATATACTCCCTGAGCCTAATTCAGTACGTGGCAACAGCTTAGTTAACTCTTCTGAAAGGGTGAATGTGGCTTACCTGGCGCTTACAGCGCACACAGAAGGTCTGGTGACACTGGGGACACGTCGCCTCTAGCTGTTCGCGTTCATATATGAAGCCAAAGGAACACTGTGAGTACAAGACCATAGCGTTATTCCAGACTTGACCCGGTAACATCCCCTGCCCTCCACAGCTGTTTGCCAGGCTTACCTGGGCACACCACAAGAACTTGGGGTCTCGCATGAGCACAGCCTCGGTTAGCTTCTTGTGAAACAGAGCATATGCATCTGGGTCTAGGCTCTCTCTGAGCTGGGGACAAGATGCAGAGGCAGTGGATGGATAGAAACTGGTTCAAAGCCTAGTCCATTTAAACCATAGCACTATGGCCGTAGTACCTGGATGTCAAGGGTGGAGAAGTAGCTGAGTAACTGCGCGTCATCAGTGAGGTCTGGGCGGCCACAGGCAGGGCACACCATGTCTGTGATGTGCTTCTCCTTCAGGGCAATGGTAAAGTGCTGGCGGAAGCAGTCGGGGCATATGGTGCACTCACAGGAGATCAGGGCCTGCATCTACAGTGGGAGGGGGAGAAGAGAGAAAGGGGAATCTGCCGTCAGCTCTGGGAAGGGTCAGTCATCTACATGATACACAATAATAACACGATTCAGGGATACACTGAAAAACCAAGGTCTGATTTAAATGGGAAGGAGAGCAAACTCAAGTGCCTAGAGGTCCCAGGCGGGTAAGACATGCTACAGCTGGACAGAGGGCAGATGGCAGTGGTGAGATCTAAAGAAACAACATGTCTCCAAAGACATTTATTTACATGTATTCAAAAACTAAAGGCAATTACATATATGTACATACATGTATACACACTAACACACACACACACACACACACACACACAATCAAAACCAAAACCTCAAACTGCATGGAGCCAGACTGAGACAGATTGTATTTGCCTGAAGAATTGTCACTTTTGATCTAGATTAAGTGGAGCCCAGAATAATAATAAAGACCTGTTTCTATTGCCTAGATATTGTGACATCCAAGATTGCTAGGCTGGGTATAAAGCATGCATGAAGGCATTTAATGCCCAGTGCTTTGTCATAGGCTGGCGCATGCCTGTAATCCTAGCTCTGGGAACAAGGAGGCAGAAGATCAGCTCATCTCAGATCACCTCTTACCAAATAGCTGTGATTTCAGTGCCAAGAGATTTGAAATCTTTTGACCCCCATGGGCACCCCCCCACACACACACGTGACACAAACAAAGGCACAAATGTACAATAAAAAAGAATCTTATTTCTGTTGGTGTGATTGTTGTGGTTATATTTTCAACTAACATTTACCTTTTAGAGATATATACTAAAATACTTATAGATAAAACCATGTGATACTCGAGATTTACTTCAAAATAACTCTATGCATATGCAGACAACAGTCATCGAGAGAAGAGGGTTTGTGAGCAGAGACTTAGTAAACGACCTTTTTAAATCTATTGTATGTCTGCTACAGTTTAGATCATTTTTAAACTTTTTTTTAATAGACAGAATCTTATTCTGTAACTCTGGGTAGTCTAGAACTCTGTGTACAACAGAACGGCCTTGAACTCACAGAGGTCTGCTTGCCTCTCTGCCTCCTGAGAGCTAGGCTTAAAGCTGTGCAGCACACAGCTAGCAACAGTGGGGTGCTTGGGAGGGGCATAGGTCTTTTTGTCACTAGGACATGCTCTGAGAGGGCTGCCGCACCCCATATCTCCCTTTCTTCCTGACCAGGAGTTTAGTGCTTTTGCTGACACATATCCTACCTGATGTGCCAGCGAAGGCCCAAAACAACGAAACCAACAGATGAGAAACTAAAACCTCAAAAACGGCACGCCAAAAATCAGCCTTTGCCTCTTCGTAAGCTGGTTAATACAATGGCTGCAAGTCTCAATGTTCCTAAACGGGGTGCTCCTGTTCCCCATCAGGTGTCAGTGGTGTGTGGACTACAGCAGCGGACAAGGCCACCCAGGCTGAGGCGGCTGCTTGACAGGAGCAGGCACTCTAAGCCCAGGCGCTCTAGGGAGGAAGAGGCTTACCCGGTTGCGGGGAAGAGCCCACCCGCACACGGCACATTCCTGGGCAAGCAGTCGGCGCAGAAAGGCCCGGTCCTGGCTGTGCCTCACAGCCTCCACCACATCCAACAACTCATAGTTCCTGGGTGTCTCCTGCAGCAGTGCCAGCGCCAGCTCTGCTCGACCCCAGCTGGGGAGTGTGTAGACTGCCAGAAGGCGTCTCACCAGGCTCTGCAATGTGATTCAGGAGGCGACACAGTGGCTGTCAGACCCTCAGGATCTTCTCCCCCCAGATTTTCTCTTGTTCCTTTAAGTGGGATACTAGGGCCTGGTCTACTCCCAGTACCTGTCTATCCAGCCCATCCCAGCAGGGAGTGGGTTCAGGGTCTCTGTCCCATAGGCGCTGATGGAAGGGTTCCAGGCGCTGTCGCTGTAACTCAGTCAGGGCCCGTGCCACATCACCCCCATGCTGGAACAATGCCTGCAGCGACCCTTCTTTAGGCCCAAAGCCCAGGGACTGGAGCTCCTGCACCTGTATTTCAAAGCAGGGAGAAAATATAAAGCAAGCAAGACAAGACTGTGGTGCTCTCAACCCGTGCCACCCCAGCCTAATGGTACCTTCCTCCTCCTGGCCCTCACACACTCTTCTACAGCTTCATCAAGGTTGCCATGACGATCGAGCCAGGCTTTCCGGGCTTCCTGACAGGAAAAGGCACCGAGCTCTGGATCCTGTTGTCCAGCTAGCTCAGCCACCATCTCCAGAACGTAGGACAGCTCTGAACGCAACCACTGGAGGGGCACCTCGGTGCCTGAGTATTGGAGAGCTGAGAAGATCTCTTCTGGACTGGCACCTGCAGCTTCCCCTTCCTAAAGAACAGCCGCATCCAGACAACAGCAGAGGCGCATCAGGAAGGGAACTCTGCTCGCCCTCAGCCTGACCAACAGTGGCTCAGCTAGGAAATACTGATCCGGTGACCAGTGCAAACCATGCTAACTGCCCTTGGTAAGCTTGCAAAGTGGGGCAGCTGCAGCTAACATTCTGAGAGCAGAATGCTAATTAACAATCCATGGCATCTTCCTCCCTCCATAGCTCAGCCCTGTGTCATCCCAGGCCCAGTCATCACCTGGATCATGCTCACGAGCTGCAGACTCTCCTTCCGCATCTTATCTTGGCGTTGTCTTCCTGGGTCTCCACAGGAAGCCGGCAGGGAGGAACTGAGGTGTCGTGAGGACCCTGGCTTTGGGAATCCCTTTTCCAAGGAGCTGGGATAGGGTTGAAGGGCAGGCTGTACAGGGATGGGGCTGCGGGTTCGGTTGCACATAGCACACACCCAGACAGGGCCTGAGTTGCAGAAGGTACAATGGTCACAGTACCACACCTGAGGCTGGGCAGCGGAGAGCAAAGTATCCTCCTGCTGGGAAGATAGAAAGAATTATCCTATTGACCGTGTTACGAAGGTTCGGACGGAGATACAGAGAAATACTGAGGAAACCAAAAGAAGACAGAATGTGAAATTTGGAGAACAATTTGAGGGTAACAGGTGCAAATGGAGAGCTGGGAAGGCCAGGAACGGGTTACCTTAAGGGACTCTTGGCAAACGCCAGCATCATGGGAGTCCACCAGCAAGCTGGGCGGCTGGGCCAGCCGAGGTCGCTCACAGATGGCACACAGCACGGCTGCCGCCTCATTCTCAAAGGTACAGCTCTGGCAGGCCCACTGATCCCTTGCAGGCTCAGGTTCTAGGCCCCCAGTTCCTTGGGAACCCTCTATCCCTGGTACCAGGCAGCCTTTGGGCTGACTACAGGCTGCACAGAACACTGCCCAAGGCTCATTTAGTGTGGCACAGGTAGGACAGTGCCAGGGCAGGCAGGCATTTGCAGGGTCAGGGGAAGAAAGAGAGCTATCTCCCAGGGCTAGGGAGGAGGAGGGGGGCCGTGGTTGGTATGAGGCAGGTAAGCTGTAATAGAAAAGCAGACATAGTCAGCTGAAGTAGAAGTTAGTACCCGGGTCCCCCTCACCCCTGCCTCTCCCATTGCATAGCTCTGGCCTCTGCAATTGCCGTTCTGTCTGGAACGCTCTCATCCCCATATATGATTCAATATTTAAATGTGGATTATACACAACTTCTTCCAGGAAGCAATCTCTTAACATCATGTTAGATGTTTAGAATACTGATCCTTCGGATAAGACTGTATCCATCTACTTCCTGTCTGCGTATCACAGCAATCTGTTTTATCGTGACTGCTACTCGCTTGGCGTTTATGTCTATAACTTCCTAGAGGGCTGTTCTCTACAAAACACCCTTTAATAGAGAACCTGGCACATAACAGATAATCAAGTAATCTTCAAGTTTCTCCTTCATTTCACTCTTCCCAAGAAGAGAAAGCCTCTCACCTAGAGCTTAGGTTGGTGGTCTGGTGGGCCCCGGGCAGGGCTTGGCGAAGGTGATGTGCACGGGACGGGTGCCCATGGAACAGAAGGTCACAAGCTGGGCATGAGACTTGGTTACAGGCTGGACAGTGAAGTGTGCCTGGGGCAGACCCACAGAGAAAGCAGGGACCAGGAGTGGAGCCTGGGGAAATGAAATCAAAAGCCTAAACCTTAGCAAGCATACAGACTCCGGCCAAGATATGGAGTCATTATGCACCTATCAACAGATGAATGAAGTTCACACACATAAGTAACTTTTGTAATAACACACACGCTGGAACATTAGTTACAAAGAGAACAAAATCTTGTTATGTAAAGGGAAAAGGACAAAACTGGAGGATACCACACTGAGCAAAACAAGTCAGACCCAGAAAGACAAGCATCACCTTTATTTCCAACTCACCACAATGCTGGCTTGCAACTGACTGTAGACCAGGCTAGCCTCAAACTCACACATCCCTCTGCTTCCGCCTCCCCAATACTAAGATTAAAGGTGTGAGCTACCTACCATGTCTGGCCCCTCTCTCTATTTACTTTTTATTTCGTGTAGCCCATGTGTCATAGAATTCAAATGAGGGCCAGATCCCTTAGAACTGGAGTTAAGAATGGCTGTGAACTACCAAGTGGATGCTGGGAATTGAACTTACGCCCTGTTCAAGAGCAAGAGGTGCTCTTCCCCACTGAGCCATCTCTCCAACCCTGAGAGTAGCATCCTTAAAAAGACCAGGCTACTCAGCTGGAGAGACGGCTGAGCAGTTAAGACCAAGTACTGCTCTCGCAGTTTGATTCCCAATGTTGGGCAGCTCACCGCGGTCTGTAACTCCAGCCCCAGGGGAATCTGTTGCTTCTGGCTTCCATGGCACCTGCACCTACATGAACATAGCCACCCACCCACCTCCCACAACCAAAAATTAGTATTAAAGGAGAAAAGACCAGGCTACACTTCATTCTGTTATGGGTTAGGGCAAGTCACAAAGCTATTCTTTACAACATGTGGACCCGTGGTGGTGGTGGCAATGGGGTTTTAATCTCTTGAAATAAAATACAAATACAAGGGCTGGAGAGATGGCTCAGTGATTTAAGAGCACTGGCTGCTCCGCCAGAGGTCCTGAGTTCAATTCTCAGCACCCACATGGTGGTTCACAACTATCTAGAGTGGGATCTGATGCCACCTTCTGTCTGATGCTCCCTTCGGTCACACTGGCACACATGCAAACAGAATGTTTATATACATAAATAAATCTCTTAAAAAAACCAAATACAAGAAGACAAAAGAAAATCCTAAATCTGCATCAACTCAGTCTAATATTTTCTCCTATAAAGGAGCATACAATACCTGGGGCAGCGGGGAGGGGGCCAGGAACAATCTCTCTTAAAAGGGGATGAAACTCTGAAAGCTGCAGCATCTGAGAAAGAAGGCAGAGAATGGGCAAGTGCTGGGGGCACAGGACCCCAGGAACTCAGTTCCCCGTGTTTGACCACACCCTTTCTGCCTTCCTTACATCATCTTCATCGCCGTCTCTTAGCAGCTGGTCCAGTGCATTCTGTCTTGGATGAGTATTCTGCACACAAGATGAAATGAATTCCCACCTTGAACAAAGTTCTTGTAACTGATCCCCTAACATTCCAGAGGGAGAAAGTGTAGCAGAAGCTTCCAGACTGCTGCAGTAACACAATTTCCCAGCCTGGGGGGCGGGGTGTTTCACAGTGCCTTGAATTAGGTGGGGGCTCCCAGCCTAGTACTTAGAGACCTGAGAATCAGGAGGCCATCTCACCTGCAACAACAGGCTGAGCTCCGTGCGAAGCAGTAGTACTTCTAGTGTGACTATGGCAACCTGGAATTCATCTGGTTCCTCCTGCCCTTCGGGGAAACTCAATCCATCTGGGCGCTCCTCAGTATAGCCATACAACCGTAGCACATCCCGGCCACCCTGGCACACATTCAGGACCGGGGTCACCATCGAACAGGTCTCCTAGGCAATAGAGCTGGTCCCCCCACTCAGCACACCTTCAAACCCTTCTGGTCAACCCCAAGCATAGGTCTAGTCCCCTTCTCCGATAAGGCCCAAGAGTGTCACCTGCACAGCATCCACCGTGCTGCGAAAGACTGGGTTATTAAACTTCACTGAGCGCCAATACCGGGGCCGCTGCGGGCTGAGGAGGTTGCGACCATATTTTTCCAGGATATTCAGGGCCGTGGACAGAGTGTTGAGGTAGTTTCGAGGCTGGGAGCATTCAGAAAAGCAGAGTTGTGAGCCTAGCCCCCCTAGTCTCTGAGCCTAGGTCCCCTTCCCTGGCGCGCCAGGCGGGCTTGGTCTCACCTCCCCATGAGCGTTGCAGCGGACCAAGCGTCCGGCGTCCAGCTGCAGGTAGCGGGCGGCTGGTGGCAGAGAGGTGGCCAGAAGCGGCGTGAGCTGCTCCAGGGAAAAAACCTGCGCAGAATCCCACCTTAGGGCGCTCGCCAGCTCCTCGCGAGCCGCCAGGAAGGCTCGCTCCTCGTCTCCCGGCATCCTGAGACTGGATACAGGCTCAGCTTCGCTGCCCTCCAGGGGCGCGCGCAGGTGCGCGCGGCGCCACAGTAGCCCGGGTCACTTAAGCCACCGCCCCGCTCAGCCCCAGCCACGGCCTGGGTTACCGGGAACAGGAAGTCCTGGCAGAGAGGGCGGGACTGTGGACCACTTTAGAGGAAAAGGCGGGTTCAAGTGACGGAAAAGCTGTGATCGGGAAGGGTGGCCAGGTTGCCGCCAATGAGGACACCGCGGCCCCGGCTCCACCCATAATGCGACGGAACCTTTTACCTCCGAATCAGGCTTCTTCTTCGCCTTCCTTTAAACTATCCCTCCCCTTCCGGAGGGACTCACCTCCCATGCAAGGGGTTAATTTTGCCCAAAGCTTTCCTATCTTTATTTCCACAATGTTGGTTCTGTTCCCAGTCCCCAGTTGGGAAGCCCCACCTCCTCGGGGACTGGCTCTGGTCGCCCTTTGCCCGGCTCAGGCGGGCTCCTCCCTCCTCTAGTCTGTCCCGAAGGGAAGCCAGTCCCGCCCCCCCGGCTCCCTTCCATCCTGTCAGGCTTTCCTTCTTCTTACCCGTCCCACTCTCTCGGATCCTACTGTCCCCTCCCCGAAGTCTAACCTCAGGGAACCCCACCTCTGGGTACCCCCTTTCCTAGACGGTCCTCGCTATAAGCTCCGCCCTTCTCGAGAGGCAGCCTCTGTCTGAGTCTCCGCTGTCCCACGCTTTTCTAGCCCCTCCCTTGGACAACCCCTGGTGATCAAGCCAACACCGCCCTTCCTAGTGGCAACTAGCTGGGAATGGCTGAAGGGGTACTACTCACAGTTGGTGGCCTGCCAGGAGGAGGGGAAAAAAAGGGAGGGGGCGTGGCTGAGGGGGGTGGGTCTGGGCCTGGAGAGTGAAAGCGAAAGCTGGGACTGCTAGCCCAGACTCGAGAGCTGGCAACTGGGGAAGCATGGCCAAGCCTTGTGGGGTTCGCTTGAGTGGAGAAGCCCGTAAACAGGTAAATGGGAACCGAAGCCAGGAAGGGGTGAGGAGTCCTAACGGAGATAAAGCTCGGTGCTCCTGGGCACCAAGGCCTTGCGAGCGAACTCCTCCGGCCTCTCTTTCTTCAGAGCTTTCTTTTACTTCTGCTCAGGAATCGCCAGTGCCGGTGTCCTCTAGCCAGTCTGTGCACTGAGCAGGGTCCTCCAGGGGGAGAGCTAGCTTTGTGGGACAGGCTTGAGCTACAGTTGGAAGGCACCCAGGTTGGGAGTGGGCCCTTATTCTTTACAACCTAAACCTCTAACCAGCATCTGGCTACTTCTGTCTGTGCAGGTGGATGTCTTCAGACAAAATCTTTTCCAGGAGGTAAGTCTCTGAATTCAAGCGATTGAACCCAGAGTCTTAGCGCAGAGCCCAAGAGCCACAACCTCTGAGTAACCCACCAGTTCACTGCAATTTTGGTGAGCTGCAATGATTTGTTTTTACTTGTAATCTAATCACTCTTAGAACTCTTAACTGCTTTTGCCACTCCCCCACCCTCCTTGGATGGAAAGGTAAAGATGGCGCCCAAAGGGAAAACCCCATAGTCCTACTTCTGCCCTCCATGAGATTGGGCAAGTTCCTTTATTTCCAGGGCTAGGGTTTCCTCATACGTGAGTCCTGGACTCAGTAATTTCTAAGGGCCAACTTTTCATACATCTCAGCGGACATCTTGCATGCTTACTTTTGTAATGTGACTTGCAGGCTGATGACTTCCTCTGCACTTTCTTGCCACGGAAAATCATATCCCTGAGTCAGCTCTTGCAGGTGAGTAGTATAGACCCCTCTGCTCCATCTCCTGGCACCCCTCAGTACCCATCTGACATGAGTACCAGCATGCTGGTATAAATAAGGCTGGTATAAAGCTTGAGCCTGGGTTGGGAGGGAGGGGGAGAGAGAGGTGGACTGTGGCTGGTAAAGGGAGGACGCTGGGCAGTGTCTGAGAGTAAATTCTACAGGAGGATTCCCTCAATGTGGCTGACCTGTCCTCCCTCCGGGCTCCTCTGGACATCCCTATCCCAGATCCCCCACCCAAGGATGATGAGGTAAGGCATTCAGTGTGCAGAGCCTGAACTGTGAGCCGGTGACAGCGACACCACTGTAGCCTCCATGAGTGTTCTAAAGCTGCTTCCCCATGAGTGTTCTAAAGCTGCTTTCCCCATGAGTGTTCTAAAGCTGCTTCCCCATGAGTGTGTGTTCTAAAGCTGCTTTCCCCATGAGTGTTCTAAAGCTGCTTCCCAATGAGTGTTCTAGAGCTGCTTTCCCATGAGTGTTCTAAAGCTGCTTCCCAATGAGTGTTCTAGAGCTGCTTTCCCATGAGTGTTCTAAAGCTGCTTCCCCATGAGTGTTCTAAAGCTGCTTTCCCCATGAGTGTTCTAAAGCTGCTTCCCCATGAGTGTGTGTTCTAAAGCTGCTTTCCCCATGAGTGTGTGTTCTAAAGCTGCTTTCCCCATGAGTGTTCTAAAGCTGCTTCCCCATGAGTGTTCTAAAGCTGCTGTCCCATGAGTGTTCTAAGCTGCTTCCCCATGAGTGTGTGTTCTAAAGCTGCTTTCCCCATGAGTGTTCTAGAGCTGCTTTCCCATGAGTGTTCTAAAGCTGCTTTCCCATGAGTGTTCTAAAGCTGCTTCCCCATGAGTGTTCTAAAGCTGCTTTCCCATGAGTGTTCTAAGCTGCTTCCCCATGAGTGTGTGTTCTAAAGCTGCTTCCCCATGAGTGTTCTAGAGCTGCTTTCCCATGAGTGTTCTAAAGCTGCTTTCCCATGAGTGTTCTAAAGCTGCTTCCCCATGAGTGTTCTAAAGCTGCTTTCCCATGAGTGTTCTAAGCTGCTTCCCCATGAGTGTTCTAAAGCTGCTTTCCCCATGAGTGTTCTAAAGCTGCTTTCCCATGAGTGTTCTAAGCTGCTTCCCCATGAGTGTTCTAAAGCTGCTTTCTCATGAGTGTTCTAAGCTGCTTCCCCATGAGTGTTCTAAGCTGCTTCCCCATGAGTGTTCTAAAGCTGCTTTCCCCATGAGTGTTCTAAAGCTGCTTCCCCATGAGTGTTCTAAAGCTGCTTCCCCATGAGTGTTCTAAAGCTGCTTTCCCCATGAGTGTTCTAAAGCTGCTTCCCCATGAGTGTTCTAAAGCTGCTTCCCCATGAGTGTTCTAAAGCTGCTTTCTCCATGAGTGTTCTAAAGCTGCTTTCCCCATGAGTGTTCTAAAGCTGCTTTCCCCATGAGTGTTCTAAAGCTGCTTTCTCCATGTTGCCTTAGATGGAAACAGACAAGCAGGAGAAGAAAGAAGGTAATGGAGACCTGGGTGACAAGGAGGGGACCTGGAGCAGGGATGTGGGTAACACAGAGGTCCCACTCCCCTCTTTTTCTTAGTCCCTAAATGCGGCTTCCTCCCGGGGAATGAGAAACTTCTGGCCCTGCTTGCTTTGGTTAAGCCAGAAGTCTGGACTCTCAAAGAGAAGTGCATTCTGGTAAGCCTGGGACCGAGGTGGGAAGAAAAGCTCAGCAAAGCTGTGGTCAAGTCAGAGACGCAGGTCTTTAATCCAGAGACCTAATCTTAATAAGAAAACCGACTTTTGTGTCTTGGGGACACACACACACGTACATATATACACTTTTTAATCGTATGTTTGCTTGTGTGCACCCAGGCATGTACAGGTATGTTTTCCATTGTGTGTATGTGCAAAGGTCAGAGGTCAACATCAGGTTTTTTGGGGGGGTGCACGGGGAGCACTGTCTCGTTGAACCTATATCTTGCTGTTTTGGCTCTATTGGATGTCCAGGGAGCATCCTAGAATCTGCCCCCCAGCACTGGGGTTACCCTGTGCCCTGCTTTTATGGGAACGCTAGGAACTGGAATTCAAGTCCTTGTGAGTCCCTGTAAGCACAACAAGCATTTTACCCACTGTCATTGCGCTTTGGGTTTAGATAGCCTTTGTTCTTGTCATTTTATTTGACCTCTGTGTGGTAGCACAATGATAGCTCTAAAATGAGACTGAGTTATAGCCACCTGTGTAACCTCAGAACCTATCGTATTAGGAACACAGTGCAGGTGATGTAATAGAGTGAGTTGGTTTATAAGCATGAGCCCTAGAAGGAAACTAGATTCAGATCCTGATTTCTGTCATTTGTCTAGCTCTCTTAGATATTCTAAGACTTAAGCTGTTTCCTATGCTAAATGAATACAGAAAGACTATAGGCTTCAAAAGGTGGCCAGTGATGAGATGAGATGAGATCAATAGTTTATAGCATGACACCTAGCACATAATATGTGTCGGTTAGACATAGCTGTTATTAAGACTAGCATAGTAGGGAGGCAGAGGCAGGAAGGGGCTCAGTGATGTCAAGGTCAGTCTAGTCTATATGTTGAGCTCCAAGACAGCCAGGACTACAGAGAGAGACGCTGTATCAACAAACAAACAGGAGAGTCCTCCACCTTGCTTTGGAAGGGAGAGATGCCTGAGGTTAAGAGCACTGGCTGCTTTTCTAGAGAACTCACTTTTGATTCCCAGCACCCACGTAATGGCTCATAACCATCTGTGACCCCAGTTCCCAGGGAATCCAATACCCTTTTTTTCTGACCCATGTGGTCACCAGGCATGCACATGGTACATAGGAACACATACAGCCAAAATACTGTAAAAGGGTATTATAAAAAAAATATAAATGTTAAAGAATAAAAATAAAAAAATAAGAAATTTTAAGAAAAGCAGCGTATTAGGAATGCGGTGGCTTTGTTGAGTGAGTGCTCTTTGAACATAGGTAATCACATGGATCCAGCACCTGATCCCCAAGATCGAGGATGGAAATGATTTTGGGGTGGCCATTCAGGTGAGAATTGGTGACTGAAGATAGAGTGGGAAGAGACTTGAAGGGGAGGGATGGAGGCAAGGCAATAACCAGGAGGTGGGAGGAAGAAGAAACCGAAAAGGGGGAGATGAAGTATTGTCTCTCACATCACTGCAGGAGAAGGTGCTGGAGAGAGTGAATGCTGTCAAGACCAAGGTGGAAGCTTTCCAGACAACCATTTCCAAGTGAGAGCAGCTGCAGGAACCCAGGGCCCCTACAGGGACACTCCCATCGGACTCTCCAAGCCAGGCTGTTCTCTCAGGATGATGGGCGAGACAAGGTGGGTGGGGCTGTGCGTGTGGCTGTCCATCTCCATTCACACACACAGTCCTTACTTTTCACAGGTACTTCTCAGAACGTGGGGATGCTGTAGCCAAGGCCTCCAAGGACACCCATGTAGTGAGTGCACAATCCACCAGCCCTTTAGTTGAGGCTGGCAGCGGGTGGAATTGAGGTGGGGAGGAAGAGGGCCTGGCCCTGCTTTTTGACTTGTACAATGTGGAACCAAAAAGCAAAACTGATGAGGACTCCAATATCCCCGACCCTTTACTTAATTCTGTGTGTGTTGGTGCTAAGATGGGGTTAATCTTCCGGTTAATTAATCTCTTCTATGTGTGAGAAAGCAAAATTAAAGTTCCAACCTCCCATGCTGCTGACTCAGTTTACCTCCTACTTCCCAGATGGATTACCGGGCCTTGGTTCACGAGCGAGATGAAGCGGCCTATGGGGCGCTTAGGGCCATGGTGCTGGACCTGAGGGCTTTCTATGTGAGTATGGAGGAAGCTCCTGAGGGAAGTACATGCAGGAGGAGTGGGAAACCAAGAACCTAACTTTATTCTTCTGGCCTTCCTCCAGGCTGAGCTGTATCACATCATCAGCAGCAACCTAGAGAAAATTGTCAACCCAAAGGGTGAAGAAAAGCCATCTATGTACTGAGCTAAGGATTAGAAGGAAAATAAATGATTTATACTTTATGTATATTACCTGTGTTGTTCATTGAGAGAGCATTTATTGAGAGCCTCCGGTGTCTATATATCAAAGGAAGGTGAATATGGTAATGGAAGTGGGAGAGGGTTGGCTGGGGGGATGGCTCTGCAGTTAGAGCAACAGCTGTTCTTCCAGAGGACCCAGGATTCCCAGCACCCACAAGATGACTAAGAACTGTCTGCAGCTTTAGTTCCAGGGGATCTGGACACCCTCTTCTGACCTCTGTAAGACCAGATGTATACACATGATGCACAGGCATATGTACAAGCAAAACACCCATCACATAAAAACAGAAAAAGTGAAAAATTTTAAGTGGGAGAGGGTTCCAGGATGTCGAGGATGGGCCGGAGGCCCTTTGTGTTTTCCACAGATCCTTCCAAAGAACAGGGCAGAACAGGTAATGTGCACTTTTAATCTCAGCACTCAGAGGCAGAAGTGGTTTCTGTGAGTTCAGGGCTACCTTGGTTTACATAGCAAGTTGGGAGCTAGCCAGGGTTCTTAAAAATTAAAATAAAAAAAATGAGCAGGGTAGAAGTTTGCATGCCTTGTCAACCATGCAGGTAACTCATATTTTATAACATGACAAGGGGATTTTAATCTGATCTCATGAGGGCTTCATGGTAGAGGATTTGGGGCAAAGCCCTTGGAGGAGGCTATGGTATGGGAATGAAGAAGGAACAGTTGCGGAGCTGAGAGCAAGCTTGGGGGGAAATATGGTTACCCCGAGATTTCTCAGTGCTGGCAGAGAGGAAAGGTCTTTCAAAGGCATCAAACTGGAACATACCACCATCTACTGGCCCACTCCCCCAGTTGGTTTCAGTTTACATCTGTTGGGATTTCTGTTTTGTTTTTAGTCTGTGGTATGTATCTGTGAGCGGATGACACATATATGCTGGGGCCCAGAAAGGCCTGAATAAGTTGCTGGATCCCCTGAAGCTGAGTTCACTGGTGGTTGTGAGCCACCATAGGGCGCTGGTAACAGAAATTGGATCTAGACTGCTGAATCATCTCTCCAGCTGTTTTCTTGGCAAGGTCTTCCATAGCCTAGACTGGCCTTAAACTATGTAGCTGAGGCTAACTGAACTCTCAGTGGGATTCACTTCTGAGAAGGTGGTGGAGACAATAGTCCTCAGCTGTGTGGCCTGTTGTAGACTCCAAGGGGGCTTTTAAAGTAAGGCTCTTGTCCTGTTTTAAAATATGGCATAAGAATATTTTGCATTCTTATCAGTTTGACCGTTTGGAATTCAGTGCTCATATTTAATCTCTAAAGGGACTTGAACTTTGCATTAAAGGTGCTGTACCACAATAAGGAAGCCAAAGGTCAGAGCTTGCAGTTGGGAAGATTAGGCTCCTTATCTATGCTGCAGATCCATCCACTCGTTCTATAGCAGGGGCAAGGTAATAGCTTTGTCGCCAAGTTTCCCCGGAACATCCAGCTAAGAGTTAGTACTTCACCTAGCAGTCTTTGCCCGAAGCCTGTAGGGGCAGGCAGAACAGGTAAACAGGCGAAGCGAACTTGCAATAACCCGCACAAGTCAGAACTGGGTGTGGTGGCATCGGGGTCTGTAAATTTAGGGCTTTCAACTTCAGAGATGGAGGCAGAAGCCTTCGTGAGTTTGAGACCTGCCTGGGCTGAGACTTTGTGTGTCCTCCTTCCCTCAAACAGAACATGGCAAAAACCAAAGCATAAACTAGGTAATTTAACTAATAAGTCTATGGGCAATTTTCTTTCCTTTGCCCTAATGCCTTCTTTCCAATTTGCTTCAAGCCAAGGCAAAGCAAGACTATTTTAAAATTTTTGGATTGGGCAAAATAATAATGTCACACCCTACCAGAGAGCACCGCGGAGGCGGGACTCTTGGTTACGGTAGGACCCGGAGCTAGCCTGAGAGCCAGTGCGCCTGCCCGGGACTGGTTAGAGATGGGCGTGCTTAGAGGGGGCGGAGCTCGGTGCCTCGGGTTGCAGTTGGGTCGAATTCTACACTGCCAGGGGCTGGCTGCAGAGAGAGGTCGCTAGGTGTCAGGGGCATCTTGCACACAAGTGAGAAGGGAGGCACAGGGCGAGGCCAAGCTCGCCTCTGGTGGTCAGGGAGCCGCACTAGTTGGGGTCTGGCGTGCCGGCAGGCCCCGCTCGCTATGGGGGAGGTGGAGATCTCCGCCCGAGCCTATGGGAAGATGTGTCTGCACGCCTCTCGGTACCCACATGCTGCGGTCAACGGGTTGTTGCTGGCTCCCGCGACGCGGTCCGGAGAATGCCTCTGCCTCACCGACTGTGTGCCCCTCTTCCACAGCCATCTGGCTTTGTCCGTCATGCTGGAGGTCGCGCTCAACCAGGTTGGGGCATCGATAACCCCGCCCCTCGTCCCTCTTCACCCCACCAACCCCTTTAAGACCCTCAGCCTAAATGCATGCGCAGCCGGTTGGCCGTGGTGTGCACTGAGAGAGCCAGAGGCATGATTTAGTTACTGATGGCCCGTTTCTCATGACAGGTGGATGTGTGGGGCGCGCAGGTCGGTCTGGTGGTAGCTGGGTACTACCATGCCAATGCGGTTTTGGATGATCAGAGGTGAGTTGGGTAGCTAGGGGAGGGAAGAGAGATGATTGTGGCAATCGCTGGTGAGGTGCAGATGGACCAACGTCGTTCCCTTTACCTTTATTTTTTAAGTGAAGTGTTTAGCAGCAGGGCTCTACACTAGGCATTATACTGAGTACGTACGGGAGTGAAGAGGTATCAGAGATGAATATGATAGAATCCTGCCCTGAAGGAGCTGCAGTGGGGGAGGGACAGACAGACTGAGGTGCATTTCAGGTGCTGTAAGAACTGAGGAGGTGCGACCAGTAACTTAAAAGCAACTTTAAAAAGTATATATTATATACGTATACTCTACAGACCAAATGCATTCGATGTGGGTTAAGTTCGATCTATCGTAATTTGCTTCCCGCTCTGCACTCAATACATTTGATGTCTTTCCATTTCAAGATCTACCTCGTCCTAACAGTTGTATGGTATGAATATGGACAGACTGTAATTTACTTACTGCAGCAAACATCGAAGTTATCTCCAGTTTTTAATTTCAGAGGTCTTATTACAGTAAAATCTTTTAGAAAATTATATTATTTGGTTTTTGAGACAGGGCTTCTCTGTGTAGCTTTGGCTATGCCAGAACTCGATCTAGAGACCAGGCTGGACTTGAGCTCATAGATTGTCTGCCTTTGCCTCCCAAGTACTGGGACTAAAGTTGTGTACCACCATGCTCAGCTAAATATATATATATATATATATATATATATATATATATATATATATATATATACACACACACACACACATTTTATTTATTTTTTTTTTTTTTTGGTTTTTCGAGACAGGGTTTCTCTGTGTAGCCCTGGCTGTCCTGGAACCCACTCTGTAGACCAGGCTGGCCTCGAACTCAGAAATCCGCCTGCCTCTGCCTCCCAAGTGCTAGGATTAAAGGCATGCGCTACCACCGCCCGGCTCTAAAAATATATATTTTAATAGCAGGAAGAAGAAACACATTTAATATGGGCATACTAGAACGAGGGACAAAGAGATCTGGTGAGGCACTGGTATTCTTCCAAAGTCTGTCTTCTGGGTCCTGAAGAAAAGTTTAAATAAAGTTACAAGACTATCCATATCTAAGCAGCTAGGAGCAAGGTGTGGTCTTGTCCATCACTGACCCCTTTGGGGATCAGATCTGTATTGTAAGGTCATCTGTGACAAACTGTGTGAAACCTCTTGAAGCTGTGTGTACACAATGAAACAGATGCTGGGAGGGCCTCTGAAGGCCCATCATTATACATGGACGCCAAGCAATGTCACATGAGTCTGTTTTGACCACAGTGGCCAGATGACAGGGGGAGGATTGGGGTTCCCCTTTGGGGCTCTTAGACTTATTAATAAAAGAATTTTAAAAACTCAATGACAGGGGTTGGAGAGATGGCTCATCAGTTAAAAGCACTGGTTGCTCTTCCAGAGGACCCAGGATTGGTTCCCAGCACCCACATGGCAGCTCACAACTGTCTGTAACTTCTGCCCCAGGTATCCAACACCTTCATTCAGACATACATGCAGTCAAAACACCAATGCACATAAAATAAAAATAAATTATATTAAGAAAATGTTGAAAAAAAACCCTCAAGGATGGTTTCCTTAGAGTTGAGAAGAAAGACAAGACTCAGAGCTAGCAAGCTGTGCTTTCCAGAAGAGAGGAAAGAAGGGGGAAAGAAAACATACCCTTTAAACGAGCACAGAGGACAGACTGCTCCCAGACAAGCCCACAGGAGTCAGACTCATCCCAGACAAGCAACTAGAGAAAGAGTAAGGAAGCATAAAGTATCAGAAAAAGCACACTTAGGTTCTGGCCCGCATCTGAAAGTAACAGAAAAAAAAATTTTTGCCTTTCTGACTCAGGCCCCAAAAAGTTGGGCAGACGCAGCCAAACCTCATGGTGGCTCCCAGGGATGGCCTAAATGATTTCCAAGTTAGCATTTAAAGTAATTGGTTCCACTGTGGCGTTTTCATACATACTTTATATTTTTTATGTTTTTGGTTTTTGAAGACAGAGTTTCTCTGTGTACCCCTGGCTGTCCTGGGAACTCACTCTGTAGACCAGGCTGGCCGCAAACTCAGAGATCTGTCTACCTCTGCCTCCTGAATTGCAGGATTAAAGGCTTGCACTACTACTGCCCAGCTCCATACATTGTTCTTAATTGTCCCTCTCCTTGGACCCCACACTGGTCTTCTGCCCCACTTTTGCTGGTCCCTAAACTCCTATTCAGTAAATTCTTTATAGTTTTTTTTTTTAATTTTTTAACTTTATTATTTTTATGTTTTACCTGTTTTGTGTATTTGTATACCATGTTCATGCAGTGCCCCTAGAGGCCAGAAGACGGTGTTAGATTCCCCCGGGACTGGTTATCAGTTGCCATGTGGGTGCTAATTCAAACCCAGGTCCTCTGGAAGAGCAGTTAGTACTCTTAAGCCACTGAGCCATTGCTTCAGCCCTGTTCCTTTAAATTTGGTTGATGACGGCATATTACTTTCCCCAACGCCTACTTTAGATTTCATCTCTCAGCAGCGGTATCTGAGACCTGTTTCCCACAGCACTGAAGCATTAAGCAATCGTGAATCAAGCATCACGCATGCCCGACACTCCCAGGCCGGCTGCTGGGAACACCCGGGAGACCTGGGTCGGCCCTCAGTTGGCTGCTCACTCCTCTGATCTTCCCTCTACACAGCCCCGGGCCTCTGGCCCTGAAAATCGCTGGGCGAATTGCTGAGTTCTTCCCGAGTGCAGTGCTTATTATGGTGAGACTGGGGCTTTAGAGTGGGGAGGTGGGGCAGGGAGTGGAAGAGGATCTTTAAGACTCTCTCCCCTTTGTTCACCTAGCTGGATAATAAGAAATTGGTGACTCGGCCTCGTGTACCTCCAGTCATTGTCCTGGAGAACCAGGGTCTTCGGTGGGTGCCTAAGGACAAGAACTTGTGAGTGTCCTCTAGCTCTGTCTCTTGGAAGGCCAACACTTGAGGCTTCCTTTGTCCCTGGCCCTAAGGCTTCTCCAGACACAATCCTTAAGTCGGTGTCTGGCCCCACTGTTTGACGTCCGTGTTTTAAATTTCAGAGTGATGTGGAGAGATTGGGAGGAGTCCCGGCAGATGGTGGGCGCACTGTTGGAGGGCCGGGCCCACCGGCATCTTGTGGACTTTGACTGCCACCTTGACGACATTCGGCAGGACTGGACCAACCAGCGGCTCAACACTCAAATCACTCAATGGAGTGGTTCCACAGACGGAAATGCCTAAGCCAGAAGGGTCCAAATACAATAAAGACATGGGCTGGCGGGCAACTATGTATTTATTGTGTTTGGGAGGCAGAGGGAGGGAGAAAACCCCAGCAGGAAGAAGACTGGGTACAGTCTAGAGTTCCTGGTGAAGAGCAGGAAGGTTTCTGCTATACCCATCACAGAACGAGAGAGGGGGGCTCAATAGATCATTCCCTTGGTTTCTCCACGGGGCTTCTTGAGCTTCTCAAAGTTCTTCAGGATGATGTCATATAACACAGCCTGCAGGACCACAGAGTAGTGGAGGTCAGCCACAGGCTCCCGGTAGTTCTGGATCCCACGTCTAGCTATGGAAAGGCTACTTTCTGTCATCCTCCACCCGAAGTCTGCTTGGTCACCCCTGTCCTCTCCCCTCCTCACGTAAGCGTTCCGGATTTCCATGACCATCAGACGGATCTCCTGGTACTCTGCCTCGTCCAGCTCGTGCACCAGCTGCCGATAATCGCCCTGCAGAAACTCAAGAGTTAGTCCCGACTTGAAATCAGTCTGCCCTGGCGCAGCCTGACCTGGGCCTCACCTACCACGTGGGGCTGCTTGGCTGCTTTGGCCACCGCGTCACCCCTCTCGGAGAAGTACCTGTGGGAAGTGGAAGTAGTATGTAGAGAGCGGGAGGAGAAGGCAGGCTCCCAGGCCTATCTCCCAAAGCAGAGGGTGCTGGGGGGGGTATGGGGGGGGCAGTGGGGAGGCCACTCACTTTGAGATCTGCGTGTGGAAGCCTTCCAGCTTAGTATGAAGGCTGGTCATCAGCTCAAACACCTTTTCCTGAGGAAGAAAGTGGAGAGCTGGGAGGAAGCACTGGCTGGCTGCGTGGGAGGGCTGTGGAGTGAGGGGGCAGTGCTCTTACCTGGACGGCCACACCAAAATTATTCCCATCCTCAATCCGAGGGATCTGTAGCTGCAACCAGGTAGTCACCTTGGAGCAAAGGAATGCATCATGGCTTTATCACCACATCCTTCCCTCCCCTCCATATACATACCCTAATTCCCAGGTTCCTAGTCTTCCCTTGTCTGCCCACAAGTGGACGGAGGGATGCCAGGTCCATGTTGAGCCACAGTCTGGGTCACCTACTTTGCCATGAAATAACAGGCAGGGACCAAGAAGACAACGCCTGAAGCAAGAGACGAAGGCGGAAGAACTCACCAGTTTGAGCTGCTCAGTGACATCCTTGATCTCGGGTTTCAGGCGTTGCAGGAGGACCACAATCTTCTCATTGCAGTTCACTGGGCCACAGGGAGGACCTGGGGAGCGCACAGTGGGTCAGTGACTGACTGACCGACTGTGCGAGGTTTGGAAAGGGGAAAGTAGAATGTAGCTTGGAAGCTCTGGGACACCTCTTCCCAGCACCTCGGTTTCAGGTACCTTTGTCATCCTCGTCCCCTTTCTTCTTTTCATCCTTCTCTTCCTTCTGTGAGGAGGAAGACAGGGCTGAGGCTGATGTTCTCTAGGGCTGGCCCACCTCCCGGGGCTCCCGGCTTGCCTCCTGTTGCTTCTTCCGCTCCTCCTTCTCTTTCTCCTTGACTGGATCAGGTACTGGGATGTCCAACGGAGCCTTCAGATTGCTCAGGTCGGCCTCATTGAGAGCTGGCTCCTAGTGGTGGGGATGGAGATGAGGGTGTTCTGCTCACCCCACCCCAGCCCCACCCCCAGGCTCCTCCTGAGTCCTGGCCGGGGCCCAGAGTACCTTTAAGAAGGCATCCAACTCTGAGATCTTCTTGGGGAAATGGCTCCCAAGCAGGCTCTCTGTCTGTAAGGCAGGGACAGGGTCAGAAGCAAACACCCTTTCCAAGGCAGTGAAGTAGGGGTTCACAGTGCCCGGTGAGGGCGGCCAGAGCTGTAGGAGCTGGGTGGGGGTGGGGTTCCCGATGAGGTCGGTCTTACCCTGCTACACAGGTCTTCACGGAACACATCCACCTGTAGGGTAGAGACAGGGAACCCTTCAGAAACCTAGCTTCAAGGCCAGTTATTTTGAGAACAGTTCCCTTTAGGTATAGGGGCTGACCTGGGGAATAGTGGAGTGGAGCCTTCTAAGGCCACACCTGAAGAAAGCCAGATGGGTCCCTATATAGAGTGGCCTGGGGTAGTTTTCAGCACACTTGAAGCTGGGAAGAGTTCAGTGGAGCCCCAAGGGGGCTGACTATGGGGATAAAAACATTTCTGGGGTTACCAGGGTTGTGCAAGGAGCGATAAGAAAGTCCTCTAGCCAGGCGTGGTCCCACAGGCCTTTAATCCCAGCACTCCAGAGGTATAGACAGGTGGAACTCTTTGAGTTCAAGGCCAGCCTGATCTACATATCCAGTTTCAGGAAAGCCAGAGCTGCATAATAGGAAGACCCAGTCTCGAATAAAGCAAACCCCTCAGACAGTGGGCAGAGAGACTGCAGGTGTGTGTCCTTTCCAGGGAAAGTCTGAGGTGGCAAGGGCAAGTCCCTCTCCAGGTCTCTGTGTGTAGCCCTGGCTCCAAGCCAGTAGACTTCACACCAGCTCTAGGCTTCATTTCACCCCACTGGACCACAGCCGTCTCACCTACTCCCAGGGGGTCAGGTGCTTCTGGCAGTAGACTAGGGAGCAGAACACCCCCCGACTCAGGTGCGGGGTGGGGGGCCTAGGACCCGAGCTCCCCAGAGCTCTGGTTCGCTCTGAGCCACGCCTCTCTAAAGCCTCTCCTCCCCACTCGAACCCGCAACGCTCACCTTGGCTTGGGCTTCGGGATGGACCCTCAGTGTGGCCATGGCCAGAGCCGGGTGGGGGTGAGCGTCGCACGAGGAGCCTGGGGTGGGCAGCGGGAAGGGAAAGCGAAAGCAAAGCTCGAAACCAGCACGGCCTTCCTGGGTTTGGGGAGTGGAGGGACTGGAGGAGGCGGGGACAGCCTACTGAGAGGCGGGGGCTCCTCCAGCGGTCGGAGGAGCGTTTCCGCCCGGCGCTCGGGTCTCTCTGCTCGGCAGCCAGGCCCGCCTCCCAGCCAGCGCCAGCACCCATGCCCCTTCCCACCCTCGACTCCCCATTTCCCAGCACCCCCTGCTTCTGCTAGGGCCAGGGCGATAAGCCTTACATGGGGGTTTAAAACCTTTAATGATCTGGTCTCTCTCTCTTCGTCTTCCCGGCATGGTTCCCTGCCTTTACCAACATACTCCCGCCCACCAGGCTATGCTGGTGAGACGCTGGGCACCATCTTTATGCAAGAGTCAATCAGCTCTGCACAAAGCCATTGTGGCACCTTCTAGTCCCCTATAAACCACTCTCCCACAGCAGGGATTCAGGCCTCTATGATAAAATCTATAAAGATTTTTCTTTCACAATCGCCCGTCCTCTTCAAGTCCATTGCTTTCCACACTCATTCATTACACAAGCAAATACTTGTAGGTAGTGTTTATTCTGCTTTAAGGACTCTGCCCTTGGGAAACCTGCAACACTCTTCCCCTCAATGTCCTCACTCAGTTCTCAGCTTGGATGTCATTTTTTTCTGAGAGAATGTTCCCCCATTATTCTTCAGAAAGTACCTTCTCCACCCAGTTTATTACCTGTTTCAGTACCCTCACAGCACCTGTGACTCTGATACTAGCCATTTTGCTGTTGTTGTTGTTTGTTTTGTTTTTGAGACAGGATAATACAATGGTTTAAACAGGAGCCAGGCAAACTTTCTGCAAGGGTTTAGTGATAGCTATTTAGTTTTGTAATATAGTAAATATATATGTATATATAATAGTAATATAGCAATATAGTAATAATCCTGAAAGAAAAGCAGCTCATGAAATTAATTAGTGCAGATGAGTTTCAATAAAACTTAACTTATGGACTTGAGATTTTGAGTTTCATGTAGTTTTCACACATCCAGGAATATTTATTTCAACTTTTTTGTTTGTTTCCTTTTGTTTTTCGAGACAGGGTTTCTCTGTATAGCCCTGGCTGTCCTGAAACTCACTCTGTAGACCAGGTTAGCCTCACACTCACAGAAATCTGCCTGCCTCTGCCTTCTAAGTGCTGGGATAAAAGGTCTGCACCATCATACCTGTCTTTTTGTTCAACTTTAAAAATAAAAATTGGTTACGAGCACTGACTGGTCTTCCAGAAGACTTCTGTTCAATTCTTAGCACTCACATGACAGCTCACAGCTGCCTGTAACTCCAGTTCTGGGGATCCAATGCCTTCTCTTTCTGGTCTTCACTGGCACTGTATGCATGTGGTGAAGAGAAATGCAAGCAGTCAAAACACCCACACACATACAAAATAAAATTCCCACAACTGAATAATAGGAACACCAGTCTCACTGGGTTGCTTTGTAGGGATTAAAATTGTCTCTGTGTGGGCTAGAGAGATGACTCAGAGGTTAAGAGCACTGACTGCTCTTCCAGAGGTCCTGAGTTCAATTCCCAGCAACCACATGGTGGCTCACAACTGTTGAAATATATATAATGTATATATATATATATATATATGTGTGTGTGTATATTATATGCATATGTATATATGTACACTGTAGCTGTCTTCAGACACACAAGAAGAGGCATCAGATCATATATATATATATATATATAGATATATATACACACACACACACACAATCGTTTAAAAAATTGTTTCTGTGTGTATATTCATGAGAGTGCATATACCAACCATGAGTTCATGGAAACCTGAGATGAATGGTGTCTTCCCCCTCTCTCCCCTAGCCTTATTCTTTGAATAAGGGTCTCATAAGTAAACCTAGAGCTCGCCCATAGGCTAAACTAGTGCATGTAGCCATGCCCATCTTATTATCTGACTTTAGAATCCAAACACTGGTCCTGATGCTTGCACAGCAAGCACGAAACCCACTGAACCAACCCCCGGGCCTCTGAACGCATTAACAGTGCCTGACCGAGCAAGTACTGTGCAAACATTTGCTATTTGTGTGTTTCTCTCTTCCTCCAGAGCTCACCCGGCGCAGAAGCCTCGCTTGTCTTGTTCACACAGCACAGAACTATGCTTGGCTCAACAAATGGGCATTGAATGGATAAGCATGCCATTCTTATGAGAAGTAGAAAGGTTCTGCCACGGATTGCCTAGATAGGTAGTCTCCTAAAAAAAGGAAAGTCTCTGAAGAGGGCAGGAAAATCAACTAGGTTGGAGGTGGAGCATCTGCAGAGGAAGCTCATGTACATAATTAAAGGCAGCTTTAGTAGTACCATCCCTCGACATCACAGCTCCAGAAAGACCAGGAAGCCGACAGGATGGAAGTCGCATCCAGGAAAACACATTCAAGGTCAGCAACTTCAAGAAATGATGAGGAAGGAACTTGAGCATCCTACCCTTCCCACCCTCTCTAGGACTGAAGAGAATCTGAGGAGACAGAGCCAGGCCTGGTATGCTTTTATTTCTTTCAGTTGTGTTTGCGGATCGAGCGGGATCGAGGGAAGAGCCCGTGGCCTGGGATCCCAGGGGACCAGGGCTGATGGTACCAGCTGCCATAGGTAAGGTACCAGGCAAACGTGCCTACTGCCGCGCCCACCACCTTGTGGGTATATTGATGGAAATAGATGACCGTGCAGAGCAGCAGGAAGTTCCAGAGGCCCAGCAGCAGCACATTGAGTAGGAAAACAAGACGCAGTGGGGCGCCAGCTGGTAGCCCATGGGCCAGGTACTTGGCGAACACAGCCGCCTCCTCAGCCATGAGGAGGCAGCAGAAGGTGAGGAGGAAGGTGTGGGAGGAGACAGTGTAGCCCCGCCACTGGTGGCCGGCCGCCAGGCAACTCTTGCGGTCAGGCAGCTCGTGCAGCAGTAGGCCCTGGGGCAGAGGCTCGAAGCAGGAACCCGTCAGGTCCTCGATGAGTAGGAAGGCCCGTCCGGCCCCCCGCCATACAGCTGCCCCCACCACCAGTCGGCTCAGGTGCCTGGCAGTCACTGCTACGCGTCGTGTAGCCAGGAACACCACCAGCAGCACGAAGCCCCCCAGGAAGGTGCATGTCCAGCCCCACGCTGAATTCACAAACTTTCTGTGGGCAGGAAGTAGGAAAGCTAGTTGAGATCCCCAGTGTCCGATCTCCCCATCCTGATCTGTGTCCTATACACTATCATTGATTTTTTGTTTTTTGTTTTTTTATAACCCCTATCATTTCAGTGGTGCTCTGCTCCTTACAGGACCACGGGACAACTAGGGTCCACATCTCCTCTTCTGTCCTTTATTTCCCCCGGCACCCCCAGGCTCTTTTCTCTCCCTTTCCTCTCCCCCTCCCCCTCCCCCTGACCTTCTCAACCTCCTAGCCTATTTTTAGCATTCAGACTGGCAACAGAACAGAGAGGCCTGAAGAAGGAAGCTGGGATCCCAGAGTGTAGGGAGGCAGCTCCTATGGACTGCAGGGGACTCACATGTTGAAGAAGTTGCCGTGGCTAGCGAAGATCGTCCGAGAGTTAACGTGAAACTGCAGAAGGGGCCCAAAGATGACCACTGCTGCCAACCAAGCATGGTAGAGGCGCCGTAAGCAAGGGCTGCCTAGGAGGCGGGCGGCTTGTTCACTTCCAAAATACAGTAAGGCAGAGGCCACCCAGAGCAGCACCTTGACCAGGCATCCCAGCAGTGCTCGGACTCGGGTCCCGGCCCCCAGCCCTGCCCCCACCATCGGCCCCCGCTCCATGTTCCCTCCCCTCCCCACTAACTGCCTGCTCTGCTGGAGGCTGAGGAGGGGCTGATGCCCCCCCCCTCCCCTCAGACAAGGATAGGCAGTGACAGGTGTGGTAGACACAGGGCAGAGCCCTGTTGGCAGCCGGCAGGCAGGAAAGGGGGCCAGTTTGAGGGCTGACAGTCAACGTGGCCCTGGCCTTGGGTGGGTGGAAGTGTGTCCTGACATAGCCTATGTCCTTTCCTCTAGGTCATAAAACCAACCTAAACCTTGGATGCCTGTGTTAATCAGGGTTTTCTAGAGGAGCAGAACAGATAGAATCAATCTAAATTAAAAGAGGATTTATTAGAGGCTTTTATCACGGGCTGTGGGCTGCCTAATTCCAAAAATAACTATCTCCCTACAGAATAAAGACCAGGTAGCTGTTTGGTCCATGAGGCTGGATGTCTCGGCTGGTCACTGTGTTAGAGTCCCCAAGAACTAGGATCTAATACCAGTAAAGTCACACCTCAGCAACAGGATACATGAACTTGCCAGGGAGAGTGAGGGCAAGCAGGCAAAAAGCAAAAGCTTCCTTCTTCTGTGACCTTTTACTCGGGCTGCCACCACCAGAAGGTGTGGCCCTCACCAAATATGGGTCCTGGTCCTGGGGTTCTGAGAGAACAAAGCGTGGCATTATGGAAAGGTGATGGAAAGGGGATTTTGAGAGGGGGAGTGTTCCTATAGTAATGGTGATTTCCTGTTACCATCCACATGAAGTCTCTAAGAGGCCAGTTAGTCCCAGGATGACTGTGCACACTGGTGGTGGCAAAATGAATGCACAGGGTGTCACCTAGTGTGCTACAGCTTGTGTTCACGATGCTCAGAATCAATAGGTGACACTCATGTGCCCTGAGGAAGGCAACTTGTATAAGATAAAGGTAGGCGTGGCTGGGTCCTCAGATGATGGGGTGAAGATCCTAAGAAAGACATATCCAGTCTGGCATCCATCAAAATTTTAAGTCTGTTCTCTAGTCAATTACCTGGACCACATGGTCTGAGCACTGGGCAGTGCCTACCTAAGAAGGACCTGTTACTTGGTAGCTGTGTTTTATTTCCTTCCTTAAAGCTGGTGGTGGGGTTTCAGAGCAGTGGAAGTCCACAAAGTAAAGAGGGAAATGAACAAGGCAGGGCACCTAGGTTATGGGCCCAGTTGTTATTGGGAAAACCAACCCTCTTCTTTTCATGCTACTGGGGATCAAATGCAGGGCCTTGGGCATGCTAGCAGGTACACTACCAATAAGCTATACATTATCATTGTTTCTTTCTTTCTCCTCCTCCATTCACATTCTGTGAAGATGTGTCTCTGTATTTTCTTTGTAAGATTAATTTATTTTATGTATATGAGTACTCTATCAGCATGTATACCTGCATACCAGAAGAGGGCATCAGATCCCATTATACATAGTTGTAAGCCATCATGTGGTTACTGGGATTTGAACTTAGGACCTTTGGAAGAGCAGTCAGTCCTCTTAACCACTGAGCCATCTCTCCAGCCCAAAAATTTCTTTTTTCTTTTTTTTCTTTTTGTTTTTTTGAGACAGGTTTTCTCTGTGTAGCTCTGGCTGTCCTGGAATTCCCTCTGTAGATCAGGCTAGCCTCGAACTCAGAAATTCGCCTGCCTCTACTTCCCAAATGCTGGGATTAAAGGCATGCGCCACCACTGCCCCACTGGGGGTTTCCATTTTATAAATATTTGTCCTTTTCTCACTTGCCTAAATGTAAATCTAGAATTGTTTCAGAGGTTGTCTCACTACTGATTTGTTGTAATAAAGAGCTGATGGCCAATTGCTCAGGCAGAAAAGTCAAGGGCGGAACTTCCGGCCAGAGGAGTGACACAGGGAGAAGCAGAGGCAGGAGAATTGAGAGCAGACACAGAGGAAACAGACATGGACCCCAGCAGAGCAGAGAAAGATGTAGAGCTAGCTACATGGTGGGTCATAGGCTAGGTAGTTGGGTTAAGTTAGATGAGCTAGCTGGTTGACTGCCCAAGCAAAAAGCCTGAGATTTAAGCTATAATAGAAGTCTCCATGTCATTATTTATACTGCTGGTGGGTCTTAGAAAGTCCCGCTATACCAGACAACAACTTTCTGGGACCAGTTCTCTACTTTCACTGTGAGTTCTGAAGATCAAACTCAGTTTTCAGACTCAGACAGCAAGCACTTTAACACACTGGGCCATCTGGCCAGGCCGTGTCCAGTTTAATGCAGTAGTGGAGGTGGGACCCAGAGCAACTGAGCTATGTCTCAAGCCTTTTCCTTTCATCCCTTTTCTTCTCATTTCATTCTTCAGAAACAGTCTTACTCGAGATTCCTGGCTAGCATGAAATTGGGACAATCCTACCTTTTGCCTTGCCTCCCAAATGCTAGGATTAATGGTGTGCGTCACCACATCCAACCCAATATGCTTTCATGCTTGAAGGTCTTTTAGTTATTGGTCATTTATAACATTTTTGTAAAAACTTTTTAAATTAAAAAAAAAAAAAAAAGCTGGGTAGTGGCGCATACTTTTAATCCCAGCACCCTGGAGGCAGGGGCAGGAGGATCTCTGAGTTCCAGGTCAGCCAGGGCTACACAGAGAAACCCTGTCTCAAAAAAACCAAACCAAACCAAACCAATTTTGAATCAGGAGGATTGTGATGGTTTGTATATGCTTGGCCCAGGGAGTGGCACTATTAGGAAGTGTAGCCTTGTTGGAGTAGGTGTGTCACTGTGAGCGTGGGCTTTAAGACCCTCATCCTAGCTGCCTGAAAGTCAGTATTCTGCTAACAGCCTTCAGATGAAAATGTAGAACTCTCAGCTCCTCCTGCACCATGCCTGCCTGGATGATGACATGTTCTCACTTTGATGGGATTACATTTTTTTAAAGATTATTTATTTATTTATATATTTAATTGTTATATGTAAGTACACTGTAGCTGACTTCAGACACACCAGAAGAGGGCGTCAGATCTCATTACAGATGGTTGTGAGCCACCATGTGGTTGCTGAGATTTGAACTCAGGACCTTCAGAAGAGCAGTCAGTGCTTTTAACTGCTGAGCCATCTCACCAGCCCTAATTTTTTTCTTTTTTTTTTTTTTGTAAATAATACCATTTATATTTTGTTAACAGGATTTTTGGATTTTCTTTTTTTTCTTTTTAGGTTTTTCGAGACAGGTTTCTCTGTGTAGCCCTGGCTGTCCTGGAACTCCCTCTGTAGACCAGGCTGGCCTTGAACTCAGAAATCCACCTGCCTCTGCCTCCCAAGTGCTGGGATTAAAGGCGTGTGCCACCACTGCCCAAGCTTGTTAACAGGATTGTATGGTAATGTCAGAGAATGGATATTCTGTGGGACCTTGAGAATTACTAACATTTTTCTCTAAATTTGGAACCCTGAACTACAGGTTCTACATGAACTGGTATTTTAGGGTTGAAATGGCAGAGCAGAACTATCCTAGTTAATTTTTAATTCCTTCCTTTTTCTTTTTTGTTTTGTTTTTCTTCCTGACACCAGGTTTCTCTGTGTAGCTCTGGTGGCTGTCCTGGAACTCACTCTGTAGACCAGGCTGGGTTTGAATGCACCTTCGTTTGCTCTCTCTCCCAAGTTCTGAGATTAAAGTTGTGTGCCACCACTGCTTGGCTCTAGTTAGTTTTTTCTTTCTGTTTTATTTAATTTAATTACTTAATTAATTTGTATTTCATGTGCATTGGTGTTTTGCCTTTATTTATGTGTGTATGAGGGTGTTGGATCCCCTAGAACTGGAGTTACAGTTGTGAGTTGCCATATGGATTCTGGGAATTGAACCTGGGTCCTTTGGAAGAGCAGCCAGTGCTCTTAACTGCTGAGCCATCTCTCTGGCCCTCTAGTTAGTTTTTCAAGTTCACACAGCCTAGAATCATCTGAGAGGAAAACCTCAATGGAGGAGTCACCTAGATGAGATTGTCCTATGGACATGACTGTGGGGCACTGCCTTTAACTGATCTAGTAGGAGGGCCCAGCTCACTTTGGGTAGCATCATTCCCTGTGCAAGTGATCCTGGGTTCTATAGAAAAGTTAGTTCAGTGTAAGCCAGAGAATGAGCCAGTGCTGCTCCTTCATGATTCCTGCCTTAACTTCCCTCAGTGATGGACTGCTACCTGGAGTGTAAGCCAAACCAACTCATTCCTCCTGTAAGCTACTTTGTTATAGTGTTGTTTTAAAATTATTTATGTATATTTTGCCTGCATGTATGTCTGTGCAAAACTTGTGTGCCTGGCGCCCATGGAGATCAGAAGAGGCTGATCATGTCTTAGGACAAGAGTTACAAGTGGTTGTGATTTTTGTGTACGTGCTGAGAATTGAACTCAGATATACTCCCGAAGAGTAGCCTCTACTCCTAACCACTGAGCTCTGGTCGGAAGTTGATCACGATAAATAAAGGACACTGGGCAAAGGAGCAAAAGGGCAGGCAAGTTGGAAATGTTTTCATTCTCTCTCTCATCTGTCTGTCTATCTATCTATCTATCTATCTATCTATCTATCTATCTATCTATCTATCTATCTATCATCTATCGTGTGTGTGTGTGTGTGTGTGTGTGTGTGTGTGTGTGTGTGTGTGTGTAGGTTAGAGGACAACTTGCAGGAGTTGATGATGAGTTGGATCTCTCATCATGCAAGTTTCAGAGATTGAACTAAGATCAATAGGTTAGTGGCAAGTGCCTTTACCTGCTGAGTCATCTGACCTGCTCTGGGCTGTTGTTTTTGGGGCTGGACGTGATATGTGTCTGCCATCGTACCTACTCAGAGAAAAATGAAACTAGAGTATTAAGTGGGTACAAGCATTGGAGACCAGCCCGGATAACACAGTGAGTGAGCCCTCCCCCAAACAGGGAAACAACCTCCCCAACACGTGTCTACAACTACCCCTTCAAATGTATACAACTGCCTTAAACAGCATGACATGTGAGGAAAGATCTATATATTGCAGTATGTGAAGGAGGCCACTTCATCTGAACTTTAGCTTGCTCTAGGGCTTGGGTTCCTTTCTTTCTTGAGACAGAGTTTTGTAGCTTATCTTTTGCTACTTTGTGGGTTATTTCTATATCCTTCTCCAACCCCTTTCTTCCACCCTTACAACCCCCTAATACTAGATAGTAGAGGGAAAAAAGGATATCAGTGGTTGGAAAGGGGCAACGTTATCGTTAAGACTTTTCCTGCTGATTAGGAACTTTGAGTTCCTTGGGACAAGTTTTATCAGGATATCTAATTGTTTCTTTTTTTTGTACATGACCACCTAACAAACTGCAACCAACCTCCTTGAAGAACCACGAACCAATAGCTCACCTGTCAGGGTTCAAGCATGTATATACTCTGAATTCTCCAGACTTACAATCACAGAAACTATCTGCAGCTGACAAAGTCAAGCTCCTTCTAGAGCATGAGGCAAATCATAGGCAGCTACTGTGGTTAGTCCGAAGCAGCTCATATCCCTACACCTGGGTTCAAAATGAAAACATATTTCCATAGTATTTCTGTCTTTCAAAGAAACCAAAACTCCCCAAATTGTCACTACAGGGTTTCTCTGTGTAGCCCTGGCTGTCTTGGAATTCACTTTGTAGACTAGGCTGGCCTTGAACTCTAAGACCCACCTGCCTCTGCCTCCCGAGTGCTGGGATTAAAGGCATGAGCCACCATGCCTGGCTTTGGGGTTCTTTTATTACATTTATTTGTGTGTGTGTGTGTGTGTGTGTGTCTGTGGGTGATCAGAGGACTTCTGAAAGTCAGTTCCCTCCTTCTACCACGTGAGCTGCGGGTGTTGAGATCAGCTATCAGTGTTGTGGCAGGCATCTTCACTGGGTGAGAGGCATCTTAAGGAGCTGGGGACTGAGAGGACTAGCTAGTGCTGTTCAGGTTCTCTGGCTGTGCATTCGTGGGCCACCCTCTCACATACTGGAACAGCTCCAGAGCATGCCTGGGCTGTAACAGAAAATGTGCTTATCATCGACTGTCTCCAGATCTACATGATGCAGTTTCTCGGTTGGAGAGAAAAGCCTGTTACTAGCCTTACTAAGTATTGTAGATCTTTCTTCCTTCCTTTCAAAGATTTATTATTTAATGTACACAAGTACATTATCGTTCTCTTCAGATACAACAGAAGTGGGCACTGGATCCCATTACAGATGGTTGTGAGCCATCACGTGGTTGCTAAGAACTGAACTCAGGACCCTCTGGAAGATCAGTCAGTGTTCTTAACTGCTGAGCCATCTCTCCAGCCCCTGCAGATTTTTTTTTTTGAGTCATCAAAGTGTATTCTCTTATAGAGTAGCATACTCTCTGTTGGAACTTTTATCATTTGGTTTTTCTGAGACAGGGTCTCATGTAACATGGTCTAGCCTCACACTAATTATGTAGCTGAGGATGACCTTCAACTTCTGATCCTTTTGTCCTTAGTTCCAAGTACGGAGATTACAGTATGTACTGCCTCAGCCAGTTTAAACCTGCTTCCCAGAAGTGAGAAGACAACAGACCCCAGATAGAAGGAAGGGAAAGTAACACAGACACGGAGCCAGTTTCCCACAGACAGTTTATTGGGAGAGTCACAGCCAGTGAGAAGGTGAAGAAGTCCTGTCTTAAGCTCTTTTGTTGAAGCTGCTGGCCACCAGCAATGATAGGATCCCACGGTGAGTAGAGCCAGATGGAGCTTTTGAGACCCATACCTCTCAGACCAGTCTCTTAATTTCAAAGTCCCAGTATGAGAGCAGACACAGTTCCCACCCCAGGAGGGTGTTGAGGAAACACCTCCCTACCCACCCTGTCCTCCCTTGAAGACCTCAGAAAGAAAGGTCAGTATACTTGGCCCTGGTGGCCAATCTAACTCTCAGCGTGAAGACCTGGGCAAAGGGTACTGCTAATAGGTCTATTCAGACCTCAAGTGTCTACACTATGAGCCAATATCTAGTATCAGAACATGATTAAACACACTCAAGACTCTTGTTGGCAGAAGCTGCACCCCAGATAATGAATGTCCTGCCACACTCTGGCTAGAGATAGAAATCCAAGCAGACTGGGTATGAATGCATGAGGAAACCACTTGGCCCAGTTTGGGGTGGGCAGTCCAGGCTCAGCCTGTGCCCAGAATCTGGGTTTCTGTTTCTCACTACCCAGTGTCAGCAGTTCCTCCACATACCCCCCAGAAGGGGACAGGGAGGAGGAGGCAGAGAATATGCTGAGAATTCACCCTAAACAGAACTGGAGGTCAGGTCTACTGAGGTGAGGAAAAGGCCACAGATGGGCAGGGCACCGGAGTAGGGCCACCGGAACAGACTCTGTTCATGTCGGACTCTGTCATGTCATCCTGGAAGTACTCCGCTTGGCGGTACTGCCACAGACGTAGGTTCCCATCCCACTGGAGAGCAGAAAGTGGCAAGCAGTCAGGGAGATGTCCCCTCCCCGGTCCCAGCTCTAGACACAGGCTGTCCTCCCACCCCAACCCCTGTAACCTCACCGAACTGCTGACAATCTTTTCTTCAAAGGGATGCCAACTGACATCACGCACACAGGCCTTGTGATTGGTCAGCTTCTTCACAATGTGGCCACTTAAGAGGTCATATACTGTGCAGGAAAAAAGCCAGAGTAGATTGGGCTGCTGGAGGGACTTCAAACTGCCCCTCCGCCCCCACAGCAGCAGCACTGACTTGTTTCCTGGGCAGCGTCCTACTTTCCCCTGGGAGCGAAGGACCATCAGAGGATGGTGCTCGCTCTGCCTGCTTCCTTCTCTCGCTGTTGTTCTTACCTTGTATGGAACGGAAGGTGGGTATCCCTGGCCCTTAGCTACAATCCCAAGGACTACTGTGACGAAAATGCATGGTGACAATCTCAACACTAGGGAGGTGAAAGCAGGAGAATCAGGAGCTCAAGGCCAGCCCTAGGTATACAGCTCCAAGAGCAGCCTGGGTTACATTGTTCTAGTCTCAAATAAAATGAAAAACAGAAATGCACTGGCTTTAAAACTTGTACCAAGGTCAAGCGTGGCTCACATCTTTAATCCCAGCACTTAGAAATCAGAGGCAAGGCCGGGCGGTGGTGGCGCACGCCTTTAATCCCAGCACTTGGGAGGCAGAGGCAGGAGGATTTCTGAGTTCGAGGCCAGCCTGATCTACAAAGTTTGTTTCAGGACAGCCAGGGCTATACAGAGAAACCCTGTCTCGAAAAACCAAAAAAAAAAAAAAAGAAATCAGAGGCAGGTGGGCTGGAGAGATGGCTCAGCGGTTGAGAGCACTGACTGCTCTTGTGAAGGCCCTGAGTTCAAATCCCAGCAACCACATGGTGGCTCACAACCATCTGTAACGAGACCTGACGCCCTCTTCTGGTGTGTCTGAAAACAGCTATAGTGTACTTACATATAATAAATAAATAAATCTTTAAAAAAAAAAAAAGAAATCAGAGGCAGGTGAATCTCTGAGCCAGCCTGGTCTACATAGTTAGTTCCAGGAGATCCAGGGCTACAGAGAGAAACCCTGACTCATAAAAATAAGGTAAACACTTGTGGCGAGGCCTGGAAGGCACCAACAGTGAATCCCCGCCTGGGTAGATGAGAGCACGTGGTCATTGTCTGGCAGTACACCTCTGCATTTCCAGCTTTAGTCAGTGTGCAGTGTGAGCGGGTGCATGCACCTGCGAATGCATGCGTATGGGGAGACCATAGGTCAATGGTAGCTACTCTTTGATCACTCTCGATTGAGCCTTCCTTCCTTATTTGTCTTGTTTTTACTTTGTTTTGTTTTTTTCAAGACAGGGGAGACAGGGGTCTCACTACGTAGCCCTGGCTGTCCTACTTCCTCTGTAAAGAAGGCTGGCCTCTGAGATTTACCTGCCTCTGCCTCCTCTGAGTGCGGCAATTTTACAGGCATGTGACCAATGCCCGGCTGAGAAAGTCTCAATGAGACTGGTAGCTTGCTGATTTGGCTAGACTGGCTGGCCTACAAGTCCCAGGACCTTCCTGCTCTGCCCCACCCTGGGCACTGGGGATCCGTGTGTCTCCACGCGTGGGGTCTGGGGACCTGAGCTCAGATCTCATGCTTGTACTGCAAGTGTTTTATGCCTAACCCAGCTCCTCAGTCTTTTCTTCCTGCTTCAGAGCCTCCGTGACGTTTATTACTTATGTTGTCTTTTATTCGGAGAGGTAGGGCCTTGCTTTACAGTCTGATCTGGCCCAAATTCATGCTGTAGTCCAGGCTGGCCTTGAACTCATAGCGCCCCTTCACCTCCTGATGTGGAATCACAGGCTTGAGTTGCTATGCCCAGCAACTCAGTGCTGCCCTTTTGTTGTCTGCTTGTCTCTGTTGCCCTCCCACCTTTCATCTGTGATCCTTTCCCTTGACTGGGTAAAAACAGAATTATGCTTTTGGTAATTTATTTATTAACTAGAATTCTATGTTTCCTTTCTTAATTAAAAGTGCTCACAAATACTTCCTAGTTCCTTGTTTAAGCCTTTCCTGCTCCAAGCTGAATAAAATTTCCCTCGTAGTTGTTATTGAAGTGCTCACTGTATTACAGATGGAATGCAAGAAACATGCCTGCCCCTCTTAAGGCCTGTTCTCACAAAATCCTTACCAACCACTTTGCCAGTAGAACAGCCACTGTAGATGAACTGCTGGCCGGTGCTGTGGGCGGGGGAGAATCGGCAGCGGATCAGAGTGTGAAGCACTCCGTGGCCTCTGTAGGTCATCAAGGAGCTGTCACCTGGGAGCTTCAACTTCTTCCAGGCTGGGCAGAGATACATGGTGTTGGAGGTGAGTCTTAGACGAGTGAGTGTCTAAACTGTCCTGTGCCACTAGTTCCTAGTGGAGATCAACACTCAAAGACAACTGGCCATCCAACCATAACCGGCTGACTTTCCCCATGTGAGAAAAGTCACCAACATGGCCCTGCTGAGTTGACAATGCCAATGATACTGAAATACTTTTGTGTTGGAGGAGTCTATGTTCCCCCAAGCCTGGGAACCCCTCCCTTTCATGATTTAACCAATAAAAGGTCTAAAAGCAAAAACTGAAACAAGGCTCCAGGTCTCCCTGGCAACAGACAACCTACCAAGCGCATCCATCCTGGACCATCCCAGTGGTTACAAACTCTAGCATAGCCAACTCTCAGTCCCCAGGCCTCAGCTTCACTCTGACCCTTACCTTTCTTGGGCACCTGCTGCCAGCGATAGTCCCAGTTTTGCTGTGTGGCAGCCAGTCGTGACGCTTCCATGCCTTCTCGGCTGGAAAAGCGTCTGATATCCCAAAGCTTAATGGTCTGATCTTTGGAGTTGGAGATGAGATACCGGGCATCGCCCTATGAATTCAAGAATGGACAGATGCAGGAGGGCTGACTTTGTGCCTGCCAGTGCAGTTCCTCTGCTCTGGGGTCTTGATTCATCCAGATGAGCTCACCTTTGACATTCTGCTTCAGATCTCCTTGTCTCCAGGCTTTTGCCCAGAGAGTTAGGCTGGAGCCCTTGCTCATCCCCTGTACAAGCTGGGAAACCCCATCTGCCCTCCTTTCCCCAACCCTGCCCTCTCAGAGAAAATCCCCCAGCCACCTGGAGAAACTCTGGGCTGACATGTCACGATTCCTAGTCTCTGTGTTTCCAGCAACCCACCTAAGAGTACCTGCCCAGGGGCTCAGGTTTTGACCACGTTTGGACACAATCCAAGCTCCTAGCTGGAACATCATCACTGCTTGCTTAAACTGTCTAAGACCCCCTTTCTTTAGCCTGGATGTGTGACTTCACTGACCTCCACCTGTGAGACTGGTGAACCCACCCGAGAGCTGCCTCCTAATAAACCTGCCTTTATCTACTTTTAATCTTGTCTAATCTGGCCTATATCTGTGTCACAGAGGGAGAGAAAATGCCTAACACAGAGTACCAGCTGTGTTCCTCATTGTAACTTGGACTAAATTGTTTCCTACTTTCTTTTGTGATTTGTTTCTTTTATGTGTATGGGTGTTCCGCCTGCATTGGATCGCCTGGAACTGGAGTTACAGATGGTTGTGAGCAGCTGTGTGTGCTGGGAACTGAATCTGAGTCCTCTGGAAGAACAGTAGTGCTCCTAAGCACTGAGCCATCTCTCCACCCCATCCTGTAAGGTTCTGCCTTGGCCCTTGCAGACTGATGAGTATAGAAGACACTCGTGTTTCTTGGCTTAAACACTTCTCCTCAACTCCAGTTCCTGCACGCTCTAAGAAGGCCCTTTTGCGTTTCCATAGCAGTCTACTGTCACGCCCTCTGGGCGGCCAGAACCTCAAGAGCCTGGCTCTGCAGTCTGGTCCCTTTGCTTACCTTGCTGTCAATAAAGGTGATGCCATCCTGGTGTCCAGCCAGTGCACCCACAGGCTTGGGATCATCCTCCCTCATGGTTCGTCGATCCCACACTTTGCAGATAGCATCGTCTCCCCCAGAGAACAGGATCTGGGAGCTTATGTCAGCAAAGGCCACTGCATTCACATCATCCTCATGAGACTCAATCTAGAGGAGCAGGAAGCTAAGGGTTTTAGGATGTCTCTAGTCTTAAAAATAGGTCAAAGACCAGGAGAAGGGGGTTCTTGTCTCACAAACAATACCTGAAGAGTACGGCGGTTTTGTTCTCGGTCAAAGACATATAGGCAGCCATCATTGGCTCTGTAAGAAATGAGATAAGAGGGTCATACAGCCAAGACTGTTACTCTGTGTGCTCAGGAGAGTCCTGCTGAGGAACTCAACTAAGGAGTGAGCAGCATATGGAAGGAGCAGCAGCTTAGCTTTCAAGGAAGCCCGAGACCTGCCACCTCATACAGGGAACTAGTGAGCAAGAGTGAAGCAACTCTTGACCCTGGAGAAGGCAAGTTGTTTTCTATGGCTGGCAGTGTAGTAGTCTCTGTAACAGCAGAAGCTACCTCTGGCAGAACGCTTACCTCACTAAGCAAGGTAGGCATTTCCCACAATGCTCACCCTCCTAGTACTTCTCGTCCATCTGAGGAGACAGCGATAGAGAAGACAGCAAAGCGACGTTCGTCTGGCCTAGAGGGAGCAAAGGAGGAGCTAGGCTAAGTGGATGTCCTTTCGCTTTTTGTCAATCTACCAAGCACGTGACAAATACTATACAGAAGGGGACCCAGAAGGCCCACCAACCCATGCTAGCATGCAGATCACCTCTGAGAACCCAGAAGTAAGCCTGTATACTAGAGCTCACAGGATGGGCAGTGCTCTCAGGAAGCCACACAGAGAAATTTGCAAGCGGTGAACTTGTTCATCTAGGTGGGAGCTCCTGTTCAAGAGGTACTCCTGGAAAGCCTTCCTGGAGAAGTCTCTGATAAGTATGACAAGAAAAAGCCAATACCTTAAATCCAGGGCAGTATGTGTGTCTCCTTCCCCATAGATGTTGCAGATATGAACTAAGAGAAGAGAAACAAGAATTCTTCAGGGTTGAGGGAAAGAGAATGGAAGTAAAACTAATAAGGGAGAAAGCAAATGGCAGGGATGTCAGAGGAGTTTGGGGAGCGATTTTCTGAGGACACAGCATGCGCTCTTATCTCAGAAGAGAATACGTGGGGGCTGTGTTCTGAGGTCCCAAGCTGGAGACACTGCAGAGGTCTAGTCCGCACTCACTGTAATCAGACCAGCTGGAGTACAGGAAGTGGTTTCCATCAGGAGTGAAGGCTACGTCCAGGACACTCCAGCCTACATCCCGAGCCTTGATGCTTTTGAACTTGTGGAAGCGGCCATACCGACAGTCATACAGTCGGATTGTCTGATCTGCAGAGAGGGTATCAGGCAAATTATGAACCATCTTCCTTGTAGCCCTCTCCATCAGACCTCCTTTGCTTGATTTTTCTGAGGTCTCCCTTGACACACCATCTGGAGGCTAAGCATCTCTAAGCCAGATTTTGAGATCCCTGGGTCTGAGGCTTTCTCGTCTAGTTGAAAAATATTTTTTTTTAGGTTAAGGCAGCTAATAAGATTGGGGTCTAGTACCTTGGCAAGCAGACATGAAGATTTGGCCATCTTTGCTGTAGATGCCGCAGAAAGCCTTCTGAGAGTAGGTATCAGTGAAGCTCAGATCATTGGGCAAGAAGCTAGAGAAGGGGAGAGAAAGGGCAGCTGGGGAGCTCTGAGTGCAAGGAACTCAGTTAGCAGAATGGAATGCAGCATTTCCTTTGGCCTTGTATATCATCCCCTCGTCTGTTCTGTCATCCTTTACACTTCCCTAGTTCAATTACTCTCACAGCTTCAGCCCCTTGCAAACTAGTTGTATTCTGAGAGACCTTTAACTTGCACCCTTCCAAGTATAGGAGCTAAGGTCAAGCTGGCCCTTAGAGTCTCTCCACCAAGCCCCATACTCACTGAGACATCACTCGAGATTGTTCTCCAAGGGAGAAGCTTCCCCGGTGGCAGAGGCCCCGTTCTCTCTAGATGGAAGGGATTGGGGAATATTGCTGGCAGAATTGGAGAGCCACTGTAACCACACCCAGCCCCTCCTCCAAGGCCATTTCTCTTACTACAAAAGCAAACACCCCATAGCACCAGGATGCAGGCTGCTAACACACTTGAGGTTTCCTTGGAAGCTTGCTTCCTTTTGTCAGGGGCTGGCAGAACTTCTGGCCTCCATAGGTCTGCTGCCAGGCTGACTAGAGGCAGAAAAGCCTACCTGGTGTAACATTCGAGGAAAGCTATGCTCCTGGGCAGTCCTCCTAAGTCGCAGCCGCCCAGTGGCCAATTCCACCTGTGTCTTGATCTCATTGTATTCCAGCTCCCGGGTGTCAGGGGTTGCATCTACTGTGAGTACCAAAAAAGGATTTTCGTTCTAGGATTTCCAGCCCAGACATGAGCTAGCAAAATTGGGCCCAGTTGATGTGGTTGGCTACAAGGATTCCCTCGTCCCCTGAATTCTCTTCTTTCCATTTAATCTACTAAACTTCTGAAGACTGACTCACTTTAAAGGTCAAAAGGGCTAGTGAACATCTTCCAACATTAAGACTAGACTGTCAGTTATACGTGGCTTTCATCCCAGCACCCGGGAGGCAGAGGAAGTCAGATCTGGTTTACACTGAGAACTCTAGAACAGCCAGAGATAGAGAGATCCTGTCTTAGAAACAAAATACAAAACCAAAACCCATTAGAGAGTGTCTCCTCTTACCAGGTGGGTTGTATCGATCTCCAAGGCGACCATCCCAGGCACTGTCATGCTCTTCCTCTGAGTCCGAGAGGGCCTGGATGAGTTGTAAATTTGCTGCACCTCCTCCTTGCACCAGCCTCACTTGCCCTCTGTGGAGAGATCCCTATTATAAAGGAGGGGATTCCTTCTCCCATCTAACCAATGGCTACCTGGCTGGAGTCGGTGGCTATCTGGCTGGAGTCAATGGATATCTAGCTCTTAGTACTTTTGGTTCTCATTTTGAAGTTGGATTTTAAATCTCCTACAAGTCATAGTAGGGCCAGGCAGTGGTGGCACACGCCTTTAATCCCAGCACTTCGGAGGCAGAGGCAGGTGGATCTCTCTGAGTTCAAGGCCAGCCTGGTCTATAGAGTGAGTTCCAGGGCTACACAGAAAAACCACGCCTCAAAAACAAAGCAAAACAAACACACAAAAAGACACAGCAGGGAAACTAGTTTGAACTCTTAGGAGTAAGAGCACAGAGTTCTAACAGGTTATGAAGACTGACCTACTATATTGATTTCTCTCAGGGCTAAATATTATTTTCCCCCAGGGCTAAGGACTGAACCCAGGGGCTTGGTGCATGCTGGGTAAACTTCTACCACTAAGCTTCATCCCAAGTTCAAGAGCTAAGAATTAGGAGAGCACTTCCATCTTCACTTCTACACCCCAATAAAAGCACCTTGAGTGAGAGAAGCTTTATTCTGGCTCACGGCTCAAGGGCAGAGTCTGTCATGGCAGGGCAGTCAAAGCAGCAGGGCCCGGAACAGCTGTCTACATAGCATTCACACTCAGGAAGAGGGCAGGATGAATGGTTGTGTTTAGCTAGATTTCTCCTTTTTATACAGGACCCACATCTGAGGAATGGTGCCACGTTCGCTCAGTGTGGGTCTTCCTGCTCCAATGAACCCAATCACCATAATCCCTTCCAGGCCTGCCCAGAGAGGCTAAATAATCCATCCCTCCTAGGAGGGCTGTCCCCTAGGTGATTCCAGACCCTCACAGCCTTTGCTGTAAGAATACAGCACAGAACACAGTGTCTGAAGGGATACAGGTTCATCTTTTCCAAGGAGCCATAGGCAAGCAAACAAAGCCAGGTATTCACATTCTTAGTTCCTGGTGGTCACCCCCTTCAGGGCATGCTTTTCTTAAGAGCAGGGCTAGTAAGGTCGATGTAAACTTGTTTTTCAAGTAAATCCACATGGCTTCATCTCACGTGGCAAGGGATTTAACACTCCCTTCTCAACTCTTCTCACATCTCTCCTTTCCTCGATAATCCCTCTCCCTTTTCTTGTTTTGTTTTCTTGGAAAACAGATTAAATTTGTGTTGTCACAGCCGAAAAGGCTCCCCCGAGAAGCTCCTCAACTATGAGAGTTGTAAGAACCACTTTGGGTATGGAGCTGTGTAGCGAGTATGGATATTCAGCAGGGAAAGGTCGTTGTGCTGTTCAAACACATTGTCCCAGGACAATGCCCTTCCCTATCCTCTGCACTTTTTCTGCCTGAAGTTGAGGTCAAGATATTGTGACACTTAGTGTCACAGCAGAGGGTAAGTTACCTGCGGAGGAGATAGGCCAGTACCTGGGCCAGATCCACATCTTCATCCTCTTCTTCTTCTTCCTCACTACGACGCAGGCCAGCCCCTCTTCGGGACAAGCCCTCGGAGGGTTCTAAGGACCCGGATCCTGCGCTGCTGCTGTTCCGTGATCCCATCTTCTGGTTACAGCATCCTTATGTCCTGTGCAGGGACTCCTCCTGTCTCCAACTTGGGTTTAGTGAAAGCAAAATCCTGCTCTAGAAATACCAGGGTTTCCAGAAACGGGGCAGAAGCTATCTTTAGAGGGGTGACCCCTCCAGGAGACTGAGATTTCCTTCTCTTTAGCTATGACAGCTCCCAAGGTTTCGGGAACATAAACCTTCCTCAATCCTGTGAAGCAAAGAAAGCCATATGAAACCTAGGGTGCAATCCTATCGTACTAATGAGAGTCCATGAAGAAGAATTTCCCATTTTCCTAACCAAACTCACCTATCAAAGTCCCCGGCCCGGGGTGGCCGAATCCCAGATAACCTCTCCAACTGACCAATCAAAACCCCTTGCGGAAGAACGCACCTCACTAGCTTATCTTATACAACCAACCAGAAGCGTTAGAACTCAGACTCGACGCCCCCCTGTGCTGACCAATCAGAGCAGTTCTTTGCGAGAGCCGGCAGGAGCAACAGCCAATGAGGTTAGAAGTCAGCCTAACACCCCCTCCAGTTTTGCTTCACGCCCACGTGGTGCGCCGGGGGGTGTGTACAGCAGGGGGAGGGAAAGTGGCGAAGCACCTCCCCCGGCGTCTGGCGGTTACCGCCCCACGCGAGACCACCCACCAGTCAGGAGCTGTCGCAGGACCCGCAGGGGCGAGACCCTGTTTACACCGACTACCGCTGCGGCGCCGGCTAACAGCTCCTCAGTCGCGAGCCTCGTCCGTCAAGCTCCTGGCTGCCAGGCCTGTTGACGTCACTCGACGCTCCTCGCAGTCCCGCCCCCTCGACCCGCTAATTGGACAGCTGAGACCGGTGATTGATAGGTGGGTTGGAGAAATAGCTTAACCCCAAGAGGGGCGTTCAATCGTAGCGGACTGGAATTGGCTGCGACCTGCATTAGACATAGCGGAACTAGACGTCAAGTCTGCGAGGCGATCCCTTAAGGTCGCTTGGCCTCGAGTGTTTTTTTTTTTTTGTTGTTGTTGTTGTTTTTACTGCATGCCCAGCCGCTCCTATTCCCTCAACTCCCAGCAGCCTCAGTTCAACCGTTTTTCCCTGGCTGTAGAGCTAGCGGCCCGTCGAAAGCAGTCCACACTGTTGCGACCCAAACCTCTCCACCCTGCTGTGTACCCGCTTACCCGCGGCGGTCTTGTTAGACGACCCCTGGTTTCCTTTCCTGGTCTTTGCAGACGCTCCCTAAACGCCGCGCCCTCCACGGAGCCTTTCCGGTTGCGTTAGTGCGCACGCGCCCCTGGGTCTGGGCTTTGCTGACCTTCCCTAGGCTTCACAGGCGCGCCGCCTCCTGCTGGTTTATGAGTAACTAGGGTGAGTCCAAGGCCGAGCCCTACCTTGTCTGGGACGGTTTCCCAGGCCAGGGGCAGAGAGGCGGTCGATGTCGGCCTTGGCCGAGAGCTGGGCCAACGCGAGGACACCTCAGCTCCCGGGACCAGCCTGTGACAGGTCCTGTGACGGTGTCTCCTGGTGTCTAGGCCGGCTGGAGACCCCAACATTTTCTCCCGATCTATACAAACGATGGTTGAACTGCCCATAGCTTGTCACTGCCTTAAAATTCTTTTTTTTTAATATTTATTTATTTTATATGTATAAGTACACTGCAGCTGTCTTCTGACAATCCAGAAGAGGGAGTCAGATCTCATTACAGATGGTTGTGAGCCACCATGTGGTTGCTGGGATTTGAACTCAGGACTTTCTGAAGAACAGTCAGTGCTCTTAACTGCTGAGCCACCTCTCCAGCCCCGCCTTAAAATTCTTAACTGTGCCGGGCGATGGTGGCGCACGCCTTTAATCCCAGCACTTGGGAGGCAGAGGCAGGAGGATTTCTGAGTTCGAGGCCAGCCTGGTCTACAGAGTGAGTTCCAGGCTAGCCAGGGCTACACAGAGAAACCCTGTCTCGAAAAACCAAAAAAAAAAAAAAAAAATTCTTAACTGTAAGCAACCCCCCAGCATTTTGTTCTTTGGCTGGTCTCCGTTAATTATGTGGACAGGTATTTCAAACATACACCGAGGATTCCTAGGTATCTGGGTTATCTGGCCTGGAAAGTCTAATAATTTTAGTATTTTTCCTTCCTTATTACTCTTCAAGTTCTCACAAGTTCTCTAGATATTTTTTTTTTTTTTTTTTTTTTTGGTTTTTTGAGACAGGGTTTCTCTGTGTAGCCCTGGCTGTCCTGGAACTCACTTTGTAGACCAGGCTGGCCTCGAACTCAGAAATCCTCCTGCCTCTGCCTCCCAAGTGCTGGGATTAAAGGCGTGCGCCACCACCGCCCGGCTCTCTAGATATTTTTAACTGATTACTTGCAGTTGTTTTCACAGTCAACATTTTTCCACCTTCAGACTTCTTCCACTCATTGATCTGCTCACTCTTAAAAGTATTTAGAGCTGACCAGTGATTTTTCCGTTTTTGTTTTGTTTTTTGGTTTTTTTTTTTTGTTTTTGTTTTTGGCTTTTTGAGACAGGGTTTCATTGTGTTACCCTGGGCTGTCCTGGAACTCACTGCGTAGACCAGGCTGGCCTCGAACTCAGAAATACGCCTGCCTCTACCTCCTAAGTGCTGGGATTAGAGGAGTGCACCACCACTGCCCGGCTGATTTTTCCGTTTTTTTGTCTTTTTTTTTAAAATTACTTCAAATACAGACTTCCCAACCTGCTTGTCTTTTTACTAATTTCATTTAAAATTTTTGTCTGCCAATGAAATGGATCTATAAGTGCCTTATTTCAACTGGTATACCTTTTCAGAATGTCTTATCTGAGAGATGCTTTATTTTTTTAACCAGTCCTGGCCGGCCCTCATAGCCCTGAACTGTGACCTAGTGATACTGATATCTGAAATCAAACTTGATGGACCTGCATAAAAACTTACGATCTGCTTAACAATCGATAGTGGAGCACTGGGAATAAAAGAAATCCAAATATACAATAAGAGGATGGTTAAATAAATTATGGTCAGTTTTGTACAGATATCTAAATACCTGATAGGCACTGAAATGAATTTTGTAGGGTTAGGGATATGTCTCTATGGGCGAGTACTTGCTTGCCATTCTGTATACACTGGGTTCAATGTGTGCATTGAACACACACACATACCAACAACAACAAAAACCCAATGTTGCTGCCATTCTTCATAAAATAAAAATATCCAAGTTTGGACCAGTAAGATGGTTCAGCAGGTAAGAGATTTGTTAGGTAAAGGTGCTTACTACAAAGTCTTATGACTTGGGAGAGAATGGATTCCTACACAATTTCCTCAGAACTTCACATGCATACCTCCCTACTCACCCACCCCCACCCAAATAAGTAAATACAAATTAAAAAAAAATCTAAGCTCATTATGTGACTAAATAATAAAATGGATGATAACTAAGGTGTAACATGAACAAAACATTATGATTAGGTCCAGAAAAAAGGTCTGTAAGAAAATTTTCCTTATCTTTCTTTGTGTATGTGTGGATGTATATGTGTGTGTGGTGTGTTTGTGTGTTTAGGTGTGTTCTAGTGCATGTGAACATGTGTATCAGTTGGTATAGAGGCCTGAAATGGATGTCTGGTGTCTCCTCAAACATTTCCAAATTATTTATTTGAGAATTCCATGCATGTATACGGTGTATCTTGACCACAACCACTCCAACTGCTCCCCCTCCCTCTGATAGCCCCCCCCCCCACTTTCATGTTTCCTTTAAAACAGTTTTTACTAACTTATTTTTTGAGGCAGGGCCTCTCGCTTAATTTGGAGCTCTCTGATTGGCCCAGCTGGCAAGGCAGCAGGGATCTGTCTGCTCCTTAGCCCTGGCATTAGCCCTGGCATTCCAGACGCGTGGCGAGGGCAGCACTGGACTCTTCAGGTGGGCACTGGGGTCGGATTCAGGCTCCCCACTTGTACTTTATTGGCTGAGGCTCCTCCCCAGCCTCTCCACCTGTTTTGATGACAGAGTTGCACTATGACTAGGTTTAAGTAAGATCTGTAAGTGCTAAAAAGAGAAATATCCTAAGAAATTGGTAATATGTATATAAAAGGCAGGGAGGAGGAAGTAGCACCCCCACACCCAAAGGTCATTTTGACATGTTCTTGTTGAGTTTGTAAAGTGCTTTGGATTTGAGCAGCTTCTGCTGTCCCCAGTTACACCAAGTCACTCTAACCACAGAGAGGTTTCTCTTCTTTCAGCACCCATTTTAAGACCAAGTTGGCTAATGATTAAGTAAATATCAGTTGGTTGACTTCCTGTTCCACCAGGTTTGGCCTGTTCTGTCCTTGAGCAGCTCCGCTAGAGGGCGGCCTGGTCTTTGGGGAAAGGATGGCCAGTTTTCCTATAGGGGAAGGTCCTTCACAGCCTCTCTGGTTGCAACAGGAGCCTGGTGATTGCAGGAGCTCAGTCTTCTGAAGTGACTGATGCCCTCACAAGTGTTTGCACACAATATGAAAGAAAGAAGCATTTCCTGCAAGATGGAAGGGGAGAAATGTGCTTATTTATCTATGGAGTTTAAAATGTGTTTATTAGAAAACAATTGGGTAGTGATGAAATATTCTAACTCTCATGCCGTAGGTTTTTTTTTTTTTCTTTTGAGACAGCATCTCATGTAGCCTAGGCTGATCTGGAATTCACTATATAGCTGAGGAGAACCCTGAACTCCATGCCTCTCATGTGCAAATGCAGGGAACTACAAGTCTGTACCACCATACCCAGTTTTATATAGAACGTAGATTGAACCTAGGGTTTCATGCATGCTAGGGAAGAGTTCTACCAGTTGAGTTACATCCCAAGTCATCTTACATCCTTAAGAATTAGATTTGGGGCCGGGCAGTGGTGGTGCACGCCTTTAATCCCTGCACTTGGGAGGCAGAGGCAGGCAGATTTCTAAGTTTGAGGCCAGCCTGGTCTATAGAGTGAGTTCCAGGACAGCCAGGGCTACACAGAGAAACCTTGTCTTGAAAAACCAAATAAACAGACAAACAAATAGAGTTAGATTTGGGGACATTGCGGAGGACAGGATAGATGGCTCAGTGGTTAGGAGCCCTGGCTGTTCTTTTCGAGGACACAGCATCCACATGGCAGTTTCCAACCATCTGTCACTCCAGTTCTGATACATATGTACACAGATACGTGTGCAGGCTGAGCAGCCATGCACGTGGAAAAGGGGTGTGTGTGCGTGTGTTTTGTTTTATAGAAGTAAAACCTGTACCCCTATTTTAGTGTGTACAATTCTGGGGTTTGAACTCAGGACTTTGCACACGCTAGCACGTATTCTACAACTGAACTACATCTCTAGTTCTCTTTTGTTCACTCTTGAATTTGAGACAGGGTCTCATTGAGTTGCCCAGGATGCCCTGAACTTGCAGTCCTTACACCTTTTCCCTCCAGTGGCTGCAAGTGCAGGTCTGCGCCACCTCCTCCGCCTACTAACCCTGATCCTGAATGGTAAGCGCCATAAGATTGTCAAGTGTTGTAGTAGTTGAATGACAAATGTCTCCCATTATCTCTGGTATCTGAATACTTGGTGACCTGGCGGTGAAACTCTTTGGGTAGGTTTAGGTGTGGCCTCATTGGAGGAGGTGGGTCACTAGAGGCTGGCTCTGAGAGCAAAATTTGACCAAAGTTCATGCTGTCTCTCCACTTCCTGCTTTCTGTTCAAGACGTGATCACTCAGCCCCCGCTCCAGCTACCACGCCTCCATTCTGCTCCCGCATTGGACTTTTTTTTTTTTTTTTTGGTTTTTCGAGACAGGGTTTCTCTGTGTAGCCCTGGCTGTCCTGGAACTCACTTTGTAGACCAGGCTGGCCTCGAACTCAGAAATCCGCCTGCCTCTGTCTCCCAGGTGCTAGGATTAAAGGCGTGCGCCACCACCGCCCGGCCGTATTGGACTTTTTAAGTTTTGTTTTTGTTTTTTGGTTTTTTTTTCAAGACAGGGTTTCTCTATGTAGCCCTGGCTATCCTGGAGCTTTCTCTATAGATCAGGTTGACCTCAACTCAGAAATCTGCCTGCCTCTGCCTCCTGAATGCTAGGATTAAAGGTATATACCACTACCACCAGTTATTTATACATTTGATTTTTTATGTGCATATTTTTCCTGAATATATATGTATATACTATACACAAGTTTCACATACACTGAGATCAGATGAAATATAGGAAAATGGAGTTATGGATTATCGTGAACCATCACGGGGATGCTGGAATTGAACCTGGCTCCTCTGTAAGAGCTTCTAGTACACTTACACTCTGAGCCATCCCTCCAGCCCCCATCATGAACTCTTATCCTTCTGGAACTGGAAGCCCAAATAAAGTCTTCTGTAAGTTGTCTTGTCATGGTGTTTTATCACAGCAATGGTAAAGTAATCAATACAGGTGTTTCATCTTTCTTTAGCACTGGAAGGTCTAGAAAGAAAGACAGATCTGCCAGGGCAGTGGTGGCACACACCTTTAATCCCAGCACTTGGGAGACAGAGGCAGGAGGATTTCTGAGTTCAAGGCCAGCCTGGTCTACAGAGTGAGTTCCAGGACAGCCAGGGTTACACAGAGAAACCCTGTCTCGAAAAACCAAAAAAAAAAAAAAGAATGACAGATCTATGAACACAGTGCACAGATCTATCTTACTCTTTATGTGAATGTGTGTGCGTATGCGCACGTGATGTGTGTATGTATGTGCATGTGCGAATGTGGAGAGTTGGCTCTCCTACTATGTGCGTCTCACGGTTGAACTCAGGTTGCCAGGTTTGGCAAGAGACATCTTCACCCCTGAGCCATCTTGCCAGCACTCTGTTCTATTTTTTTGAGACAAGTCAAAGCTGGGTGTGGTTTCTGGTACTTATAATCTCAGCACACAGGAAGCTGAGCCCAGCCTGGGCACCATGTCAGGGCTATACTGTTAGGCTGGTCTCAAACTCCCCAGTCTGTGTCTGAGGTCAGAGGTGTGTGCCACCGTGCTCAGGAAGCTTGTAGCTTTTACATTCTGTTTTCTACTTAAAGATTCCAGTTTCTTAGAGGCTGGTTGACTCCAGGTCTGGGGCATAAAATACACAAGATATTTGTACAACAATCCATGTCAGCAGGGAAACAGGCAGGAACTATTAGGATCTTATTAAAATGGCGCATCCAAGTTTCCATCAGCAAAGGTAGGAGGACTTGAACATTAGTACATATAATTTATTAAGTGCAAAGTGTTTAAATCTAGAAGCTCATTGTGTGTGTGTGTTGTTATAAGTAACTGGCTATCCTTTTGAAAGGCAGGAGGCTGAGGAGTGGAGCTTAGTTGGTACAGCATTTGTCTGGCACATACAAGGCCATGGGTACTGATGCCAGCATTGCATCAACCTGGTTTGGTGGTTTTGGCTTGTCTCTGGAGATAGGAGGCAGGAGGAGCAGCAATCCTCAAGGCCAGCTTGGGGTATATGAGACCCTGTTTCAGAAAACAAAAACCAAAGATAATAGGAGACTTTTAAGTCATTTTAAAGATGGTAGATAAAGGAAAATAAGCAACACTTGTGCTGTTCATGTATAAAGTAGGCCACAAGGCAATGAAATAGAATTAATCTTCCCGTAAGAGGGAAGCGTGCCTGTATAAAACTTATTCCAGGGCCTGAGGATATGTTTTGTAGACACTTGTGTGTTAATTAATCCAGGCATTGAACATCCATGTCTAGATCCTTCCAAATGGCTAACTTGAAAAAGAAGGAAGGAATAGAGGAGACATCTGTGAATTGATAGATTTAAGATACATATGAAATACGTATAAAGCTGGGCGAGGTGGGACATGGCCATAGTTCCAGCACTTGGAAGTGAGGGCAGGAAGATAGTTTGAGATCAGCCACATAGCAAAAACAAGTAGGGTGGCCCTGTCTTCAGAAACAAAGCAGAACAATGGTTGAAGATGTTGGTATATGCAGTACACTTCCTAGCATTCACACAAGGCGCTGGCTGCAACCCCAAAAACATTGTACAATTTATAAACAGGCCAGGGAAGGCTAAGTCATAGTGTATATCTCATATTTGGGTGAGAAAACTATAAACATGCAAGGAAATGGTGGCTGATCATTGTAATTCTATCTGTGGCAAGAGGGAAGGGCTACGATGGAGATGGGGGGGCATTTGGTACCTACCAAAGTTCTCTTTTCTCTGGGTAGTGTTTTCAAGGGTGATTATAATAGCTTATTCAGTTACATCCATTTTCTGTACAATGTGTTGGCTAGGCGTTGTGTATATTCCCGTAATTCCAGAATTTAGGAGAGCACCAATGTAGGCAGGGCTGCATAGTGAGACCTACCTTACAAAACCAACTGGAATGTAAGTCAGTGGTAGACCACTTGCCGGCATTGCTGGGGCCCTAGACACATTATTACTATTGCAAATAAAACAAAACTGAAAAGAAGAAAGAATGGGAAGGAGGGAGGGAACTAAAACTAAAGCCAAGGCTGGGTATGGTAACACGCCTGTAATCCCAGCATTTGGGGAGTGGAGGCAGAAGGATCAGGAATTCACTACTAGCTTCTGTAACACGTTTTCTGTAACACCAATCTGGGGTGTAGGAAACACACAAACTCCAAACAAAACTCAAAGTAAGCAAGTAAACAAGTCTAAAACACAAAATATCTTAATCTAGTTTCTATTTATCTGCCATTTGGGCTGATTTTATTGACAAAAATCATGTTTAAGGCTAAGACCTTGGTGCTGTGTAAAAGATATCTGGAGCCTGAGTTCCCTGCCTCTTTCCTGGAAGCCTCCATTCCCAAATCTTCTTTCCCCCTCCATTTTCTTTTCACTGCTCCTTTTCCTTTTAGCTGCAGAGTCAGCTCCATAAGACAGACTTAAAGGGCCAACTGTAACCATTGGAGTGGAGAGGAGCTGCAGCTAGCTGCCTAGAGTGTTGGTTTGGTCTTTGCTGCTAGTTGGAGTGCTTTACTCCACTGACTCAGACATCCCGACAACACTGAGGTAGGTTCCCATTTTACAGATGAAGGGATAGAGTCACTGTGTGCAGAAGGCATGTGTCTCTTACCCAGATTTATGAAGATGAGGATACCGTTTCTTCTGGCATAAGACTGTGCATATTTGTGAGGTATCACATGATGTTTAGATGCATGTATGCACTGTGTAATGTTCAAATTAGGATGAACTTCCCTTCAAACACCATTTCTTTGTGCTAAAACCAGAAAACATTAAAAATCCTTCAGGTTTTTGTTTGTATTTTTGAGACTAGGTCTCAGCCCTTGTTGTCCTGGAACTACCTCTGTAGACCAGGCTGGCCTCCAGCTCTGAGACTCTCCAGTCTCTGCCTCCTGAGTGCTGGGATTAGAGGCCTGTGTCACCAAGCCCGACCCTTCGACCCTTCAGCTCTTCAGCAGAACTTTCGACCTTAGTTGCTATAACCTTGTTACAACTCAGGACCTGTTCAACCTTCCCCCACCTCCTCTCTCAGCTATATTTTTATGTATTGTGTATTCAATTGCTGTGTTCTATCTTGTCTAACTTGACTTTTAGTAAACCTTTCTTCCCTGACCAGTTTTCCAGCATTTTCTTGGAGAACACTCAGCACTTCCTCATCCAGTTGCTTCTTTTGAAGGTTTTCCCTGGAATCCCATTTTATTTGAAGGTTTTCTTCTTTTTCTAAGTTCATATATTCATCTTGTTCCTAAGCAGGGACGTTCTCCTTAGCAAATGTTCCAGTTCATGTGGGATCATTGCTCTAGTTTTATTTTCTAATACTTTATTAATGATCTAGAGAGATGGCTCAGTGGCTTAGAGCGCTTCTTGCTCTAGCAGAGCCCATCTCAGTTCAGTTCCCAGCATCCATGTTGTCTCACAACCATCATAGCTCCAAGTCCAGGGCATCCATCGCCAATTCTGACCTTGAGGGTACCAGGTATACATATGGTACACACACATTCAGGCAGCTACATTGATACACATAAAAATTTAAATCTTATTCATGTGTCTATGTGAGTGTATGCCACACATGTGCTGGCACCCCAAAGACTAGAAAACTTGGAGCCAGAATTATAGGTGGTTGGCTGTAAGCCACCCAGTGTGACCCTAGGACCTGACCTCTGGTGCCCTGAACGCGCAGAGGACAGTCGCTGAGCTCTTTCCAGTCCCTCACTGCATATTTTGTTATTTCATAATTGATTTCAGAATTCAGGCGGTTATCTTACTACTGAACTTCATTCTAAAGATTAGTATCATGTAGAATCTTTTTCTCTTCTTAGAGACAGGGTATTTCTGTGTAGTCATGGCTGTGACAGAACTCTTCCTGAGTCCTGGGATTGAAGGTGTGTGCCACCATGCTCAGCTCATTGTCCCAGACTTGGTGAGGCTGTGCAGTTGGATACATTCCCTAGGGGACTTAGAGGGGTGGCTCTACTCGCTTATATTTTGCCTTCGACAAGTTGCTTGGCCTGTGTTCTGTTTTCTGAAGAACTGGGCATGGAACCTGTCACTGAGTTACTTCCACAGGCCACTTTTCTTTTTTAAAGATTCACTTTAGGGCTGGAGAGATGGCACAGCGGTTAAGAGCACTGACTGCTCTTCCAGAGGTCCCGAGTTCAATTCCCAGAAACAACATGGTGGCTCACATACATCTGTAATAGGATCTGATGCCCTCTTCTGGTGTGTCCGAAGACAGCTACAGTGTACTCATATGAATAAAATAAATAAAAAAAATTAAAAAAAGGTTCACTTTAATTAGGTGTGTGTGTGTGAATATGTACATGTGAGGTGCCTGTGAATGCCAGGGTGTAAGGCTCTTGGAGCTGCAGTACGGGTGACTGTGAGCGGCCCACTGTGGCTGCTGAACTCCTGTCCTCTTCTAGAGCAGTTTATACTCTTAACCACTGAGCTATTTTTCCAACTGCCTATTTAAAAAATACCTCATATTTTTATTATTGGGAATTTTATGTATACACAATGTCGTTTGATCAAACCCACTTTCCCTGTCCTATTTCCTGTCTCCCTCTGAACTTCAAATCTTATTTTAAAAATAACCCCCTGCTGCCCATATACGCAAAGATGTGGGACATTCACTGGATAATTCTTTGGTTGGTTGTTTTTGTAGACAGTGTCACTATATACAATTCTCTTGCCTTGTGATAGGGCCCTTCCGAGTGCTAGGATTTTAAAACATGTTATTATGTTCAATCCAACTCTGTATTTTGAGCTGCAAAATGGTACTTTGACAATGTGCCTAGAATATAGATCGCGTTCTAGAAATGTTAGTTGTCTAGCTGGCCTTGATAGCATGATTGTGTAGAGAGAGGAGTATCAGGAGTTCAAGGTTATCTTTAGCTGCACAGTGATTTTGAAGCCAGCCTGATCTACATGAGACCTTGTCTCAAGGTAAAAAAAAAAAAAAGTGTGGCTGCTGGTTCCAGGCGAGTGGGAGGAAACCAGGAGGAGGAAATTGGTTGTGGAGTGGGTTCCTCTGGGGGAGGCTTCTGCATGTCTGTGTGGGACAAAAATGCTAACCCAAACACTAAGCAGCCTGCTGTGGTGTGGCCTTTCTTCTTTTGGTGTAGGGGATTGGGTCTTTCACACCCCAGCTATGTAGACCAGGCAGGCTGGACTCAAGCTCCCAGGGGTCAGGTTGCCTCTGGGTTGAAGGTGTGCATCACTGTACTGGGTTACATTTCTTCAGAAGAAAAAAGCCTTCTTCCAGAAGTTCCTACTGTTAGCTGATGAAACCCTGCGAAAGGGCAGGAGCTAGAGCTCAGTAGCAGAGCACTTGCCCTCCATGTGTAAGACCCTGTGAGTCAGCATGGAGACTGATTAGAAGGAAGCCCATGAGGACACATGTATAAAAGTGCACACCTCTTATCAGGCAGCATGAGGAGGCCTGTGGCTTGGCCTCCCAACACGCACACATTTTAATGTCAGGTTGTTCATGTTTTCTGTGAGCCTGGGGATTCTCCACCCAGATGGGGGTACTGTGCTTTTGCTAGCCTAGAGCCTCAGGTCACATTTTTTGTACACGTTCTTCCAGGGCCTCGAGCTCAGCCAACACCTCCTTGGGCAGATCCTGGTTGACTTGCTCTGTCAGGTAGCCCCTAATATCACGAACCTCCTGTTCCCAGAAGTCCTTGGGGATGGAGAACAGCTGACTGGTGTCTATTGCTCTGAGGCCACTGAGATCCAGGGCTCCTTCCTTTGGTACTAGCCCAATGGGGGTCTTTTGGGCACTGTCTTCTCCGTCTAATCTTCGGCAGATCCAGTCTAACACACGAGCATTCTCCCCAAAGCCCGGCCACAGGAAGCGGCCTGCTTCATCTCTTCGGAACCAGTTGACATGGAAGATACGAGGCAGCCGGGCACCTTTTCGTCCCTCCATGCTCAACCAGTGTTCCAGGTAGTGTCCAAAGTTATAGCCAAAAAAAGGCCGCATGGCAAAGGGATCATGCATAATGGTCTTTCCTAGGACAGGAAGGAGGGTGGGTAAGGAATCTTCCTTCCTAAGGAAGGGAAGGGTGCCCTGTCCAGCTGGCAGAGGTTGGTGAGAGTTTACAGTTCTGAACTAGCTTCAGGAAAAGTGAAGAGAAGGGATGGGAGACGGACAGGTGGGAGCAGGGACAGAGACATGGAGGGTGTAAACTCACCTTTGTGTTCAGCAGCTGCAGTGGACTCGGAGCGCATGGCACTTCCCACAAACACCCCATGACGCCAGCTGAAGGCCTCGTACACCAGTGGTACCCCTGGAACACCAGTGAACAGGTTTATGGGTAACCTTTTTCTTACACTTCAGACCCCACACCCTCGCACATTCTGCATTCACTATGGGAGACATGACTAGACAGTAGCTGGGGGTCCAAGTGAGTGGTCTGTGAGTTTTAAGTACAGGAGGTGGGAGCTTGGACCTCTACTCCAAAGGCACAGTGCCCACATGCTGTTTACCTTTGGGTCTGCGACCTCCAAAGATGATGGCCTCAATAGGAACACCTTCCGGTGCTTCCCAGGCTGGGTCCATGATGGGGCACTGTCGAGCCGGGACACAAAAGCGAGAGTTTGGATGTGCACAGGGTTCCTTGTCACCTGGCAGAGGAAATACGAAATGCCATCACTTCCAAGGCCATGCCCACTCTCAACACAGACACACATTTTTTTATTTTAGCTTTTCTTTTCATGATGTTGAAGCTTAACCCCAGGGTCTTACACATGGAGGGCAAGTGCTCTGCTACTGAGCTCTAGCTCCTGCCCTTTCGCAGGGTTTCATCAGCTAATTATAACCTTGTGTTGTAAAGAAGAAGGGATCAGGGATCAGGACATCTTCCCACAAAGATCAGGCTACTTATCAATAATGGGGCTGCTAGAGAACTATGGCGGAGGACTGGGATTCGGCAGGGCACGTTGGGTACAAGTCTTACGGAAAAAGAGTTAGATATTGGCATGTGGTTATAATAATTTTCTTCCCAGAAACTTTTAGTTACAGGATTATTATTTCCCAAATCTAATTTTCCTAAACCTAATGCAAAAACTGAGCATGTCGGGTCAGTATTTCATGGAATAGGTTCCCACTAGCAAATCAGGGAAGACAATCTCCTGAGCCATCAAAATGCAAACAGAAGTTACTTTTATTACACATTTATTTATTTGTTTATTGTGTTGGGAGCTGGGGTTGTCATGGGATGCATGTGGAAATCAGAGGACAACTTGTTCAGCTTTCTTCCTCCATAAGGGTCTTGGGAATCTAACTCAGGTCATAGACCTGATGGTAAGCACCTTAGCACACTGCACCAGCTCACCAGCCCAGTGACTGAGATTAAAGCTTACAGACCTTTGGCGATTTCTCTGGTCCTGCTTAGACCCTGACAGAGTGGGTTGGTTAGGGCATGAAGTCCATCAGGAACATAACCTGGCCAGTCATAACCCGAGGAGCCCAGAGCATTTGGCACCATCAGGTGGGCTGGAGAGAAGCTGGGGGCCAAGTGAGCAGCGTGTGTGTGTGTGTGTGTGTGTGTGTGTGTGTGTGTGTGAGCAGCGTGTGTGTGAGCACCCTGGGGAGACTCAGGCATGGCGCTTTCTCATTGGAAGGAAGGAGCGGGAGCCATGGGCCAACACAACTATCCCTGGTGCCCAGCCTAGGACCCCAACTCTCTAGTTATATCCGTGATTTCATCAGAGTTGATGAAAGGGTTGGGAAACTAGTTATCTTTTTTTTGGGGGGGCGGTTCTCAGTTGTGTGGGGTGCCTGAGGGGGGACTTAATGATGGTGTTAGAGAAAATAAAGACTGAGCAAACAAGGAGGCTGACTGCTAGGCCAGCCTGCAAAACTCAAGCTTGTCCTTCAGTGACCACAAGCTCTTCCTCTGCTATGCTGTTCCTATAACTGCAGAAGGCAATGGAAAGGCGGGGAGGGATGGGTCTCTTAGGCACCCCGGTAATGACAGGCTTGGGAAACCAGCCTCTAAGAAAGTCTAAAGCGCTAACCTGAGTTCATGCAGGATTACAACATAGGGAAGGATGGGAAGGGTAGGGCAACTTTAGACAGGGGCTATCATACAGGGGACACAGGAGACAAATGACAAAGGAATGTTCGCAGAGGACACAGGCTTCCTTCTTTCCCGATGAGTCAGATGTTATTGGCCCAATACCTTCCTTAACAGTTCTCCAAATAGTCCTCCAACATAAGTCTGTCCACTTATACTCACTATTGACAAATGCTATGTATTTGACCATATGCTAAACCCCTTTCATGTATTATTACACCTCCCATAACCCTAAGAGATGAGTGCTATGGTAAACCCCATTCAATTGGTTGGGAAATTGGAAAACAAAAGGGAAGTTAAATAATTACTCGGATCCCCAAACAATGATTAATGGATCAGGGACACGAACTGAGATCTTGTCTGGTGTTGGAAACTACAAAAAGCTAGGGTTGTAGAGGGTTTTCCATCATTAAAATTGCTGTGGCTGGAAACTGGCTGCTCTTGCAGAGGACACAGGTTCAATTCCCAACCCCTATATGGTGGCTCACAACCATCTGTAATTCCAGTTCCAGGGGATCTGCTAGCCTGTTTACTACATGCATGTGGTGCAGACACACTTGTAGGCAAAACACACATCTACATTTAAAGTGCCGAGCTCTGGACCCTTTGTCACAATGCCTTGTCCCACATACCAGGTTTCCAGGGCTTTCTCAGCCAGGAGGTTATGCTGACACCAGGTGGAAGAGGCTGGTCGATGCCTTCCCAGTACACACCACCATCACTGGTCTCAGCCACGTTGGTGAAGAGAGTGTTACTCTGGATGGTGGCCATGGCATTGGGATTGGTGATAGCAGAGGTACCAGGGGCCACCCCAAAGAAGCCATTCTCAGGGTTGATGGCCCGGAGTTGACCTGCCAAAAGTGAAAGAAAGGAAAGACCAATTAGGAAAGGCTGGGAGGTGAGGCTGGACTGGAGAAGGTCCTCCTCTATTCCTTTTTCTAGATCTGACAGAGATCTGCAGCTGCTAGGCTAACTGAGGTATGGGACCATGTTGGCTGTTCAGGAGAAGGGCCTTCACCTTCACTGTCAAACCTCATCCAGGCGATGTCATCCCCCACACACTCCACTTTCCAGCCTGGCAATGCAGGCCGCATCATGGCCAGATTGGTTTTGCCACAGGCACTGGGGAAAGCAGCTGCCACATAGCGCTTTTTCCCTGCAGGATTGGTGATGCCCAAAATCTGTGTTGGAGACAGAGGGAAGAGAACGAAGTCATCAAAAGTCCTGGCATAACCTGCTTGGATGAGGACAGCTAGCGGGTAATGGGGTAGGCAGCAGGAAATGGATACTAGTGTTTATTCACTAAGCAGGTGTCCTGCCCTGCCACAAGGACTAGGGTAGCACTTCAGCAGCCGGGGGCTAAAACTTCAGGTTTCAGGCTCACCATCCTGGCACCTGGCAGGAAGCAGGCAAGGTTGAGGCAGATTGCCAAAGCTTCCCCACCCACTCCCCTTTCCACAGCTGCTCAGTTCCTCACCCGGCCCTCACCAGCATGTGCTCTGCCAGCCAGCCCTCATCCCTGGCCAGGCGAGAGGCGATGCGCAGGGCAAAGCACTTCTTGCCCAGCAAGGAGTTACCACCATAGCCGCTGCCGAAGGAGACGATCTCCCGCTGGTCTGGCACGTGGCCAATCAGGGTTTTTTCCGGATTGCATGGCCACTGGCCCACAGGATCCCCTGGAGACAATGGGGTCATAGTGCTGCTGGCACTGGCATTAGAAACCAGGGTGTCAGGGACTGGAGGGATCAAGGATTGACCTAAGAGACACTTGGAAGCAATGGAATGCCCAGGGGTAGCTAAACCCCCTTCTTCAGTACCCATCAGCCTTTGTGCTTTGTCAGACTTAGCGACTGACTTTTGTTCTCCAAATGGTGTTACTCCAGTCTAGAATGCTCCCCTGAGCCTTGGGAAGTAATCATTCCACATCCACAATTTCTCTGTGGATGGGTAAGATTTGGGGCTCCATCTGAGTGGAAGAAGGTCTAGTGTCCTAGATAGGTACTCACCATGACCAGTCAGGGGCTGGCCCACTGAATGCAGACACTTGACGAAGTCACCATCTCCCAGGGCCTGAAGTACAGGTGTTCCCAGGCGGGTCATAATACGCATGCTTGCCACCACGTAAGCAGAATCAGTGAGCTGCACTCCAGTGCGGGACAGTGGGGAGCCCACAGGACCCATGCTGAATGGGAGCACATACATGGTACGGCCTGTGGAGGAAGATGCCGCTGGGAGGAAGGATTCCAAACCCCGTCATATCCTCAGTGCCCCTGCCTCTATGTCCCTGACTTGTTACCCTGCATGCATCCTGGGAATCTCTCGTCCACAGCTCTCTGGAACTCATCTGGGGACATCCAGTTGCCCAGCTGCCCACTGGCCCCACCAGCCAGGAGAGGCACTGTGTCCCGCTGCGAAGGAGTTACAATCACCGTCTTGCTTTCTACCCGTGCCACATCCTTGGGGTCTGTGCGGGCCAGCCAGCTGTGGGAGAGAGGATTGCCGGGAAATGGTGGCTAGCAGATTTCATTTATCTCCAGACTCACTTTTTTGTTGTTATATTTTGTCAAGGCAAGGTCTCACCATGTAGCTCTAGCTGCCCTGGAACTTACTATGTAGACCAGGCTGGCCTCAAACTCAACAGAGATCCACCGGCCTCTGCCTTGTGAATTCTGGGATTAAAGGCGTACTCCGCTAAGCCTGGACACTTACTTTTTAAGTTTAACTTTGACTCCAGGTCTGCCGGCTTTATTTTTTCTTATCCAATTGCAATTTAGTCCCTTTAGGCTTTGTCTCATTAAGAGGTGGTTTTCTCCCATGGCGCAGCCTTGGAGCCTCTACCCCTGGCAAATGTTTCATGACGTAGGAGGCAGGTAGTAGGTAGGTCCCCTCCAAAGTAAGAGCTCCAATTTGTAAATTCATATCAACTTTTTCATTTAGTGTGAAAGCATTCACTTCCTACTCCATTTCCCCTGAAGCCCCCATTCTGGCTCATTCCACTGGTATGGTCTAGAAATATCTCTGTCTTGGTGAACCCAAGTCTAACTTTAGACCTCAGTCTAAGCAGCAACCTTCATCTTGGGGGTGGGCTAGTTTCAAGGCTTACCAGTTCTTATACTTGGGGAGCTTCCGGATAAGACCCTGCTCTTCCAGCAGGGCCAGTATGGCAGAGTTCTCAGCCTCGGTCCCATCACAGATGTGGATGCTCTCTGGTTGGCACAAATGAGCGCTGCGCTCCACAAAGTCTCGAACTCCAGCCGGCAGCTGGCTCATATCTCCACTGAGCACACGCAGGGTTTGGATGCTACGGCACGGTGACCAGCACCAGGGCCTCAGCCCGTGCCAGCTAAGCCTATCAGTCAAAACAGAGAGTCAACCATCCAGCGGTTATCACGGGAGACAAGTATAGGCGAGGGGCAGAAAGCTCTGCCTCCGGGGATTACCAAAGTGTGTCTGGTTGCAGGCACCACGAGACCAGGTTATGGTTGGTATGTGGAATGAGTTCAGACTACTTGTATTTGTGGCTTTTATGAGGTATGTGTCTCCCATTAGGGAGGAGAGGTAGTCAAGCCTCTGGCCCAGATGAGAGTTTCATAAGTGATTTTCAAAAGGCTCACCCCTGTTCTTTTCAAAGAGTTTTGATGTTAAGATGGCAGCTACTCTTATCTTTCTCCTTTCATGTAAATGCCTCAAACAGAAGGCATAGCTCGAGACGGCAAAGTCCTCTTCCAGTGCCAGGCATTAGGTTAGGATACTCGCATGAAGATAATTGATGTTGGGGTTTCAGATCGTGCATCCAGGTCAACAAGAATGGACTAGCTAAAGATGTTTTAACTAAGCGAAATCAAGAAGAATGTCACTGGTCCATGCCTAGATTCCCAGAAGGGCAGGTTCTCTGTATTGTTTGCCCTGCTACACTCCTGGAAGAGAGTAGTGTCTGCTGTGATTGGTTTGGACCCAAGACAGCAAAGTCCATCATTGCAAAGAGATGTAGTTACCCTTCTTGTATGCAAGGCCCCACCTGTCAGAAACCCATAGTTGGCCATGATGGTGCGAGCCTGTGCATTCCCTGGCTCTCCTTAGAAGCCTTAGGGGTTGGTGGTAGGGTCAGAACATGAGAGGATGGGAGGCTCAGACCACAGGCTACATTGTCTGGGAAGGGAGAATATGAAGCTCTTGGAAGTGGGAGTTTGGGCCTGAGTGGGGTGTTTTCCAGAAGACAAAAAAGGCAGCGTACTTTGTGTGGCCCCAGGGGTGAGTGCAGAGTAAGGTAGGTCTCTTTGTGTGTTTTTCTGCACAAGAGAGTTTCCCTGAGCCGGGCGGTGGTGGCGCACGCCTTTAATCCCAGCACTTGGGAGGCAGAGGCTGGCGGATTTCTGAGTTCGAGGCCAGCCTGGTCTACAGAGTGAGTTCCAGGACAGCCAGGGCTACACAGAGAAACCCTGCCTCGAAAAACCAAAAAAAAAAAAAAAAAAAAGAGAGAGTTTCCCTGAGAAATTAATTTTAAGGCATGGTCCTGAAAGCTTTTATCCCCAGGAATTGGCTCCAGTTGTCTTACGGGAAACACAGCTTCTCCCAGCCCCACCCCCATTCTCCTGCATGCGTCTAAGAGGGACCTTCTCTCTATCCTTCATAGACCACTCTCACGTGGACTAACCAAGTAAAATCTGCGCGGGAGAGATAAGGAGTCAGTACAGACTCTATGTCCAAGACCATGGAGAAAGGGGCATATGGAGAGGAGACCCGGCTGTAGGGGAGCAGGGGGAGCCAGCCAGGACAAGCCTGGGGCCCGGGACCTACTAGGGGAAGCCATCCAAGTTAAAAAGAAGGCAAGTTGCCCTCCTTCTCCCATCTTGCTTCCTTCCTTCTCTCCCTGCCTGTCTCCCTCCCTCCCTAGTTCCCAGAGGCTTCACTGGGCTTCACGCCAGGTTCCGTTCTCAGGCAGGCTGCAAATGATGTTTACCTTCTACCTTCTTTAGGGAGCTTTGAGCTCGGGTCCCACGGGACTCAAGCCCTATGGCCTCAAGGCCTTAATGGCTCCTCACACACTGAAGGGTAGACTGGGAACCCCTAGTCTGAAAGAATTACATCTCGTAAGTTGAGCATTTGTAGAGATAGGGCTGGGGAAGGCAGAGGAGAAGAGAGAGGAGGTTGCGAATGGCAGAACAGCGTACAAGCGGGCAGGAGGGATAGAAGAGCACAGAGGCTGGATGGGAGACCTGGCATGGCTGGGGATGGGTTGGGGGCCGGGGGATGCACCACTGTGAGACCCAGACTGATAAACAGCCGCCCTGCCAGTCTCTTCCTAGGATGGGAAACAAGCGGAGGCAGCCCGGAAGGTGGAGCGCGGAGTGGGCCCCAGGCTATAGGTCACTCACCGCAGGCCGGGGAGGTACATAGCAGCCATGGCACCTGGACTGGCGCTGCGGGATGGCCACGGGAACCCGTGTAGTCGGGGAGACAAGGAAGGCGGGGAAGGAAGGAGCGTGGCAAAGCCAGGGGACGATGAGGGGCGGGAGGCGCTTAAAAAGGAGGCGGGCAGTCTCCAGGGCGGAACTTAGCTGGTTCTCTCGCCCATTTGTAGGCCGGCTCACTAGCCCTGGCTCAACGTCCCCCGCCCCCCCCCAGTCCCCCAGTCCCCCACCCCTCCCACCCCCCGCTCGGCGAAGCCTCCGCCCCACAGCCATCACACCCTCAAGCCATTGGAGGCCGGAGCTCAACTGGTATCCGCCCACTCCGAGGCTTCACCCTAAGATCCGCCACGCTGTAAGGATACTGATGTAACTTTGAAGACTGTTGCTCCTTAGAGAAAGCAACTAAGTGACGTCGAATGTCAGACAAACTAAGAGTGAGGGATGAGACCCGGGGTGGGGAGCCCAGGATAACAAGATGCCTAAAACCTCAGGAACTAGGTCTGCATTTCCAGAGCACTCCTAGCCTTAGGCTTTTCTTTTCAGGGTCCCAGATGCTAAGCTCTCCTCAGTCCTCAAAAAATAAAACCAAAGTGTCGTCCTTGCCCAGCTTCTTATCAAGGGAGTTTCCTCTAACACCATGAAATTGGCGGGATCTTTCAGGCTCACAGACATAGCCTTGGTCCTCTAATCACTCCTATCCTAGCGCCCCCCCCTTCACCTAATTCCAAATGCGTATTTGCCCTCCTTTTGCCACTATCATAAAGCCCTAGTGTAATTTCTCCACATGTTGTTCCAACTTGAGACCACTGGGCATTTCCAATTAAAATGCTATAGCAATTCAAACTCAACAGCACTCAGAACAGCTGCTCAGAATCCTCTTTCTGGTAGCAGCACTGTGACTTTCTTTGGAGAACCATCAGGTCATGTGGGTCTGACCTTGCTTCTCTTAGGGCCAATTTGTGTGGCCCACATCCTGGCCACAGCAATCAGAATGTTGACAGATGGGGGCATGAGATCCCTGTCTGAGACCTTTTCTAAACTTTGGACATGAGCTAATTTTTTGCTGGATTGCTGAATCCGTAGAGTCTAAGTTGGGCTCTGTTGGATGTCAGCTAGGTAATGCAAAGCACGACCCTGCCTGAGACGGAAGCAGAACAGAAAGACAAAGAAAGATAGATGTCCCTAAACACCCGCTGGGGACCATCTAAGGGCTTTTTTTTTCTTTTACATTTTTTTAAAGATTTGTTATATATAAGTACATTGTAGCTGTCTTCAGACACTTTTTCTTCTCGCTTGACCCCGTTCACTTATTTGCTGTAGCTGTCTTCAGACACCCCAGAAGAGGGCATCAGATCTCGTTACAGATGGTTGTGAGCCACCATGTGGTTGTTGGGATTTGAACTCACATCCTTCGGAAGAGCAGTAGGTGCTCTTAACAGCTGAGCCATCTCTCCAGTCCCATCTAAGCACTTCTTAAGCCTTTTTTGTTTTGTTTTGTTTTGTTTTCGAGACAGGTTTTCTCTATATAGCCCTGGCTGTCCTAGAACTCACTCTGTAGACCAGGCTGGCCTTGAACTCAGAAATCTGCCTACCTCTGCCTCCCAAGTGCTGGGATTAAAAGCATGCACTACCACTGCCCGGCAAGCCCCTTCTTCTATAGGGGGTTAGGATGGAAACTCTGAGGGGAGATGCTGTAGTGGGGCCTGAGTTAGGGTAGGGTCTCCCTAACAACTGAGGGCTCTCTTCCTCTCCTCTTCTTGCTGGGGCAGGTAGTCCAGGGTTTCTTATTCTTTGAAGGCCATGTGAACCTTGGAGGGCTGTGTGGACCTAAATGGTTCACTACTCGGTTGTTGTAGTCAAATGATTTGTCATACCTGGACATGAGCTTGATAAAGTGGTTATTGAGAGCAATACTAGTCCCACTCTCAAAGGCAGAATGGATGTTGCTATTAAAGTCTTAAGAGACAACTGGGCCGGGCGGTGGTGGCGCACGCCTTTAATCCCAGCACTTGGGAGGTGGAGGCAGGAGGATTTCTGAGTTCGAGGCCAGCCTGGTCTACAAAGTGAGTTCCAGGACAGCCAGGGCTATACAGAGAAACCCTGTCTCGAAAAACCAAAAAAAAAAAAAAGAGACAACTGGTCTCTATATAAGCCCAGGATGCCCTTTAGGGGCCCTCCAATATCAGTTCATCACCTTCATATATATATATATATATATATATCTGTATTTACTTTTGAGACAAGGTCTCCCTATGTAGTCTGACACTGTCCTGGAACTCTCTATGCAGATGAAACTGACCTTGAATGCACAGAGATCCAATTTGCTTCCCAAGTGCTGGTTTTAAAGGCGTGTGTCACCACACCCAGCCATCACCTCTTGATGTCTGGCAAATGTCAGTTTTTCTCCAGGCAGCATGTCCACAATGCACAGTGGCAGCAGGAACAGAGAAGGTCATGCTAACGAGTTTCCTGTTCAGCCCAGGCATGACCTTCGCCCACAGTTTTGGCTGTACCAGGAATAAGGGATGTTTTGGGCAGCCCATGGCCATCACAGCACAGCTTTCCGTGTGTGTGTGTGTGGGGGGGGGCATCCAAGGTCTTCTAGAGGACAGTGGTCATAAATCCCTTGATGGATGACTTTGGCTTGGGGATTGCTAAGCAGACTGTGATACAGGAGGCATTGATGACAAACTTGAATGAGTTGTTATACCTCTCCTGGTTCACACCCATCACAAACAGAAAGGGCAGAGATGATGACCCTTTGGGCTCTATCCTTCTAGTCACCCCACATTTCTTTACGACAGGGAAGACACCTGTAGACTCCACAGCATACTTGGCACCAGCATCCACCCAGCTGATGTTGGAGAGATCTAATTCCTAGAAGACTAAAGACAGATTTCCCTCTTGCATCCCAGATGATTGTACTGTGGAACTTGCCATGGGTTTACTCATACTGGAACATGTAGACCACATAGTTGAGGTCAATGACGGGGTCATTGATGTCATCATCTCCTGTACTAGAGTTGAAGGCAGCCTTGGTGACCTTGGGCCAATACAACCAAATCCATTCTAATGTTTACTATCATGTCTCAGGTATTAGACTATCACTTTGTGGAGGAGGTGTGGCTGTTTCTGGAACTAGGTGGAGCAGAAAAACCTATATTTTTGTTACTAATGCATTTATTCTTTAAGCGTATTTTAAGTGGATTCTGCCACTTTCAAAACAAATAATCTTGATTTTTAGTTTCCTAAGAGTTTTGTGCATAAAGAAAGATGGCTTCTAAGGGTGGCCTGTAGCTGGTCTCCAGTGCTTCTCATTCTCATTACATCTGCACTTAATTTCCTGTATGTAGACCTGTACTACCCTACCCCACACCCCATCTGATAGTCCCTGCATCAAAACTATCCACACTCACCTTGCCATTCCCATCCTACTCCTTGCCTACACTGTAGGCCTCAGGGTATTCACACTGGTGTCAGAATGGCTGCCTCTTTGAAGGTCATCATCTTGTTCACAATCTTGCTCCAGCTCCTGAGATTCCCTATCTCAGTGAATGGTACCATCATCTAGCAAGCTGCCCCAGGGAGTATCTGAGTCAGACTAAAGGATTTTGTCTAATCTTCCATAGACAAGACCAAGACCTTTAGAATGGTTCTACCCAATTAGCCACATTTTAGCACAGGGCTTATCTTTCACCTGGCTTTATGTGATAGCTTCCAAGGCCCTTCTTGGACAGCAACTTTCAACACCCCATCTGTCTTTGTGTATAGCGTCACCTTGCATAGAGAAAGGATTGATATTTATGGTGTGGATAGCAGGTGCTAGATTCTGTGCTGGCAGCTTGTGTACAAGTCTCATTCAGTCTGCAATAACTTTATCTTGCAGATGTAGACATTGAAGGTTAAATCATTTGCTCAGAGTTGCAAATCTGGTTGGCTGGAGAAATGGAACTTGGCTCCAGGTCTTTCTGACTCTAATTATTCAGGTTTTTTTTTTCTTCCCTGCAATCCTATTATATACTATTTCATTGGTTTATTGTGAGCTAGACCCTACCTGAAAAAACAAATGGGGGAAAAGGAAGAATCCCAAGAATTTTAGACTAGGTTTAAAGTCCCTAATCTGGCCCCTAGCTATCTGAGTGATCACCTCCCCCTCCCTCTGACCTATCTGCCATTTCTCTGCTTTATAGAGAGAAGAATCTAAGCAAACTGAGTCTTGCTTTAAATTGTCTCTTACCAGTGTCCTCCCATGATAGTCACTTGACAAATGACAACTGTGTGAAAGAATGATCCCACATCCTTTTTTTAATTTTGGGGACAGTGTCTCTCTATCTCGCCCTGGCTGATTTGGATTTACAGTGTAAAACAGGCTAGCCTTGCCACAGGCACGCTGGAATTTATGTATGTATGCGGCACCACACCCAGCAAGATCTGCATTTCTTCAGTTCTTTCCCACAACTTCCTTCCTAGCTTCGGGGAGACCGAGCAAGGGCATGCTGTAGGATTTTCTCCCACTGTAGTTGCCTGCTCCACTCTTCTTCAGCCTGTTCCTCAGTCCCCAGCCCTGGTCTGCTTCCTCACCAACTTCAGCCTGGCCACCAGCAGGCATTGTGTCCAGGCAGTACCACCAGGGGGCAGGGTGTGACTGGCCGTGTCCTGCTCTGTGGTTTGTTTTGTTTGTTTTTCTCCTTCTTAGGGACAGGGACAATCACCGTTTATCCCCTGAATGTCTCACCGATTGGCTAGGGTTGAGAACAGTCCCAATTTATCTAAGAGAGACACTTGAAAATGTGACAGTAGCTAGGTTTGGTGGCACATGCCTTTACTCCCAGGACTCCAGATTTAGAGGTAGGCAGATCTCTGAGAGTTCAAGGTCAGCATGGTTAAGACAGCTAAGGCTACACAGAGAAACCTGTTTTAAAAACCCTCCTACAGAGAGAGAGAGAGAGAGAGAGAGAGAGAGAGAGAGAGAGAGAGAGAGAACAGGAGAGCCAGAGAGAGAGAGGAAAAAAAGAAAAAAGAAATGGAACCATTGCTTAGCAAGTATACAAGTTTCATGTTATTTTTCTTTTTGTTATTTTCAAGACAGGGTTTCTCTGTGTAGCCCTGGCTGTCCTGGAACTCACTCAGTAGACCAGGCTGGCCTCGAACTCAGAAATCCTCCTGACTCTGCCTCCCAAGTGCTGGGATTAAAGGCATGCACCACCACTGCCCAGCATCTGCATTTTTCTTCTACATACATATCTGATAAAATTTGGTATATAAATATTCATAGTAAGTGATTGATAATAAAGCAACCAGGGACTGGTAGCAGACATCTTTAATCCTAGTGCTGAGAGACAGGGACAGGAAGCTTCCCTGCTCACTGACCAGGAGGTCTAGCCAATTTATGAATTCCAGGTTCAGTGAGAGACCCTTTCTCAAAAAACAAGGTGGAGAGCAGTAGAGGAAGATAACTATGCTGATCTCTCGGCACATACACCAAAAAACAAAAAGAAAAAAAAATGTCCAGTTCGCGTTGTCCATATACTCACTAGAACATGGTCAGACTCCCTGTGGCCCAGCCCCCTAAAGAAAACCGAGTCCTTCCCCACCTGCACCCCCACCAGAAGCCATCTGTTGTGGAGAGCTACACTTCAGCATTCTTATCACAATGTTTATTTATTCTTCTCTCATAAATTACATCCTGAAAACAGTTCCTATCCCTCCTTCCCTCTCAGCCCCCTTCCCCCATCCACTCCTCCATTTCCCTTCAGAAATGGGCCGGCCTCCAGTGATATCAACCAAACATGATATATCAAGTTGCGCTAACACTAGGTCCCTCCCCTCATATGAAGACTGGATGAGGCAACCCAGTGGGAGGAAAACAGTCTCAAAAGCAGGAAAAAGAGTCAGGGACAGCTCCCGCTCCCACTGTTAGGAGTCTCACAAGAAGACCATAACATATGCAGAGGGCCTAGGTCAGACCCATGCAGGGTCTCTGACTGTGGGTGAGTTCAGGTTAGTTGATTCTGCAGGTTTTCTTGTGGTACCCTTGACCCCTCTGGCTCCTACGGTCCCTTCCCCTCTTCCATGGTTTTTGCCAAACTCTGCTTGGCTGCTTCTTGATGGCTTACTTTTGGTGGGGGTTGGTGGGTATGGATTGTCACAAAAGTCTTCTGTGTCCCTCCTTCTTAAGTGTATGTCTGTAGCCATTGATACCACTGCAAATGCTTTCTTGCCCTCCAAGTCACAGATCCTGTGCCTCGACCTGGCAATAGCACAAACATCCATATGATCTCCAGCAGCAGCATACGACAAGGACTTCCACCTGGACTCTGGTGGCATCATGGGCCACGGACGTCAACACAGCCCTTTGCCAAAGCACCGGCCACTAACACCAACATGGCTTCAGGTAGCAACACAGCCCACAGACAGTGACATGGCTTCAGGCAAGGTGTTGGGGGCCGACAGGCCAACTGCCGGCTACATAGACAGGCCGCCTCTCCCCTCGAGTGAAATTCCTGACCTTCCTGACGGAACATCAAGACCAAGATAAAAATCTGTGACCTTCCCGGGAAACACCGCAGAATGTCCCAGGCACCTGACCCAGGGCTTGGCCCATAGCTCACTTCCCCATAGTTTCCCCTCCCAACTTCCTCATCCCTACTGCTTAAAACGTGCTGCCTGTGTGACAATAAACGGGGCCTTGACAATGGAATCTTGCTTGGCCTCGTTCTTCTCTCCCCCCCCATGACCCTCAGGTAGCGCCTCTTCGGGACCCTGAATAACTGGACCTGCTGGACGGGTCAGCAAGGCAGACCGCGGACATCTGCATGAGGTAACATGGACTATAGACATCAACATGGCTCAACCACATCAGGACCACAGACTCAAACATGGCCCTTGGTAGCAGCATGGACATCCACGTGACACTCGGGTTTCATCATGACCTGGGGCAGCAGTACAGACCACTGATACCAGCATGGCCTCTGGGGGAGTTCGGACCATGGAGGTCTTTCAGAGTTCCAATCCAGGAAATGAAGCATCCTCCATCACAGATAGCCTATCACTGTTCAGAGCCAGGGTGCTGAGTTTGTGCAAGCTCCAGACTGATGCATACTACGCTGCTAACTCTACTGGGCAATGACATTCCTCCACGGACCTCACTCAGTCTTCTCTCACACCTGTCGCAGCTGTCTCGCCTCTAGTTCCTCCATCCTTCCTGCCTCTCCATCACATATTTGTTCATCATGGTGATATCGGAAGCTGCAGTGTGTCATACAGTATATATTTTCCCCAAACAGCTTTCCATGCAAATATTCCTTGTAACACGTCATTGGTCTGGTTCAAGGCTTCTGGTTTCCGACACACCATCGGTGCTGGACCTCCCTCTTGGAGCTTGGATGTCCTGCTATTGCACAGAGTCATGGTAGACCTGCAGCTCCTGTTTTGCAGGATCAGCTTCTTCATTTGCTCCAGCAGCTTGTGGTTGGAGTGAGTGTTGGGGTGGATCCATTCAAAGCCCTGGATCTTGGCCTGGATGGTACCTGAGTTGGTCAGCCCAGGCTTTAGACAGATGGCAGGGCATGCCTGTGGCACATGCCTTTAATCCTAGCACTCATGAGGTAGAGGCAGGCTGGTCTCTGTGAATTCTAGGCCAACATGATCTACATAAGTGAGTTCTCAAACAAACAAACAAATAGGATAATAAGAGAATAATTATGACAGCATACCATGAAGGAAGCTGTTTTCTTTTATTGGATGGAACAATATTTCTTTTATTCTTGAGGCAGAGTCTCCCTATGTAGAACTTACTATGTAGACAAGATATGTCTCAAATTTGCAGAGATCTGTCTGCCTCTGCCTTCCTACTGCTGGGATCAATGGCATGTGTCCCCATGCCTAGCCTTCTAGTCTCTTTCAGAGTCTTTTTTTTTCCAAGAGAATTAAATTGTTTATTGAGTAAACATGATAATGGATGATACACAAGCTTCATTCCCATCTGTTATTGTATCTGATACCGTTATTCAATTTTGATATTGCATAGGGTGTACCAACAACAATTTTATAACCAAATTGTGACATTGCTTGGATGATCTTTTCAATGGTGAAACTCATTAAAAATTAAAAGTTACAAAAATTAACTGGCAGTTTAACAACACCAAGGTTTTTGAAGACAATGGCTTCTCCACCCAAGCAACCATAAATAAATTCCAAATGGAACTTGGCACCACCCTGAAGGAATTCTAACTTCACACTGTTGGAAGTTTACCAAGATGGCTTTAGAGTAAACTAACTTTACACAGCACATTTTTTTAAAAAAAAAGACACATTTATTCAGCGTCATGATCAGACTATTACATTTAGCAATCAACAGCATGGGTGAAAAAGGTCTACAGTAAAACCTTTTGTTGGAATGCTTTAACTTTCCACAGAACAGAAATTAAAATAACCTGCTATACAATTAGTCACAAATACAGTCCTGGAGTTTTTGCCCACACACATGAGTACTGTCTAAACCATGTCTTCTTTGTAGCAGCTAGGCCCTGCCACCACTGTGCTTGGCTGAGTTCACAAATTTGTTGTAACCTGTAGCTTCCCTGTCACTTCTCTGGCTCTCCTCTCCTGCTAAGCTTTGTTTCCTGGCTGTATGTAATTAGAACTTCCTGCCACTGCCATAGCTACTGCTGCTGCTGGAACCTCCATAGCCACCTTGGTTTCGTGGTTTAGCAAAGTACTGGCCTCCACCACCATAAGGGCCAGCGCTCCTGCCTCCAAAGTTTCCTCCCTTCATCGGTCCAAAATTTGAAGACTGATTGTTGTAATTGCCAAAATCATTGTAGCTTCCACCACCTCCAAAATTGCTTCCATCATTGCCAAATCCATTATAGCCATCCCCACTGCCACCATATCCACCACCACCACCACGGTTGCCACGCAAGCCACCACGACCACTGAAGTTCCCTCCTCGACCAAAATTGTCATTGCCACCAAAACCGCCTTCGCGACCACCACCAAAGTTTCCGGAACCACTGCGACCTCGCTGGCTGGGTGAAGCACTAGCCATCTCTTGCTTCGACAGAGCCTTTCTTACCTCACAGTTGTGGCCATTCACAGTGTGGTATTTCTGAATAACAATCTTATCCACAGAGTCATGGTCGTCGGAGGTGACAAAGCAAAGCCCCTCTTTAGTCCACTGCCTCTGTCAGTCATAATTTCTATCACTTCAATCTTCCCATACTGCTCAAAATAATCCCGTAGGTGATGCTCTTCTTTAATGCCACCAACAAAGATCTTTTTCACAGTTAAGTGGGCACCTGATCTCTGAGAATCTTCTCTTGACACAGCTCTCTTGGGTTCCACAACTCTTCCATCCACCTTGTGTGGTCTTGCATTCATGGCAGCATCCACTTCCTCCACAGTGGCGTATGTGACAAACCCGAAGCCCCTGGATCTCTTGGTGTTTGGATCTCTCACTGCCACAGAGTCGGTTAGTGTTCCCCATTGCTCAAAATGGCTCCTCAGACTCTCGTTGGTTGTTTCGAAGCTCAGCCCTCCGATGAAGAGCTTCCGCAGCTGTTCCGGCTCCTTGGGAGACTCTGACTTAGACATGATGGCTGGGTTGTGAGAGCCTTCAGCGATGCTTCCTCAGCAGCGTCAAAGAGCAGAAAGGGTCTTTCAGAGTCTTATTGTAGCCTTCTTTCTATGGTGTGGGATGGTTTGATGCCTACACAATGAGCCGAAATATGATATAAGGTTAGGCTACCATTGATCTGATGGCGTGTCAGGAGGAGTGTCATTTGTCTTTATCTTGACTCTTACACTTTGTGACTTTTACTAAATAAAATAAAGGTTAAATGAACACAAGTAATATGATAGTAGAGCAGTCTGCCTGCTGACTGACAGCTACCAACCGACCTACCTGGAAGGTACTCAACAGCATGGATAAACAGACTGGGGTGCTTCACTTCCTGGGAGGAACAAGGGCAAGAAGTTCTGAGATTTTGTCACAGTGCTCAGAATGGCATTTGTAGTTACTTTTCTTTTTGCGGTGACAAAAATATCTGACACACAAGATGGCGGGGTTAGTTCATTAACTCAGGGGTTTTTAGTCCATCATGGCCAACTGTTGCTTCTGGGTCCAAAGCGAGACAGATCATGGTGACCAGATCGTGTGGAAAGGAAGGAGGCTCACCTTATGATAGAAAGCAGAAAGTAAGAAATACAGGAAGGGGCTGGAGAGATGGCTCAGCAGTTAAGAGTGGTTAAGAGCACTGACTGCTCTTCCAGAGGTCCTGAGTTCAAATCCTAGCAACTACATGGTGGCTCACAACCATCTGTAATGAGATCCAATGCCCTCTTCTGGTGTGTCTGAAGACAGATACAGTGTACTTATATATAATAAATAAATAAATCTTAAAAAAAAATAAAGGAAGGGTCAAGTCAAGTTATATCCCCGAGGACACAGCCCTAAAGACATACTTCTTCCAACGAGGCTCCATCTCCTCCTTTCACAACCTCCCGATAATGCTATAAGATTATAAATCTACCAAGTAATCAATCCATTGATTAGATCAGAACTCTCAGATTCAACCATTCCCCCAAACCTGACAGCAACAACCCCCTCCCCCAATGCATGACCCTAGGGGACACTTCTTATTCAAATGAGAACAGTACAGTATCAAAGTTATGGATTTTCTGAGCTTGGTGGTTCATACCTGTAATCCTGGCACCCAGGAACTGAGGCAGGGAGATTACCCTAAGATGGAGGCTAGCCTGGGTTACTAAGTGAGGCCTTATCTCAAAAACAAATGCACAAACAACCCAGAAAACTAACATTTGGCCACAGAGAATTGAAACAGGGCAGGGGAAACTGATTTAAAAGGACTTGTTGTAAACTACTTAAGCCAAAGAGAGGTGTAGATAAGGGGACCTTCTGTACATACTTAAGGACACTCTGTGGCCATAGGGGACTGTGTTGGTAAATACAATGTCCCTTCCTGGGACAATGTGTCCAGTGGCTGGTCCTTAAAAGGACGTGGTAGCTTTGCTTCCTTGCTTCAACTTAGGATACTGCTACAGGTTAATTGCAGCACCTCAGCCTCCTGTGGGTCACATTGATTGCACCTGCAACATAATTCAACTTTCCCCCCTCTTTCTAGTTCTTTCTCTCACTCCCCCTGAAAGTCTTTCCCAATAAACCACTTGTATCCAAGGGGAGACAGGCAGAGGCTGGGGGCTACATGTTTATCTGCAGAGCCCCTGGCAGTCAAACCCGGTGAGGGGAGGATTAGATGGCCCTTGCGGAGTGTCTATGGCTGACAGCTACCTCTCCCCACACCACTGGACTTCAGTGTAGATATCAGTTTTCAATACCCCCCCCCACTCCTTGGATATATCTAAGTGCCAGTTCTAACTCTGAGCCCACTTTGCTTCCCTTGTTGGCCTTCAGGTTTGTGATTCTGTCTCCCATCCTGTCTGCTTCAGAGCTTTACATATGCCAGCCCTGCAGCCTGGAATCCCCATCCTCTTCCCGTATTCAGGTTCAGTTATTTGACCAGTCTTAGCTTAATGTGACTTTCTTATGCAACTTGTCCCTTCCTCTGAAGTAAGTAGAATAAGTAGAATAAGGTAGAAGAGACCAAGGATTAGGTATTGATTTATCGATTGCTTTAGTTACAGCACTGCTTGCACTGCCTGTCTACCAAGCATGACTTCACTTGCTACCTGGAACTGAAGGACCTGGAGAAGTAGCTGAAGCAATGGGCCATTGCCTGTAACAATCCACTGAATGCCATGCGTGCTTCTATAAAACCTTTCTTGCTTGCTCACCCCACCTTGTGGTTTTAGGGTATAAAATAAGAATACAAGCTAGACCCGGGATTGAAGCCCTTCAGGAGCTTCAGTTCACCAGTGACAGCTCCTCTCTTCCACATGGGTGTCAGAATGATTCTTCTAGAAAGATGCCCACAGCAACTCCTATCAGGTTACGTCTTCACGGCACTTGAGAGATGGCTCATCAAAGTTAAGGCTTGGGCCGCTAAGACTAATACATAACCTGTGTTTAATTGCTGGCGCCATCATAATAGAAGGAAGGAACTGTCTGAAATTTGTTCTTTTATCTACTCTCTTTCTTTAAATAAATAAGTAAACAAACAAATATTACATCTTCATGAAATAAAATCTTGTAGCATCCTGCCCTTCTTTATAGCATTTCAATTAGAAGGGTTTGTTATACCTGTAGTCAGAGGCTGGTTTATGCACAGAAGTCCCAGGAAAGCCCAGGTAATATAGTCAGACATTTCTCAATTTCAAAATAAAATGTGTGTGAATGATTTTTTAAAATTTATTTTTATTTTATATGTTAGGATGTTTTGACTGCATATTTGTGTGCAGTTCCTAAAGAGGCCGGAAGAGGTCACTAAAGCCCTGGAACTGGAGTTACAAGTGGTTGTGAGCTGTCATATGGGTGCTGGGAATTGAACATGGGTCCTGTGAAAGAGGAGCCAGTGTTTTTAACTGCTGGCCCACCTCTCCAGCCCGTGTGTAATTTTTCTTTGTATTTTAAATGTAGAAGTACCTTTGTGCCTGGGACAAGAGTATAAATAGTACAAGCTTTGTGTTTAAATATGTGAAATGAATAATTCATCCAGGCCAAATGATATGAATCTTTAATCCCAGCTACTTGGGTGGCCAACTAAAAAGATCCAAAGTTCAAGGCCAGCCCGGGCAACTTAGTGAAACCTTGGCCTTTCACCCCATTCCTCCCCCCTTTTGGGGAGCTCAGTGGTGGAGTGCTCTCCTATCATATACTAACATTTTTTTTAAATCTTCCATTTAAAAAATATAAATCATTTAAAGTAATAAATATTAATTTTTAATTTTTCTCTATTTACACATACATACTTCATAGTGGTCTAGAAGAGCTTATTCAAATTTGGCATTTATGTAAGTTGTCAGGGTTCTTGTTCAGGAAGTGGGGATGTGGGGAGAGGCAACTCTCAGATTAGGACCGCTGCTCAGGGGCTTGGGTATCAGTAGTGAGGTCCAGCCATGGGAGGGAAATCCTGGGGGAAAAGTCTACGTGATCCCTAGGTGGATGTTTCACCCCATGGAGCACATTCAGCCATAGAAAGACCAGCATGGACCAGTGAGTGGTACCTGGCCTGAGCCCGGGAAGGGCGCAGCTTGCCTGAGCTTATTTGGCCCGACTCCCTTCACCCCTTAGCAGCTTAGCTCTCCCACCTCTCCCCAGAGGCCTCCAGTAAACAAGAGGATCAGGACAGATCTGACAGCTGCCTGGTGGGGGCAAGTGTCTGGTCAGCTCAGAGCAGGCGCTACAGGGGCTGCACTCAATGGGCCGACCTTTCTCCTTTAGGGGAGTTTTAACATCTCTTTCCCGGCTCTCCTGTAAAGCCGCATCCCACTGGTATGTCCCTGGTGTCCGCGCTTCCAGCATCCCTACTTACTTTCTGTGGCTGGTTCCTGCCCTTAAATTTTCTGCTTCTTCTAAGAAAACAAGCAACAGATCCTGGTGAAGAGTAACATTTCTAATTGAATAGTTACTATTTCATAAAAAACAGACCTAGGCTTGGGGGAGTTGTGATATCTGACCTAGGCCTTCTAACATATGTTGAGAAAGCTTGGATTTCAAATGTCCTCCAGAGCTGGGCATGGTGGCACACACCTTTATACTCTGCACTAGGAAGGCAGAGGCAGGAAGATCTATGAGTTCAAGGACAGCTTGGTCTACAAAGAGAGTTCCAGGACAGCCAGGGCTACACAGAGAACTCTGTTTTGAAAACCAAACCAAACCAAATAAAACAAATGTCCTCCAAAGACACTTGGTTTCAAAACTTATTGGAAAGTGGTGAAATTTTGAAGAGGTGAGGCCTTGTGAGAAGTCTTCTGCTTTCCCTGAGGGAAGCGGAGGTCTATCCCTTCTCTGGTCATCGGGTACTACCCTTGAGGGAAGCAGGGGCCCGTCTGAGTCCCTTTTCTTTCTTTGTCCCAGGAATAGGTGAGTAGCTTTAAGTTGTGTCTGTGCCATGACAACTTGACTCACTGGGCGCCTTCAATAAATGATGGGGCCAACTGCTCCCTGCCTGGGATCTCCAAGGCAGCAGAACCAAAGCAGAGCTCTTTCTGATTAAGTTGATTACTTCAGGTATTTATTGGAGCAATTGTGTTAGTGTTAATCAGTTTTTGTCATTGTGACAAAGTGCCTGGGAAAGATCAAAGGAGGTGAGACTTCTTCCGGCTAATGGTTTCAGTTTCGGTTGATGGTTGTGTTGTCCTATTGCTTTCCTCCAAAATCTAACATCGTGATGAAAAATTCATAGTGAAGCAAAGAGAGAAAGAGAGAGGAAGAGGGGGTGGTGGGGGAGGGGTGAGAAGGAGGTTTGGAGGGGCACAGACAACAGGCACCGATGAACTAAGGAGAGGATACGCCATTACAGGCATGGTTTTTCTAGTTAGGCCAATTCATACTGACAGCCAATCAGTATGAACTCTTCAGCTGATTAGCTCATGGATAAGTTTACCACTCTCATCTAACCACATCTCAGAGGAAACTAGCTTTTAAAAATATCCCGAAACCAAAGCAGTGATGAACAACTAATGTAGGGTGGGTACACAGACACAGACACACACACACACAGACACACAGACACACACACACACACACATACACTCTAAGATTAGATGGGTTGAACGTAGGCATCTGTGGACCAGTGGGTCTCAAACACTAGTGTGTGTCAGAACTGTTGGAAGGGCTTATTAAACCACAGGTCTATACCCTACCTACTGAGTTTCTGATTCTGTGAGTTTGAGGTAAAGCAAGAGAATTTGTTTCTTCAAGTTCCCAAGGGATGGTTACTGAAGACTATGGAAGCCATAGTCCCAGCAGGCAGGGAATACTCTTTAACTTCTGGAACTTCTTCTAGTACAACTCCTATTTAAACAGCTTCAGGCAGGTTTAAACATCTCCTTGGCTAAGTCCTAGTATTCCTGCTCCGGCTCCTACTAGGGAGTGACAGCTCTAAGAGGTGTTAGGGGATTAGGCTGAAAATGTAGGTCACACCCCAGCCGTCTGGGAATGAGTGAGAGAGGAGAGAGAGACTCTCAGGAAAAAGGTGAGAGGAAGCCAAGGGCTCATGAGGGCAGTCACAAAAGTGTGGCGGTGGGTGGCGATTGGATTCCTGCTTCTTTTGGTCTCCTGAGGAAAGACCAGAGTTCGGGTCTCACCTTTTTCTGTTTCTTCTCTCAAGCTGGGCTGCTTGTCTTGGGATGGGCTATTATGAGTGAGTTTCTTTCTGGAGAAAGTTGCTTATCTTTCTAATACAGTGACTCTGTGAGGAATAAGACCAGCCAGGGTGAAGGTGGGGTGGGGGTTGAAATGTGAGGATGGTTGAAAAGAAGTTGCAGTCCCAACAAGCTGGCTAAGGATAGGCTGGGAAAGTGCATACGTCTCACAGACACAGATGGGAGGCGCAGAGAGTTTTGGAAGTTTGTCTGGACCCTTACCGGCCCTAAGCCTTGAGTGACTGGACTGAGAATTGTGTTGACATGGACGGGTGGCGCTTGGGGTCAGCGCGGCTCTCTATATTGGAAATCAAGCCCACACACATAAGCAAGACCACAGATAGGAAGCTTTTCTGGGGAAGATGCTATTTTTCCTTTTTGGAGAACTGACAGCATCTGTCCTTCACTGTCTTCTGGGGCCCTGCCCCAGGCCAATGAGATATGCAAATAAGCCCTTTATCTCATTGGATGAGGCTTGAGGACCACGGATGATCTCAGAGAACCAGTCCTTTAAGAGTGTCCTTTGGGCTCTGTGCCCACAGCCCCCTTGTTCTGAATACAGGGACGACACCAGCCCCCACTCTATATGGAGTGTCTAGTCTCTGGGGAAGCTGTGACTTTCTGGTTCTGACAGTGACTTCATCGTCTCTGCCATTCCTAAAGTGAGTATGTCTGGTGACCCTCCTGGGTGCTAGGCCTGTCATGTAGAGTCCCCTCCCCTGATCCCTGCAGTCTCCCCCTCCCCTGATCCCTGCAGTTTGCCCTCTACTGTATCTTTCCGAATCTTATGTAGAATTCTTGCTCTTCTGCACCCTGCCCCACTCCTACTCTGGCTGCTATCGTATCAGAAAGAAAATGAGCAACCGTCACAGCTTAACAGTTTACCATCTCCCAGTCTCTCCGTACACCTCCGTCAGTGTCCCTCCACCTCATTTTTTGCCAAGGAGTAGTTCCTTCTAGCAGCCCTGGTCTCTCCGGGTTGAGTGGGTTTGCAGACGACAACTCTCCCCTCAAAGAGGGAAGCTTGTCCACTCATCTAATGTTCTGGTCAAAGTATGGAAGTCTGAGACATGGTCGAATTAAACAGGGACCTGAAGTCCAAGTGCTGGGGGATGAGACTCCCTGAACTTCTCCTTTTGGGGGTGGGCGTGTCTCTGGGCCTTGGGAACTGGGCCAGAGTTGGGATTGTCAGACTGGGAAGTGTAAACTAGCGAGATAAACTAGCTGGAGGTGAGCGTGTGTTCCTTGGCTGGTGAGAGAGAGTTCCTTAGTATTGTAGATTTAGCGCACTCTGTTGAATCATGGTTTGCTCAAGGACTTCTTGGGGTAATACACTTGTGTGCTTCTGCCTCTGCAAAAGATGGAGCTGAGAAGCAGCCTTTACTAAAATTATGAGTATAGACCTCTCCTTTTAGGGTACTTCTCAGAATTTGTCTCCCACAGAACATTCTTTGGGGGAGTTTCAAAGCCCACAGTGAACAGAAGGATCAGATAGCCAAGACCATCTGATCAGACTCACTTAACATGGCAGGTTCTAAATCAAAGACGATCTGCCTTCATGGGTTCTCTTTGGAGAGATTGGCCTCGAGAAGAGAGAGAGTGACCTCTGGTCCTGATCTTCCTAGAACCTTTCTTTCCCCATGGAAAGTCTCTTTAGAAGACATTTGCCTATTGACTAACCCATAGAACAAACAACTAACTGATACTCTCCTGAAGGCTTTGAGAGAAAAAGATATTTTATATCCTTATATCCTAAAATTCACAGCACAGTGTCTTTCCATTGTCCTAACACACACACACACATACACACACACACACACACACACACACAGCCACAGTTAATTAAGTACAAACTTTAATTGCTCGTAGATGGAACGGTGCCTCTGGAGATGATAGAGCTTCTCAGTGTGTCCCAGCACCAGGGTTGGGAGCACAGCGTGTCCCAGCACCAGGGTTGGGAGCACTACCATGCTGCTGTTGTTTTTCATGCATCCCAGAGTCACAAAGGGTGCTGTCAACACACCAAAGGCTGTGTTGTCATTTTGTCCTTCAGGCCTGCAGTTTCTCGTTGCCTGTCAGGAGCTGCCTGGAAGTAGCTGTTCAGGGAAGAGGGGCTGCATCTTTAGTCTGGAATCCCAGAGCTCTAGCTTCAGGGCACTTGGGTGGGGGGGGGGAGGGGAGAGTAAGGGGGGAGGGGTGTACAATGAAAGGGATGGGAAGGGATGGCAGGTAGCCTCTAAGTGCTCCACACCTTCCCTCTTTCTTGCAGGAACACCTCTCTCTGCTCAGTCCCAGAATGGCTCTACCTCCCAGTCCCTTGGCTATGGAATATGTTAATGACTTTGACTTGATGAAGTTTGAAATAAAGCGGGAGCCTTCTGAGGGCCGGTCTGGAGTCTCCACAGCCTCACTGGGCTCTACACCATACAGCTCCGTGCCTCCTTCACCCACCTTCAGTGAGTCAGGCACGGTGGGCAGTGGCGAGGCCCCGAGGCCAGGCTTGGAGGAGCTGTACTGGCTGGCCACCCTGCAGCAGCAGCTGGGGGCCGATGAGGTTCTGGGGCTGAGTCCTGATGAAGCCGTGGAGCTGTTGCAGAACCAGGGCCCAGTCTCTGTGGAAGGGCCTCATGGCTACTATTCAGGGAGCCCAGGAGAGATGGGAGGCCAGCACGTCCAGGTGAGTGACCGGGTTAGTCTGAGGGGACAAAGATCTAAGGAAGGAGGCCAGCCAAAAGAGGGAGGGTGATTCCTGGAGAGAATTACGGACTGGAAAGAGACAGAGCAAGGTCTTTGAGGAAAATCAGAGAAACTAGATCGCTTTTTCAAAATGGTATTGAATCTTGTATTGAATCATGGAGGACAGAGAGACAAGATTAGGAGGGAGTGGATAGCTGTGGCTCATGGCTTTAATCCCAGCAGTTGGGAGGTCATGGTGGGAAGGTTTCTGTGAGCTCAGAGCCAGCCTTGTCTAAATAGTGTTCCTGGCCAGTCATGACTCCATAGTGAGACCAGGTTAAAACAAAACAAAACAAAAAACAAAAAAAAACAAAAACCAAAACAAAACAAGATTCAAAGGGGCTTCAGAGGGAAAAGGGTTTAGAATTTAAGAGCGTAGTGGTGGTGGTGGATGAGCGATTTTGTGGAAGCAAATAGATAAACGGTGTGTGGAACCTAACTGGGTAAAGACTGTGGTTGAGGTTGGCTTTGTCAAGGCTCTGTGTTTTCCCCAGAGCCTAACCTTCTCAGATAGGATTGGGACTCATCCTATTAATTATAGACACAGATGGGGGTGTTGAGGGCTTTAGGATGTAATCCAAATCCTTGAGGGTCACCGAGTTGTGGTGTTCAGGACAAGGAAACATGTCGCGTGTGGCAAGGGTGGGACACTGCAGACAGCTGAAGGGTACGCCAGCGTCCAGAGGCACGATTGGTTTGCCAGAGAGGGGAGGGGCGGAGCCCACACTGCGACACTTGCAGAAGGACCAAGGGGCGTGGGCGTCTTGGGAATGGGGGAGGATGGGGGTGGCAGTGTAGCCCCATGGTCCAGGTGCGATAGAACCTGGGGTGGGGTCTGCAGAAAGAGCAGTATACAGCAGGTGACGGTGGAGCCTGGAGGGTTTTCTTAAGGGTTCCCTGACTGGCACGGGGACCCGAGTGTTTAGCCGGGTGACACCCGCACCAACCTGGTCCCTGCACTCTTCCTCCGCAGCTGCCCGAGAGATTTTCGGACGCCGCGCTGGTCTCGATGTCTGTGCGCGAGTTGAACCGGCAACTGCGAGGCTGCGGGCGCGACGAGGCTCTGCGGCTGAAGCAGAGGCGCCGCACGCTCAAGAACCGCGGCTACGCGCAGGCTTGTCGCTCCAAGCGGCTGCAGCAGCGGCGCGGGCTGGAGGCCGAGCGCACCCGCCTGGCCGCCCAGCTGGATGCCCTGCGAGCCGAGGTGGCCCGCCTGGCTCGCGAGCGCGACCTCTACAAGGCCCGCTGTGACCGGCTGACCTCCGGCGGCCCTGGGTCCGACGACCCCACGCACCTCTTCCTCTGAGCCTCTAGGGCAGGGTGTATGGCGGTTTGGAGGTGGCTGGGTAGATGGCACTCTACAGGAGAGGGAGTACCAAATCTAACCAAATCGCTACCTGTGCTCTTGTATGGCCATACAACTATCCCCAAACTTCTGACCCTTGTGGCATGTCAGAGGTTAGATGCTGGTCCTTTGCTGGAGATGAGTCCCCTTCCCTTTTGCAGGTCATGACTCTACATGGTTTAGTAGGGCATTGAATTCTGTAGGGGCTAGTGCCTGTATTGAGGGTGGAGGTGTGGAGGATGGGCAGGTGGCATGCTGAATGGGAGGAGGAGGAGGAGGAGGAGGAGGGGCGGTATAGTTCTTAATTCAAGGTTTTCAATCTGTAGTGCATTAACGCTGTAATTAACAATGAAGCTGCATTTCCACTGAATCTTTGGACGCCCCATTTTACAACTACTGGATTGTCAAGATTTCAATTCCCCTAAGCAAACAGTAATAGGTCAACTCAAAATGCTTTTCTCTGCTCAACCCAGTGGCCTTTAGAGTCCAAAGCAACAGAACAAATGTCCTGGATGGGAGCTTGGCGACCTGGGCACTAGTCTCAACTGTGTCACAGGCTATAGGTTTGTCACCTTAAGCAAAGCAATTGCCATAAGGTTTCTCTCATTTAGACTGGATGGCTTCCGACACTGTTTTAGTTTTGGCAGGTCTCCTCAAGAGGGCCCAAGAGGACTGTAGCAAAGGGACATCCTGTTCCGTCTAGGCCTCCCGGCTGTAGCTTAGGCAATGGATACAAGGCATGCCTGCTCTAGGGGCTCTCACTTGCACTGTCGCTAAGCAGCCCCTCTAGGCCTCCAAACTGCAGAAGGTGCCCTTGCTACCTCCTGCCTCTCAGAGCTGAAGTGAGACCTCACAGGATAACCAGGAGCAGAGAGACTGTGGCTTTTGTGAATTAAACCTGAAGTCCAAGAAAAAAAATGAATGTTATTGGCTAAGTGTTCTTGCAATTTAAAAAGAGGTAATTCTATATCACTGCTTCGGATAACTGTTTTGTGTGTTTGCTGTGTGAGAGACAGGAAATGAGGGAGGGAGAGGAAGGGAGAGAAGGTTATTTTTTTTTTTGGAGGGGGGGTCTGCTATTGTAGCTCAGCGGTAGATTGCTTGCCTCATCTGTGCAGAGAGAGACCCTTTTTGGAGTCGAGCAGCGTACATCTCACTTCTAGAAGGCCAATGAAAGTGGATTGGAGGAGGAGGTGGAGGAATGGTCCAGATGGAGCCTTACCACCCACCACTGCCACTACCACAACCACAACCCAGGAGCAGCAGTGGCTCGAGCTGGGCCTGTCTGGAGCTGTCCTCCAGGTCTCACCGTTGCCATGGCAACCCAGCCCTCCAGTTCAGCAGCATATGGGCAGGGCCTTTGGGCAGAGCAGATGCTTTGAGCTGGGAGTATCCACCTCATCAGCCACTGTCATCTGTCCTCTAAGGGGTACAATAAACGGGAGAAGCAGTCCTGCGTGGGGGAAGTGGCTCCCGTATGTCTTTCTTCCTTTCTGCCCCCACTCCCCACCCCCTGACCAGCTGTCTCTTCTCTTCCCATCACATTTCTTGTTCCCTCTTTCTCCCTCAGGCCTAGCTCATCCTTTTCGCAGGAGATGGAAACAGGAGTCCTTCCCTCCAGTCCGCTGCACTTTTCTCTCCCTTCCCTACCTTTGACCAGAGGCCTTTCTCTCTGGTGTGGGTTCTTCTCTAATGAGGACGCACAGCATCTTCCTCTTTTACATCCATCATTGAAGGGAGAGGCTGGGACAGAGGGAACCCACCCAGGATCTCAGCTCTTCTTCCTTACTTTGTGTCTTTTCTTCTTTTCTACTCTGTAGCCCAGGCTAGCCTCAAATTCTTTCTTTCTTTCTTTTTGTGATGGGGCCCCACTGTATAGTCCTCGCTGGTCTGGAACTCACTTGTAGATCAGGCTGGCCTTGAACTCATGGAGATCTATCTGCCTCTGCCTTGTGTGCTGGGATTAAAGGTGTGCACCACCACCATGCCTGGCCATTCTTTCACTTTCTGAGTGTTGGGGTCACAGGCATGTGGCACAACACCCTCCTTTCCCTCACTCTGATAATGTCATGTCCTCCTCTGTCCTTTGGGGCTTCAATCCAGACCCACTGATTCTCTCCCATACCTTTCTTATGTGCATGGCATACAGCGGCAGAGACACTATCCCCAGACACTAATGCCCACACATCAGACCTCAGTATAGACATGCCTGGTCTCCAGGTGGCACATCTAGGCCCTGTGTATACACTCAAGCAAAGGTTTCAGGGTGGAGTGATGAAGACTGTGAGGTTGTGACTAGAGTAGCTCCCGCTCCGGCTCTTTTCTGACCTTGGAGAGTTAAAAATCAAGCCTTCCTCACTTTTCCAGGAAAACAGAGAGATTGTGTTATGATTTGCTATCACTGTACACACACTTAAAGATGCCAAGTATGACGTGTGCTAAAGAACAGTCCTCGCTGCTGGTTCTGACATCATCCATAACAGTGCCCAAGTGGACTTCCCAAAACCTCAGGCCACACTCGTGGAAGGTTGGGTGCATGAAGACTCACCCAGAAAAATCAGGCCTTCCAGACCCGATACCCTCTCTGTGCTCCTAATTTATTAGCAGATCCGCTGCACCCCTTTACTTCCCCACAGTCTCTTCGTGGCCTGCCCCACAGCTGTGTGGGGGCTGGGGTTCAGCCCCTGGGATACCCAGCGGGGCTTCTCTGGAGACAGCTCTAAGAAAGCATCAGCCTGCCCTCTCGACAGCCCCTCATTACCCTCCCCCATCTCCTGCCATTAACACACATGGTGTTTAGACCCCCTGGGCTTGGGAGGTGAGGGTAGGGCCCTAGATCCACTGGCACACAGTTGGGTTGAGGCTGCAGAGACAACAGCCTGCTGGGGAGGTGTGGCTCAGATCTGGAAAGAGGTTGGCCCCCATTTTCTGTGGTGTATGTGGGAGTGATGAACTGTCCAGTGGACATCTGAGGCATGATGGGTAGAGGCGGAGTACTTGGGGGGGGTCCCCTTTATTTACATCCATAAGGTCACAATCACTGGAGGAAGTTATTGAGGGTCCTCAGAGTCGAGGGATATCAGGCTTGGAGAGATGGGACCAGGGCCCATCACTCACTTCCGGGACCCGCAGGGCACCACTGGTCCAAAAGGCAGAGACACTGGTCACTGGAATCACAAGGGTCGGCACAGGCACCTGAGAGGAGCAGGGCAGTAAGAACAACAACACCAACACCATTACACCAGCCAAGATGGGTTATTCAGAAGTTCTGCTTTGAACATCTTTTGTGTCCACCCCTTTGGCCCTCCCAGAACTCACTGAGAGACTGAGGGGGTGTTGGTTATGTCGAGAGGCAGTCATGGGCTAGGGCTGGGAGTCACAGCCGGTGTGGAGGGCCTAGGAGCCCCTGGACTGATACCTTGGCTGGCATAGTACTCTACCACCTGCCGTGGCACCTCTGCCAGGACACACTTAGCTAGCGCAGAGGGGGCGGCCTGGGAAGGAAAGGAGATTGGTTAGGGCAGGAGAATGGGGCCAGCTGGGTCAGATGAGCAAGAGTGTGACTTCAGAGTCACACTGGATTCCAGCGACCTTCGGAGAACACACAGAGGATAAGAAAGACAGGTTTGGGGGCCACGAATTGTTGAGAAGACCTGAGAGAGGGACTACAGAATACTCACATCCTTGAAGTCCCTGAAGGGCACAAACTGGACAATGTCACGGGCTGCAGGTACCCCCTTTGGGCAACGCAGGGGACCGTCATCTCCATCCAGTAGCCGCATGTCAGAGAAGTCAGCGTTGCCCACGCCCACGATGATGATGGACATGGGCAGGCGGGAGGCTCGTACAATGGCTGTTCGGGTCTCGGCCATGTCGCTCACCACACCGTCAGTGAGCACCAGCAGTACTGAATACTTCTGAGGGCAAGCAGAGGGGGAACACGGGTTGCTTCTGTATGAAAGGGCATTGACAGTCTTTCTGAACCCAGGTCCTGACCCTGGCACCATCTGAAGACACACAGGGCGGCCCCTGGTTGGCTGGGCTTTCTCCTCACCGTGGCTTGGCCAGTGCTCTGCTCCCGCTGGGCTGGCTCAGCCACGCGGTTGATGATGGGAGCCACGTTGGTTGGACCATAGAGCTGGATCTGAGGCAAGCAGCGGCGGTAGGAGGCTATGACCCCTGAGATCTCTGTGGGCACAGAAAAAGAGATGATGCTGGCGGAGAATGGCCCAGACACAGCAGAATAGTAATTTCTGTTCTAGGCTTGATAGCTCCCAGCTCCTCACTAAGGAGAGAGAGAGAGAGAGAGAGAGAGAGAGAGAGAGAGAGAGAGGTCGGTCCTTGGGGCTGGGAAAGTAAGTGGACAGTTGCTGGGTCACAAGACTGGAACTCTTTCCAAATGAAGACACTTTAGGATGGGGGACAGGCCCGGGAGCTGAGCGCACGGGATCAGAGTCCGTGGTACTGCTGGAGATGTCCGAGCGCCTGTGGTGGCGCAGGCTGGTGGCGCTCTCCCAGCTTACCTTCACATTCAGGATTTTCTGGGTCAAAGTTGATAGCAAAGTCATGGGAGACCTGTCAGAGTAAGGGAACAGTGAAACGGTGTCTCCTCCATGTCTCCCCTGCAGGTCTCCTGTCTCTTGTATCCAGCCTACCTACCTCAAAGTTTGGGGGGATTCGCGCTCCGAAGCCAAAAGCTGGGAACCGCTTATCACTGGAGAGAAGAAAAGGCCATGGAACTCCCAAGGCAAGGCCTCCCTGCCCACCCCGACCCCCACCCCATACCTGTCATAGTCCTGGCAGATGCCTCCCACCGTGCGCAAGGCCTGCAGGTAGTGGTTGGGCTGTCGGGGGCTGAGGCAGTGCAGAGATTGGCTGCTCCTTGGGTCCCCATTGGAAGCAGTGAAGTCAATAGCCACCTGGGAGAAGGTAGGGAAGGGACATGCTGCAGCCGTGAGAACCAACAGGCACGAGGCCAGAGGCGGAGGATGTGGAAAGGACCAAGGCGAGTCTGGGGAAGCCCATAGGCAGCCACAGAGAGGAGTAGGGTGTTGGATGCAATACACAGATGCCGGTCAAGGGCAGTGAGACTCAGGCTTCCTTCAGGTTGCAGGGACTTAGTCCCCCCCCACCCCGTCTTCTTGTGCCAGTCCCCCGGGGTCTTTACCGTGAAGCTGATCTGGCAGCCACCCATGATATAATCCAGGAAGGTATGGACTTTCTCCACCTGGTGGATGGGAGAAGATAATGAGGCAGGCGAGGCGGGGCTTCCAGGTGGAAGCTTTGGCAGGGCTTCAGCCAGAAAGGGGAGAGTTTTAAAGGTTGCTGCTGAGGGAGGATGGGATGGAGCAAGGGCTCACAATCCCCAGAGCAGGTCTTTAAAGCAAGGGAAGGACGGACAGACAGACAGTCAGACACACATGGGTGAGTGTGAACACACACACACACACACACACACACACACACACACACACGTGCACACACATGCACAAATAAATGTAAAAAATAAATGGCTGGAGAGATGGCTCAGTGGTAAAGGGGCTTGTGGCCAAGCTTGAAGCTCTGGGTTTGATCCCTGGTGGTTCCAGGGTGGAAGGAGAGGACCGACTCCCAAAAGTTGTTCTCTGACCTCCACATGTGCTCTGTGGCACTGGGTCCTCCCATGCTCACCCCCCCAATAAATAAATATAAATTTTTTAAAAAATAAGAAGCAAGGAAGCAAGGCGCCGAGGTTGTGGCTGGCAGGGGCTGAGGACGCCTGAGCTGGAAGCTGTGACTCACGGTGCACTGGGCCAGCACGACTGTCCCTGAGCTCTTATAATTCTTCTTCTTGTCTCGGTACTTGGGGTTGATACAATCCCACTGCATCTAGACACGGCCCCCAACAAAGAGTCAGACATTCGTCAAGTAGACCTCCTCGCCCCTTCCTGCCGACGCTCCCAGGGGAAGACCCTCATGACCTGGTCCTTCTGTCAGGCCTGGGAATTTTCACCCTTTCTACTTCCAATCACCTAGAGTGAGGTGGTTGGCAACCCCCCCTCAGGATTTCCCCTGGGGTCCTGGGGTTAGGATGGGATCTCTAGCACCTCCTGCCCAGGGTTTGCAGTCCCTTTCTGCATTTCCTGGAATGTGCTGGTGAACTCGCCGATGAAGTCATGCTTCCCACTGGAGTCGTAGTCATATACCAGGAACTAAAGGGAGAGAGGAAGGCATGGGGGATGGGGCATTAGGGATGCTCTCTCTGTAGTGTTTCCAAAGGATCTGACAGGGCAGAAGGGACCTCCCAGTGTCTAGGCCCCGATAGAAGTCCTTAACTTACCCAGAAGCCACCTGCTAAACTTTACTCTCTAGCTCCATCTGGTAGAGAGTTTGGTCCCAGCTTAAGGTACCTCTGTGGGAAGCTTAACACGGAGCTGTGAGCTGTTATTTATCCCACAGAGACAAGTGCTTATCACATGGGGGAGAGGGAGGAGGCTTGCTGTACCCTGGGGAAGGTCTCAGACAGCAGACTTGATGTTCCAAGGGGCTTTACCTTGAGTGGCCTGTGGATGTCACAGCTGCACAGAGAGTGCAAGGACAGGCGGAATGGCTCCCAGCTGGGGTTTAAGTTGTTTTTCACCACCTTTGAGAGGCACAGGGGACCTTGTCACCAACTGTCTAGGGTTTTTACTATAATCTGTCCACCTTTATCCCATATCCCTGGGCACCAACCTCAGTCCTCCAGACCAGCTGGTCACTCTGGTCTCCATTGGTCTTATAGATCTCCATGAAGGGGTCGGACTTGCTGAACAGATCCTGGAAATGCAGGGGAAAGGGCTTGTGAGTCTGGCATGATCTTGGAGGAGGGATGGGAAGGGGGTGACACTGAGAAGAGAACTGGCCTGGGACCCTGGGGTCTGTTTGTGGTGGGAAGCCTACAGCTCTCTAATGGGGCATGGATGGGCGTGGACTCCGGGGTTCCGACCTTGTTATCCAGCTTGTGGGCTCTGAAGGTAAGTTGCACATAGTCGTTGGTACCTGATACCTCCTCAGCCACAATCTGTAAAAGGGACACAGGGTTATAAATTGTCTCCACACCATGTATGCTTCCCATAAATGAAGGTGGTCATAAGCACAGTGTCATAACGGATGTCCGTCCATACGGGGACAGTGAACCTTGACCCAAGAGTGACTTTGCCTACCGTGATAGTAGACTTGCCCGCCGTCTTCCCATTCTTCAGCAGTAATGGTTTAGTGACTTTGGTTTGTGACACAATCTAAAGACAGAGGTAGAGGGGAATCTGACTATAATGTACGCATCTGCCCAGGCCAAGGCTATATGTGTCCGTGAGATTGGCCCTTTGATTGGGATAAGGTAGATTCAATTTCTACAGCAGCCTGAAGAGAGGAGTGCTGGGGAGGGGAGTGTGGTTCAGTGGCAGAGTTCCTGCTTAGCCATGGGTTCAATCTCCAGCACCAAATATAACAACAGCAACAAGAGGAACACTGTAAGCACATCTGACCCCCTCTTCAAATGGGAAAGATAGGTTAAGTATCTTGTCCAAGGGGGCACATCCCATGGGTGGAGGGGAGAGACCCAGGCTCAGAAAGAGCTTCTTTCCCTTAGTTTGGCACTGGAGGCAGAAGCTGATGGCAAGGCAGACGAGTTAGGGACTAAACTGGAGTGCAGACCTGGCCCAAGGTGCACTCTGTAGACCCGAGGAAGGTGTCACTGCTGGGGCTGGTGGCTCCATCCTCAGCATCGAACACTTGGAACTGCAAAGGCTGCTTCTCTTCAAAAAAGTATTCAACGGCCAGCACCCGGGAGAAGACGGGGCTTGAACAGGAGCGAAGCACCTCTGTGCGCTCCACCTGCAGCGGGAGGAATAAGGACCTCTGGGGACTGAGGCCGCTTGTCCCTGTCCCGTACTTCCTTGGGTGTATGAACTCTTCTAGGATTCTTTAGAAGAGCCATCAGTCAGTTTCTTTCTTAGCTGTCTTCTGAATTTGGGGTACGGCTGGACCGCTCGGCCTCAGCCCTCTAGGAGTCTGTGACCCTCTGGCTAAGATGGTCTGGGCTTATTACAACGATGGCATGTTTTATGCTTAGCCATGGGTTCAATCCCCAGCACCAAATACAACAACAGCAACAAGAGGTTATCCACACGGGTAGAAAAGGTCCTTTGGGATCCTCACGTTCCCCATGAGGCTCGCCCTACCCTCCCTCACCCTCCCTCCTTCTTAGGTTTAACAAAGGTTAGTCAAGGAAACCCACCCCCCTCCTCCCCTCCCCCGAGCTGCCCTCACCTCCACCCACTGGTCATCAGAACAGAGTTTGAGCAGCACACACGGATGCGGCTTTGTGAGCGTGTCTCGGTCCAGGAGGCCGTGGCAGGACACCCGCAGCTCCACTCGAGAGGCTCCCAGGGTCATGGCTGGGGGCTCTGGAACCCATCCCATCTCTGGGTCTGACATGGCACTGTGGGGGACAGAACAGACAGCCTGGACAGAGAGAGGAGGAGTTTGTCTCTTGGGGGTCCTGTTGCTCTTCTTCCTGAGGTGCTAGGGTCCTAAGGGCAACCTCTTCCCCTGCCTCGTTTGACTTCCTTGGCGCTCTAAGTGGCAAAGAACAGTAGTCCAAAATCCCGTGTCTCTGTCACTCTGCCAGCCTAGGTGTCACGGATGGGGCTGGAAGAGACTGGAGGGTTGGGATAGAAGTGGGTTCCTGGCAGTCTCGGCTCCCAGGCCATCGATTGATTTCTGCTTACTGCTGTCTCAGCACCTTCTGCTATTTCCCGACTGGTCTACGAGCCAGTGCTGCACTCAGTCTTGGCACCAGGGAACTGAACTGGGGCAAAGGGGTGGGGAAGAGGGTGGGGATGCCCCCGGAGGTCTGAAGAGGGTGGGCCTCAGGGAAGGAGTCTGCAGTGGACAGCAGGAGACTGGTTGGCAGTGGAAGGGTCTGTGCAAAACTATCCTGTTGTCTTAGAGTCCACTACTCACTGTCTGGTTGGCTGATGGGAGAGAGAGGTGGTGGGCTTGGGGGGTGAGAGTCAGGACTCAGGCTCTGTTGTGAGCTCCGCGGGTGCTTGACGAGCCTGCAGTCCTCCCCACCTCCCCTGTTCTCACTCTTCCTGGCAACATAGGCACTGTCTCTTAGCGACAGGGTTTTGGGGGAGCCATGGCCCCCACCATGCTGCCCGTGGGATGCATGCGCACCACCCTCCCCCAGCAGAGCCACCAAGCCTCAGGCAGCAGCAGACAGGGGTATGCCGGCCTGAGTTCATGGCTGGACAGCCCATCTCTCTGTGCCTGTCCAGATCTCAGGGTGAAGCTATCCGATCCGTGCCATGCTTCCTGAGTGAGTGTCACCGGTGTGCCTGAGTGCCCCACCCTCTGTCTGTCCCCCTCTGTCCTGTGTCCATCTCCAGGAGGGTGTGACAGTCCCGTGTCTCTGTCAGAACCGGGACCGTTCCCTGGCTGGTTACCAGCCTCCCGATGATAAAGCTTTATAGCTATGCAAGGGAGGGTCTGGGCTGGGGCTCTCAGAGCCTTCCAGCCACAAGTCTCAGTTAGTGTGGAGCCCGTGAGGTAGGCAGGGGCATGTGGTGGAGAGAGGGGATCAGGTAAGGTTGGCTGGTGACTTCTCGGAGAGCTAGAGGAGATGTTGTTATGGAGACTGGGCCAGGGAAGGCAGGACTCAGGCTGGATTAGGAAGGAAGGGTGGGCTCACCTGGGCTCTTAGTGGGGGTCTTCTCTCTCCAGCCTCCAGTCTCCGGCCCTGCCCCTGACTTCCTTGCTGCTCCAGCCGCTGGCGCCAGCTCCCGCTCGGCTCTGCTGCTATTTATGGGGCCTGGATGGGGAGGAGGGGGGCCGCAGCACCAGCTCCCCCCCCTGCACAGACTGGTTGGGAGGGAGGAGAGGGGAGGGACAGGGACACTGCCTGGGAGGGAGCCACAGAACTAGGGAGGAGGGCGGGCTGGGGGCAGGCCCAAGGTAGGACCCCCGCAGACACAGTGACACACATCTTCTCTTTTCACACCACACCTACACCCAGCATCACAGAAACACACACACTGCAGTGGTACATGCACACACACACACACACACACAGACAGACACACATCTACACGGAGGAAGGATGCGACACACAGCACCCACGACTCACAGGCTCACACATATCTCGACACTCACAGGCGCCAGTACATAAACTCACGGTGACACCAGGACAGTTATAGCCCCACTGATGGCGCTCTGGGAAACACACTCTTACATTACTTTCAACAGTACTACACTTGTTAAGGATATTTGTAGCTACATAGAAAAGAACGCTAGGCTGTACTTGTGACATACACACAGACACCTACTCTCACTAACCTGGGATGCAACAGAATGTTGATATCCATACACCCCTTAAAAACCATCACGTGTCACAGTGAACCTCAGGAAATGACATCCAGTTCCTGAGTTATCCTTTTGTAGGGAAACGTGGAATGTGAATATGATTGCCCCCCCCTCCCCGCTCAGGATCTCATTCTAGGCATACAGCCCGTGTATTGACTGGACATCGCCATGACAGACCCGATGGTCTCCCCATCTCACTTCCCCAGATCCAACCCTTATGGCCATATCTTTGTGGGAGGGGCTGGCCAGGCACAAGCTTAAGGAAACAGGAGATAGTTATTCTCAGTGAGACAGGGGAGAAGAGCAGTCTCTGGACTGCTAAAGCCACTGGGCGTGGTGATCGGGGGAGCTCTCGAATGTGTTCACAGGGACATCTTCCATCCCTGTCCCTTAAGCTGCTTAGTTATTAAGGTAGAAACCATTTATTAACTACCTCCCGAGTGCAGGAGATTGGGCTAGGCACTGGGGTTAGTCAGGAGAGCTCCTGTCTCTGAGGAGGTGGATACATATAAAATGGAAGGATCCACACAGGGGTGTTTTATTTTGTTCTTTTTCGTTTTTCGAGACAGGCTTTTTCTGTTTAGCCCTGGTTGTCCTGGTACTCACTCTGTAGACTAGGCTGGCCTTGAACTCAGAAATCTGCCTGCCTCTGCCTCCCAAGTGTTGGGATTAAAGGCATGCGCTACCACTGCCTGGCCCTTCACAGAGGTGTTAATATGAATGCCCTTAAGTATAACATGCAACATTATGCTCAGGGTGAAATGGAGGCATAATGAGGGAATTAAGGTTCAATCTGGAACAGCGAGGAGGGCATTCGGCATGTCAGAAGAGGCTTGGAGGGAGTTCCTGACTTTTAAGATCATATTTGTTAGGCCATACCAGAAATGGTTAACATAAACATAGTATTTTCTTTTCATGTTGTAGAGACCTGTTCTGGACGAGCCGCTCTATTGTTGAGACTTTTGATTTTTAGGAGTATCCACAGGCAGGGCTGGAGAGAGGGCTCAGCAGATAAGAGGGCTGGTTGCTCTTCCAGAACCTGGGATCAACTCCCACCACCCACATGGCTGTTCACAACCACTTGTAACTCCAGTCCTAGGGAAACCAAAGTCCTCTTTTTACCTCTGTGGGGACGGCAGGCACAGACATACATACAGGCACAATACCCATACATATAAGATAAAAATAAAGGATTTTAAAAAGTTATATCTACAAGGGGCTGGAGAGATGGCTCAGTGGTTTAGAGCACTTGCTGCTCTTGCAGAGAAGCTGGGTTTGATTTCTGACCCACATGGTGTCTCACAACCATCTGTAACCTCTGTTCTGGGTGATCTGACGCCCTCGTTTAGGCTCCACAGAGACCAGGCACGCATACATACACATATAGGGAAAACATACATATGCCTGCCACTAAGCCTGAGGACCTGAGTTTGATCCTGAGGACCCAAATGGTAGACAGAGAGAACTGACTGACACAAGTTGTTTTCTGACCTCCACAATCATGCTGTGACACATGTGGTCACATACATATACACAAAATACAATGTTAAAAAGGGTACCCATCGGATAGTATAACATTTAATATGTTAGTGAACATATGTGTGAACACAGATACACATATGAACACGCACACAAACACAGGCTTCCCTGGTGCAATGACTGGAGTCTTCTAATCCTATCACAATCTCCAAAAGCCAGAAAACCACTGTTTTCTTGTCACATTTGTCTCTTCTACAGCCTTGATTCTGCGATAGCCCGTGACTTGTCACCCTTTGTCAGCAGTTCTGCTGTTCCATCTTCTCTTGGAACCCCAGATCCAGACGCGTGAGCTGTTCTTTACTTTCCCCAACTGTGGCCAAACTCTGGGGGCTCATGGGAAGAGGGCAAGGTGGGAACAATGCAAAGTTTGCACAGCAGAGACCAGAGGCAGACAGTGACTTTTTTTTTTTAATTCTATACAAGTGGGGAGAGAGCCCCTGGGCATAGAGGGGCAGAGGTTTACCCTCCCCCCAGGAAGAGACAGCCTCTGCCCAAAGCTCTCTGACAAGGCAGCTCCAGGCAGGTGTGACAGCCTCCCTGCTTCAGGTCACTCCCTCCCTTCCAGTTTCCACTCCTGTTCCCCTATGCCGTCTTAGTGGTGCCACCCTGTAGGACAGGAGCTGGCACGGGATGGGAGAGCAGGGGTGGATGGGGCCTGAGTCCTTATGAGGCACATGTCGCGGAAGGCTGGGGAGGGCGTTCAGCCGCTTTCAGTCTGTTCCTGCTTCACTGGTTCCTGCTGGGGACAAATTCAGGGGACCCTGTTTCCTGGGCAAAGAGAGCCAGCCACTCAATGTTGGGGCTCGAATGTTGGGCCATGCTTGACAGATCATTGGGAAGGGGACGTGTCTCACCACAGACACCTGTAGGGTCAGGTGGCCGCCTTCTCTCAGGTTCCAGTTTGTCACAGGACTGTGCTCGCCGTGTTCTCTTGGGTTTCAGGGGGGCTGTTCGGCGGCCCTGATCAGAGGGTCCTGAAATTAGTCATGGCAAGGGGGCTCATGAATTGGATGCTCATCCAAGCCTCAGCTCCTGGTTGTTGCTTGTCTCTGTTCTAAGGTCCGGAAGGGGATCTGATGTGGGCACCAAAGCCCCTGACCTTGTCCTTCTGGTTCCTCTTGGTCTTGCTGTGAGCCCAGTCTCAGCCGGGCCTTGTTGGCTCCTGGAGCAGCACTGCTCTCCGCCTCTTCTCTGCCTCCTGGCACCTGGGGGGCCCTGTGGCCCCTGGGCACAGCTACTGGCTTAGGGGGACGGGGACCTATAGGGGGATCCTGTAGCTGGCAGGGTAAGGAAGATGTTGGGTCAGTCAGTTTCTGATTCTTTCAAAGGACCCTCCCCAAAGACATTCCTAGGTCTTTCAGTATCTTTGCCCCCTCAGAACACCTTCCCCGTCCATCTTCTGGACTTCACCTTGGCGTTCCTAGCTGGGGCCATTCTCTCTGGGAATAGGGCTCCCTCCTTTTCCTCTTCTCCATCCTGGGAGGCTGGGCTAGGGCTTTGGCAGCTGTGGTTGGGGGCACTCTCCTCAGCTGGGGAATAGCAGACAGGAGAAGCTACAGAAATGGTATCTGTTCAGTGCCCTCCTGGTACTTTTCCCATGATGCCCTGCAAGGCAAGGACTCTTCCCCCATCCAAACTCATTTGCTTCAGCATCTCTGCTGTCTTCATTTATCCTCACATGATTTGTCCTAGCCACTGCTTCCCATCTGCCCTGAAGCCATCACCTGGGCCTAGCAGGGTGCAGTCTTTTTCCTACTGGAACAGAGTCAGGATAAAAGACCTCCTGGGTCCACAGGCCCAACAGTCTAGTCAGGACTGCAGGGCCCTAGGGCTCTGTCAAGGTGACAACCTAGAATTTTTCAGCACTGCCTGCAAGTCTTATTTAGACAGTGAGAGCCTTAGGGAGAGATGCCTTATCACGTTTCCCTGTGACTTTAAGCCACATGAACTCAAAAGAGGAGTAGGACCTGACAGTCCTGTGTCTGTGTCTCAGTGTGTACCTAGCTACTGAGGCTTAGTAAATGAAGGATGAAGCCCTGCTTTGGATATTACATCTAGTCTGGGCCAGGGACAGAAAATCAGGAAGGCTGCCCCCCCCCACTGGGTGGTCTTAGAGAATGGAGTGGATCTGGCAAGGCTTACACTAGCCACTATATGAGAGGGAGGGAAAAGGACAGAAAGAAACGGGGGTGGGGAGACGACAACCGGGAGTCAGTGGCCCCGAAACCAGACCTTCTTGCTAGGCCCTAGCCTAGGAGTAGGAAATGGGAGGTTCTGGCTCTCCAGGGAGATTTGGTCTGTGTTGATGTCGCCAGAAGCCATATCCCGGGGTCTTTGGGAACTTGAGTTGATGCTGGGCTGTCTAGCATTTCTTTAGTGACTTCTTAGGCTGAAGGTCCTCTGAACCCAGAAAGCAGGGGTGGGGTGGGGGTGGGGGGGAAATGTGATATCTAGAATAATTCCCTTCCTCTCCTGACCCAATCATGAGGTAGGAAGTAAGTGACTGACTTGAGGTTCCAGGGGGCTGAGTGGGACTCTGATCTCCAAGACAGTCAAGGCTGCTTCAGCGGGGTGCTTTTCTGAGGCCCGTGAGCACAGGGCTATAAGCAGAGCAGCAGTGATTGAGGAGGTCTCACACAGCTCATATTTGCTGGCAGCTGGACTCACCCCCTTTCAGAGCTAAGGTGTGGAATGAGGCCTCCTTTATAGCTATAGGGCATCTCTGAGCGGACAGTGACTAGGGTACCACCTATCTCAGAGACTTCTTCAGAACCATCCACAGAACATGTCTCATGTCTCCTTAACACTGGGGAAACTGCCCGGCATTGGTGGCGCACGCCTTTAATTCCAGCACTTGGGAGGCTGAGGCAAGCGGATTTCTGAGTTCGAGGCTGGTCTGGTCTACAGAGTGAGTTTCAGGACAGCCAGGGCTACAAAGAGAAACCCTGTCTCGAAAAACCAAACCTCCCCACCCTCCGCCCCCACCCCCACCCCCCAAAAAAAAGAAAAAAGAAAAAACCACTGGGGAAACCACCTGTGCTCTGCAGGGTCTAGATTTGGATTAGGTTGTTTGTCTTTTTTTCTGGCTGTATCTTTAGACACGTTTCTATCATTGACTTTCCACTACCTCCCCTTGGTTGAACATTCCCCAGTGTAGGGGACCACTGCATTCATCTCTTTGAGCTTTCGGTGCTGTTGGCCAAGAAAGGGGCTTTACGTACCTATGTGCCACGTGGCCTCTGCTCGGCGCATGGCGCTGAAGCTCGGCTTGGAGCTTTGTGGGGGTGGGAGTGGCTTCCAGGCTCCGGGCCCTGGAGGGGGGAGGGGTGGGAAGCAGATGGGGAAATTAGGAGGCTTTGGTGAGGGATGGGCTAAAGGAGTAGGCGTGGCCAACCTCACCTGCATCATCTGAAGAGCGCCGCTTCTGCCACGCCTGGGTACTGTCCTCCTGGTCTGGGTCTGCGCCCTAAAAGCACAGCTGAGTCAGGTTGTGAGAAAAGTCTCCTCCACAGAGGGACTGCCGCTGACAAAGAGCTTCTGCTCCCTTAGAGGCTCCTGTCAGTCTCAGGTTACTAGTTCCTAGAAACGTAGTTAGACTCTGTTTCCAAAGAGTAGTACCCATATCACCTTGGGGGCCCGAGAAGGTTTACACCAAAGAACATACTGGCACCTTAACAGTTATGTGTTTTAGAAGAAAATGAGTCTTTAAAGTGTCTGTGATTTTAAAGATGATATTGAATAGGTTCAGACTAAATTTGAAAAGGTGAACTGACTTAAATAAAAATACTATGGGAATTTTAATTAGGTGCTTACGCCTGAGGTAAAAATTCATCATGAAGGTTGTAACACAAGTCACAGAAGTTTGGAAAACAGAACACTAAAAGCAAGTATTTTAAAACCATCACCCCGATTTTATAAGCTCTAATACAGTGCTTCTCGGCCTTCCTAATGCTGGGACCCTTTAACATAGTTCCTCATGCTATGGTGACCTCTGACTAGAAAATTATTTTGGTTGATACTTCATAAGTGTAATCTTGTTACTGTTATGAATAATACTGCTACCTGTGTTTCCTAGCAGTCTTTAGGTCACCCCTGGGAAAGGGTCCTTCAATCCTCAGGTTGAGAACCACTGCTCTAATAGGTAAAGGAATGAGCCCTGGATTCCATGTCAACAACGTGGAAAGGCACTTGCTTTGTCCACTAAGGGCAGTGACATGAACGCACAGGACCTTACATTTCCCACTCCAGGGCCCCTCACCTCGCGTTTTCCATCAAAGCTCCAGCCTTTGGTTCTTCCCAAGCCAGGAAGCGCAACACCATGCACCCTTGGTTGCTGTGCTGTCCCAGGGGCTGGGGCTCCCTCTCCTGCCTCCATCCTCTCTGTGCCCTAGAACAAAGTCTCTTGTTAAAGGCATGAGAGGCTTTCTAGGCAGCAGGGGAGCTGTAGGGAGGTCTGAGGCCTGAGGGAGACCCTAGCTCTGGGGGAAGCCCTGCCTACACTTAGGGGGAATCCTTCCAACGTCTTCACTTGTACACAGCATTTTCTGGATCATTCTTAAGAAGAAGGGACTTTGAATGGCCAGTGTTCTCCAGAGTCCCAAGTCCTAGTATTCTCCCATGAAGGTTGGGTTAGGATCAGTGGGGCCCTGTGTAGGCCAGGAAAAGGGGTGGGGGGTTATAGCCCTTCTGGCTCGCTTACCATCTTCCTGCAGAAGGAAGATCCCCGGGCCCCTCCAAATCCAGGAAGGAGGCTGCTCTCCTCTTCTGGGCTCCAACAAGGAGACGGGTTATTGCCAAGGCTTGGAGGGTCTGGGCTGGGGGGGCTCTCCTGAGTTGGAGGTGGAGGTGGCGGTGGAGGGAGGAGGAGTCCAGCAGTGGGGGACCCTGGTCCCCTGTCCCCCTTGAAGCTCCGGGGCCGGCGGAAGTGAAACAGGCCTCTCCGCCTCTTCTTCTGGAGTGGAGGCAGTGGTGTCTCTGAGAGACCTGGCCGCACGGTCCTCAGAGTCCGGGGGTAGCTGGGTGGGGTTGAGAGTGGGTTACTGACAAGTACCACATTCAGGGCTCAGGGTGGAGCTGGTGCTGGCACTTTCTGTGTATTACAAGCCTCCCACTCTCTTCTGTCACTTAGTCTTCCCTGCACTGTAGCCTGGTTCTCACACAGCGAATGCTGTCCTTACTGTATCTGTCAGAAACCATCAGTGGCCTCTTGAACCCAAATTGACTATTTTCCCAGATTCCCTCCCTTCTTTCCTTCTTTCAGCTTCTCCAGACAACACGACTTCTGTACAGTCCCTGGGGAATCTGCAGGACAGTGATAGAGCAGGGTTTCATACTGCAAAGGGCGCCCCATCTGGGACCTGCCACCCCTGACCTGTCCCTAATCCCAGACTCCAACCAGCAGGAGATGCTGCCTCCATAGTTTTCTGCCATCATCAGGAGATTCCCAGGCTGGGAAGCTAGAGGATGGGTGGGTCAGGAGGAGAACCTAGGGAGATTTCGAGAGACGGGCTAGGGCAGCTTCTCAACTTATGGGTCGTGACTCATTTGGAGGTGAAAGACCCATTTACAGGGGTCCCATATCAGATACCTGCACATGGGATATTTGCATTAAGATTTGTAACAGTAACAAAGTTATAGTTATGAAGTAGCAACAAAATAATTTTATGCTTGGGGGTCCTTATTAAAGGCTTGTAGCGTTAGGAAGGTTGAAAATCACCGTGTAAGGTGGGCACTGTTGTTGGAGAGACTCCCCTGGGAACTGGGGGACAAAGGAGCCCTTATAGAGCCTGTGGGCTGCCTGGGTGTGTGTGTAGGGGGTTGGGGGTGGAGTGTGTGTTGTACCTGGAGCTTTCGTCCATGACCCTTCTGCTGAAGAAGTCCTCCAGGCCCTCGTCTAGACGGGTGGCCATCCCATTCTCCTGTCGGGGCCCAGGCACTGGCACCTGCTGGGAGGAGACTCAGGTGCAGGATGTCTCATCTCCTGTCCTCTCAGATCAATACAGGGCCTTCACCTTTGGTCTTGGCCCCAGGAAAGTTTAGTCGCCAGTTCAACAGGACACTTCCTAAGCTTATAGGCTCTCAGTTTTATCCATCACCCAAATAAAAATGTCACTGTCACTAGCTGGCAAGATAGGTCTATCCCCCTTCCCTCTTTTCTTACTTCGCTCCTTGTTTCCCATCGTCCCCCTCCCTTTTTCAGACAGGGAGGAATGTCTCACTGCATTGTTCGGGCTGGTTGTGAATTTGTGGGCTCAAGTAGCTGTCCTGCCTCAGCCGCCGGAGTAGCTGGGACTATAGGTTTATGCCATCCCACACACAAAGGACAGACTTCTTATCAAGTATAGCTTGCCCTTGTCAATCTGGGTCCTAAAGCTTGGAGCCTCAGCACTGGCACTGCCAAGGAAAGCTGGCTCTGTTGTAAGGCTGTTGGCACTTACACTGGGCCGACCGGGTCCTGGTGGGGTGGTCCTGGGAGGCCGAGGCCGCCCTTGTGTTTGGTGCCTTAGTTTATAGCCATGAGTAGGTAGCTCAGATAGGCCTTCCCAGGAGCCACATGCTGTGGGCTGGCCGCCTCCAAGTCCCGAGAACCAGCCAGGGGGGATCCCCAGGCTTCCCAGTTGGCTTTCCATGTCCTGAGGGCTCCCACCTGTGGGTGCAGTAGCGTTATAAGGAGAGGAATGGAGGCAGAAGAAAGAAAGGCGAGGAGGGTCTGGCAGAGGGTACAGTGTGGAGGAGGTTAGACCAGTGGTTTTCAACTTCCCTAATGCTGCGACCCTTTAATACCGTTCCTTATGTTGTGGTGACCCCCCAACCATAAAATTATTTTCAATGCTGCTTCATAACAATAATGATTGTCCTATTTTTATGAACCTTAATGTAAATATGTATGTTTCCCAATGGTCTTAGGGGACCTCTGTGGAAGGGTCGCAACCCACAGGTTGGAAACCACTGTGGCTATAGACTCACTGATGAAGGCAGACACTGGCCGGATCTTCCGGCAGCGTTTCTGCTTTTTGATGGCCATAGTGTCCTGCAGAATTGGAGACAAAAAGTGACCAGACCCTCAAAGCCTTTCTTTTAGAGTCCACCCTGCCTCAGGTGGCCGAGGATCTGGAATGAGGGAAGAGTGTGGTCTGGACAGGCACGGAGGAGAGGCTTGGCCTAGGGAGGTGGAGTCCGAGAGGTGAGGGGTGACCGCAGCCGCACAGGTTCAGGGAGGGGACTCAGGTGAAAGCAAGGAGGGCAGACTGGGGCTCACGATATTGGTCCCAAGCTCATCATCCGTCTCCTCATGGTCATGGTTCCTGCCTCTGCCTCGGGAGGATGGATCCTGCCCTTGGCTTGTCCCTCCTGATGGATCTGACAGTGTCCTCAGCTGGGTCAGGTGCCGGGCCTGAGGAAGGACAGGCATCAACAGGACCCTGAGGAACATGCTCTCTTTCCTGATCCTGGAGGCGGGGCTTAGAGAAACGGGAAAGGGGAGAGTGCAGGGCCGAGGGAGGGGAGGCCTGAGTCTATTTGGGCTCAGAATGTTTACCAGGCTCTTGTGGGAGTGGTACAGCTCCTGCAGGATCTCATCCACTATGGAGTTGGTCAAGTAGGTGACAACGGAGAGCTTCACCTCGCTGTAGGTACGGGTGGGGCTGTTCAGCTACTTACTGCCTCATCCCTAGGCCTCCACCCCTTCTTTCCCCAGATGTCTGAGGTTGGACCAGCTGGCTGGGCTGTCTACAGAGTGCATCGGTGCTGTTGGCAGCACCTTGGTCCGGTACACCCATATCTACAAACACGTGTGCAGGATGCAGACAGTGATCGTTTCAGCCTAGGCATGTATGGGCAAAGAGGAACTGAAGGAGGAGAAGGAGCGAGGAGGCTGCATGACAGGAGCACCAGCAGCACAGAGCTAGGTGCACTGTGTGCTACGCAAGCCTTGAGTCGGCTGTTTCACAACACGCACACCAACTCTCCCCTGCTTAAGTCTGTGGTAGCGTCTGCATCCAAATGAAATGAAGGGGGCTAAGGAAGATGAGGAAGAGGGGCATAGTCATACTCCCGATGTACATACTTTCCTTTGTCCATGTCTCTGAGGAGGCTGTGTTCTGCTTTCAGGAGGGGTTTCCTGGTATACGTGTAGTATCCAGGAGTATGTATGTATTATATATACCTATCTATGGGCCACCCTGACCTCTTAGACTCCATCTCAACCCCCCAGGTTTCTAGGGCAAACACAAGTCAGATCCTAAATAGCACGGCTGCAATAGTTAAAGATTTATCCCTTGTAATGGAAGGCTCTGCATTCATTATTCATCGCTGAGAGCTCCAAACTCCCTAAGTGCCCCGAGCCAGGTCCAGCCTCCCCCACCCCAGGCCCGGCTCTCACTCCAGCTTGTTCTGAATGTCCTGTCCCGCCTGCTCCAGCAGCGCTCCGCGGATGAAGTTCCGGGGCACAGTGACACGTTCTGCCACGTTGCTCAGCATCTTGTTGTGCCCTTCTGCCACCCGCATGGCCACGGGGCACAGTTCCTGTGTTAGGCTGACCATGGACTCCAGAATCACCTGATGAGGAAGAAGGAAGATCGGAGTCCAGAGTGGGGAAAGATCAGCGCTAGCCCCAAGGTGGAAGTCATCAGCCCATCTATCTAGTCCCTCCATGGTGAGATGGAGGGACAAGGTCACACAGTGTCAGAGACTTGGAGAGTCAGGGTTCTCTCCCCTTCCACCCTACCATCCTGACAGGGAAGAGTCAGCCCAATGATCCGAGAAAGGAAGGGGTTGGAGGTCAGGATCCAAGGCTTCAGCTAGCAGAAAAAAATAATTCTAAGGCTCTAGGTGTGGCAGGCACAAGGGATTATGGGGGAGCCTCCATTCTATTTCCTTTGTGCCCTCCGGTCTCTTGGCTCTGACTTCTGCTTTAGTCAACACTGGGCTCCCACCAATGCCCCCCTTCCCCTCTCAGAACTTGCCTGAAGCTCCTTGTCCACAGCTTTGGATACCTCACTGGCTACCGACTCTAGTCTCTGCCGCACGGGTCCATCATTGGCCAACACGTGACCCAGCTCATAGAGGCTGGGAAAGAGCTGGGAAGGAAGACGTTCTCTTCAGAGGTCAGAATCGGGCCCTACTAGGTCCCCAGGCTAGGAGGACACATGCTTGGAGCAGTGCTTAGATACTCCTGGTCTACAATTGGGCGGCCTTCTTGGCTTTCCAGACTGTAGGGAAGGGTGGGGCTGTGGAGGGCTCACCGCCCGGGAGTTCTTGGCGTCCTTGATGAGATCCCGGGCATAGAGCAGCTCGTCTTGCACAGGCTCCAGGGGACATAGTCTCAGGGCCCGCACCTCCTCCTGCACTCGTCCACACAGCCGCTGCAGCATCTGAAACACAGTGGCAAGAGTGTCAGGGGTCCCAGGTCAGACCCTTTGGGCCATGCTGCGTACTTATAGTAGTGGTGGTGATACCTCAGCATGGCCCGGTTTCTCTCCTTGGAATGCCCTTCCTGAATACCTAGTTGAGCCCCTGGAATCCTCTGTCCCCATTGGCTGCTATCTGCCTGCCTATATTTGGGGCCCACCATCAGATTATCTTTTTGCTCAGGTCCAGTCTGGGACGCCATGTGATGCCTATCCACGGGTTTCAGCACATCACATCTGTACCCTGCATGCCCCTTGCTCCTGGGAGGGAAATGTTTACTTGCTCGGCGCTGCTGGTCACCAGGCCCTGCTGCAGCCTGAAGGCTTGCTCCTGAGGGCATGTCTGGGAGTGGTTGTTCCTCACCAGGCACCACTGGATCTAGAGATAGATGATGGAGCGGGAAGGCTCAGGGTTGAGGATGTGGGCTGCCTCTCCTCCCCTTGCCGTCTCACCCTGCTTAAAACACGACCCTTCACCTTCTGCCACACATCCTCTGTACGCTCAGGGGCACTGCGGTAAGCTTGAGAGATGTCACTCACAGGGAAGGACATGAAGCGCAGTGTGTGGTTGCTATGAAACAGTAGTATATATAGTTAGGTGGGAAAAAAGACAGAGGAGAGCCCTGCCCCCATTCTCTTCTTGCCCATTATTTCCCTATCTTATAGGTTAGGGAACTGGGATAGACCTAGGGTAGTTTAATGCCAGTCCTGGCACAGGGAGGCTGGGGGCCTGTGTCAGGACAGAGCTCTGATCTACTCACCTCTCCAGGGCCCTTGCAATGTCCAGGAAGCCCAGGGCAGACGTATTGTTCCGATCCCATAGGATAGTTCTGGGGGAGGGTGAACGCCAGTCGACACCTCTCTGGCTCCTCAGTAGAGACCAGAGGTGTGACCTTCTTTGAGCCCCCCTTCCCCTGATAACGAGGCCGACTCAGACATGGTTCTGGAAATGGAGGGCATGGAGGCCAAAAGGGGAGATACTCCAATGTGTCAGCAGGTCTGGGATCTAGGTGGAGGGGTGGGAATGCGTGCATCACCTGAGGGAAGAATTTATCTGAAGTGCCTTCGACAGCATCTTGGCCCCGATGTCCTCCATGCCGTTGCCACTCAGATCCACCTTGGCCAGGCAGGTGTTGCTGCCCAGGGCATTGATGAGGATGCTGGTGCGCAGCTTCAGCCTGGAGTCTGCCACGGATAGTGACTGCAGGGACTGAGTGGGCGCATGGAGGTTAGGGCCGGTCTCCATACCACCTACCCACAGATCCCTCCTAGCTGGTCACTCACACAGTCCTCTTCCTGGATTAACTGCACCAGCTTATGCAGGATCTCCTCCAAAGTCCTGTTGGGAGTCAGGGTCAGAGTGGGAGGGGAGGGGACCAGGGACTTGCTATTAAAGGAGGAGAAAGGTGGCCAGAGGCCATCTAGTAAGCCAGAAGGACTGATGGACGGCAGGAACGGGGTCTGTGGGCATAGGAAGGGCTCACTTGGCCTTGACATTGAAGTTCTTTCCTAGGAATAAGTGCTTGAGGGACTTGTTCTTGCCAAGTGCAGGCACCAGCGTCAGGAGATCTGAGTCAAACCCTGTTCAGTAGATGGGAGAGTCCTGGCTTTGAGGCCCAAGGCGAACGGAAGTCCCCTCGGGGCTTCACCCCTATGCTCAAGGAGTGGTCTTACTCACCGTTGTCAGACAGATCTAGGCTGCCTATACAGGTGACAGCCCCCAGCTGCTCCTGCAAGGCCTGGGCTCCTGCTGAGCGGAGCTGCAGGGACAGGAAGTCAGGGTGAGAGGCTAGAGAATGGGTGGATGGATGAGTCTGTTTAATCCTTAGGCATCATACTAGTCACTCAAGGACTAGGAGTCAGACCAGGTCTTCTCTATAAACCTCTCTAAACTGTAGCTACCCCTAGGGGTTTCCTCTCCCTCAAAAGTCGCTGCTCTGCAGACAGCTTGCTTCTGCCCTCTGCTGGGCAAGCCTGGTATCAGCCACCCAAAGCTTCAGGGACAGAGAGATACTGGAGTGGGAACTTGGATGGCCAGTTTCAGAGGAAAAGGGGTCTGGTCAGGCTAGAGCACTATTCTCTGTCTCTGTCTCTGTCTCTCCTCCTCCCCCTCCCCCTCCTTCTTCTTCTCCCTCTCTCTGGTAGGGTGGCAGCATAGAGCTCAGTCTCCACTGAGGGACACTGGTCTGGTGACTGGGAGATGGGAGATGTGGGGCTCACCTCACAGCTGCTGAGGTCCAGGTGCAGATCACTGAGGTGACTGTTGAGGGAGAGGCCCTGAAGAAGTGCCCTGTAGTAGGAAGGTCAGTAGGCCCACCTTTACCCCTCCCCAACACTTCTGTGGCTCCCCTGGGCATCTTCCAACTCTTCACCCACCCAACCTGAGGGCCTCCAGGGGCAGCCTTGTGGCTGACAGGTTGACATGGCTCAGGGTGTAGGCGCTGCTGAAGAACTGCTTGAAGGCTGGTGGGGCCTCCCGGCCCTTCCTGTGGAAACCCCAGGAGTCAGTAGGGCAGGGCTCTGGGCAGGGCTTCCTTATCCCTCCCTGCTCTGTTGACCTTACCTGTGGGAGCAGCTGTTTCGAGCCAGGTTGAGGTAGGTGAGGTGGGAACAGCAGCCATGAAGTAGGGCGCCCAGAAGCTGTGAAGAGACAGACACAGTGTCTCTTAAGATCTCGGACCCCCATCCTGCTCCTGGCATTTCTTTCTCTGAGGCTCTGCTGAGAATGCCCACTCAGCTTTTTAAAACCCCAGCTTGTTCTGCTGCAGGGGGAATGTAGGGATTTGGGGAGACTCACAGGCAGTATCTGTATTTGTAAAACAGGCTGCTGGTGGCTCTAAGGATCATTTTCTTAAGTTAGGGGAAACGTCCTTTCCTGCTAGGACATAGCTCTGTGCCAGGAATGGAGTGAGGGTCTATTTTTAGGCAAAGCCAGCGTGACCTTGTGATCTGATTGAGGTGCATACAGTGTATACTATGCAGGAACCTGAACTCACCCTTGTACCACCGTCCAGGTCTGTGCTCAGGGAAGGAGGGTGAAATGGAAGGCCCCCTCCCGATTTTCTCAAACCTTTCTGTCTGGCTCCCTCTACCACCAGCCCCTCACCATGTCGACAGCACAGTCAGTCCCTGAAAGGTCCAGGTGTACCAAGGCGTTGGGTTGGGCCAAGAAACTATAGAGGGCCTGAGCAAGAGATAATAGAGGAAGAGAAATGTGTGGAAGCATCTCCCTGTCCCCGGCCCCCCGCCCCCCGGTCCCCTGTCCCCCGAATCCTGGGCATGCTTTTGTAGGTGTCTGAGGCTATATTCCATGGACTCACATTGGCCTCGTCTGTGGCAAGCAGCCCTGGGTTCTTGCTCAGGTCCAGGTATCGAAGGGAACTGGCAAAGGCCGGGTTGGCCCCGAAGGTCTGGCCCAGTGCCTGGAGCCCTGAGCATAGCGGGCACTGGGCTGGGTTGGCCCCCATCCCCACCCCATCCTCTCCACACATGAAGATCGCCCCACCCCCTGGGGGATTCCTTTCCCTCTCCCAGTCCCTGGGATGGTGCGGGAGTGTGTGGGTACACCTCTAGGGCTCTCAGAGGCCAGGGGTCCTGGCGTGAGTACCTCGAGGGGAGATGGCAGTCTTGGCCAGGCACAGTTTGGTGAGGCCGGTAGGGAAGCAGAGGAGCTGCTGGCTGAGACTGAGGAAACCTGGGGAGTGGCGAAAGCGGGCTGGTGAATGGCTGCTGGTGGGTGAGGTGGCGCTCAGGCGGGGGCTGGAGTTGGGTGTAGGCCTGGGGTGGAGGATGGAGATGCTTGGGCTTGGGGGCGATCTTCAGTCTGCAAAGGCTCTATTTAGACCTAGGTTGGGCTCTGGGCTGGGATAAGGGTCTGCATTGCAGTGGGGATAGGATTCAGGGCTAGGGCTCACCCTTGTCCTCGATGGGGTTGTGGGACAGAGTGAGCGCATGCAGCACACAGCTCCCGTTCTCCCCAAACACCCCGGCCAGCTTCTGGACAAAGTCCCTTCAGGGAAGGGGAGGAAGGATTTGTCCTGAGCTGAGCCCCAAGTCTCCAGCCCCTGGCTGCCCCCCATCTCTTATCTGCCTGCCTGTCTGGATCTATGTTAGAGATCCCCATGGTGGAGGAGCAACTTGGGGCTGACCAGGGAGGTTTTCCACTCAGGAGTCTATGGGAGCTGGAAGGTGGGTCTACACCTGCATTCCATACCTGTGGGCATTCCCCACCCCAGGAGGACGTGCTGAGGCAAAGCCCCGCTTTTGAAGACCAGGGCAGCCCACCCTGCTTGGAAGTTGGTGGGACATGAAGTGTGTAGTTGGGAAAAATAAGGTGCGGGGGCATCAGGGGCTGAGATCTGAGGCCGTTTGACCTCCGGCATGCTTCGGGCCTGTCTAAGCACCAGCCTCTACTCTAATGTACGGAGCTAGATGACTAGCCCAGGGCCTCATAGCATGCTCTGATGTTCCAGGACTCTAACACTGTATGAAGAAGGTACAACTGCCCACGGAGGAGCCTGGACTCACGTCTTAAGCCCAGCGTTGTCCAGCACCAGCTCTTCGAGGCTCCCTGACTTGCTGAGGGTGTGTAGCACCTGTTCTAGCACTTCTGAGCCCTGGGGACAGAGGGGACCTGCCATCAAGAGCCAAGAAGGACACTACTCTGCCCCTCCCCCAGCCCTTATTCTTACCAGTCTCAAGTCTTTGCAGTAGAGTTTGGTGAACCACTGGTTGTAGGCCAGGGCGGCCACCATAAGGGCCAGATCTCTGGGGGATGTCGGATAGGACAAGAAAAGATGAGCCGGTGGCCAGGTCAAGAACGAAGAGTCTAAGGATGGAATGGCTGGGCTGGGGAAAGCTAGATGGGTGGATGGCAGTGGGCTAGATGGTTGGAGTTCAGAGGTAGAGCAGGGGCTGTGGGTAGGACTAGGAGAGGAACCCTGAGAAGGGCAGGCCGAGTCTGGGGATTTGGGGGTTAAGTTTCTGCCCATCTGCTTACCGGCTCTCCAAGTGGCTGAAATCCAAAAGATTGAACTCTCGGTTATCCTCAGCATGGTAGATGGTGTCCACATCCTTGGAGAGGTGGAAGTGGCTCACATTTGCTTCTGCCCCCTCCTCTGTCCCCTCCCTGTGAACCCCACCTATCCCTGCCAAGCCCCTGCCCAACGCACCCATTGCACCTCCTCTCGGCAGTGGAGTCCATTGTAGTCACATAGGGCAGCATAGGTCTCAGAGAAGCCACCTGTAGGGTAGGAGATGGGCAGTTTCCTTGTTGGTGAGGGGGATGGGAAATAGTCTTGGGCTTCAAGGTCATTGCATGTGCTAATGTCTGAGAGTCCTTCCATATCATAAACCTCTTGTGGTCCAGGAGCCTGAAGTCCTCAGGACCGGCAAAGGGCCCTCAGGCAAAATCCATGCTCAGAGGGTCCTGGATATGTAGCACGGTGCTCCAAGACCCATGTTTTCATGTCTGCCCCTGCTTACCACACACACTGTGAGTGGTAGATGTGGAAGTTTCAGAGTTGGGAGATGTGTCTCGGGGCCCCTCTGGGGTGTCTGCATTTCCACGCCGGATCAAACACCTGGAATATGAATAAGTCGTGCCAGAGAAGGGTGGAAAGAGACTCTCAGTTCTTCCTGTATTACGGTGTGTAAGTCTCCAGGGAATAGCAGAGAGAACATTCTTGTTCCGGGAGACCAGATCAACAGGAAGGAGAGATCTACCTTTAGTCTAATCCTTTGGGAGACCCCTTGGCTGCCACTCACCCAGGGCCAGGGCAGACCTTGGAGAGGGCAGAGCTCACATGCCGCGTCACCTGGTCCACACTCTCAGCTGATGGCAGCCGCATGCTCACCATGCCACGCTCAGTCTCCACCAGGATCTGGGAGGGAGCAGCAGAACCTCAGCCGGCCATTCCTTCTTCCGGTTGGCCCAGCAGCGGCCTGGGCCCCGGTACTCACCTGGTTCTGACTGAGTGTGTTGAAGGCACGGATCTCCAGGACATTGAATGAGCTTTCCACCTGGTGGGGAGACGGTGGGCAGGAGGCTCAGCTCCTGGGAAGGGCCTGCCACTAGACTTGAAGGGGGCATGCCAGGCAGTTCCCCACCACCCCTGGAACCTGACTTACCTTGGCTGGGACTTTAAGGGGAAAAAGGTGGAGACGCCAGGAAGTCAGGGCCTGCAGAGCAGAACATTGACAGCTTAGTGTAGCCTATTGGGTCATCGTGCCTTTGTCTTTTAGCGTCTCAACTTGGTTCTGAGACACCTCACTCCCTGCCTTTCTCCTGCCCAACTTCAGCCCCTGAACACCAACCCAGCCTGGTCCTGCCCGCTCCCTCACCTTAGGTTTTGTCTCCTCAGCACCACCCCAGCTGTTTCCCTTGAATGTCTCCTCTCTTCCCCCGGGACCAATGCTCTCACCAGCACTCGGTCCTCGAACTTCTTGGGTTTTGTCTCCAGTTTCACGCGATGCTGCTGGAGCACAGCCCCTTGACTCAGGCACCTCCGGATGCTGTCTGCAGATGGGCAGGACCTGCTCAGAACTTCCCTTATCCCCCACCCTGACTCGGCTCTCCAGAGAGGGACAGATGAGAGGAGAGAAACAGAGACACAAAGGTACTAGACAGAGAGGTATGGAGCAGAGATGCTCCTTTTTTGGGTGACTTTGTTATGGGAAGAAAGTAGGGAGAAAACTCTGGCTCCTGGTGTCCCTGAGTCAGGGGACAGTTGCTGAATGACACTCTGTGGGAACATGTGTCTCACACTTCTGAAGGTGTGAAGGATTTTCCCACCCACCCATGCACTACCATCAACACATACACAGTGAGTCTCTCTCTCTCTCTCTCTCTCTGTCTGTAGGGGTTTGGGAGTCCGGGATGGGAATGTCCCTTGACTGTATCCTAGGTGGTCTGGGCTATGAGAATCTGCTTTTTATTATGACTGTATGCCTGTCTTCTGACGATGCCAGGGAACCCGAGTATGGGATTTGTGGGGACAGGAAAGTGTGAATGAGTGCTGGCTTGCATATGAAAGGGGAACAGTGCCAGACAGTTCTTGTGTGGAGGGTGGGGTGAGAGAAGGATTTAATGTTCCAGTGAGCCCATATCCATCTTCTGACAAACCCATCCAATTACCCTACTGTGTGTGTGTGTGTGTGTGTGTGTGTGTGTGTGTGTGTGTGTGTGTGATAGAGTGTGCATAGATGTGGTGGGGGTGCAGTTTCTGTAAGATGTGTGTACAAACATCTCGTGACTGTGCTTCTAAGTGCATGTGTAGGTGTCAGAGATCTCCAGAGTGCAATAGAGCTCTGAGTATCCTTGAGCGTCCTGCTTTCTGCATGGGCTAGCCTGTGCTCCTGTCTTTGATGATCAGGGTTGTGGCAGTGCTGGGAGTTGTGGGGGGCAGGAATTAGAGGAGATATATCTGGGAATCACTGGTCCAGAGAGGTCTTGAGATGTGGTTGGTGGGTAAGGAGAAGGGGGCAGCCTGGGACGGGGGCTATGGGAAATGAGCTGCGGAAACCCAGCTTTTGGTTTTAGCTTCAGTCGGGGCCTCTGCCCGGACTCCCTCCTATGCCCCACTGGCCTAGGCGCTGCTGGGCTCTTAGGGGCCTCTCTAGGGCCAGTTCCGGGGCGGGGCCGGGAGGAGGGAGGGTGTTGAGATAAGCAGCAGTCAGGACCAGGGGCAGCTCCCAACGCCTGGCCCCGCCCGGAGAGGGTGGGGGGAAAGCTGGGACTCTCTGGAGGGAAGACTGGATGCCTTGCGGAGGGGTGGGTTGAGAACGCTGAGAATCAGCCCCTAAGAGCGCCGGGGAACTGCTCCTGTCACCGAAGAGCGGGACGGGCGGCTCCGGGACAGGAAGGTTCTGATAGGGTGAGGCGAGTGGGGCAGAGAAGGATGCTCCACGGAAAGCAAAGCTGGGACTGAGATACGGAGGAAGGGACTGCCTAAGAGCGAGGGTGCGTGAGGGGGCGGGAGGCGCCGGGCTGGGGTGTACCGCAGGAAAGCACTGGGTCTGGATGCTCGCGGACCGGGCGTCCGGAGATGAAGGCAACCTCGTACCTTGCAGCTCGCGGGTGAGCTCCACGCTGGCCTTGGCCATGGCGGCCGCCGCTGCTGCCGCTGCTGCTGCCGCAGAGGAGCCGCCGCCGCCGCCGCCGCCGCCGCCTCCCGAGAGGCGCCGCACATGCTAGTCCCGGCTCCGGCTGGGCCCGGCGCTGAGCGCTGCAGTAGCGGCGGAGCCCGCTCCCGTCAGGGGCGGCTGCGCGAGCGCTCCTCCCCCCGGCTACTGTGCGCTGGGTCTCCCGCCCCTCCCGGAGAGTTGGCCAACGGAGCATGCGCGCTGAGCTTCCGAGCCGCGTGAGACCCCGCGCGCGCTCGCGACGACCCCTCCCGCGGGCTACCTCGTGAGATGCCCAGAGCGCGGCGCCTGGTGTCCGAGCTATCTCAGGGGCGGAGTGCAGCGTTTCTACCGGCGTGCCACCCACGCCTGGGCCACCCGGAGCAGAATTCTTCAATTTCTTTGTTTATGTGCTTCGGTACCCCTCCCCGGGTCATCCTTGTATGGCCCCGCCCTCCCGCTCCTTCCAGCTCGGGAACCGTCCAGCTCGTCCTTGCTGACCCTGGAGGGAACTCGGAATCAAGGGCGATGCTGCAAAAAGACTTGTCCGAATATGCGGGAGGGAGTTGGTTCTTTTCTGCTCGCTAGTCTAGTCTCGGGGATCCCCGTGGCGTCCTTGGCACCGTCCCTGGGGGTGTGAGGCTAAGAGTAGCACCTGGGAGTTCCCGAGCCACCTCCCCCAACAGCTGCCAGGCAGCTCCGCGGCAGGCAGACACAACCACCCTTGAGCGGCAAGCTCAGGCCTTGGAGATGGGGAGGAGGGCTAGGGAGAATCCAGAGATTCAGCACTGCCTAGACTTCTTACATTGAGAAATGAACACACATTGGTTCAGAGCAACGCGATCATCTTCATTTTATTTGTACCGTTTTTTGTAAATCGTTAATTTCCATCTCTGTTCAGGTCTGTCCCTTCTATCTCCCCTCAAAGTCTCCAGAGATGAGGATGAGAGGGATTTGATCTTCACTAAAGTAGCCACAGTCTTTTCAGCAAGCCCTCTTTCCACTACCTATCCCCCAGCTCCCCGCCCCCTCCCCAAAGCCGTTTTCAAGTCCATAGCAACAGCAAGGATGCTCATCTGACCACACTTGGACCACAGGGAAAGCAGGAACTTATCACTAGGCAGAACTGATTTTGTGAGGTGAACAAGATGTTAGGCAGTGGCAAGGAAGGGTGACAGAGGCAAGGTGGACTGAGTCCTCCCCACACACCTGCCTAGGTAGGCTGTCTCTAGGTCCTCAGAGGCGAGAAGGGGTTCCTCCCCCCACCACCACTGTCTCTGCATTGATGTAACTGGCATCTTCAGAGCACAAGAAGGAAACTATGCCGGCACAATCCTCTGGCTTACCTAGCCTGGGAAACAGGAAACACAGAGAGAGCAAATGTCAAACAGGCTAGCCTCTCTCATCTGACCCACACGGCATGAAATTTGCTTAAGAATTATCAGGTGGGAGCTGGTGAGAAGACTCAGTAGTTAGGAACATTGGCCAGCTGCTCTTTCTTTCAAAGGACCCAGACTTTTAAGGACACACACACACACACACACACACACACACACACACACACATGGCAGTTCACAACGACCCAAAACTCCAATTCCAAGGGTGTGTGATGCTGCCTTCTGTTTTATGGGGGCAGGAGCACCAGGATCACGTGTGGTGCACAGACATACATGCAAGCAAAACACCTATATGTATTTTAAAAGTTTTTAAAAAATTAGATGATTTTTCAGAACCAGTGTACAATCATTTTTTGCCTATTAAATAGGGTAGTTATGATTATGTAGTTATAATTTATAGAAGCATAAATACTGTATCCTGCAAAACTGTGTTATATTTAAATATAGAAACACTGCTTTTAGATACCAGAATGCAAAGTCAGGCAGATAAAATGGTGAACAGTTATTTGATGTTTCAAGAGAAATGATTTCAACATGTGTATATGCTATTCAAGTATCAGAGAGTCTGTGTTGGTAAGAGAAGGTATGATGAAGGCATTTCATTTGTACAGGTTCAGGGTACAGATCCTCTCCAGGAATCTATTTTTTGTCCTTTATGAACACATCTGTTTTATAAGAATGTGCTAAATCACACTGTTTGTATTGTGGTTCTGTATGTTCTAGAGGTGACAGTGTGAGGGACCGGAAGGCCTAGTGTTTCTCCAACCTCTCTGCACTAGTACACTAGTACTCACCTGGAAGGGTTAATAAAAAGAAAAGGGAAAAAGATGTATAAATTCTACGACGGGTCAGTTAAAGAAGAGTGTGCAGTAAGCAAGCGAACCGCTGAAAGCTCCCTAGGCGCTTCAGATGTGCAGCCAGGACTCAGATACTCGGGGTTAGATCACTCACGGGGGCTCTTGGATGGCAATACTGTTAACTGAGACTAAAACTCAGGCCCAACCTTGACTTGACTTGGGGAGGACTTGAGGAAGTCTGGAGTGTTTGGACTAGTAAAGAGGTAGGCACTGCCAGCGTTTGTCCTTGAGGGGTCAAGCTAGAACAGCCAGAAGGCAGAGAGAGAGAGGCAGTGGACCAGAGCAATGGACACCTAGCAAGACTGTCCGAGTGGTTCAGCCAGCCCCCTGGGGAAGAGAGCAAGTCGTACAGGCAAAGTCTGGGGCTTCAGTATAGCTTCTCAATGATTTTATTTGCATTGTAGGATCATCGGGCCGAGCTCTGGGAACATCACTGTCTCCTGGGCTCTGGTCTCCACAGGTGCCAGAAGAGGCAGACAGTGGGCAAGAGCTCCGCTTTGCGCCGGCTCTGATGCCTTTGGTTTTTGTAATGAAAGCAGTGTCCTTGGTCAGGTGGCAGGAATGATAGGGTCTATGGGTCTGTGACGTCTACAAGGTGCATGCTGTGTTATCTGTGGGACTGAGAGCCAGGGGAGAGCTTTCTGTCTATCCACACTCACCCTGACATGCTTACCTTCTGATTTGCATGGTTTCCTTTATGATGTCCTCTCTTGCTTTCTCCTTCCAGAGCTGTGGGAAGAAGGGAAATCTTTTTATGTACAAGAAGAGGTTAGCACGGGAAGAGAATGGAGAGAGCTCTGTCCCCACAGCCTGTTAAGAAAGGATTCAAATTTCCATCTCCCGTTGCTTCTCCACTCTCTTCCATCTCCATTGCTGGTCTCTACTTCATCCTTTCAAGCCTTGTTCAGGCATCTTGTTAGGTCTCCTCAGCTCTCATTCACTTTAGGAGACAGGGTATAATATGGGTACAGTCTGAATTCCTGGCCCTGCTTCACTTGGTAGAGCCCAGTAGGAAAGGAGTATGTGGGAGTCTGGCCTGGGGAGGGTGTCTGTCTAGTAAAGACAGGGGTATGAGGAAGCACAGAGATGGAGGTAAGGGTGGGTTTAAGGCTCGGATCTAGACTTTCCCATCCTTTCAAGAGATCTGAGGGTGCAATGTTCTCCCTTCTCACCATACTGCTGAAGTGAGTCTTGATGAGTCCAGGTGCCAAGCAGTTCACTCGAATGTTCTTTGAGGCCAACTCTGCTGCAAAGTTCTTAGTAAGACCCAGAATGTTTTGCTAACATTGTAAGGGCCCAGAGACTAGGGAAAGAAGAGAGTTGAGTTTGTTTATTAGTTTTCAGGGTCAGTTTTTGGTTCTTATTGTACAACAAAGGCAGGAGCTCAAAAAAAGCACCACCTGATCGGGAAGGTGACAGTCAGAGATTTGCCGGGTAGTCTCATGTAGGTTAGGTTTCATGGAAGCAAGGTGTCTCTCTTGTGGGAGAGGACTTGGTAGAATGATGCTAAATACTTCTTTGGGCAGTTGGAGGGGTGGATGGTGTAGGATGGAAGGAAGGCAGGAGCGATGGATACTTACAGGGAATTGAGTGAAGCCTGCTATGGAACCCACAATCACCACTGAGCCGCCTCTGAAAAGGAAAGAGAGCAGAGCCACTTCAGCATAGAGTGCCGCCCCCGTGGGCCCCACCCCACCCGAGCCTCCTCTTAGTATCCGTACCCTCGTTTTTCCATCTCTGGCACCACCGCTTTAATCAGCATGGCTGTAGCTATCACATTAATGCTGAAAATCTGAAGGCAACAGAGAGGAAGGCAACATGAGAAAGATGTCCCAGGGGCCCAGCGACGAGGACTCATGTGTTCCCTGAAAACACCTGTTAGAGGTGATAGAGACCTCAGGTGGACCTAACAATGGAACCACTTAGGGTGCAAGACTGAGTAGGTGCCTCTCACTGGCTCCATTAAGTAGATGATGGCACATCAGGTTAGGTGAGGCAGAATGAAGCCAGTTCATCTCGCCTACCCAGTCAGTCCTCAGGCAGCTTGACCTCTCAGGATTGCCTGCTTTGGTTTTGAGCTGGATTTTTATACTTCACCCAAGTAGGGAGAGCCTGGGTTTGGGTCATGGCCTGGACTTATGCTACAGTGCCTTGGGTTTCTCTGACTTGTTATTGGTTTTTGAGACAGGGTCTGTTACTGAACCTAGAGCTCACTGACTCACCTGACTGGTCAGTAAGCACATACCATGATCTTGTTTTCCCAAATGTTGGGATGATAGGCACACTGGAGGTCTGATGTCTACCCTTCATGATTTTACAGCAAGCATTCTGTATGGGCTATATATGGGGCTTTACAGTATATAGTCTAGGCTAGTGTGGAACTCACCATTTAGTCTATGTTGACCTTAAAGTTATAGTGGCCTTGCTGACTCAGCCTCCCAAGTACTGGGATTACAAGTGTGTGTCTCAACACTTGGCTTTCTTCTAAATTTTCTTCTTAAAGGATTCCAGAGCCAGGCACGGTATGAGAGAGGAGCAGGACACTGGACGCTTACCCTCACAAATGCTTTACCAAGTCCACAACAGGGTGAGCCCTCCACACATGCCCGGGAGGAAAGCAGGTGTTTTCCAGACCAGCCACGCTTGTGCTGAGGTCAGTCCCCTGCTGCGTTCATCTCCTCTCACCTTGTTCCACACCTCCTCTGTGACATCTACTAGATTTCCAAAGAAAGGACTGACGGCAGCATTGGAGACCAGGATATCAATCCCTTGGTGAAGCTTCAGAGCCTAGAGAGGAAGAAGTCATGAGTCAGGGCTGCAGCTAAGAGACGGATGCTCATTTGTCAATGTTGATATGGAGTTTCTTCTTGGGAGCAGTTGTCAAATGTCTTTCTCAAAGTGCATTCTCTCTAAACCCCCCTCCCCCCACGGTCTGATGACATTTGAAGCCGTTCTTTTTGTGCTTCTCCCGCCCTACCTGTTCTTTGAAGGGCATCTCTGACCTCTCACTCTTTTCTTTATACTTCTCCATCCTCACCTCTTCACCTCTCACTTCCAATCTATTTCTAGACCTCCTCTTGAGTCCCAGCCCCGTTTCCTCAAGCGTCCACTGCTCATTTTCCTTGAATATGTTACCACAACCTTGAAACTGGCTTGTCCACACATACCTGAATGAAGAGAGATCCTGGGAAAGGATCGTTCTAGGCCAACTTCCTCATGCTGCAAGTGATGACACCTAGGTCTGAGTAAATTCATTTTTCAAGGTCGTAACTCAGCAATCATTTTGTAGAGGCATCTAAGAGCGGAGAGACCCACTCCTTTGGTGTTTGGGAAAAGTAAAGGATTCCCCTGTCTCCGCCAGGTCACAAATCAGTGGCTGAACTGAGGTCAGACGCCAACTCTAGCAGAGAGCTGATTCCTAGGAGCCTTTTGCAAGTCAGTTGGGACGTTTGTGAAGCAGCTATGCAGGAGACCTGTGCTGGTGAAGGCACTAGCCTGACTCTGAAGCAGCTTCACAGGCAGCTTTCATATCCCCCCCCCTCTGTCTGTCTCTCTCTCTCTGTCTCTCTCTCTCTCTCTCTCTCTCTCTCTCTCTCTCTCTCTCTCTCTCTCGCCCAGAAGTACAGAAGAGGCAAGGCAGAGACTGAGGCTTAAACTGCGAAAGCCAAGAAAGGAGGTATCTCACCTTCTCAGTAAGTTGTAAGCATGTGTTGAAGGCCAGGGAGAACAGGCATTGCCAGGAGTTAGAAGCTGTAGTGAGCCATATAGCCTCTAGACAAAATTCAGCTGCCTGCATTTCACCTACATGGAGCTGAGGAATTCCAGCCACACCTCCTCCCACCTGACCGATGTCAGAGCCCCTCTGGCACTACAGTCAAGTCGCCATCTCCTGCTGTGTAGCAGACCCTGTGATCTTTGTTATGGCAACATCTCTCAGCCTGCTGGAGACCTGCTGAGAAGACTCTGCAGCTTTGGGAGGGAGGGTCACGCCCACAGCACATATATTGTCGCTCTTGTCCCAAAAGAAATATAGAAAGATTTTGTACAGCCATGCACTAATGTCTCTGTGTCTTCTTTTCTCTCGACCCCCGTAGTTTCACTTTTCAGCTCTCCCTCCACGTAGAACCCGCTCGTGAGCAATTCCCGGGAAGTTCCAAGAAGCCACCTTAAAACCAGGCTTTGTATTTGCCCAGACCTGGCAATTTTAAAGCCTTGGGCAAATAGCATGTAATGGGCCCTCAATCAACTTTGTGCCTCCAATTTGGCAAAGGAGGGGTGTCATTAACAATGCACACCATCTGCCAGCTTCTCCTTTTAACTAATTATTCTTGCTAACTAGGTGCTAAGCACAGTTGTTTCTTCAGTGCTAGAGGAATACCCAGGCTGTCAACGTGTTCATTTAAGAAAAATTTAAAGTCATAGACTCCACTAAAACCACTACCAATGCACTTGCTCATGCATTCTAAATGTTGGTATTGTAGCCCAAAGTCTCAGTAGCCTGCCTTTGCTCCGTGTGAAAGCCTGCTGACATGTGACAGGCAGGGACAGAACAGAAGGTAAGTGATGTGTGCCATGCTCTGTGACTGGGAAGGGGAGAGGGTAGTGGACTGCACCAGAGGGTGTTTGCCATCTCCTGGCTTCTGTTTCCCTCCCCATTCACCCCTGTCAGCACACACAGGGGAGAAGTCTTTGTTGACCGAGCTTCATAGAATCATACACGTTCATGAGAAACTGGGTGTGAGACACTATGCTTGTGATCCCAGCTCAAGGGAAGTCGAGGCAGTGAGTCACAGGTTCAAGGCAGCCTGAGCTATAGAACAAGACCCTGCCTCACAACCCCAATTCCCAATATAAAAAACCACCCTCCAAAATGCCGAAAGAGAAAAAGACCACGTTGATGACTGTCAGTCTTTGCTCTAAACTGTATGATCACCACACTAGCATGCTTTGGACTGGTCTGTTTTGACAGTTATTTATTTAAAACAAAATATGATCAAGTAGGGAGCCTGGCTCGTGCCACCACAGCACTGACAATTGAACTGCGGCGCAGAGGGGGAGGCTGTGAGCTGTAGCCACCTTTGGGGAGCAGCTGTTCTCACTGCAGGGTAATAGCTGACACAGAACACCTCAAACTGCTGACGGCCACCCCGTTCGTGACTCTCCACCCTGACATTCATTGTTCAACAGTTTTTTTTAAAGATTTCTTATGTATGTATCTATGTCTATGTGAGAGTATACCATGGGTGCATGTGTGTGTGTGTGTGTGTGTGTTAAATGGCTGTCACTAATAGACTTCTCAGGACAAACACTACAATGCCGGGTTCTTCCAGCAGCCTATGCCAGGCAATGCCACTTTCTCAGACACAAGTTTGACCCTTTGCAATGCACATTTAAGATTTTGTCCACAGTTCTTTAAAAATGAAATTATCTTGGGGCTGGAGAGATGGCTCAGTGGTTAAGAGCACCGACTGCTCTTCCAGAGGACTCTGGTACAGTAGCCAGCACTTGTATGGTGGCTCACAACTGCCTATAACTCCAGTTCCAAGGGATATGGCACCACCTTCAGACCTCCATGGGTGTGGAACACACATAGTGTAGAGACACACTTGCAGGCAAAAAACTCAAATACATAAAATAGAAATAAATAATAAAAATGGGATCTGTCACACTTCAGTCAAGTGTTAAATCCCCCTCTTCCAAGAAGGCTGCCCACATTTTTTTCTGCCAACTGTCCAATGTGTTCACACAGGTTGTGATTTCTCTGTGCAGGTAGGTCCTCCCTTGGGTTTTGGGGAGTAATACACACCATGAAACTTGGGGAGAAAGCACACCTTCTCTGCAGCTTGATTTACATTTTCTTACACAGCTGGAGACTGGTGCCAAGTCTGACATGGGCTTAAAGTCTATTTGGGTACTCAAGGCTTGGCACTACCAAAATGGGGGATGTGTCTGGTGGTCTGCAGGTGTTGGAAGAAGGGTAGGCCTGGCCTGAATCATGGGTATTTCCTTTCTGGATGGTGAGCTGATCCAGTCTCTGTAAATACAGGGAGAAGAGTCCTTGCTTGGGTGGAGTAGCTCACACTTGTACTTCCAGCACTGGGAGAGCAAGTTCATGGCTAGACAGTGCTGCAAAATGAACTACATACCACTCTAGCTCCAGTACAAGATCCTGGCCCCTCAAAGACAAGCCAAACCAATGCCAATAACAACAACACCACCACATAAGGCTCTGAACACAAGAAATGGCTCATAGCAGGGAAACACAGTGAACTGTCTCTTCCCGGTGTCCATGAGCTCTATGAGCCAAAGAAGAGGAGAGCATTTACTAACTCTGACTAGGGAGCCAGGAGCAGGCATTTTTGTTTTGGGTTGGGGAGGGTGTCTAAGGAATCATGCAAGGTTGAAAGACCAGAGTGGCTTTTGATTCTCTGACTGGCAGAATCTGGCTGTGCTTAGACTTTGGGATGCAGACATAACCAAAACGGGTACACGATAAAAATGTATTGGTGAGAATCTGGAGAGATGGTTCAGTAGGTAAAGTGATATACTTTTCTTATAAAGGACCCAAGGTCAGTTCCCAGCACCCACATCAGGTGGCTTATAACCACCTGTAACTCCAGCTTTAGAGGATTCAAGACTCTTCTGGCCTCCATGGGCACCTACACTAACAAGTATTCCCCTACCATATTCAGAATGAAACCTAATGAAATTGATGTTTAAAACATTATTGGTGGACTAGTTTGGTTGTGAGCATTAGGATGCTGGCAGGGTTCAGTGTGGGTTTCATCTCAACAATGCTGTCTTAGAAATCAGGCAGGAGCCGGGCGGTGGTGGCGCACGCCTTTAATCCCAGCACTTGGGAGGCAGAGGCAGGAGGATTTCTGAGTTCGAGGCCAGCCTGGTCTACAAAGTGAGTTCCAGGACAGCCAGGGCTACACAGAGAAACCCTGTCTCGAAAAACCAAAAAAAAAAAAAAAAAAAAAAGAAATCAGGCAGGAAGGCACGGGCTGCCTCCTTTCTGCCACGCCTTAGCCCAGCGCCCGTATCCTGCCGGCTCACCGTGGTTACCAGCTTTTCTCGATCCTCTGCCTTCCCCACATGGCACACGATGCCAGTCACACTCAGGCCCTCTCCCTGCAGTGTGGCCACTGCACGGTCCACATTCTGCTGTTTGCGGCTGCTAATGATTACGTGGGCCCCATCCTCAGCCAGACGCCGGGCGATGGCAAAGCCGATCCTACAAGGGCAAAAGGGGACATACTCTTGATTACTGTACCTACGTCCAGTTGCAGCAGAGGGGAGAGAAATGATTGAGCGTTCAGTTGTGGCCATGCTAGTGGTTGGGGGCCTTGCCCGAAGGTGCCCATATCTCCAAATATCTCTCTTACCACACTACAACCTCAAAACTCCATCCTTTGTTATATTTGAGGGCCTTCACCAAAAAGCATGACTCAAAATGTAAATATCAATTTCATATTTTATAATAGTCAGATGTTAGCTTTTCATAGACATCTGTATTCCAGATTTTCAAGGAGCATTTATCTAGCAAGGTCCTGTGGGGATTAAAAAAAACTGGATAGTTGAGAGTGGTGGGTGAGACACAGGGGCCAAACTATCCAAATATACAGACTGAAGTAAAGATCTGGGCACAGGATCTAGGTAAGGGGTGAGGATTTGGGGGAGACCTGACTGGTTGTTTTGGTCTTCCTAGACTCTAGGTGGAGCTGTCGATTGGGGCAGCCCAGAAGCAGGGTGACCTGGGTTCACCTAGCAGAACCCAGCTGTCACAAAACCAAAGGCAGCAGTAACATAAGAGCCAGCCCGTGGCAGGGCCAGATCGGGGGATTCGGAGCGATTTCTGGTCCACCATGTGGGTTTCCTTTTTCTCTCCCGGGGCGACCTATGGCCGCATCTGAGGCTCGAGGACAACAGTCCAGGAGTTAAAGAGAATTTGTTTCTCTTTCTTTCTTTCTTTCTTTCTTTCTTTCTTTCTTTCTTTCTTTCTTTCTTTCTTTCTTTCTTTCTTTCTTTCTTTCTTTCTTTCTTTCCTTCTTTTGAGAATTTGTTTCTGAATGAAGACTCTGGCTCTGGTACTCACCCGTCGGTGGAGGCTGTGACCAGTGCCACCTTATTCTCGAGTGGGTTCTGACGAGTCAGACCAGAACTGGCCATCCTCACCGACTTCCACGCTCGAGTCCAGCCACCTAGCAGCAGTCCCGCTTTCTGCATAGTTCAGGCCGGGAGGTGGAAGGGTTGAACTTTGCTAGGGGAGGGGACAGTTCAAAGGGCGGGAGGCTGGTCTAGCTGGGAGCGTCCTGCCTCCCTAGACTGCCTGCCCGGCTTTCAGGACCTGCTCCGCGAAGGCCTGGGAGGAGGAGGGAGCCGTTGCGAGCGCTCCCTGCTGGCGCCCCGCGCCCCTTTGACTGATTTGGGACTCCTGCAACTTCTCAGTCCAAGTTTCCGGCAAGACCACCCACTTCTATAGGAACCCTCAGCTTTTCCCGTGCTCCAGCTGCTCCTCGCACATCTGCTGGCCCACCTTTTTTTTTTTTTTTTTTGGGGTGGGGTCGTGGGAGAATCGCTGTAGAGGAAGCTTTGAAATTTTATTGATTTATTTTTGTTTTTGTTTTGCTTTCTTAAACTCCAAATAAGTCTTCCTTCAAAAAAGCCCAGGTTTATATGCACTCACTCGGTAAAACGCTTGTTGAACAAGCCTGCTGGCCCGAGTTTGGATCCTCGGCTTGAACATTAAAAGGAGGGTGTGGCAGCTAACAGCTGTATTCCTAGCTTTGGAGAGACAGGCAAGATGGTTGTTGAGGCTTCTGGTAATCTAGTCTTGCCAAACCATGAGCTTCGGGCTCAGTGGAAAACGCTATCTCAAGAAAAAGATAAGATGGGAAGTGATAGAATGCACTCCATGTCGACTTCTGGCTTCTACACGCACATGTGTGCATACCCCCACTCCCCTAGTCCCATAAACACACTATAATGAGCATAGTAAAAAACGCCTTTAGACCTATAAAAATTGCTTATTCAGGAACCCCACTACACTCAAGGCCGATCTAAATCCACATTAAAAGGAGAAGCATTTCCCTAGAGGTGGCCAGTCTGACCTCTCTGGAGATAACATTTGACATTATCATGCACAGTAGTTTCAGCTGCCTTTCCTTGCTTTGGGAACAGAATGAGACACCTAAGGTACAAACAAATCGGCTGGTCACAGACCTTGCCAGAGGCCAAAGCTGTCTACTTCCATGCTTTCTCTCTGTTAGGAAGATTAAATTTCTCCAGCAGAACCAGCTCTTTACCCCTCCGTGCCCCACCCCCTCTCTCTGTCTGTAGTTCTGCGGACTTCCCTCAATGACTGTGATTGAGACATGTAGGACAAACAACCCTTGTTCTTCCCAGAATTCTCTTGGTCATGATTGTTTATTTTAGCAATAGAAAGCCAGCTAACACAGGAAGTATACATACATTTTTGTGTTACTCTTTAAAATCCCAGGCTGGCTTTGAATTCTCTATGGAGCCAAGGATGATCTCGAGCTTCTTGACCTCCTGCCTCTGTGTCTGAGTGTTGGGGTGGACCAGTGTGTCCTCAAGCCTGCTTTGTGCAATGCTGAGCAGAGAGGTCGGGGGCCTTGCAATACCAGGCAAGCGCTCTACAGGCTGAGTTCTACGGCATTTTGGGAATACTCTTATTTTTCGTGCTAGCTGCAAACTGAGCATCTATTGTTTTCTAGAATATCAGGGTTGTTGGGATTTCACTGTTAGTACTTTTTTTATTATTATTTTCTAAGTTTTTTTTATTTACATTCCAAATGATTTCCCCTTTCCCGTTTCCTCCCTCCCCGAAAGTCCCGTAAGCCCCCTTCCCTCCCTCTGTTCCCCATTCAACCCCCTCTTGCTTCTCTGTCCTGGTATTCCCCTACATCCAGTCTTTCCAGGACCAGGGGTCTCTCCTTCCATCTTCTTGGACATCTATTGATATGTGAATTGTGTCTTGGGTATTCCGAAATTCTGGATTAATATCCCCTTATCAGTGACTGCATACCATGTGCGTTCTTTTGTGATTGGGTTACCTCACTAAGGATGATATTTTTCAGTTCTGACCATTTGCCTAGGAATTTCATGAATTCATTGTTTTTAATTGCAGAGTAGTATTCCATTGTATAAATATACCACATCTTCTGAATCCATTCCTCCATTGAGGGACATCTGGGTTCTTTCCCACTTCTGGCTATTATAAATAAGGCTACTATGAACATAGTGGAGCATGTGTCCTTATTGCATGCAGGGGAAGCCTCTGGGTATATGCCCAGGAGTGGTATAGCAGGATCCTCTGGGAGTGTCATGCCCAGTTTTCTGAGGGACCGCCAGACTGCTTTCCAGAGTGGTTGTACCAGCTTGCAATCCCACCAGCAGTGGAGGAGTGTTCCTCTTTCTCCACATTCTCACCAACAACTGCTGTCTCCTGTGTTTTTGATCTTAGCCATTCTGACTGGTGTGAGGTGGAATCTCAGGGTTGTTTTGATTTGCATTTCCCTAATGACTAAAGATGTTGAACATCTCTTTAGGTGCTTCTCAGCCATTAGATATTCTTCAGGTGAGAACTCTTTGTTTAGCACTGTACCCCATTTTTTAATAGGGCTATTTGGCTCTCTGGAGTCTAACTTCTTGAGTTCTTTGTATATATTGGATATTAGCCCTCTGTCGGATGTAGGGTTGGTAAAGATCATTTCCTAGTTTGTTGGTTGCCGTTTTGTCCTTTTGACAATGTCCTTTGCCTTACAGAAACTTTGTAATTTTATGAGGTTCCATTTGTCAATTCTTGATCTTAGAGCATAAACTATTGGAGTTCTGTTCAGGAAATTCTCCCCTGTGCCCATTTGTTCAAGGTTCTTCCCTGGTTTCCTTTCTGTTAGTTTCAGTGTGTCTGGTTTTATGTGGAGGTCCTTGATCCACTTGGTATTGAGCTTAGTGCAAGGAGATAAGAATGTATTGATTTGCATTCTTCTGCATGTTGACCTCCAGTTGAACCAGCACCATTTGTTGAAAAGGCTATCTTTTTTCCACTGAATGGTTTTAGCTCCTTTGTCAAAGATCAAGTGACCATAGGAGTGTGGATTCATTTCTGGGTCTTCAATTCTGTTCCATTGATCTACATGCCTGTCACTATACCAATACCATGCAGTTTTTAACACTATTGCTCTGTAGTATAGCTTGAGGTCCGGGGTGGTGATTCCCCCAGAAGTTCTTTTACTCTTGAGAATACTTTTAGCTATCCTGGGTTTTCTGTTATTCCAGATGAATTTTTGAATTGCTCTTTCTAACTCTATGAAGAATTGAGTTGGGATTTTGATGGGGATTGCATTGAATCTGTATATTGCTTTTGGCCAGATGGTCATTTTTACTATATTAATCCTGCCAATCCATGAGCATGGCAGATTTTTCCATCTTCTAAGGTCTTCTTCAATTTCTTTCTTCAGAGACTTGAAGTTCTTGTCATACAGATCTTTCACTTGTTTGGTTAGAGTCACACCAAGATACTTTATATTGGTTGTGGCTATCGTGAATGGTATCATTTCTCTTATTTCTTTCTCAGCCTGCTTATCCTTTGAGTATAGGAAGGCTACTGACTTGCTTGAGTTGATTTTATATCCGGCCAGTTTGCTGAAGTTGTTTATCAGCTGTAGGAGTTCTCTGGTGGAGTTCTTTGGGTCGCTTAAGTATACTATCATATCATCTGCAAATAGTGATAGTTTGACTTCTTCCTTTCCAATTTGTATCCCTTTGACCTCCTTTTGTTTTCTAATTGTTCTAGCTAGAACTTCAAGTACTCTATTGAAAAGATATGGAGAGAGAGGGCAGCCTTGTCTAGTCCCTGATTTTAGTGGGATTGTTTCAAGTTTCTCTCCATTTAGATTGATGTTGGCTACCGGTTTGCTGTAAATTGCTTTTACTATGTTTAGATATGGGCCTCGAATTCCTGATCTTTCCAAGACCTTTAACATGAAAGGTTGCTGAATTTTGTCAAATGCTTTCTCAGCATCTAATGAAATGACCATGTGGTTTTTTTCTTTCAGATTGTTTATGTAGTGGATTACATTGATCGACTTCCTTATATTGAACCACCCTGCATCCCTGGGATGAAGCCTACTTAATTGTGGTGAATGATCGTTTTGATGTGTTCTTAGATTCGGTTGGCAAGAATTTTATTGAGTATTTTTGCATCGATATTCATAAGAGAGATTGGCCTGAGATTCTCTTTCTTTGTCGGATCTTTGTGTGATTTTGGTATTAGTGTAATTGTGGCTTCATAGAACAAGTTGGGTAGTGTTCCTTCTGTTTCTATTTTATGGAATAGTTTGAAGAGTAATGGTGTTAGGTCTTCTTTGAAGGTCTGATAGAATTCTGCACTAAAACCATCTGAACCTGTGCTTTTTTTGGTTGGAAGACTTCCAATGACGACTTCTATTTCTTCAGGGGTTATAGGACGGTTTAGATGGTCTATTTGATCCTGATTTAATTTTGGTATTTGGTATCTGTCTAGGAAATTGTCCATTTCCTCCAGATTTTCTAGTTGTGCTGAATACAGGCTTTTGTAGTAGGATCTGATGATTTTTTGAATTTCCTCAGTTTCTGTTGTTATCTCTCCCTTTTCGTTTCTGATTTTGTTAATTTGGATACTGTCTCTGTGCCCTCTGGCTAGTCTGGCTAAGGGTTTATCTATCTTGTTGATTTTCTCAAAGAACCAACTCCTAGTTTTGTTGATTCTTTGTATGGTTTTATTTGTTTCTACTTGATTGATTTCAGCCCTGAATTTGATGATTTCCTGCCTTCTACTCCTCTTGGGTGTATTTGCTTCTTTTTGTTCCAGGGCTTTCAGGTGTGCCATTAAGCTGTTAGTGTATGCTCTCTCCTGTTTCTTTTTGGCGGCACTCAGGGCTATGAATTTTCCTCTTAGCACTGCTTTCATTGTGTCCCATAAATTAGGGTATGTTGTGCCTTCATTTTCATTAAATTTTAAAAAGTCTTTGATTTCTTTCTTTATTTCCTCCTTGACCAAGTTATCATTGAGTAGAGCATTGTTCAGCCTCCATGTGTATGTGGGTTTTCTGTTGCTTTTGTTGCCATTGAAGACCACCCTTATTCCATAGTGATCTGATAGGAGGCATGGGATTAGTTCTATCTTCTTATATCTGTTGAGGTCTGATTTGTGACCAATTATATGGTCGATTTTGGAGAAGGTACCACGAGGTGCTGAGAAGAAGGTGTATTCTTTAGCTCTAGGATGAAACGTTCTATATATATATCTGTTAGTTCCATTTGGTCCAAGGCTTCAGTTAGATTCACTGTGTCCCTGTTTAGTTTCTGCTTTCCTGAACGATCCATTTCAGAGAGCGGGGTGTTGAAGTCACCCACTATTATTGTGTGAGGTGCGATGTGTGCTTTGAGCTTTAGTAAAGTTTCTTTTACGAATGAGGGTGTCCTTGCATTTGGAACAAAGATATTCAGAATTGAGAGTTCTTCTTGGTGGATTTTTCCCTTGATCAGTATGTAGTGTCCTTCTGTGTCTTTTTTGATGACTTTAGGTTGAAAGTCAATTTTATCTGATATTAGGATGACTACTCCGGCTCGTTTCCTGGGACCATTTGCTTGTAAAATTGTTTTCCAGCCTTTTACTCTGAGGCAGTGTCTGTCTTTGACACTGAGGTGCGTTTCCTGCACACAGCAAAATGTTGGGTCCTGTTTACATATCCAGTCTGTTAGTCTATATCCATTTATTGGGGAATTGAGACCATTGATATTAAGAGAGATTAAGGAGTAGTGATTGTTGCCACCTGCTATTCTTGATGCTATCTTTATGTTTGAGAGGTTATCTATTTTTGGGTTTGATGCAAGAAGGTTACTATCTTGTTTTTTCCAGGGTGTTTCTCTCCTTGTATTGGCGGTTTCCACCTACTATCCTTTGCAAGGCTGGGTTTGTGGAAAGATATTGTGAAAATTTGGTTTTATCATGGAATATCTTGGTCTCTCCATCTATGGGGATTGAGAGTTTTGCTGGATATAGTAGTCTAGTCTGGCATTTGTGTTCTCTTAGTGTCTGTATGAGATCTGCCAAGGATCTTCTGGCTTTCATAGTCTCTGGTGAGAAGTCTGATGTGATTCGGATAGGTCTTCCTTTATATGTTACTTGGCCTTTTTCTCTTACTGCTTTTAATATTCTTTCTTTGTTTAGTACATTTGGTGTTTTGATTGTTATGTGACGGGAGGTATTTCTGTTCTGGTCCAGTCTGTTTGGAGTTCTGTAGGCTTCTTGTACGTTCATCGGCATCTCTCTCTTTAGGTTAGGGAAGTTTTCCTCCATAGTTTTGTTGAAGATATTTACTGGCTCTTTAAGTTGCAAATCTTCACTCTCATCTATATGTATAATCCTTAGGTTTGGTCTTCTCATTGTGTCCTGGATTTCCTGGATGTTTTGGGTTACACGTTTTTTGCATTTTGCATTTTCTTTGACTGTTGAGTCGATGCTTTCTATGGTATCTTCAGCACCTGAGATTCTTCCATCTCTTGTATTCTATTGTTGATGTTTGCATCTATGACTCCTGATTTCTTCCCAAGGTTTTCTATCTCCAAAGTTGTCTCCCTTTGTGATTTCTTAGTTGTTTCTACTTCCTTTTTTAGATCCTGGATGGATTTGCTGAGATCCTTCACTTGTTTGTTTGTATTTTCCTGTATTTCTTTAAGATATTTTTGAATGTCCTCTTTCAGGATTTCTGCCTGTTGACCCAAGTTCTCCTGTATTTCTCTAAGCGATTTTTGTGTTTCCTCCTCATGGGCTTCCATCTGTTGATCCATAGTCTCCTGCATTTCTTTAAGCACTTCTCATGTTTCCTTTGTGAGTGCATCTACCCGTTGATTCATTTCTTTAAGCGATTTTTGTGTTGCCTCCTTATGGGCCTCCATCTGTTGACCCATGTTCTCCTGCATTTTTCTAAGCGATTTTTGTGTTTCCTTTGTAAGGGCTTCTAACTGTTGATTCATGTTCTCCTGTATTTCTTTATGAGATTTATTTGTGTCCTTCTTGAAATCCTCTAATAGCATCATGAGAAGTGATTTTAAATCCAGATCTTGCCTTTCGGGTGTGATGGGGTGTCCAGGACTTGCTGCTGTTGGAGAGTTGGGTTTGGATGGTGCCATATTGCCTTGATTTCTGTTAGTAACATTCCTACGTTTGCCTTTTGCCATCTGGTTACCTCTGGTGTTAGTTGGTCCTGCTGTCACTGGCTGTTGGTTGGACCTCCTGTGAGCCTGCAAAGCTATTTCTGCCCCCCCCCCCCGATTACCGGGATTCCCCTGGCACCGATTTCTGGGGCCTGCCCTGCTCCTGAGTGACTTTGGAGCCCTGATGTGCCTTGCCCCAAGTGATGTTATATTGGGGAATCCCTGCACATCTGAAGGCTCAGTGTAGTCAATCCCCAGAGCAGAGGTCTCCAAGGGGAGGCTGGTGCGCTCCCTCCCTTTGCTGTGCTCTCTCTCCCAGTGTGGGTCCCTCTGCAGGGCAGATGTCCCACAGCAGAGCTGGTGCATCGGTTACAGCAGAACTGCCCAGCTCTTGGGAGCAGGGAGCACACAAGCTGGCTGAGACCCAAGCGATATTATGCTTGATTGTCCCTGTGCCTGGAGGTCCCAATTGCCCTGTTGCTGGAGCAAAGATCCGTTGGTACTTTTTATTCTGTTTTAAGAATGAGGACAAAAGCTGGGCAGTGTTGGAGCACACCTGTTGCTTTAAATACCAGGTTATTTATTAACTCCATTAGTTCTTAATATGACCTGGCCTGCCCCCCAATAATCGAGACTGAGGCCTACTAGATTTATTTATTTATTTATTTATTTATTTATTTATTTATTTATTTATTCAGCTTTAGCACAATTACTGGGGGATTACCCCTAATCTAATTTTCTAATGCTAGACTGGCTGCTTCCCAGCTGAGCTCCCCAAGTACTTGCTAGTTGAGGCACACATGGGCTATTTCTGATCCATCAGTCCATCCTCATGGGGAATTTCACTTGAGCACATGCTCCTGGGACATCATGTCTAATGGAGGCCTCCTATTCTCTCTGTCTTCTTTCTCTTTCTTCCTCCTTATCCTATCCTTTCTTCTTCCTCCTCTTTCTATCCTTCCCTCCTGTTCCCTACCTGTAACCCCCCAACCCAGTAACCGAAACCCCACCTACCTCTATTCTCCCCAGTAACTGGCTGTAACCACTTTTATTTAGTCAATAGATTTAAATTGGGGAACAAGGTTTATACAACAAAGGTCAGTTTATGTGAGAATCCACTTGTCTGGGGGCAACTGTATCTGGGGGTTCAGAATTTAGCATTTGTATACATAGCACCAGATCTGGCCTTAATCCCAGCCTTTAATCCCAAAACTCAGGAGGTAGAGGCAGGTGGATCTCTGAGTTAGAGGCCAGCCAGATGTGGTCTGAGTTTCAGTACAGTCAGGGCTACACAGAGAAACACTATCTCAAAAAACAAACCAAAACAAAACCACCCCCAAAAGACTGAAAACAAACAAACAAAAACAAAAAGAAAAGAATGAAGAAAAAAATTTCAAGTAGATTAAATGACAGCTATAAGTGGCTGGACTGAAATCCAAAGCCACGACTGCCAATCATAAGAAGTAGGATTAGTGGACACCTGCTCCAACACCACGGTTCAGGCCCTTACACCAGGGGCAGCTCCTTTCTGCTGATCACTTTCTCATCTCTGTGCTTCCCCAAAGCCAGGTACTGTACGGGGTGCAGAGGAGCTAAAAGCGCCTGGGCCCTGGAGTCCTTTGCTTGACTCCTTGGCCCTTGACTGACTGATGGTAGGGAACTATACATGCTCCAGCGCTTTGTGAACTCCAAGAGTGGCATGGAGGTGTGACTCATAAGTACACGCTTGCCTTTGGTAGGAAGGACTCCAAATTGTCTTCTGTGGGACTCCACTTGATATTAGGCTCTTAAATGCCTCACTCTGTTTATCCAGGATACTTCCTGGTAAGTGGCTGCCTCAACTTCCTGGTAAGTGGCTGCCTCATGTATCTCCCTCTCTCTATCTTAAACTAAGTTCAAGGTCAAAAGTACAGACCCTTTTGTTTCAGCTGTTTGTGTGCTGTTGGATATGTATGTGCATGTGCATGTGTGTGTATGCATGTACGAGTATATTAGTTCTTATTTAAATTTCATTTCTTGCTGACAAGTCAAAATATTTAAAAGTCATCTTCAGAGGTTAGACTAGAACTGCTAATACCTGTATCTCCTTAAACTTTTTCAATTTGTGTATAGTTCACTGAGCTGGAAAGCTCTTTGGGTGCCCCAGAAAAAGAACTGCAGAGCAAATTCCAGGTCTTTATTGCCTACTTGAGTAAAGTGACTTAAAAATATATTGAATAAAATGTATTAGTTCAGAGTCTGACAAAAACCACCATCAACTTTGACACAGTTGGCTAGTCTGGTCTTTGGACTTCTCTGGCAGTCAACAATCCAAATAGCTATCAAAGTACAGGTTTCCCTGTGCCAAAGTTGATAAATGTAGTGTAAAGGTAACGATAGTTGACCGTTACATTTTTTTCAGACTAGCAGAAAGAGGAAGATGAAGTTTACCCAGCAGCCCTATGATGACAACCAGGCAGGAATTCAACCCCCCCTCCCTGATCTGGCCCCTAGTCTGGATGGAGAGAAGTGAGGTATTCAGATTTGCTCTACCTTTGTCCCCGAAGACAAGCGTTGCAAAGAGTGGGGCCCAGACCATCTGATCCACAAGTCCAGTATGGAGGTGACATCTGGGAGACAGGCTACATGGGTGCTAGTTGCAGCAGTCCCATCAGCATTTTCTTAAGCCAAACACTGTGTATGGGTTTCAGTCCCTGGATGGGAACTCTGGCTGTCTGTAATCTCAGAGCAGGATGCTAAACATTTTGCCAGTTTCCACCAGGGCTCCTAGGAGATTTTCTACAAACTTAATTGCTCAAGTATTAGTTTGATGAGACAATACTGACATATGCAAGGCTAAGTAACTTTCTTGTTTTATGGACACACAGCAAGAATCTGTGGCAAGCTAGGTTTACCAAAATGAACTGGTGGCCCAGGGTTCAGAAAAACTGTCAAGTGGATAGAGTCTTGCCAGTGGAATCCCAGAAGGACTCAGTTCTGGGTTTCCTATCCTAAGGAGCTCCGGAATTTCTGAGCCAAGTGTGTAAAGTCGTTCTGTTCTAGTAGGGCGGACAGAGCGGGGACGATTCTGTATTCTTCCTTATCTGCCACATTCCAGCACATGCTGTCTTGAGACCTGCAAGCCAGAGCATGCTGGTCAAGGTTACTCTAGGGCTTGTCTTATCTAGCTGAGGGTTCCTTAGTACCTGTCACCTGTCTGATTCCCCATCCTCCTTGTCTCTCTGAATATGCTTGCAGTTACATGGGAAGCACCTTTCTCTCATCACTGAAAGGGCAAATTCTCCACAGGAACTGAAGTCATTGGCATTCGAGATTAAGTCATGCCCAGTGAGTTTGGGTTGTTGGAGCCAGTTTTCACTACCAAACTCTTCAATAGGTTGAGTATTCCATCTCCTGACTGCTTTAAGAGTTCTGTCATTGATCGGGACTGTGTTAGGCATAGCCTGAAACCAGCAGCCAGATCACACAGGCTCTAAGAACACGGAGGAGTTGGGAGGAGCATGCTAGAGATGTTCATAGCAGAGCTGCAAACTCTGGGCATAGGCTGAGGAGGCTGACTAGCCAGCCCCGCGTGTTGGGGAGTTTTTAGAGTTTATTGATAGAGGGCTCATGCACGTAGGGGAGTTGGAGACAAATCTTTGATTTTGGGGAACAGAAAGGGTAGAAGAAAAATGGAGAATTGTTTTTTAGCTGTAGGTTTTTTACTTGATTGATGTTCCTGGGAGGTTTGGTAAGAAAGTGACTTCAGGATTTTTTTTCCCCAGGAGAAGCCCTGCTTAATCCTAAGAGTGATGAGTCCTCTCAGATCAAGACTGTGTCATTGACTAACTCTCTGGATAGCAGTTCTCATGAATTATATAGTTCAGAAAAGTAACACCACAGAATCAGGGCGGTAACTAAGGTAGTTACTATTCAGAAACAATTTCTTGTTTATATAACATATTATTATATAGTATGTTTGCGTAAACTTTACAAGTTTACGAAATGTACACTTTCCCCCAGAGCAGTCCGTAACTAATCAACTGTATGCCAATTAAGCATCTGTAGGAGAAACACTGTGCTAAACACTACAGGAGATTAAAGATTTATAGCACAAACTTTGTCCTTGCACTTGGAGATTTTACAATCCAGTGAAGGAAAGAGAACATGTCGACAGAACATCTCAAAAGTGATGAACTAAGTGATTTATGCCCACCTCTTGCCCAGCCCTTCATTGCTTTGTCTCCCACAAGGGAGGCTCAACCTTGTATTTACAGGACACAGGGCACGTGACAGGGATCTCTCTCCAGCTTGTTCGTGATCCCATGAAACTTAGTTGCCGGGGAGGTTGGAGAAAGAAACACCCCTCACAGTTTCAGATATTTGATTACTTGTTCCCCAATTGGTAGCGCTGTTTGGGGAGCAGGGGAGGATGTCATGGAACCTCTAGGAGATCCAGTCTTACTGGAGGAAGGATGTTACTGTGGGCAGCTTGGGGGTTTTCTCTCTTAACTTCCAGCTCTCTTCTTTATGTTCATGGTGGAAGATGTGATCTCTGTTTCTGTCGTCCTGTAGCCATATTTGCTGCTTGCTGCCTGCTGCTTGCTGTCATGCCTCCTCATCATGATGGACTCCTTTCTCCCATAGGTTGCCTTTGGTTACAGTATTTTATCACAGCAACAGAAAAGTAACACCACAGAATCAGGGAGGTAACTAAGGTAGTTACTATTCAGAAACAATTTCTTTGCAGTCTTTCATTCCTTCCCTGTCCACAGGGCTCTGTGGGCTGGGTAGGGGTAGTGTAAAGGGCAAAGGAGAGAAGGGTGCTTTTATGTGGGCATAGGTCAGAAAGATGAATCCCACAAAGGCAGCCATCTTCAGATGAAATAGATTTGATTTCTTTGGTTGAAATTGAATGGGTTGGTTAATTGCATGGTGCAGATGTGCTTTGTTGAATAGATGGGCATCCTCTGAATCTTGTACATGCAAATAGCAGATAGAAAGTCTCCTTCGAGACCCATTGTTGATTTCCTACAGTACCTCTGGCTGCCTAGAAGCACATCCATGACTTTGAACCCAAATTCTCCAAACAAACACTGTTGGGAAATGTTTCTGTGCACTGGGTACTCAGACGCCCATTACTGTGCCCAGAGATCTGGATGCAGTCTGAATGTTGGCATCGTGAAGCATCTCCTAACTCAAGGTTGTGGAATATTCCCCGTTACCTCTGATTGGTTAATAAAGAGCTAGCTGATCAGTCAATAGCTGGGAAGGAGAGAGAATAAGGCAGGACTTCTGATTCTGGTGAGAGGGTCTCTGGTGGGGATCAGAGACAGAAGCAATTTGCTTTGAGAAGTCGCCAGAAGGGAGGTTGCCATGAGAGAGTCTCTAGGAGAGGATGGATCAAGTGAGAGAAGCCAAAGCAAGACTAATATAGTGGATGGTGCCACATGGCTGGGAAGTAGGCCAGGCCAGCATGGTCAGGTTAGAATAGTTCAGTGTTTGCTCAGCTATAGTGCAAGAAGTTCATTCATGAAAATACCAGGTCTTTGTGTCATTTTTTTAGGTACAAGAGAAGGTGCAGAAAAGCCCCATACTTCTACAAAACACCAATATTGGACAATTTTTGTGCCACAACTTCTTTCTTGGGCATAACATGATAGTTATTTTGGAGTACAGCTTACCTTGGCCAAGTAGTTGTGGCAGCTAACTGAGCAGAACAGTACAGAGTTATTTAGGTCTATAGGAATGGAACTATTGAGTCTTTCTAGTACAAGGAAGGAGGGGAGCCCAGCCTTTATTTCTTCCTGCCATTCCCAGCTACAAGTGATCTTGGGGGACACTTGACAATGTAGAAAGGGGAAGGTTAGCTGAAAGGCGTTCATTAGGATCCAACTCCCATGAGGTTGTCGCGCATGATGAAGTGGGACTTGGTAGTGATGGCAGCTGCTTTGAGGCCCAACTCTAACCCTTCTCCCATGCTCCGTTAGCCAAATAAACCCATTGGTTTGCCAAATTGGGATTTGGAGGACTTCTCTCTTGGTTTCTCATTGGTGCTCTATCTGGGCGTAGATGAATATTTGTGTACATCTTCCCAGGAAAAGTCAACTTAACAAACTGATGCCCAAGATGGTATAATATAATCAAAGACAAATTTAGGAGTGACTGGCATGTTCCTTGCTTTAGGTAGCAAGGCATGAGGCTGAGGTTGGACCCTCTGTGAGTGGAGTATCAATGGAGGCAATCCTCAGGTGCCTATCTTCCCCTCTGTGGTAAGTGTCTGTGTGTCTTTTTCATAAGGTAGCAGTTGCATGGGATTGGCTATGGCTAGTAGGACATGTGACTAAAGATGAGCCATCTTAGGCTGTCTTTGTGTCCCATGGTGGCGATCTTTCTCTGTGTGGTATGGGCTGAATGGGGCCTGCCTGGCACATGGGTACCTTAAAAATAGTTGAAGGACTAGGAAACACTGCGGTCCCTGAGAGCAGCATGCACGGGGTGAGATTTTTGACAAGCCATTGTGGCAATTGTGTGACCACTCCTGTGTGCAATAAGACATACACCTGAGTCTAAGATGGCTGCCCAGGGAGAATTTCCTTACGTAAGGGAGGAGTTACAATGGGAAATCAACATGTGGCTAGCTAGTGTTCTCCACCTTAGCCCCTAGTTTCTTGGGTAAATCGCACAAAAGGGGCAGTGAGATGGGCACACTGGTGTGCTGCTTCTTATGACGGTTGCCTGATAAGGAAATAAAGAGTGTGAATAGTTTGCAATGTTAAAGAGCCCTTCCTTGGAATCCATGGGAGAAGTCCATTTTTAAAATCATATTTTAATTAATTAATTATTGTACATTGTAAGGATCTGAAAATCGCTGAAGGAAGACTCCAGACTCAGCATGCAAAGACAAAGAACGTTTATTCTGTAGAAACATCCAGCATGCAGCGGTCAACCATTCTCCCAAATGGCGACCCCAGACAAAGGTGAGCAAGCCTTCTTGTAGGGAACTGGGAACTCTCTAGAAGGATTAGATAATCTAAAATTTCATTGGTGGGTGCCAGGGACTCTCAGGTGGCCAGTGGTCTGCATGCCTATGTCATGAACGTTGAACCATAGGATGAGCGACGGCTGTCCATGTGGAGGTAAGATGTTTTCCCATTCTTGTGGTTATCCCTAGGCTGATCTTTGGGAGGGATTTTATGACCTTGTTTCTGGATTTTATGGTCTGCTCCTGGAGCTGGTGCCTCATGGCCTTCTTTTCTAAATCAGACCTGATTCTTAAATGGAGACAAATGAGGTTTATGTTATCCTTTCAATATCCCAGGCTGCAGCACCCCCTAATCCTTTCTCCCTGCTCCCCATCATTTCCCCTTCCTTTCTCTTCAGAAAAGGGAAGGCCTCATGGGAAGAGTCTAATACTAAGATGAAATATAAGCTCTGAGACATGGTGGAACATGCCTTTCATCTTGGCACTTAGCAGAAGGATCTCCGAGTTCTAGGTCGGGCTGGTGTGTTACAGACAGCAAGGGCTACACAGAGAAACCTGGCCTTGAAGCCTATCTGGGCCCCCAAGAAAACAGCAGGAAAAAAAGTATCTATGATTCAGAATGGAAGTGGGGAACTTAACAAGGGCTCTTTGTGAGAAAGTCTGATAGCAAGGATGTTAGCTGCTTCAGTTGGGAAGGACTTTTAAACACGTGAAAAGGGTTGGTAAAGATCTTTTCCCAGTTTGTTGGTTGCCGCTTTGTCCTTTTGACAGTGTCCTTTGCCTTACAGAAACTTTGTAATTTAATGAGGTCCCATTTGTCAATTCTTGATCTTAGAGCATAAGCTATTGGTGTTCTGTTCAGGAAATTCTCCCCTGTGCCCATATGTTCAAGGTTCTTCCCTAGTTTCCTTTCTGTTAGTTTCAGCACCATTTGTTGAAAAGGCTATCTTTTTTCCACTGGATGGTTTTAGCTCCTTTGTCAAAGATCAAGTGACCATAGGAGTGTGGATTCATTTCTGGGTCTTCAATTCTGTTCCATTGATCTACATGCCTGTCACTGTACCAATACCATAAAACCCAGGACCACCAGCCCAGGGACGGCACCACCTACAATAGACTGGAACCTTCCATATCAATCACCAATAAAGAAAACGCTTAACAGGTTTGCCACAGCCTAATTTTAAGAAGGGATTTTCTCAGTTGAGGTTCCCTCCTATCAGATGACTCTAGCTTGTGTCCAATTGACTTAAAAGCCAGCTGGTCTAGGTATCTACCACTTTGTGTGTGTGTGTGTGTGTGTGTGTCTGTGTGTCTGTGTGTGTTCAAGTGAAGGAGTTATACCTTTTTCTAGGTTTGGTGAATCAAATAAGTTCGTGGGCCTGGTTTCCCTGGTGTGCCTTTCATGTACTCCAGTTTCAGTCAACCCCAATGCATTTATAAGGCAGCTGCCTTGCTACCCTCTCAAGTAGTTCATCAGTCTGTGCTGCACAGGAGGTGCCAGACAGATGGTGGCATTTGGGCAAATCTCCTCCACGATGCATAATCATCCCCCAGTCTCCAAATGTAGTAAAAAAATTGCTTGTGTAAAAAAAATTGCATTGGGCATGATGGTGGTGAGTTCCTTTATCTCAGCACTCAGGAGGCAGAGGCAGGGGCAATCTCTTGAGTTCGAGGCCAGCCTGGTCTATATAGTTCCAGGACAGCCAGGGTTATACAGAGATATTCTGTATCAAAAAGCCAAAAAAGAAAACAAAATAAAACCCAAAACACCCCCCCCAAACCAACCAAACCAAACAAACCCTACCATGCCTCAAAAAGCCAAAACAAAAACAAACAAAATATAAAATCCAAAACAAAACTCCAAAAAACCAACCAACAAAACCAAACCAAACCAACGAACCAACCAACCAACCAAACCTCACCAACTTACTTGTGAAATGGAGTCTAGACAAAGCACAGTCTGAAAAAACTGTCGCCTTACACTGTACGGTGTAATTTAGAGTGTGGCACACCTTATCTCAGCAATGGCCACATTAGAGTAGGAGTTACCTAGGCTGGGCACAAGAAATCAGGTGGAGCAATGCAGAGGTAGTTAGGTCTATGGTCATGGAAAGAATAGTGGAGCTACTGATATACCTTGGTAGCAAGGAGAGGAAGGTCTCGAGATTCTTACTGGGGCGTCCAGTCAGCCATTACTTCTCTTATGCCTCCTAGCTGCAAGTGATCTCGGGAGCTGTTGGAGTGTGTGGGAAGTGGCTAAGTGGGGTCCTCTACTGCAGCTTTCTTGAGGTTGCCATCCCTGAGGGTGTAGAACTTTGGGGTCACTCACATTCCTTGCCCATGTTCTGTGAGTAAGCGCAATAAAGTCACAAAATCAAACATAGTTCTCTTTGCAAGGGGATAACAGTTTATTCTGGACCCAAATATGAGTGATCATATTTTGGGAACACAGATTTAGGTCACCCCAAGTCCCATTTCTAATGTTTGACAGAGTTTTTTTTTAAATTTTTTATAGTAATAGAACAAAGAAAGTAATAATAATTAAAGCACTTAAAAATACATTGGAGTAGCTGGAGAGATGGCTTAATGGTTAAGAGCGTTTACTGCTCTTGCAGAGAACCCAGGTCTGGTACTCAGCACTCACATAGTATTACTGTAACTCCAGTCGAAGGACCCCATTCCTGTTACCAAACTCTGTAGGCACCAGGCATGTACATGGTATGTGTACATAGATGCAGGTAAAACATGCGGATTAAAGCCAAATGGTGAAATCTCTCTTAAAGGTCTCAGATCTATCTGATAGCATTGTTGGTCTTTTGGTTGGTGGGAGCTGGGTATCTGCTATATATTCCCAAAGTTTACCTACTGGCCACAAAGATGTTAACTCACATGCAGAAGAGATCAGTACACAACTATTAAGAGGACTAAAGGTGGCCAAGATAATTTGTGTCTGGACTTGTGACATTCTCTTCTTTCCACAATCACTGAATTTCTAATTGGTTAATGGGCTTTGCAGACAGTCCTGTGATGGTTCTGTCCTCCAGGAACTTTCACACACAGCACAAGTTCACAAAACAACAATGCTTATATGAATCTGATCCTTTGAGCTAGACAGATTTAACCAGAATTGGGCCAGCCCTCTCAACAGTTTCTGGGAACACATTCAGATTTACAGAATATAATTTAGGTGACTATGTTCTCAGTTACCTCCAGAACGTTTCATAGTACCATTCTGTGGAAAGGATATAAACTAATTCATGATATGTAGTAGCTGCTTTGGGATATTGAGGTTCACAGTCCTGGATTCAGAAGGGCGCTCAGGTTGTAGTCAAGTTCTCAAGCATGACCCAAACTCCCTCCCCGTGGCTTACTTCATTTGTCACATATAACCCATAGCAATTGAGTCACAGCTTTGGCAGGATAAACCAAATGAAACTGGAATTTGAAGGAGAGGCAGAGCTTGCGTGCATACATGTGTGCGTGCATGCGTGCATGTGTGTGTGTGTGTGTGTGTGTGTGTGTGTGAGTGATCTTGAGCTAAGTCTTTTAGACATACTAAGGTTTAATATTAACCTGGAACAGCAGATGAACTTGGAGTGAAGATTCAACCTTTTCTTTCTCCTTAATGCCATGCCCTGCAGCAGGGGGTTGCCTGTCCACTTGGTTAAGGCCACTGCATAGGGAATTGGAGCTACTGTTGGAGGGGAAATGAAAGGAGACTGAAAACAGAGAGGAAGGTAAACACAGACCCACTTCTTCCCACTTCTAGACCTACGGTCGCCTCCTAGCGCCCCCCACTGGCCACCGCTCTATCTGCAAGAGACTTGGCAGGGATAAGTGGGAAATGGGTTTCAGAAGGGTGAGGAGATTTGAGCATCTAGGCTGTGACTGACCCACTAGGATCTGAGCCAGTATTTACTGTTTGCATTAACGAATAGGCATATAGATGCACATGAGGATTGTCTGTTCAATAACTCGGAGTAGCTGCAGCCTTCCCGTTTACAGCCTGTCAAAGCAGCTCCATCCCTCACTGCTCTGTCACCGGCTACCAGTGATGTCTTTTTGAGATGTGTTTTGACAGTGCAAATGATATATAATGAAATTCAAAGGAGAAAAAAAAGAGCCTGTGGTTGGCAAATTATTTTTTAGTTATTCGAAAGTTATAAAATTACTTCTGCTAGGAGTCACCAAAATCTGGTAATAGTCTAAGTCCCTTAACATTACCCTGTTTAGAATCTATTTTGGCTTCTTTCTTTCTTTCTCTTTCTTTCTTTCTTTCTTTCTTTCTTTCTTTCTTTCTTTCTCTCTCTCTCTCTCTCTCTCTCTCTCTCTCTCTCTCTCTTTCTCTCTCTCTCTCTCTCTTTTGCGGCACACATTTAAAATGTGAGGGAATGATGTTTCTCAAATGGCAAAAAGACTACTTCAGTGAAGGCAAGCCTGTTCCCCTAGGACTGGCCCTTGGTTGTGTTTCTTAGAAGTCCCCCCTGGAGAGTTCCATCCCCCCTTTGTCTTCTGGATGTGAAGAAGGTGGCAATAACACCTTCGTCCGCCAGGGGGCTCTCGGGCCTCCCTGGCATACAATCTGGGCTGAGATCTGGTGCCTTGCTGGTGCCTGACAAGGTGCCGCCTGCTGGGTTCTAGGTATCTCATGCATTGGAGCAGGTCTCAGGGAGGAGAGGCTGCTGCTCTGGTTCCAGAGGGAGAAAGTTTCTATTACTCTTTTATTTACCCTCTTCATTCATTTATTTACACGACTTCATTCATTTTATAATTAATGACAGTGGATTTGAAAATGTTACAAATAGAGAAATCAAAGTAGGGTTTTGTGTGTGTGTGTGTGTGTGTGTGTGCATGCATATGCACCTGTGCACATATACATATGAACTTTTCACTTAGTGCTCGCACTTGCAGTGTAAACATTACTTAACGCTGTAGAAACTGACAGCTGGAAAAATGACCTTGGAAATAATTCACCATTTCTCTCATTTATTGCCATGGAAACAGACAGATGCCTGAAAGGTTCAGAAACTTTGGACTGCAGCTAATAAGAAGGGGTGTGTGGTCAGATTTTATTTCAGTATTCCAGCTTTGTTTCTCTTTGCTTAGGCTTATCCTGAACCTTAAGAAAGAGCGACAACAAAACACAGAAAGGTGTTCTTCAGTGTGTGTGTGTGTGTGTGTGTGTGTGTGTGTGTGTGTGTGTGTGTGTGTGCTACAGACTGAACTCAGGGCCTTGCACCTGGTAGGCAAGCATTCTACCACTGGGCTCCATCTCCTGCTCCTTTTAAGGCTTTTTCTTTTTGTTTTTGTTTTTTTTTCCACAAATATGTGGCTGGCTAGTACTAATCTCATCTTTGTATTCTTTGCAAGATCTTTTGAGTAAGAGGGTAGAAAAGGCCTAACGTGTGTGTGTGTGTGTGTGTGTGTGTGTGTGTGTGTGTGTGTGATAATCCAGGGGTATAAAGGCAATGGGAGCTCATTAAACTTAATTATGAATTCTAATGATTTTAAAATTTTTACTAAAGATTTCCAGTGACCACAAGGTAACTTAAGGGAAAATGCATTAAAATGGCTTCCTAAAAAGTTTAAATCCCCTGTACAAGGCAGCTCACAACTGCCTGTAACTCTAGATTCAGGGATCCAATGGCCCTCTTCTGACCTTCATGGACACCAGGTACACACATATATTTATACATATATTTATATAGGCAAACATTCATATATTTTTTGAGGGGTGGGAGAAAAAACTTTAATAAAAAGAGCAATGAACTTAAAAAACTATTTAACTTAATTTTTTTTTAAAGAAAGGGTCTTTCTCTGTAGCTCAAGATGGCCTAGAACTATGCTTAGATCACAGGCATGAACCAACTGATAAAAGGAATGACCATAGGGAACCACACAAAGTCCAGAAAATAAAATAGTTTCCACCACCTCCTCTTCCTCCTCCTCCTCCTTCTCTTCTTCTTCTTCTTCAAAGAAATTAAGCAGACATTGTATCCTCTTAACAATAATTCCTTGCTGGGCAGTGGTAGTGCATGCCTTTAATACTAGTACTTGGGAGGCAGAGGCAGGCAGATTTCTAAGTTCGAGGCCAGCCTGGTCTACAGAGTGAGTTCCAGGACAGCCAGGGCTACACAGAGAAACCCTGTCTTGAAACAAAACAAAACAAAACACGAAAAACCCCCCAATAATTCCTTATTATTTAAAAAGATGGATTCTAAATTGTTTTAGTTTGGGAAAATTAGAATTAAAACAGAGCAAAAACAATGACCCTTTGAAAGGACATGATGAAAATGTTCTTTAAGCCTCACAAAGCAGAAGTAACATTTAAGTCAATAAAAAATAACTTGAACACTGTATCCAGACTTTCTAGAAAACTAAACTATGAAATGAAACAGTTTAGCAGATCAGAGTTCAGCATTCCAACTCCTCAATAGTTAGCCACCTGAATAGGCTGAGGAAATAGAGGGTGCTGAACCTGTAAGGATACAATATTTTTTCATAACCTTTAGGTTATAAGGCTTGAAAATAGGAAGGATTATGTTTTAACAGAGTAATTATGGATATCTGAGGAGAAAATTACTTAAAAAGCCTGTTCTCACATGCATCCACATTTCACAATGAAAGATGGATCTTAATATTGAAGACACCACATACTTTGATTGCAAGATACAGAGAGGTCAAACTTGAGATGAGCTGGAAACTAACTCCCTGCTGTCTAGCTTTTATAGTGTTGGAAGGCACTATGTAGGGTTTCAGAGGAGCAAAGGTGTCAACGATCTTACTCGGCTGTAAATTCTAAGAACAGCAATACCAACCTGACAAACGAGATGTGCACACCTGAGCACTAGTGGCACGATTGTTATAAGTGTAACCAATCACTCCCTGGTTGATTTCAAAGACTGTTCTACAGGAGGGAATTCATGACTGGTACTATAAATCTGATTCAAAAATAATCATCCAAACAAAAACTACGCATAGAGAGGTCACAGGCTCCAGGGAGAGAACTTGCCTCTGTAGTTTAAATTGACATAGCATCTGAGTGTGTTCTAGATATCTATGTATATATTGATAGACAGATGTTACTTTCACTTTAATTAGAGAAGTTTGTTTTGTTTTTCCTGGTGAACGGCCATGAACGTAGAGATTCATGGCTGTTTAAGGTGCTGAGAATTCGTGATGGCGGAGTGCTCAGCCCTATGCAAGACGTTTATACCATTTTCTCTAAGGCGCAGGGAACATTGTGGAAAAGGCGGTGGGAATAATGTAAGAGCCTGAAGATAGGGAGAAGGGCGCAAGATGCCATCTGTCAGGCATAGCATGGCTATTGTAATCACGAACTCACTGCAGTTGACGTAGCTGGCATGGAGCCCAGACAAGAATGGGCCAGTGAACAGTCAGATGTAGATAGGAGAATGCCTCATAAGGTTCTATTCCCCACCACTGAGCTGCTGGATACTGATGGATTGTGGGAGAGGGAGAGTCAGTACTTACAGTACTTACAGTTGTCTATCCGTGGGGGAGCCTGCCAGGCTCTGACAGTAGTTCCCAACTGCGGTCACACAGATGGCCCTGGTTAACTCAGTGGGTCATAAAAGAAAAAAAGTCATGAATCTGGACTTGTAGGGAGGAGTGGGGGCTGATGGGAATGGGGGGAGGTGAGAGAGGCATATGGGGTGAGATTGATCAGAATGCATTATATGCTTGTATGAGCTAGTCAAAGGACAAATTTAAGTTATTAATAAAAGGTGGAGCTCAAGAGTGAGATACCATCCATTGACCTCTGGCCTCTGCACTACACACGCACACACCCACACAAGCAAATGCATATAATACTTGTACACAAAAAGGAATAAATAAGAAATTAAAAAAATCCCAAGAGTTGAAATTTTCCCCAAAGAATACTGTGTTAAATTATTATACTAAATTAATATTATGTACTATTAAAAATATCTATAATATTATTAAAATACCATTATATGTAAATTTATATTATATATAAAATTAAAATATTAACTAAAAACAGCAAAGATGATAGAGAGGCACACACTTGAAATCCCTGCACTTGTAGGCTGAGGCAGGAGGATCATGAGTTGGAGGCCAACTTGGAGTACACAGTGAGACCCATATTAAAACAAACAAACAAACAGACTGACTGACTGACTGACTGACTGACTAACTAACTAACATTTCCTCCTGAAAGACTAGCACACCTCTTAAAAAAACAAAATGAAGTGTATATGGGTTGAGCAACAGAAATAGAACTGAATTTTTCACAATGCCATTTATAATCAAACAATGTGTGTGCGCGCGCATGTGCACATGTGTGTTAGTTACAGAGCTGCGAGCAAAGCACAGGACAGAAGCCACTGAGGAGAAGGCCTCTTTTAGCTTGGTTTCTGGGTTTGGTCAGTCATTTGGCTCTGTGTATCCGGGGCTGAGGCAGAGCAGGATGGTGTAGAGGGGAATACTATTTATCTCATGCAGAGCTGGAGCAGAGAACAAGGTTGTGGGGCAGGGGATGGACCACATGACCTACAAATGATGCCTTTATTGATCTTCCAAGTAGGCCTTGTGTCCTAAAGTTCTCAGTACCCTCCCGGACAGTACCACCAGCTGGAGATGGAGTCAACACAGGAACCTGTGGAGGACATTTCATATTCAAACTGGAACAGTCTATGTAGAAAAGAGTGGAATGCAATGCCACTTGTGTGTGTGTGTGTGTGTGTGTGTGTGTGTGTGTGTGTGTGCATGCATGTGCATATGCATGTGCACTCACACACATGAGTATGTGGAAGTCAGAGGAGAACCTTCTTGGTTGGTCCTCATCTTTCATCTAGTTTGAGGCAAGGTCTCTCCTTTGTGTTTTGTGGTTTGAACACAAAGCTAGCTGGCCCACAAGCTTCCAGGGATTCTTCTGTCCCATATAGAGGGCCTGGATTTTTATGTGGATTCTGAGGTTCAAACTCAGGTCCTTGTGCTTATGAGGCAAGTTCTTTCTCCACTGTGCCCCATCCCTGACCCTCTTTAAGTATTTTTAGCCTTTAAATGGTTAAGGATTTGCTAATGTTGTTGCTGAATCCTGGGCAATTCTAACTAGGACGAGAGGCTCACAGACCACATCTGGAAAGGTAAAAAGATGCTTGCAGTCTCTGTACTGTAGACCAGGGAACTGGAGAATCACAGGGCCTGGGAAACAAGGGGTTATGACTGCTCTGTATGCTGAACTCTTTGATGGATTTTGAAATTGCCATAATGTGTGTGTCACAGCAGTTAAAAGATGTCTAGGTACAATAAGTCTGTTTTACATTGTAATTTTGATTTGAAGTTGGACCTAATGGTCTGAGGATGGAGCTGTTAAATCAGTATGGTATGGGGAAATCCAGGCTGTGTGGTGATAGCTACAAGTAGAAAAGGAGGAGGAGTAGAGACAACACCAAGACTAGAAGGACAGTATGTGAGGAGGCTCTGCCCAGGAGTCCAACTGAAGCAACAGAGGGCTAGTAGAATTTGGGGACTGAGAGAGGAGAAATCTGAGGTAAAAGGATGAATGGAGATGTAGTAGTTTGAATAAGAATGGCCTTGATAGGCTCGTACTTTTGAATGCTTAGTCATCAGGGGGTGGCACTACTTGAGAAGGGTTAGGAGGTATAGCCTTGTTGGTATAGTTGTGACCTTGTTGGAGGAAGTGTGTCACTGAGGGTGGGTGGGTTTTAAGGTTTTTAAAGCCAAAGCCAGACCCAGTGTTGCTCTTTCTTCCTGCTGCCTGAGGATTTGAGTAGAACTCTCAGCTACTTTGCCAGCACAAGGCCTGTGTACCACCATGCTATACTGATCATGATGATAATGGACTAAACCTCTGAAACTGTAAGTCAGTCCCAATTAAATGGTTTCTTTTTTAGAGTTGCTGAGGTCATGGTGTCTCTTCATAGCAATAGAATACTGACTGAGACAGAAGAAATGGTAACAGGGAGACAGAGAGACAAGAGAGAGGGGAAAGGGAGGGGGAGTTGAGGGACAAGAAGAGACAGAAAGAAGGACAATGAAGGCCAAGGCTATTTTATTTGTTATTTGTAGAATGTGAATGGAAACTGAGGTAAAGACGTGGTATGATATATATATGGTGACTATCCTCTGTCCAGACCTTCTGGATACATAAGATAGGGGTGACAGAAGCTTGGAACTGGGGAGCTTACTGGGCTGAACTGCCAAGATCAATGTGAACTGGAGTGGGGGTTCACTCACCAGGCTGGACCCTATGATCAGCGGGTAGTGTTGTGGATTTTAAAATTCATATTCTCACATTCATGGACCCAAGTGTTCCCAAGATTTCTAAGTTCTGAAAGCTATGACATCTGAAAGAGAATTCCTCTATACAGTAGGTAACTAAGCCTGGGACTTATTGGCTTATGTGTGTGAAATGTCTACCTCTCTGTGAGAGGACATTTTAACATCCATCTAACTAAAGGGAAACATGGGGGGGGTCCCTGTGCTGTGTGGCTCTTATGGTGTATTCAATTACTTCGGCCCAAGTACACATTCCCATAGGAAGCCAGGAGGACAAGAACATGACCCAGATGACTTTGCTCCAAAGAGTTACACATGGCTGCACCAAGTGACACTAGTTGGTGTCTGCCTGGTCCCTTTACACAAACCATACAGTTCTACTCCAGATTCTGGAGAAAAACAGTGTCTGCAGATGTGAATGGAAAGTCTGCCATACAGCTGCAGCACTGAAGTCTGTTTTAGTCAGCAGAGGAAACTGTGCTGTTGCATCTCATACTAGACACATTGAATGATATCTACCAACAGATTAACAAAGCTCTGCAGGTAAGTTTAAAGCTGCAAAAGGAGTTTATAAAGATCTTGTCGAATAAATTCCAGCCATACTGTGAAAGTCCCAGGGTCCCAAAAATTCAAACTTAGGTTTCTTATTATTTCAAGGAAAAGAAAAGCAATTTTTCTCTTTCCAGGTTGGCTCAATAATGGCAATGCATTTTCTTTCTGGTGGCATGGAGGGAGGCTGCCTTCTGTGGGTTTTATTGATCAGGTCTGAGTTAATGATAGGAAAGTGTTTGAAGCAGATCTTTGTATGTGTGTGTTTGAGGTGAAACACAAGAAAAAAGGCAGGTGCCATACACCCCTGGGTTCTTGCTGTGTTCAAGGTTTGTCTTGGACTTCGTCTCAACCTTTGTATTCTTACAGGCATGAAAATAACACTTAAAACCATAGTTGGCTTTATAGTTGGTCCAACTATTGAGGAGCAAATAACAGTAAAGAACCCTCATCAGTGGCATTCATAGGTATAACCACATTTATGTAACTATAAGGACTAGCTGCATTTAAAATATTTAATTTGGATGGAAAATCTGTGTTTGAATGAAATAACCCTCATAGACTCATGTGTTTGAATGCTTGGCCTTCAGGGAGTGGCACTATTAGGAGGCATGGCCTTGTTGAGGTAGGTGTGGCCTTGTTGGAGGAAGTATATCACTGTGCAAGAGAGCTTTGAGGTCTCATATGCTCAAGCTCTACCTCCTGCTGCCTGCGGGAAGTTGAAGACATAGAACTCTCAGCTCCCGCTCCAGCACCATGTCTACCTGCACACTGCCATGCTTCCTACCTTGATGATAATGGACTAAACCTCTGAATGGGACTAAGCCAACCCCAGTGAAATGTTTTTCTTATAAGAGTTGCCGTGGTCATGGCGTCTCTTCCCAGCAATAAACCCTTTGTTTATTATATTAACAAGACACTTTGTTTATTAGAAGACTCTGATTTTGTAATGGATCTTTTTTTTTCTGTGTATAACATCTGCAGGTGTCTATGAACTGTGAGAAAAATGTTGAATAAAAGGAGATAGCTGGGTAGTGGTTGTGCAGGCCTTTAATCTCAGTACTCAGGAGGCAGAGGCAGGATAATATCTGAGTTTGAGGCCAGCTGGTCTACAGACTGAATTCCAGGACAGCCAGGGCTACACAGAGAAACCCTGTCTTGAAAACAAAACAAAACAATGGACAGTTATGTGGGAAAGTACAGTATCTTAAATTACATAAAAATGAAACAGCCAAAGCCCACAGACTAGGTTGTTTGTGTATGTACACATATGCATACACATTTGTCTACATATCGTGTACACCATGCACTTTCTTCTTTACGTGTGGCAAAGAATATTACATTATTTCCTTTGTACTCAGAGCATATGACATACTTTGTACTCAGGAGTAATGACATACTTCGGGCAATCTCTTTGTTAAAGCTGGCCAAGAGTGGTTGGAACCTGTGTCTGTACAGTGTTGGTGCTCAGGACACTGGTGATGGGCAGGGCCCACCATTTCTCTCCTCTGTGTCCCTTGTGTCAGTCTGAGGTGAATTATAGCAGCAGTAGGGGTTGTAGATCCTAAACCTGAGTCAGAGTTAAGTCTGAGGACTCTGAGATGAATTGGCAGGAGTGCTGTACCCGATAGAACAAACACAAAAATGCTAATAACCCTTCCTTCCTTCCAACGTCTGATCACCAATATATTTACTGTGTGTGTGGAGGGTTTTTTTTTTTTTTTTTGGTTGGGGGGTGTGGTATTAGAAAGTCCAAGAGGAAGCCAGGCAGTGGTGGTGCACGCCTTTAATCCCAGCACTTGGGAGGCAGAGGCAGGCGGATTTCTGAGTTCAAGGCCAGCCTGGTCTACAGAGTGAGTTCCAGGACAGCCAGAGCTACACAGAGAAATCCTGTCTCGAAAAACAAAAAAACAAAAAAAAAAAAAAAACAAAAAACAAAAAACAAAAAAAAAAAAAAAAAGAAAGTCCAAGAGGAAAGTAGAAGGAGGCAGTTGCTGTCTAAGGGTTGGATTAGCTCTTCCACAATTTTACTGTGATGAGGTTATTTTCTATCCTGGAAAATTCTTATAATTAGATAACTATTAGGTTTACTGTGGACATCATGGACATAGCTATTACCCAGACTCACTTACAACAAGATTTTAGGTTAAGTTATTAAAAATTATTAACCACATTTATAACAAATGGTTATAAGTACTAAAGTTCCTCCCCTCAAAAAAATTTACATTTGTGCTAAAGATTCTGTGAGGTTGATCGACTGATTAGAAGTGTTCGTGGAGAGTCAGTTGTAGATCCAGAGATTAAATTATCATAGACCATCCTTAGGTCCCTTAATAGACACCCATTGCCCATCCTGTGTCAGACATAACAACATCCTTCCGACAGGTAAAACCTTTTGTAAACACTAGCTTCCATCAACCCCTAAGAATGCCACCAGGTAGCATCTGAGTCCTACCACTCTTCCCTGTTCTGCCTTAGCCATCCATTCCACGTGCTGTCCCACCTAATATATGACTTGATTTGTGGTTTTCTTTTGTTCTGAAACTATAAAAACTTTGTGCATTGTTTCTATGTTGGAACGTGTTTTTGGAGTAATCTGAATATGTGCTTCTGGGCCACAGCTTTTCATATTTAGCTAAGAATAAACTATCTCTTATTCTCTTTGAAGTGAGACTATGTTTTCCAAACACAGTCACAGAGTTCCAAGGAACAGTATAGAATTTTCTGGAGGATGTATTTGTCATAAATACTGGTATGTTGATAAATTAACGTGCCTTCCTTTGACAGATTGAGTATGTGATCTTGTTATAGAAACAATATGCTTTCTCAGTGAGAAATTACTCTGCACCCTTAGAGATAAAGGCAACATCTTCACTTAAGTGCATGGCCAACTGGGTTAACACCGAAATAACAGTCGAACTGACAGAAGAGTTTACTAGTTTATGTACACCTTTGGCTTATACTTCTTACATACATAAATTATCCTTAAATCTTCTTTGGGTCCCAGCCCCAGGTTACACTGAACAATTTAAACATGAACAGGAGACTGGACATCTGACTGCTAAGGCAGATTGGAGACTTATACAACCAAGATATATTTTCAGAATTATTTTGAATAGACCACTGTTGTTCTTTTTTGAATAGTTGTTACTCAGGTTTTGCCCACCTGGAAGAATTGTGTTTTTCCTTATAAGAACACAGGAGACTTGATGGCAGACCTGGACATAAGGACGGTTGTGACCCTACACTGTCCCCCACCTTCAGCTGCCTGTTAGAGGTATGTCTTTGATACAGCAATCAGGGTCCATTGGGTGGTTCATTCTATGAATAAACATTTACAGTCTAGTGACCTAATTTCCCTTTGTCTCTAACAGGCCTGGTTAGCATACTACTTATCTTGGGGTGTTTCGGAGTCAGTACTCTTTTAGCTAAATTCCACTTGTGTAACTTAATGTCTCCTAAGCAAATCTATTAGTACTGAGTGTACCACTTTGAGTTCCTTCTACACTCTGTAATCTATTTGAAAAGAAGTGGGTCTTGTCGTGCTCAACCCATTACAAACCTGCCCTCAAGGCTCAGGCTTCTAAGAGGAAGCGATGGAAAGAATGTGAGAGGCAGAGGTGGGGGATGGTTTCAAGGAAGCTGTTTTCCAGACCCCGAAAGGCAGGCGCACATCTGACATGTCACAGAGACTGCAACAGCACGCACAAGATCGGCACGAGCTGAAGCCAGACACAATCCCAGCACAAAGGGAAGCAGGTGTGAAGTTCCATCCCTAGCCAAGCAGCTACTCATAAATTATAACTGAGAGAGAGAGAAAATCAATTCTCTTCAGTGCAGTGATACGCTATTGAATCACACTTATTGTCCATTATCAATTACATTTCCGGGCAGGCTCCATGCTCTGGAGTAGCCGGCCAACGTACATTTTGGACTCCATTTTGTTGTGACTTTTTCCCCCTTTAGATTAATTTATTTTATTTTATGTGTATGAATGGTTTGCCTGCATGTATGACTGTGTACCATGTATGTCTAGTGCCTGCAGAGACCTCCTGGAACTGGAGATTGTTAGCCACCAAGTGCAAGGAATCAAACCCAGGTCACCTGGAAGGGCAGCCCAGTGCTCCTAACCACTGAGCCATCCACCCAGCTCTTGTTTTTATTTTTGTTTTTACATAAAGTTGGGTGGGTTGGGGGAGGGAGAAGCTGGGAGGAGTTGGGGGAATGGGTTTGGGAAAGAATATGGTAAAAATATACTGTATAAAATTCTTAAAGAACAAAAAAATTTAAATAGGAAGAAAGGAAGGAAGGAAGGAAGGAAGGAAGGAAGGAAGGAAGGAGCCACCCGAAGACTTAAGTCAGCATCTGCTAAGAGGTATTTTCTCTCCTTTATTTTAGTATTTCCTGTTCATTATTAACCTGAATTTTTAGCATAGTTATTCTTAAGAAATATTCAGCAATTGATCTCATGCCCAGTTCATGTTTTTAATTTGTTAGCAAGGTGATTAATGAGCATGCTGACCTACGAAAGGTAGAGTGGAAGAGTGTTGGGGTCGGCAGATGTTGTTTTTCTCATGAGTGAATTTTTTAAATCAACTCCTTTGAGAACTTTGTACAATGTATTTTGATCAGATTTCCTCCCTTCCCCTTGTTTCCCCCAGATCCACCCCTTCCCCTTCCCTGTCCACCCAAATTTGTGTCCTCTTTTTCTTCTTTTAAGAAACACAGGACAAGCCGGGCGGTGGTGGCGCACGACTTTAATCCCAGCACTTGGGAGGCAGAGGCAGGTGGATTTCTGAGTTCGAGGCCAGCCAGGTCTACAGAGTGAGTTTCCAGGACAGCCAAGGCTACACAGAGAAACCCTGTCTCGAAAAACAAAAAAAAAAAAAAAAAAAAAAAAAAAAAACCAAAACAAAACAAGAAACACAGGACAAACAGCTGAGGTACCTATTTAACATATCAAAACAGACATGGCCTCCAGGTTCTCCCAGGATCCCCCAGTCCCTAACCTGTTAAAGGATGTGGCTGGCATACCCTGCCCACTACTGTGAAGTCTCCAGCCCAGCGGCTGGGCTGCCCTTCCCCTAGAGGCTCTTCTTGATGTAATCCAGACACTTTGGTTCCCCACCCCTTTGATACATTTGGCCTCCTGGTTGCTGCAGCTCAGTCTTCTCTCTCCCCTCTTCCATCCCCTCTCCATCTCCCACATGGCATGGCCTAGCTCAGCCTGACCGTGCCCACTCTGGACTCTCCCAGCTGTGCTTGCCTCTGGCTGTGCTCTTCCACATCTCTATAATAAATTTCATCCTCCATCACACCTAGGAGCAGTCCTTTCCTTTCCTTTCCTTTCCTTTCTATTTCTTTTTTTATTCACACATCAAGTGCTGTGTCCCTGTATGCTCTAGGATGTGTGCTCTTCACTGGAGCACAGTCAACCATCTTGCCCTTTCCTCGCAGCCATCAATGGCCAATTGTTCCTCAGCTGCAGGTGGGATTTTGTTACCGCCTCCCCTTTCCATGATGAGAGTTTGACTGTACTGAGCTTGTGCAGGTCTTACGTGCATTGTCTCAACTGCTGTAAATGCTTATGTGTGTCTGCCTTGCTGTGCCTGGAAAACACTGTGTTATAGTCGCCCACTGACTCTGGCTCTTACAGTCTTTCTGTCCTCTTTTTTTTTTTCATGATTCCTAGCTTTGGGTGGGGGTACTGTGGTATACATGTCCGCTTTAGGAGTGGAGCCAGATAACTAGCATTAAAGATATTTTGAGAAAGTCCTATGGAAACCTACTACTATAGAAGCTTCCTAAAACATCCACATGCACACCTACAAATAGAAATTAAGTGGAGTTGCCGTGTAACAGGGCAACCTACTGGGTACCACAGCCCAACAAATAAAAAGCCATTACCAGGAATAGGTTACCTGTTTTGGAGTTGTTGGTCAGTGAAGTCTCATGGATGTCCCCAAATTACAGGATATCGCCAATGCTCTTGGTTACCCCCAGAACTTGATGGTAAAACAAGTCGGAGATGTCATATAGAGGAGCCACAAGACATAAGGAAATCAAGCTGGTACTTACCTGGGAGCTTCATCACTACTGGCAAAAATTCACAGTGCTGGAAGGTGACAAGCATGCCACCAGAGAAGAGACACAATGAGCAACCTTACCTAGCCGTGCACTTTGTGAGCTGCAACAATTGCTGGCCTGGAAAGACATGCCCATTGGTACAATAGTGACATGAATGTATTGGGAGTAACCAACCACTTTCTGACGGGATTTCAGGCCTTATCTACAAGTTGAAAGAAAACCATATCTGACACTAATATCAGAGCCAGGAACTTGTGGCTAGATAGGTCATAGTCTCTAGGAGAGAGCCTACCACTATCACTGTGCTATATTGGTATGGTATTAAACCAACTCCTCTTGGCTTGTTGTTATGCCCAGAGATTAGTCAATTTCGGAGAGTGTTTCATGAGTTCTTGAGAAGAAATTATATTCTTCAGTGTTTGGATATATCCCAGACACATTTGATTTATGTTGTGATTTAGCTTTAGAATTTTTCCTTTTAATTTTTGTCTGGAGTGTGAGGAATTGGAACTGGAGGAGCGGGGGAAGAGGTGAAAATCTGTTGTCAGCCTTTCTGCTTCCCTGGAAGGAGTGGCTGTCAGGTTAGCAGAGGGTTCCTGCTGGAGCTGGGAGCTGTTTTCCTGGTCTGCTCAGCTGCTGTGTTTGCAGGGAATGCCTGCTGGCCTTAGAGGCTGCGGTTCTGGAAGGGGTTGGGAGAAGGAAGGTTAGAGAAGATTTTAGTGGTCTGTTGTGAACGGGTCCCAGCCTGCTTGCTTTCTTTCTTTTCTTTTTTATTTTCTTTCTTTTTCTTTTTTTTTTTTACATTCCAAATGATTTTCCCTTTCCCGTTTCCTCCCTCCCCGAAAGTCCCATAAGCCCCCTTCCCTCCCCCTGTTCCCCATTCAACCCCTTCTCACTTCTCTATCCTGGTATTCCCCTACATCCACTCTTTCCAAGACCAGGGGTCTCTCCTTCCATCTTCTTGGACATCTATTGATATGTGAATTGTGTCTTGGGTATTCTGAGATTCTGGATTAATATCCCCTTATCAGTGACATGGTAATGTGTGTTCTTTTGTGATTGGGTTACCTCACTAAGGATGATATTTTCCAGTCCTGACCATTTGCCTAGGAATTTCGTGAGTTCATTGTTTTTAATTGCAGAGTAGTATTCCATTGTGTAAATACACCACATCTTCTGAATTCATTCCTCTGTTGAGGGACATCTGGGTTCTTTCCAGCTTCTGGCTATTATAAATAAGGCTGCTATGAACATAGTGGAGCACGTGTCCTTGTTACATGCAGGGGAAACCTCTGGGTATATGCGCAGGAGTGGTATAGCAGGATCCTCCGGGAGTGTCATGCCCAGTTTTCTGAGGAACCGCCAGACTGCTTTCCAGAGTGGTTGTACCAGCTTGCAATCCCACCAGCAATGGAGGAGTGTTCCTCTTTCTCCACATCCTCGCCAACAACTGCTGTCTCCTGTGTTTTTGATCTTAGCCATTCTGACTGGTGTGAGGTAGAATCTCAGGGTTGTTTTGATTTGCATTTCCCTAATGACTAAGGATGTTGAACATTTTTTTAGGTGCATAAAAGAACTTCTGGGGGAATCAGTATCCTGGACCTCAAGCTGTACTACAGAGCAATAGTGTTAAAAATACCGCATGGTATTGGTACAGTGACAGGCATGTAGATCAATGGAACAGAATTGAAGACCCAGAAATGAATCCACACTCCTATGGTCACTTGATCTTTGACAAAGGAGCTAAAACCATCCAGTGGAAAAAAGATAGCCTTTTCAACAAATGGTGCTGAACCTAACAGAAAGGAAACTAGGGAAGAACCTTGAACATATGGGCACAGGGGAGAATTTCCTGAACAGAACACCAATAGTTTATGCTCTAAGATCAAGAATTGACAAATGGGACCTCATAAAATTACAAAGTTTCTGTAAGGCAAAGGACACTGTCAAAAGGACAAAGCGGCAACCAACAAACTGGAAAAAGATCTTTACCAACCCTACATCCAACAGAGGGCTAATATCCCAGCCTGCTTTCTTAAAGCACTCAAGACCATCAGTCCAAGGGTGGTGGCATTACTCACAATGGGCTGAACCTCCCTCATTGAAAACTAAGAAAATGCCCTGCAGGTTTTTCTACAGCTCAATCAACTGAGAAATCCTCTCAGATGACTCTAGCTTATATCAAATTGACATACAAAAAACAAGCCAGGACAGGGACATTAAAAGATTAGCACAAAAGTTTTACAAGGTGGGGGTCATTTATGGAAACTTGGCTCTTGATGGGCCAGCCACCTTTGATGGAAATCCTTCCTCCCAGGCATCACGGCGCCCACATTCCTTTAGGTTCCTTGATGTTTGGCTCTGTCCTTGACACGTGCTTTGGATACTATGCTTCCCACCCTGTAAGTCACGTGCCTCCTTTCTGCTTTGGCTCCTTTCCTCACTTAGAGTTCTTGTCAGCTGTGCTATTGAGGACTTGTGCCTTTTGTTATTCGGTTAATCCTGGCCTGGCTCTGACTTGTGCAGCACGGTTCTGCCTTGCTGTTGTGCTTTGAGCCTTCTCAGAGTCAGTTCTGTTGGGCCGTATCCTAGCTGCACTGTTCTAGGCTAGTTCTCACCTTCGTTTTGCAGTATTTCCTGCACGATCTTATTAGTCCTCTCCTGGGTCATGGTCATCTCTGGGGTTGCTTCTCTTGTGTGGTTTTACGGCTATTGTCAGGTAAATCAGTCTTAAAAACACCTGTTGGAGAGATTGGATATACTTAATATATAATAATAATAGAGATACTTAGATACTTATAATAATAATAATAGAGATACTTATAGTAAATGAGTGTTGCCCGAGAACACAGAACTACCCAGCAGAACAGCCTCACTCAGAATGCTAAGCCTGTGATCTCCATGTTCTCCCTGCTCTCCTGGATTGGCTCACGTTTTAGGAAACCATGTTGACTTTTGCTCTGCCTGTCAACACATGTGGGCCCACACTGACCCCCTTGTCAGATCTGCACTGCTTCATGGGCTTGTAGGGCTGCAGAAGTAGGAAGAAGTAATTGATAACACTAAGTTCATCTTCTCACAACTTCTTCCTTCACAGGGGTTGAGGCAAGACAGCAAGGAATCCAGGCTGGCTTGAAGCTCCAAAGTAAGAGAATTTTGCTAGTGTCCAGATTTAAAAGTTGCCACCAACCATTTGAATTTTCCCTTCCAGTGTCTGCTTTTGTAAAAGGTGGCTAGCAAACTCATCCCTATTAGGCAATGTTTACAAGAATAAAGGAGACCAGTACTTCCATCTATATTAAGATGATCTAATAATGTCTTATTACTTCTCACTCATAAAAGGATAAAACCTACATAAAATTTAAGGAACACGTATTTTAGGGGTCAGAGAAAGCCTCCAATTCTTCAGTAGCTCAGAGCATACACACATCTTCCTTTGACCATCTTGATTTTTGTCAGCAGTCTTCACTGGAAAATGAATAAAATGGAGATGATTAGCCCCAAAATAGATCATCTGAGGAAGATGAAGAAAAATCACCTGCCAAGAGAGCCTGTCCTTGTCACTAGCATCTCTCTGAGATTAAAGACATGCTGAGCCCCTTACCTGCCCACAAGCTCTCTCTCTCTCTCTCTCTCTCTCTCTCTCTCTCTCTCTCTCTCTCTCTCTCTCTCTCTCTCTGTGGTTTCAGGCCTCCCTACTGCAGGCACTGACTGCCCAAGTCCATATTCATATCCTCAAAAACATTGTTCACAATTTGGAAGCTTCTTCCTTTAAAATGAGGGCTTTGCTTCTCAAGCCTGAGTTAATAACCACTTCTTTCTGTCTTAGGTTTATTTCCCTTTGCTTTCATAGAATGATTGCACAAGCAACTGGAGGGATAAAGGGCTTATTTGCTTCACGATTCCAGGTTGCAGTCTATCATTCTGGGGAAGTCAAGGTACCAGGAACCTGAGCAGTTAGTCACATTATGTCCACTGTTAAGAGCAGAGAGCAATGAGCTAACACACATACCCTGTGCTGAGCTAAACTCCATGGTCCTTGCTGGCAGATGAATCAGAATTCTGGTGCATAATGAGCAGCCCTACATAGGACTGCCTTCCTGAGGGGTTTCTTGATATTACTTCCTCTGTCCTCTCACGCCCTTAATGGAAGAGATGATAAGGCATCTTAGCATCTTGTCCACTTCCTGTGTTGCCTCCTGGATTGGAAATCTTCTCTTTGCCAGTCCAGATCTACTTTTATTTTTTACAGGTCCATCCTTCTTAGACCACAAAACCTGGCCCAAATGATCATCCACAGACCCATGCTTTCTGGTGTCCGGTTGGGTTTAGCCGATTTATGTCACCAACAGGATGTGGGGTGAAGTGTGAGAGAGATGGAGGTGATAGTTATGGAAGCTCAATGCCTTCCAGTTCTGGATGTTTCTAGATGGGTGGCTGCACCCGACTTCACTGGGTGAGTTGTCCTTATAGTTACTTGCACTGGGTAACTATAAAAGAACACCAGGGTGTTCTTTTCCTAGGAGGGTTCAGGTCGAGAGATGGTAATGAGGGCAGTGGGCATGATTGCTTTCCTGAGCACACCTTTGGATGTGACATCCTTGTGGGGTTCGGCTGGCTCCTTGACTTTCTCCCTTACCTTTTTTTCTTATCCTCCTTACTTCTCTCCTCTGTCTCCATCATCTGTCCACTATTTTTTCTCTTTATTCTTATCCTCTTTCCAATCTTCATTTCTTCATGTGACATTTATAGCCACATCCTTCACAACAGCAATATTAAATTCATTTACCTTACTTAGGGGTGAAGATAAGCTTCAAGTAATAAAATAATAAGTTGAAAATATGTGAGAAATATTGCTGCTACTGGGAACATAAAGTGGTTTAACCTCTGGAAAACAGTTTGGTGGTGTCTTGAAGAGAAACACACACACACACACACACACACACACACACACACACGTCTGCCACATGGTTCAGTCAGAGCAGTCATAAATATTTCCTTAAGAAACCAGGAAGCTTGGGAAAACTTTTGCATGAATTTGCCCAGCAACTTCATTTAAAATGGTTCCCCAAAAAACTGGGTATGGTGATATGTGCCCGGGAGCCCAGCAAGCAGGAGGCAGAGTCAGGAGGTCCCTGAGTTCCTGGACAACTTGAACAACCGTCCCACTCCCATCTCAAGCAAACAATCAAGTGCCCCAGATGGAAACAACCAGCAGTTGACTACATAAACCCAACACAGTGTTCAAACTGGAGTAGTGCACATCAGAAAAGAAGACTTTTTGATAAACACAGCAACTCAGGCAAGTCTCAAAATAACTAGGCTAAGTAAAAGAAGTCAGATAAAAACGTTATACTTCATGATCCACTTATAATACCACTACTTTAGAGACAGGACATAAGCCAGTGGGTGTGGGAAGGCCAGGGCCTCAGCAGTTACAGGGAGTGTGGACTAGCTTTGGGAAGTAATGAATTGCATATGTCAATATATCAAACTGTGCACCTTCAACATGTGTAATTTATCATGTTTCAGTTCTACCTCAAGGAAGCTGGTAAAAGCATCATGCTGTGATGGGGCTAAACACAGCGTATCAATTTCCCATTGCAGTTGTGATAACTCACCATGTATTTACTGGTTTAATACAATATATTAGTTCTTATACTTCCAGAGGTCAGAGATCTGAGCTTAATCTCAGGATAAAGTCAACATGTTGACAGGGCTGGTGTTTCTGAGGGTTACTAGGGGAGAGTTCATTTTCTTGTAGTCTTCTGTCTTGTGTGCCGGAGACCCTGTCTCATCTGTGAGAAACATCACACTTTCTCTCCTGTGGTAAAGACACCTTCTCTTTTCCTCTTTCATTTTTAAGTACATCATGCATTCATTAGAATCTAGTTATGCCTGGCAGTGGTAGTGCACACCTTTGATCTCAGTATTCAGGAGATAGAGGCATGTGGATCTCTGTGAGTTCAAGGCCAACCTAGTCTACAGAATGAGTTCCAGGACAGCCAGAGCTGTACAAAGAAACCCTGTCTCAAAAAATTCAATAAAACAAAACCCAACCTAACCCAACCCAAACTAAATGAACCCAGTCAGATAACTAAGAACAATATCCCCATCTAAAGACCTTTAACCTAATCATACCTGTAAAGTAATTTTTTTTAAATCACAGAAGACAATATTTACAGGCTTGTGTAGCTTGCCCATAGCTGGCATATTGTTCATTCTGCAAAAATGTCCATTGCCTAGTGTCTGGAAATAGCCTATCCCTTTTTGTATACACTGAGGGATTTATAAGCAGCCTTGGCTCCTGAAGAGAAGGAACAATTTCCAGGTTGGACACTCTCAAAAACGGCTCACTGTGCAGAAATCATTAGCTGTATGCCTTCTTGTGCAGAATTTTAAAGCATCTTCAGGGTATCAGCTTACCTGCTTCTAGCATCCTCTCACACAAGCCAGCCTTTGTCTTGAGGAAAAAAAACTCAGGCTGCTGTGAGAAAGACGGCCATTTTGTGCAGAGCGAGCGAATCCTTATCTTAGAGGTTTCAATCTGTGGTTTGTTAATTTATCTTTAACGATGGCTCTGGTCTGAATAGTCGGGAAAGTCCTCTCCTGGATGACTCTGTAGGATGCAGATGACAGCCAGTATGTACAGCCACCCGTGGGGAGCTTTGGTAGTGTTCTGATTCCCAAAGGAAGATGGACCTTTAAGCTTTGTGGCTCTCAGACTCTAGCCTTGCTGCTCTTCCTCAGAAAAGCAGGAGATTAGAAGCTGTTTTATGCTAGGAGATGGGGTCAGAGAGAGGCTTTGCCTCCTTAGAAGCTCTAGGATGGGGAAGATACCAGGAGTCAGGCAATGCTATAGTTGTCTAAGTCTCTGTGGTGACTGCCTTGTCCCACACCAGCAGGGGCCCAAGATATGAAAACCTCCCTGACTAATCCGAAATTATCTCAAGACTGGGTATTATCCGTTATATGAACTCCTCCAAAGGGGAGTCATAAACAAATGAGAACACAAGACTTAAATATGTACTAGTGTGACTATGTGCCTCTATCAATGTCTTTGGTGCCCACGGGATGGTTCTCAGGCTGCAAAGTGAGGGCTATCCTGCATAAACAAAACACTTGCTGAAGGCAGGGGAGGTCTAATTTCTTCCTACTTGCTGCTCTCATAGGCTGGACTTTCACACCTTGTGGAGTCTGAAAATCCTGAAGACTGGGCAAAGGTCTGGAAGCAGGGTCAGGCGTGGGCGTGGCTTGAAGTTCCTTCCCTTGCCTGAAGGGGTCAGCAAAGGACTAGGTAGGGTAGAAACTTTTTGACTCTTGGGAGAGCCTCAGGTTCCCTGGAGGACAGATCTGCCTAGTTGCTTGTGGTTTCTCTGCCTGGACATTGCCAGATCGTGCCCCACGTGTTCGTGTTCCCTGTTTCTGTCAAGATTCTCAGGTGGCCCTTAGTTGCTGAGACTACAAAGATAAAGATGGGGAATGAACTCAAAGACCCGGATGGAAAGATCTTCTCGAACATTCCAGGGATGTTTATGTCCCAGCCAGTACCTGCAGTCAAGTCACTAATGACAGGAAGATCATTTCTACATTAAATAAAATTGTGGCTGAATGAGGATGTAGGAATAAAGTAATGGTTTTAATGATACCACTCCCCCCCCCCAACCTTTCACTTCTCAAATTGCAGTGCAGTCATCTGACTCCTTGTTTCTGTTCCAGGAAAATGATGGGCCCTCTGAGAGGATGGAGGAACGGTCATCTTGCTCCTCACTCTTTGTGTCTGGAAGGTGAAGTTAGCTGGGAGAAGCCAAGGTGAGGCAGAGGGCAGCAGGGAGTAGCAAATCCAGCCCTAGAGGAGCATCTCACATTCCACACTTTTTCCTTGGTTGCCACATATCCAAATGTTATATTCCTAGTTAAAAATATATATTTTAACATTTCTGATTTAATTAAAATATAAGAACAGATCCTTCTTACAAAAGAATTTGGAAAACGAAAGTCTCTTTTTGCTCTTGCTTTTAGTTGGCCAGTTGTGTTGGGAGAAATATCCTTCTCTCTGCATGTAGTGGCTTAAAAATATGTTTATTAATCCTTGATGCTATTTTCTTTGAAAGGCAAAGCTTAATGATTCATGCTGTCTAAGATCAGAGTGTGAGGGTTAATGGGACTGAGGCCTCTTCTCAAGCCATCTACTCTGGGATAACAGGCATGTTGTGAAGACATTCAGGTAGACACATCTGTAGACAGACATGTCTGGTGTTGAGGAACTGAAGCTTCTTGCCAACAGCCATACAGGCAAAACGTAAGGAAATGATTAAAGAAAGCTGTGGGTATACCTCAGAGGCAGAGCAACTGCTTAGCCTGTATGAGGCTGGGGATTGAATCCCCAACACCATAAGAAGTTACTAGAGTAGGTCTGGTAACCTGTTGAGTCATAGAATTCTCAGAAACTCAGGACTTCTCAGGAGCAGGAACACAGGCAGTAGCAGCACACACAACCCCAGGCACGTGTCTATACTGACAGAGCACCTACAGTATTATACGACTCGTAAGCCTATTTTAATAGCCTGGCTTGTGTGGTGATTGCTGGCATTTGCTGCCCAGGCTGCCCTTGAGGGTTAGAGACCAGGATGATTCAGGTCCTCTGTCTTGGAAATTCGGCTTCTAAGGACATTTATGGAGAAAGGAAGGGAGGGGGGGTACACTTGAGTGTATTTGGATGTCTGTTGATACCACTGTCAGTGCAAAACCACAGACCTCACCTTAACAGGAAATAAGATTTATTCTGGAGCCAAATATGAGTGACCATGGTATGTGAACACATTTACCCAAATTACATCTTCTGATATGGAAGCAGATTCATGAAGATTTCATAGTAGCAGAATAAAGAAATGTTACAAATCAAGGTATTCTTAGAAACACATTGGTGGAAAGCTCAGAGACTAGGGTTACTTGGGTAACTTGGAGAACCTCAGTTATAGGCCTCACGTGTTCTCTGATAGCATTCTTAGCCTTTTGATTGGTGGAAAATATATCTTTTCTTAAGATTGTTAATCAAGATGTTAGGTCTGACACATAGGTGGGTAAGGGATGTCTTGCTAGGAGGCTAACCATGGCTCAAGATAAACTGTAATTGAACTGTAGACCTGGAGAATTCCAACTCCCCACACCACCCGAATCAGCCAGTCAGCCTCTTCAGGCACAGCTTCCCAAGAATTCTTGTTCATAAAACCTAGTGGTGTAAGAACAGGCTCATTTTCTCTAGTAATTAAAGAATAAAGGCAAGCAAGGTTTGAAAGTCAAGTGAAACCCAAATTTATTTAAAGGGAACAATTTTATTAAAGTTTAAAGGAAAATTCCCGAGGAGGTCAACTATAAATGCCAGAAGATGTTGGGAGGAGAGTGAAGAGGAGGCCAAAAAGCCATGTTGCTTGAGCTAAGACAGCACGAGGAACAGCCACGCAGCAGCCACATGGTCTGGAGTACAGCTTTAGAGAAGGAGTAAGGGAACCCAAAGTGTCAGAAGAAGCATAGTTAGGTTCTGGCCAGCACTGGGGAAAGAGTCAAGAAGAAAAAAAAATGTTGACTCCATGATAGCTCATAGGAACTGCTCTAGGGGGCAGGAATTCTGGGAAAGAAAAAAATGCATTACTGTGTTGAAGGAATAATTATTTCACCTGTCTCTTTTGCATGGTTTGAGGGCTGTCCCTTTGCCAGGTTATTGACCTGCCCAACTGGATTAACTGGTTAACGTTTTTGGTAGCTTGGAATATTAGTCCTCTACGAAGGCTAGAGACTTTATCCTTTTGACCAGAAGGAACTGGTTTTTCTTCAATGGGCCTGAACTGTTGCTGTATGATCAATCCCTCTGAGAAGGTAAGCCTAAAGTCATTCAGGAGATGGGCTGAAATGGAGTGAAATGGGTTGCCAGACATGTTCCATTTTTCACTGTGAAAATCTAGAGTCACAGCTCTGATGCTGTTCCCTAGAAGAGAAGAAAGTTTGTTTTATTTTTATTTATGTGTCTCTCGTATGTGTCTAGGTATGGAGGCCAGAAGAGAGCATCAGGGGCCCTGGAGATGTTGTTACGGGCGGTTGTGAGCTGCCTGATGTGGTTGCTGGGAACTGAACTTGAGTCTTCTGGGAGAGCAGCAGCTGCTGAGTCGTTTCTCCAGACAAGAAGATATTATTAATGTCTGAGCTGGAGTTTTAGCTACCACCCTTAGTTTCTTTCCTCAGGAATAACTCTAGCACCCTTCGGAGCTAATTTAGGTAGAAGTGAGAAACCTGGCATTTTTGTTAGTGAACCAAAGACATCCCTACAATTGCTACATTCGTGGTCCCTGTCCTCTGCTGCCTGTCTAGGTTCCTGCTCCTGTTCTCATCCCTGGTAGCATTCAAATATCTGATATGCATTATTAGCCATGGTGATATCATCATATAGACTATGATAACATTCCTGTGGTTACATCAAGGGAGTAGTGACTCCATTTACCTGAAGAATCCCATTATTCCTGAAGAATCCCTTCATTAAGCTCGACACCACCTTATTCCCATACCTATAATTCACTGGAGGCATGAATTGTTCCATGGCTATTTTCTTGGGTATTCCTGGAACCCAGAGTTCCATGCGGCATAACTACTGGGCTAAGCCACTGCCCTCATGTCTGATCCCATGCTGTTTCCTATAATAGGTTTTCCTAGAAACTGCTGCATTGTCAGAAACTAGAGGCAGGCAAATGACTCTGTTTCTCCTTCATTTCATCTCAAATGCAGGAGGACACAGCAGGATAGTGTCTGGGCTGGAGCAAAGAAGAACTTTTCTTTCTAATCCAGAATTTTCTGACTGCAGTTGGTCAGATCATCCCTGGTCTTACTGTGGGAGCAGGCTGGTTTTCTTTTGGTTTTGACATTGGTTTGGCCGCTAGCTTCTCTTTGATGGAATGTCTCCAGTCACAAGACAGGATTCCTACACATGGCCTTGCTCAATCAGCCCAGTGAGAAATGTTTGTAGAGTTAAACTTATCTCCCCCAAGTAATCTTGCTTGAAGTAGACAATTCAAGGAAAGAGGGACTGAGGAACTGTCCCAGCTCCTTATGGCTGCAAACATTACTGCCCCCTCATTCCTGTGAAGAGTTGTGGTCACCACCCACCCACACACAAACAAACAACATGGGCACACCCTTTCCCTATGCAGAGTGTCTGCCCTTCGTTGTTTGGAATACACAGTCCAGACTGTTGAGGTCAGACGTCTGTCTTTTTCTACCTTTTGTCTCCTTACACTGTCTCAGAAATCTAACATTCTTCAAATCTGATTTGAGTATGTCTCTGATTCAATCCTTCTCAGAAATTCCCATGAATTCAGTTAGACAGACAGGAGTGATGGAAGCATCCCATGCTGAGGAAGTTTGGGAGAAACTTTAATGATTGATAAGCAATATTGTAGCAGGAAGGTATTCTTCTGAGAATCTGTTTATACCTTGTGGGAACAAAAGTTATGTTTTAAGTTTTAATTATTGTGCTTAAGAGATCCATAAAAGAGAGTTTCCACTAATGGGCAAGCCCTTTGCCTGAGGACAGATACTTCCTGAAGTGCTGGAGGCTATTTTATGTAAGCTAACAAGCCATGTTCTCACCCCCTAAACAAGTTTGTTTGACCCAACTGCACCTGATATTCTTGATCACGTGCAGGCAGGAACTATATCGGGATGTATACTTGCTCCTGATTGAACCTGGAGGGAAATATGTAGTCTTGTGTGGTTGCCTTGATAAGCCTCTGCAAAATTAGACTCGAGGCCATTTTCTGAGAACCCTGGAATGAACCTGGCTAAAGCCCAACATCCTGGTCAGTATTTTATTAAAGCTTACTTCAAAACTGACTTAAATTTGTGGTAGTGGTCTTATTCTCACTGGTGGGATTAACAAACTGCTGGGACCAAAGGGTTACAGAGTAGTTTGGGCAGAGCTGGGAGGAACCAGAGAAAGTTACAAACAGAAGATCTGAACAAATCTACCTAAGTAAGCTACTGTTAATCCTATCCAATGAGAATAAGATTATCCTGATAGTAGCCCAGGATGTAGTATGAGGTCTAATGTTACATTTTAAGTTTAAATTACTGTACTTAAGAGATCTATAAGACAAAAATGCCTCTAACCTGTAAGCCTCCCTTGCTCAAGGCCATGTAATTTCCTGGAATGCTGGGGACTGTTGTTCATGTAAGGCAACAAGCCGCATGTTTTCACTTCTGTATACGAAATTGGTTGCCCAAATTGTACAGGATGTGCTTGATCACATGAAGGTGGGAGGTATGTAGGCAGGAAGTACATCAGGATGTGTGCTTGTCCCAATTGGATGAAGGTGGGAAATACATAATCTTGTGACTTTGCCTTTATAAGCACTGGAGTAATGTAATTCATGGCCATTCTTTGGGAATTCCAGGTATGGGCCTGGCTAGTATTTAATAAAGCTTGCTTCAAATTTGGCACAGACATTGTGGTAGTGGTGTTATTCTCATCTGGTGGGATTAACAAGAGGCAGCTTTGTGCTCCTTTCTGCCTTATTCCACAGCCAGTTGTCAAGACTGTCTTTAGACCTAGATGAATGGTTCCTCATTCTGCTCTTGCTGTGTTTCGATGGACTGTGTGTGTGTGTGTGTGTGTGTGTGTGTGTGTGTGTGTGTTGTCTTCCTCAGTTGTTCTCCACTTTATTTTTTGAGATAGTGTATTTCCTTGAACGTGGTATTCAGCAGTTGGCAAGCCTGCCACTCAGTGAACTCTGGGGATCCTCCTGTCCCTGCCCACTGTGGTGCTGTGTTGGCTTGTATGTAGCTGCTGGGGTCTGCACTCAGGTCCTCCTACTCATTCTGCAAGTACTTTACACACCGAGCCATCTCCTCGGCTCCCTCCATTGGATTTTATGGCAAACTATTTGGCTTCTCATCCTGAGATTGAGTGGATCTGCCTCTGAGCATCTCCCTAGCTTTCTCTCCCTTTGTTTCATCCCCTTCTTTTGCTGTGGACATAAGAGCGTTGTGCATTTCATGTTTGCACTATCCCCCATCTCCAGGATTGTCCCTCATAAGTCTTTGGAAGCCTCTGTTGGAAAAAACCCCATCTGCAGGGAAGCCCCGCCCCCATCCCTCCCACCCCCCTCCCCGTTTAGTTTTATCTGTCTGCCTCTCTAGCCACACTTCAAGTCTCACCTCCTCTTTGCCCCACTCCCAGCCAGGCTAAGCACCTTTAGGCCAAGGCCAACTTTAGATGTTGTTTATATTTCTCCAGACTCAGCTTTGCACATGATAGACAGCCATTTCTTATTTGGAGCTTCTTGGTAGTCTCTCAAAAGTCACGTTGTATCTGGCTTTGTATTTGCCTTGTGGAGATGTTGTGAGTTGCTTATGGATCCATGATGATTATATGTTGAGACCCAGGGAATTGAAGATTCAGTTGGAGAAGAGGGGTGTCTCACATAGGTGCTTGTTCCTTCTTAAAGCCTCTTATTACACTGATTGCCTTGAAAATTATCTGAATTTTTGGATTTTATTTTTATGGTCAGGCACTGGGCCAAAAGCCAAATATTAAAACAAAAGATGTACCTACTATTTGTCACTTAGGAAATTACAAAGGTTTTAGGAGGTCTGGACAGAAACAGAAGTATGTTCCTCAAAGTACATATTTTTTACTACATCATAATCTTATCTTCATTTCTATGTCTGTGAACCAATAATTAGCTGACAACATATATAATAACATTTACATGTTATGTTACTATTTTCTATTTTTTTTTTGTGATTTGCTTCAGAGATCTTTTTGACCAGCACAATATTTACTATATTTATTTAATAGAATATATGCTTGAAGTAGCTAATATATGTAGAATCCCAGCCATCTTTTTTATTTTCTTTTTTTCCTTTTTATTGAAAATAGATTTTTTTTTACATAATATATCCTGATTATAGCTTCTCCTCCTTTTGCTGCTCTAGTTTCTCCCCATAGCCCCTCCCATCCAGATCTACTCCCCTTCTGTCTTTCATTAGAAAACAAACAAGCTTCTAAGAAATAATACACAACTCTACACTACAAGTGTTTTTGTTAGGATTTTGGGCTTCTGTGAAACACCATGACCCAAAAGCAAAGTTGGAGGGGCGGGGGGAAGGGTTCATTCGGCTTACACTTCCACATTGCTGTTCATCAGTAAAGGAAGTCAGGACAGGAACCCAAACAGGGCAGGAAGCAGGAGCTGATGCAGAGGTCATGGAGGGATGTTACTTACTGGATTGCTCCTTATGGCTTGCTCAGTGTCTCAGTCAGGATTTCTATTCCTGCACAAGCATCATAACCAAGAAGCAAGTTGGGGAGGAAAGGGCTTATTCAGCTTACACTTCCACACTGTTGTTCATCACCTAAGGAAGTCAGGACTGGAACTCAAGCAGGTCAAGAAGCAGATGCTGATGCAGAGGTCATGGAGGGATGTTTCTTACTGGCTTGCTTCCTCTGGTTTGCCCAGCCTGCTCTCTTATAGAACCCAAGATTACCAGCCCAGGGATGGTACCACCCCTAGTAGGCTGGGCCCTCTGCAACAATCACTAATTAAGAAAATGCCTTACAGCTGGGTCTTACGGAGGCATTTTCTCAATTGAGTTTCCTTCTTCTTTGATGACTCTAGCTTATGTCAAGTTAGCACAAAAAAAAAAATCAGTACAATGAGGTAGATGGGCAATGGTGGTGCATGCCTTTAATCCCAGCACTTGGGAAGCAGAGACAGGTGGATTTCTGAGTTTGAGGGCAGCCTGGTCTAAAGAGTGAGTTCCAGGACAGCCAAGACAATACAGAGAAACCCTGTCTCGAAAAACAAACAAAAAATAATAAAAAAACCAATGAGGTAGAACAAAAAATAATGCATCAGAATTGGACAAAACAACAAGCAGAAGGAAACGAACCAAAGAGAAGGCACAAGAAAGAGAGACCCACTTTGTTCACTCACTCAGAAATCCCATAAAAACACTAAACTGGAAGCCATGATATACAACAGAGGAGCCGGCGCAGACCTGATCATGTGACCTCAGTCTCTCCATTCATTGTCCCAGCTGCTCTTTAACCCTGCAGTGAAGCTGGTGTCCACATGGTCTCTGGAAGTCAAGTTGTGTAAAGTGGTTTCACAATTCTACCATTTGCCCTGCTTCAGAAGTCAGCAGATTGCTCTTCACAATCCTCAGGGCATAGGGGTGAGGAGAGAAGAGAGCACAGATACCCAGTCACACTGGGGGCAGTGGTAGCAGCTCCTGTGGAGGCCACTCCTAGTTTTCTACCTTGAAGGAAGATATGAAGTGAGTTTTAGGTCTTGGGCAATCCCTGGATGACCACTGTCACATTTAAGCCACTGTCAGTAAGGCATGGGTTCCTGACCCAACACGGACTACCAGTATTGTTTAAAACAGAGGGCAATATTTTCCCATGGATCTTTGCCAAGAACTGGAAAACAATCTTAGTTCTTGGGTGAGGTGGCCTAAGGTAAGGGATACCTTCCTTGACAATGAAGGAGTCAGAAAAGATGTTCAGTGAGACTTCTTCAACTTAATTTAATTTTCTTATTCACTTTGGATCCTGGTCACTGCCCTCCTTCTGGTCATCCCCTCCCACAATGTTCCTCCCTCCCCTTCATCTTCTCCTCTGGGCAGGTGGAGGCTACCCTGCATATCCCCCTACCCTGGCACCTCAAGTCTCTGTGAGGCTAGGCGCTTCCTCTCCCAGACAAGGCAGCCCAGCTAGAAGAACGTATCTCATGTACAGGCAACAGCTTTTGAGATAACCCCCGTTCCAGTTGTTTGGCACCCACATGAAGACCAAGTTGCACATCCACTATGTATATGTGAGGAGGCCTAGGGCCTACCCATGCATGTTCTTTGGTTGGTGATTCAGACTCTGAGAGCCCCAAGGGCCCAGGTTTGTTGATGCTGTTGGTCTTCCTGTGGAGTTCCTATCCCTTTTGAGGCCTGCAATCCTTCCTCCTATTCTTCCATAAGAGTCCCTAAGCTCCATCCACTGTTTGGCTGTGTATCTGTATGAGTCAGCCACTGGGTGGAGCCTCTCAGAGGACAACATGCTCCTGTTTGCAAGCATAACAGTATCATTAATGGTGTCAGGGACTGGTGCTTACCCATGGGATGGGTCTCAAGTTGGACCAGTTATTGGTAGGCCATTCCCTCAGTCTCTGCTCCATCCTCCGTGCCTACATTTCTTGTAGACAGGATAACTTTTGAGTTGAAAGTTTTGTGGCTGGGTCGGTGTCTCTATTGCTCCACTGGGGTTCCTGCCTGGCTATAGGAGATGGCCTCCTCTTAGTAAGCTTTTAATGATATCCAAGTATGGGAGCAAGGTATACTTTGAAAGAATGGCTAGGCAGGAAGACAGAGCTAGAATGAAGAGTCTTGAACTGGTTATCACTGTCAATGAAGTATGCATGGAAACTGTTCTACCCAGAATGATATGAACCTGAGGCATAAAAGCTGCACCCTGTCTACTCTAACCAACAGAAGAAATAATTAACCACATTCTATTACTGATGGCTTAACTGGGTAGTCAAAGGTTGGGTATGGCCTGAGACCTGGGATGGGAGTTTGAGATAGGAGATAATTGACTACATTTATGACCTCAAGCTTACCTGTTAGCTTTATTCTCTCAGGACTAGAAAAGAATAGCTAATTGCACTTTTTGTCTTCAGCTAGTTCTTTAGCTTTGGCCAGTTTAAAGCCGCTGCTATCAGCTCATCTTTGACCTGACAGGTAAGAACTCCAATGGCCTCATCTGCTTCATCTGTTTGTTTTTCTTCCGGTTCATTGGCTGCATATTGCCTGAGGAGGCTGGAAGAGAGTGCTGGATGCGGTGAAACTGGAGTTGCAGATGGTTGTGATCCTCCCTGTAGATGCTGGGAACTGAACCCCGGTCCTCTGCAGGAGCAACCAGCGCCCTTAACAGCCGAGCCTTCTCTCTGCCCTTCTTCTGGTTCATTTTAAAGAAGTCAGTGTCAAGCAATTGAGGACTGTTTGTTGCCAGGTTAGCATTTGAAAGTTTCAGAACTGCTTCTGAGAATGTGCTTCCTGTATGGATTCCCTGACTCCTGGAGTACTCCAACAGAGCAGTGGCTGATTTACTAGGTTAATTTTAGTGTGTGTAGTTTCTCTATACTCATAGAGGATATTTTCTTTATGGCCAGTTAGTAGTGAGGGCAAGGGAACTTCAGTGTTTCCCTTTAAAAATCCTACATGAATTTCACAACCTCTTACTCAGAAAGGTCTATAGGTTTTATCATATATTCAAGCTATCGGAGATGCTAATCACACACACACACACACACACACACACACACACACACACACACACACACACACACACACACGGCTCACATAGTGATCTTCTCTTTTGCTGAAAGCTAACAGGATTGTTCTGGCCAGTCTAACTTGACTAGCATCAGGTAGCTAACCTTTCTTGAAATTAATCTCTTTTTCTCCTAATTAAAAAACCCTCTTATGTCAAGCATCATGTATTTTTCTTAAATACTTGGCTTAACTTAAAGTAGATTTGAATTTTTGAAAGATCGGCTTGATAAAATTATCCAAGAAGAATTACGTGTTTACTTTAATCAGTGCTCTTTATTATATGAAAGCACTGGATAGTTTTGGATAATAAGCAATTAATCACAAATGTAGCAATCTATGAGTAAGAATATACTCAGAGATATTATTCTATTAAGACCTTTAAAATTGTCAGTGACATTTTGAGGCTCAAATAAAGGCTTAGCAGGTACAAGATTGGGTGCGTTGCATTGGTTTCTAATTTTGTTTGTGTTCTGGAGTCTGAACCCATGGCCTTGAACCAGTATTCTACCCCTGAACTGTAATTTCAGGCCCAACAATTCCCTGATCTTTCATAGACCTAGGTGTGTATGCAAAGAGCTACTTAGTTGAAGGAAAAAAAAAGGATAAAATTTATGTTCTTTTAAAACCACTGCATGCCATTTACTATACAAATATTGATTCTGGGTCAAAGTTGTACCAGTGTAAAATAACTCCTTTTTAAAGGAAATAAGAAAATAATTTATTCTGAGAAAACCATCCGGAAATTAAAATTCAAATTACTCTAAATGACATGTTCTATTGTGTAAAAGGTTATATGAACTTTTATAGGCACAGAACATAAAAGCTCACCAATGAGTTTTAAGTCTGTGGAGGCAGCAGGAGGAGAGCTTGCAAGGTCAGGGCATTTGTGTGTGTGTGTGTGTGTGTGTGCATGTATGTGCTTGTGCACTGGGGGGTCTCTTTCATAGGATTTGGTGGAGGCTGGGGGTCTGTTAAGGATGGTGATAGGTTCCAAGAATTGTATCTGATAGCCAGAAGGACGTTGGGTCAGATACAGAGGTTGGCAGTAAATGGCTTTGGAAAATTACAAAACATAACTCAAGATAACTCCAGCTCTTGACCTGCCACATTTCATCTCTCTGTCATTGCCATGCTCAGGCCAGTCATGGCTGAGCAGTTAGCAGGCCTTTCACTATAGATGCAGCATCTTCAGAACATCTTAGGTCACGTCGTAATCAGCACATGTGGATTCCATCTTCTGAATCCAGTGTCTTCCCTTGGCTGTTGTTAAGGAAGAAAAACCTTGCTCGCAGAGACTCCTGTGCTTCCCCTGAGTGAAAGGATGTTTTCTCTCACAGAATCCAGCCTTTTAAAGGGTACACCATCGAATCCCACTTACTTCAACTCACCAGTGTGTGCCTCTCTCTCACAGTCAAGCTGCTAGGGTGAGTAGAATATCCATATGCAGAGGCAGGCTTCTCCCAGGCCTGTGCTTGTGTGAACAGGAAGGAAAACACTGTTCAACTGTTCTTCAGTTTCCCTGGTGTGTTTCAGTAAGGCTTGAGACTTGTAGCAATGGTAGGAAGGGGCACTATCCCTTATCTTCTGGGAGGTAATTACCAAGTCTTGCAACATCTTGTCTGGCAGGAGTCTGACTTGTGCTTTGAGGCAGCCAGGTGGTAACTGTTAAGTCCAAAGGAAACTCCAATTCCCTAAACTCCAAAGGCAATTTGAGTTTCCAGAACAGAGTTCAACCTAGGCTATAGGAGGATTCTTGTGGTTAGATTAAAAAGCAGCATTCCTTGGGCACTTGTAAAACCAGGTCCAGTCTGCCAAAAGGAGTCATTTCCCTTACCTCTGGCAGAAGGGACATAGGGCTACCTGTGGTGCCTAGGAGCACACCAAAGTGTATGCTGGCCTCCAAGCTCCAGTGCCCGTCAGTCGTTTCAAAGTTCATGCTGGTGCTGTGTCTCATTTTCTAGTCTCTATCCAGCTGCTCTTCTCTCTTCTTCTGCAGATGACCCTAGTCATGTCCAGTCTGCTGACCATATTTTGTTATGGGGTACCTGAAAGAAAAACTCCCAAGATGTCTGAATAAATCAAATGGAGTCTTTATTAACTGCTGACGGGTTGGAACAAGGCAGATTAGTGGGAAGCAGCCCTGACCTCCAGTTCGTTTGAGTGTTTTTTTTTTTTTTTTTTTTTTTTTTTTTTTTTTTTTTGGTTTTTCGAGACAGGGTTTCTCTGTGTAGCCCTGGCTGTCCTGGAACTCACTTTGTAGACCAGGCTGGCCTCGAACTCAGAAATCCTCCTGCCTCTGCCTCCCAAGTGCTGGGATTAAAGGCGTGCGCCACCACCGCCCGGCCATTTGAGTTTTTTTTAAAAGACAAAACCACAATCTTGACGGATACAGAAAGCTAGTGTTGTTTGTAGAAGTGGAGAGAGAACAGTTAGATGAACAGGCAGTTAGCCTTTAGCTCAGGGTCTCATTGTATAGGAATTTAGGGCTGGTTCAGGGACCAGTGTTACCCAAGTTAGTTTTAGCAGCACGAGTAGTCTTAGGAATACATCCAGTCTACTTTCTCTCTCTGTTCTGGGCACTTCCAACCCCCCTGGCTGCTCTCTCTTTCTCACATTTACAATAAAACCTTAACCACACTACAGAGTGGTCAGGTCGGCAGTTTCTTTATGGTCGTCCCCTTGCGTGCGGTCACGCTGTGATTTAGGGTGGGACTTTGGTGCACAGGGTGTCAGCACAATCTCCCCATGGGTTGGAAACTGATCAGCCACATGGAGGACAGTAAATAAATCAGCTTTGTGGGGCTATGACAAAAAAATCCCAAGAAATAAACATAACGGAAGAAAGGTTTGTTTTAGCTCAGGTTAAGTGGTTTAATGGTTGGCTGACTCTACTGTGCGTGCCTGTGGGGAAGAAGAATATCACTGGCAGAAGAGTGTGGTGGATCAAAGCTGCAGAGAGAGAGAGAGGGTGGGGGGGGGGAAGTGAGTGAGAGGGAAGGGGAGGGAGGAGGAGAGAGGAGGAGGAGGAGGGAGAGGAGAAGAGAGTGAAACTGGGTGCAGGGTCCAGGGAAAGGATATTCTTTTTATAGTCTGCTTCCGGTCACCCTTTCTCCACCTAGGCCCCATTTCCAGGTGGCCCCTCACATTCAGCTATGAAATCATCAATGGGTCAATTCACTTTTTTATGATGTTTAGACCCTTCATAATCTAAATATAATTCAGTAGTACCACTAATTTCAGATCAAATCTTCAACACGTGAATTGCGGGGGGGGGGGGCACAATCCAGACCCAAATCATGACAGTTAGCTAACTATGCTTACATAGCAGTTAGTTTACATAGCAGTTAGAGAGAGCTTCCCTCGTTGGCAACATTCGATATGAATTTTCCTGCCACTGTGTAAGAAAAATAATACCTTCACTCATGGATTGAGAGCAAGAAGCTCCACATTTGGCTCCTCTCCTGGCCTCTGCCCTGTGCACCTTTTCCCATGGCTGATTTTAACCTGTGCCTCTGCCTTAACCAGCTGTCACTGTGAGCAGCACGGCTCCGAGTTCTGTGACTCTTTCCAGTGAGTTCGAGTGAGAGTGGTCCGGGGCTCTCTAAACTTATCGCTGGTGTCAGGAGCGAAGGCCACTTCATAGATGATCACCCAACTTCATCACTGAGTAGCTTTTGAAGTTCTTGGTGGCTGTCTGCTTACCCATACTATGGAACTATGATCATTATCAGAGGGTAAAGTCACCATGGAGTTTTGAAGTGGTCGAGATTAGGTGCTGGAGTTTAGATGTGGCAGAAATGATATTCTAATGATATTCTAACGATGCATAAGCTGGCTATCAGACTATTGGAACAATGGACTCTAGCGACCACACACTAGCTGGCACTGCCAGAGGGGTAACTTGAGTCCAGGAAGAGATTTCACATTAATCTCACAACTTGGCAGACCATCTTATAGGATGAGACTGAAGCCCAGATAATGATGGGTCAACGATCTGAGAGACCATATCTGGTGCATATCCTTGGGCATCTATTTGAACTTTGATCTCATTTCAGGACCCTGGACTTGGGAGCAGGTGGGTCTCTTTGTCTCTCTTTCAAATGTGGCCACAATGAATAAACATCTGTTTTCTGCTTTCCATTTTCTCCTTTTGTTAAAAATAGATTTTTTCTCATAATATATGAGATTATGGTTCCCCGCCTTCTCAGTTCCTTCTCCCCCCCCCCATCCAGATCTACCCCACTTTCTGTCTCTCATTAGGAAATAAACAGACAGGGCTGGAGAGATTGCTCAGTGGCTAAGAACACTGTTTGCTCTTTCAGAGGTCCTGAGTTCAATTCCCAGCCACCGCAGGGAGGCTCACAACCATCTATATACTGGGATCTGATGCCCTCTTCTAGCTTGCAGTTGTACATGCAGATAGAGTACTCATATACATAAAATAATCTTTAAAAAAAAGGAACTAAACAGGCTTCTAAGGGATAATAATAAGATATAACAAAATAAAGTTTAATAAGATTTAAAAAAAACCCTATCACAATGTCTTGGACAAGACAAAAGAAGTAAAAGCCAGAGAAGGCACAAGAACCAGAGGGGGCTTCCAGGGTTAACTTGGCCCTTTAAATCGGTGAAAAAAAGGTTGAAAAGGTGAAAATGGTGAAAATGGTGAAAAGGGTGGCTGGACCTGACTTGGGACACAAGTTGTGATCCATCCAAGTTTAAAAACAAAAGGGTGCTCTGAGGCAGACCCTGACGGCAGGTCACATTCAGATTTTAGCTGACCCAGCTAGGGCTGTAAGCCTTACCGACATCATCAAAGAGAAACGTTCTGGAACCGTCCATAGCGTGCCTGGCATTTGTTTGGCCACCAAGAAGTTTGTCCGCACTAGCTCGCACTAGAAAGCCTGAGCCGAGAATGGAACTCAGTTGCTTCATGCTTGTGTGGTGTACACAAAACCCTGGGACTCAGCGACCGGAACTTCTTAACCTTTGCATGATTCTGTGTGCCTAGAATCTCAGGAGGTGGAGTTTGGAGGATTAGAAGTTCAGGTTAATTCTCTATCGCACAGTGAATTTGAGGACCTGGGACTACATTAGACCTTGTCAAAGCCAAACCAGAACAGAATAAAAGGATCCTAGAAAACACGGAGGCCAGAGGCGCAGGGGGAAAGGCTTACAGGGTAAGTTTGGTCCAAAGGGGCCGCCCGAGGAAGTGAAAGAGGACCTTGAGGGAGGGACACTACTTGCTAGCTTGCCTCCCTGCTCATAATTACCCAGGACCAATTGTGTAGGCGTGGCATTGCTCACACAGGCTGGTGGCATTGCTCACGATTGGGCCTTCCACATTAATCACCAGTCATGACAATGCCCCACAGACAAGTCCACCGGCCAATCCGATGGTGGCAGCACCTCAGGTCAAGTTTCCTTTTCCCAGCTGTCTTTAGTTTGTGTTAAGTTGGCAAAAACTAACCCTCACAAAGCATATGTTTGCACTGATCAGGAATCACAGCTCATTATTCAGCAACTGTAGCTAGCTATCACTGTCCAGATAGAAACAAGGTCGTTTCCCCCCCCCCCCCAGGGACCATTAACGTAGAATATGGAAGTAGTTTTGCCAAGAAGGAGGGTTGTTGTCTTTCAACAAATGTTGCTATGGTTTGTGCTTTATTCCACAAAGGGTTATACCCTTAGGCCCCTTGGTGACAGACTGAGGGGGTGAGACCTTTAGGAAGTAGCTCTTAATGGAGGCAATTAGGTCATAAGGCCTCTATTTTCATAGGTGGAAAACTACTCTCTTGCAAGAGGGTTAGGTCTCTTGGGACTGGATTAGGCCCCTTAGAAGCAGGCTGTTTTAAAGTAGGTTTGCCTTTCTCAACTTTCTCTTTCTCTCTCTCTCTTTCATTTCCCTACACGTGTACCTCCTAGCATGTGGTGGTGTCCTTAATATTTCCTGCCCTGCGGTGACATAGCCAAGGGGGCTCTCACTACCAGGTTCCATTTTACCGGTTCTTGTTTTTGACAAGGTCTAATGTAGTCCCAGGGCCTCAAATTCACTGTGCAGTAGAGAATTAACCTGAACTTCTAATCCTCCAAACTCCACCTCCTGAGATTCTAGTCACATAGAATCAGGCAAAGTGACATTTTTCTGTCAACAGAAGCCCAATTTCTTTATAAAATATCCATATTCAGGTATTTTGCCATAGTCACTCAAAATGACCTAAGGCAAATGACCTCCACAGATATAGGTGGATGGCCAGGATATTTTCCATGGATTATGCTCCTCACCCCCTCATGGTAAACACTGAGATTAAGGATGGCACTTTTCATGATGCTGCACAGTTGCACTCTAGTAAGAGAAGCCCTGTTGGATGTATCATCTGAGCTTGCCCAGTTGGTCTTACAGGGATGTGAAGAAAATGATGGTGATTGGAAGATGAGTAACAATGGGAAGAATCAAGGGGTGTGTCCTGGTGAAGTAGAGATCTTTATTTATTTATTTATTATTGAAAAAGGAAGTAAAAACATTTTATGATAAAATTGAAGATTTACATGGAAAATGTTTCTGACAAAATTGAAGAAATATATAGAAAAACACATTAAGATTGACAATTTTCATGGAAAATTAAAGAGTAAAGTGGTAGACATAAAAACATTGTTAAATTAATTGAAAAAGGAAGTAGAAACATTTTATGATAGAATTGAAGATTTACATGGAAGATATTTCTGATAAAATTGTAGAAAAATATAAAATAACATGTTAAAATTGAAGATTATCATGGAAAATTACAGATAAGATGATAGGCATAAAATATTTCTAAGTTGATTGAAAGTGGAATTATAAACATTTTCCGATAAAATGTTTATATTAAGATCGACAAGGAAATTATTTCTGATAAAATTCAAGAAATACATAGAAAAACACATTAAAATTGACTATTTCATGGAAAATTATACAGATAAAATGGTAGACATAAAAACATTACTAAATTGATTGAAAGAGGAATTACAAACATTTTCTGATAAAATTGAAGATTTACATGAAAAATATTTCTGTTAGTTTTTTCTGTTAGTGTTTTTTGTTGGGGAATTGAGTCCATTGATGTTAATAGATATTAAGGAATAGTGATTGCTGCTTCATGTTATTTTTGATGTTATTTTTGTTTGTGTGGTTACCTTCTTTTCGGTTTGTTGGAAGATTACTTTCTTGCTTTTTCTAGGGTGTAGTTTCCCTCCTTGTGTTAGCATTCTCCATCTATTATCCTTTGTAGGGCTGGATTTGTGGAAAGATATTGTGTAAATTTGGTTTTATCATGGACTATCTTGGTTTCCCCATCTATGTTGATTGAGAGTTTTGCTGGGTATAGTAGTTTGGGCTGGCATTTGTGTTCTCTTAGGGTCTGTATGAGATTTGCCCAGGATCTTCTGGCTTTCATCATTTCAGGTGAGAAGTCTGGTATAATTCTGATAGGCCTGCCTTTATAGGTTACTTGTCTTTTTTCACTTACTGCTTTTAATATTCTTTGTTTAGTGCATTTGGTATTTTGATTATTATGTGCCAGGAGGACTTTCTGGTCTGGTCCAGTCTGTTCGGAGTTCTGTAGGCTTCTTGTATGTTCATGGGCATCTCTTTCTTTAGGTTAGGGAAGTTTTCTTCTATAATTTTGTTGAAAATATTTACTGGCCCTTTATGTTGTAAATCTTCGATCTCTTCTATACCTATAATCCTTAGGTTTGGTTTTCTCATTGTGTCCTGGATTTCCTGGATGTTTTGACTCAGGAGATTTTTGCATTTTGCATTTTCTTTGACCATTGAGTCAATGTTTTCTATGATATCTTTAGCCCCTGAGATTTTTTCTTCTATATCTTGTATTCTGTCGTTGATGCTTGCTTGCATCTATGACTCCTGAATTCTTTCCAAGATTTTCTATCTCCAGAGATGTCTCACTTTGTGATTTCTTTTTCTTTTTTTTTTTTTTTTTTTTGGTTTTTCGAGACAGGGTTTCTCTGTATAGCCCTGGCTGTCCTGGAACTCGCTCTGTAGACCAGGCTGGCCTCGAACTCAGAAATCTGCCTGCCTCTGCCTCCCAAGTGCTGGGACTTTGTGATTTCTTTATTGTTTCTACTTCCATTTTTAGATCCTGGATGGTTTTGTTCAGTTCCTTCACTTGTTTGTGTTTTCCTGTAATTCCTTAAGGGATTTTTGTGTTTCCTCTTTAAGGGCCTCTACATGTTGACTCATGTTCTCCTGTATTTCTTTAAGGAATTTTTGTGTTTCTTCTTTAAGGGTTTTTATCTGTTGACCGATGTTCTCCTGTATTTCTTTAAGGGAGTTATTTATATCCTTCTTGAAGTCCTCTAATAGCATCATGAGATGAGACTTTAAATCCAACTCATGCTTTTCCGGTGTGTTGGGGTATCTGGGACTTGCTGTGGTGGGAGAATTGGGCTCTGATGTTGCCTAGTAGCCTTGGTTTCTGTTGGTAGAGTTCTTTTTTTTTTAATTTTATTTTATTTTCTAAGTTTTTTTTAATTTACATTCAAAATCATTTCCCCTTTCCCGTTTCCTCCCTCCCCGAAAGTCCCATAAGCCCCCTTCCCTCCCTCTTTTCCCCATTCAACCCCCTCTCGCTTCTCTGTCCTGGCATTCCCCTACATCCAGTCTTTCCAGGACCAGGGGTCTCTCCTTCCATCTTCTTGGAAATCTATTGATATGCGAATTGTGTCTAGGGTATTCAGAGATTCTGGGTTAATATCTCTTTATCAGTGACTGCATACCATGTGTGTTCTTTTGTGACTGGGTTACCTCACTAAGGATGATATTTTCAAGTTCTGACCATTTGCCTAGGAATTTCGTGAATTCATTGTTTTTAATTGCAGAGTAGTATTCCATTGTGTAAATATACCACATCTTCTGAATCCATTCCTCCGTTGAGGGACATCTGGGTTCTTTCCAGCTTCTGGCTATTATAAATAAGGCTGCTATGAACATAGTGGAGCATGTGTCCTTATTGCATGCAGGTAAAGCCTCTGGGTATATGCCCAGGAGTGGTATAGCTGGATCCTCTGGGAGTGTCATGCCCAGTTTTCTGAGGAACCGCCAGACTGCTTTCCAGAGTGGTTGTACCAGCTTGCAATCCCACCAGCAATGGAGGAGTGTTCCTCTTTCTCCACATGCTCGCCAACAACTGCTGTCTCCTGTGTTTTTGATCTTAGCCATCCTGACTGGTGTGAGATGGAATCTCAGGGTTGTTTTGATTTGCATTTCCCTAATGACTAAGGATGATGAACATCTCTTTAGGTGCTTCTCAGCCATTAGATATTCTTCAGGTGAGAACTCTTTGTTTAGCTCTGTACCCCATTTTTTAATAGGGTTACTTGCCTCTCTGGAGTTTAACTTCTTGAGTTCTTTGTATATATTGGATATTAGCCCTCTATTGGATGTAGGGTTGGTAAAGATCATTTCCCAGTTAGTTGGTTGCCGCTTTGTCTTTTTGACAGTGTCTTTTGCCTTGCAAAAACTTTGTAATTTAATGAGGTCCCATTTGTCAATTCTTGATCTTAGAGCATAAGCTATTGGAGTTCTATTCAGGAAATTCTCCCCTGTGCCCATATGTTCAAGGTTCTTCCCTAGTTTCCTTTTTATTAGTTTCAGTGTGTCTGGTTTTATGTGGAGGTCCTTGATCCACTTGGAATTGAGCTTAGTGCAAGGAGATAAGAATGGGTTGTTGGTAGAGTTCTTGTACTTGCCCTTTGCCATCTGGTTATCTCTGGTGTTAGTTGGTCTTGCTGTCTCTGGCTGGAGCTTGCCCCTCCTATGGGCCTGTAAGCCTATGTCTGTACTCCTGGGAGACCAACTCTCTTCTGGCAGGGTCTGTGCACAGAAGACTGTAGAGCTGCCTGGTTCCCTGCAGCAAATGCCTGCTGCAAATGGCGGCAGGAAGATTCCTGTGCCAGCAGCTCCATTGATCATATGCCCCGTGCGCTCCTAGCTGTTCCCCTCCAGAGAGAAGGTGGAGATCTTCTCTCCACACTCAGCAGTGAAAGCACTGCTGGGAGATCACTCTCTCCTGGTGGGCTGTGCACAGAAGGTTGTGGAGCTGCCTGAGTCCCTGCTGCAAATGCTTTTGTTTGTTTGTTTTTAAGATTTATTTATTCACTTATTTATTTTATGTATGTGAGTACAGTGTCACTCTCTTCAGACACACCAGCATTGGATTCCATTACAGATGGTTGTGAGCCACCATGTGGTTGCTGGGAATTGAACTTAATACCTCTGAAAGACCAGTCAGTGCTCTTAACACCTGAGCCATCTCTCCAACCTCCGAAGTAGAGATCTTTAAATGGTTGCTGCTAAGTGGATGGATAAAGCTGCCAGTGAAACAAAAGATTAGTGTAACAAAGTAAGAAGTTGGGTTGACCAATGGGAAACCCTGGTGGCTCCCCAATACTAAAATTGCTAAAGCAACTCTATTTGTTCTTATGTAGAGAAACATGGAGAGCAAGGATGATGAGTCATCTATCCAATCATAGATGGTAATGGCCTCCAGGCTGCAGTCACCTGAGTCTTGACAAACATGTCCCCATCCCCACGGTCCCATTCAAGGTGTTTGTGTGCACAGTGGTAGGGTGGAGAAAAGACTTCTGGGAGACCTTGGAAAGGTACCCAGTGCACTGTGGTTCCAAAGACTGTTGGTAAAATCCTCACAGGGCCATAATTAGCTTGGGAGGGTGGAGCATGCAGTGGCTCACATGACTGTGGTGGAAATCTGGCTGAGAGACAGAATATCTGAAAGAACTTTATGTGTCTCCTTTACCTGAATGTTGTAGTGGGCTGGGTAGTATTATGACTGAGGAATATACTTTTTTTTTTTTTGAGTACTGTAAACCTAAATGCATCAGCTTCAGGGCAGTGTTGATTGGGTATGCTAAAGGAATCGCTAGTTCTGTTCATGTCTACCCGGCTTAATTTGAAACAGTTTAAGCTATCCAGTGTACAAGAAGAAATCAATGACATGCTAGACACAGAAGTGCTGATGTCAATAATTCTTTGTGTGAGAGCCCAACCCCATGACCTGTGAATAAAGAGAGAGTTTATGTAGAGTAAAGGAGGACCAAGGCTTGACTAAAGCAGTGCCACCCACAGCTGCAGTAGTCACTCAACAGTGCACGAAGTGTGGCCAGAGACCCACTGAACCCACTGATCCAGCACTCTTCTTTCTACCTTGATTCTGCTAGCTGCAGTCCCTGCTCACATGGGAAGAAGCCCAATTTACATTTCCTGTACAGGCTGTTAGAACTCACAGCTTTAGTCACTCATGTAGTGTGGTCAGGGGAGATTGGGATTTATTCAAGGTTTTAGTGTGATGGTATGTAGTAATGCTTGGTTGTAAGGTGCTCCCTGCCCCAGAAGATTCAGGTATGAAGCCTTGATTTTTAGCTGGTGACACTGCTGACAGGTGATTATCATGAAGGGGAACTCCTAGCTCAATGGAGTATGAGGATGTGGGACCTAGTTTGAGGGGGCATGACACTTGGGTGTGACTTTAATGGATATATATTGTCCCATGACTCATATTCACTGCCTCCACACAGGCCACAGTCAAGTGAGTGATCAATTCTGTATTCTGCACCAAAAACACCATTTCATAGAAGACCCTATGGTGATAGGGCCAAGTCACCATGGACTGAAGTCTCTGAAACCAGGAGCCAAACAAATTCTTCCTCCTTTAATCACTCCATTAAGTTTATTTCCTCAGGTATTTTTTTTCACAGTATTGAGACACTAACATAGTGTCTTTTTTTTTTTTTTAAACACAGCATTTACTGTTGTCTACGCTGGCCTTGAACTTGTCGTGTACATCATGAGAATATCTTAAAGCAGATAACAAGTGAGAATTGATCTAAATGTAGGAGTGTCACAGATGACCAACTGATGCTGGTTGATAAAGCTAGGATAACTCCAGAGGCGGGACCAAATCCTAGAATTCTTAGGATATCTCGCATAAGAGCCACCCATAATGTTACACAGTCAACTGAAGCAAGTCATAGTCTCATTCTTTTTTTTTTTTTAATTCTTCTCTCATACAATACATCTCAATGGCAGCCTTCCCTCCCTCCACTACCCTCACCCCATTTTACCTCACTCATGGATCCATTGCTCCTCCAGTTCCTTTCAGTAAAAAACAGGCCCCCCAGGGATAACAACTGAACACGGTATAACAAGATGCAATAAGACTAGGCGCAAACTCTCATATCAGGGCTGGAGGAAGCAACCCACTAGGAAGAAAAGGGTACCAAGGGTAGGCGAAAGAGTCAAAGACAGTCTCATTCTCATTGTTAAGAGTCCCACAAAAACGCCACAATAAACAACTACAATGTATATGCAGAGGACCTACTGCAGACTCATGCAGGCTCCTTTGTTGCCGCTATGAGCCTTGTTAGGTGATTCTGTGGGCTGTGTTCTCTTGGTGTCCTCCACACCTCTGGCTTCTATAATTCTCTCTGCTCCTCTTCTTCTGGGTTCCCTGTGAACTGAAGTAATTCATATTCTTCTTCTAAACAAAAAGCACGCTTGGCTGGGCTGTCTGGACTTTGAAGGATGCCTATTTCTCATTGGAAATATCACAGGCACTATTTATAAAACAATTTCCAAATATGAAAATATGAGTATTTCCAAATATGAAAAATATAAGTATTTTTGAATAGGTTAAAAAATCAGGATGTGTTGAACTCAAAAAAAGTAATCTCTCTTGGTTCTTTTGGGACATTAGAGCTATACTCACTCATAAATGACTTTGAAAGGGTTTATAATGCTTAGTTATGTAGACTAGAGATTGTTGCAAAAGCTGATGGGTGCCACCCAGAGGTGACTTGATGGGATTTGGTACTGGAACATTCTGGGATAGTATGGTAAGACAAAGCACTTGAGAGTCATTTACTAGCTTGCTGAATGAAAATGAGGACATGACCACTCCTAGGGATGACTGAGAAGGCTTTTTATTGTAGATATGAGGGAGAGAGCAGCCAGAGACATATGGAAGAGTCCAGAGCAGAGAGAGAGAGAGAGAGAGAGAGAGAGAGAGAGAGAGAGAGAGAGAGAGAGAGAGAGAGAGAGAGGAGTGGATTGGACATGGCCAGCAGACTAGACTGGCTCATAAGAGGAGGAGGGGGGGAGCAAGAAAGGAAGAGAAGAAAGAGGGATGAGGAGATGGAGAAGGATCAAGAATTATAGAGAAATCAGAAGCTAGGGGAAGGGAAGTGAAGCTTAGGGACTGGAGAGGGTGGGGTGGGGGTAGGACGGTGGAAGGCACAGAGAGGAGAGGAGCCAAGACTGTAACAGGTGCTTGGATGTTGAGAGAGCCTGTTGACCAGTGTTTGATGTTTTAGTAGGTACTTCAGTTAGCCATTTGTCCTGAGTTTCTTTGGGATCTAACATTTGCTATTGATCATTAATGGAGGCAGTCTTTATGATGGAAGAGACATAAAACCTTCTGCAACTGGAAATGCTCAGCTTTCGCTTATTTGGGAGAAACACTCTGGTAAAGAAGGGAGAGCCCAGAAGGACACAGAAATAAAATAGAAATATTTATCCAGGGACATGTTATTGGGTGAATGCAAAGAGGTACATTGTATAAGCAAATAGCTTCTTTCTAATGGCACTGAATCGAGGTCCCTTGAGAAGCTAGTGGGTTCTACTGCCACCCTCACATGGTCTATTAGCAGAAGCTGCTGATTTATGGGTAGCATTCCACAGTGGATGGGCAACATCTGGTCAGGCAAATGGAAAGTCTCTGATGGAAGAAGCTCAGTGGTCAGTTTAGCAATCTGGGTTGCAGGCAATTTTCCTGCAATGATGGAGCAGTTGAACTATAATGAAACTCCTTGGTGTGTGATAAAACACTCAGACCAAAAGCAACTCAGGAAAGGGCTTATTTGGCTTCACATCCAGATCATGGTTTCATCACTGAGAGAATTTAGGGCAGGAACTCAGGAGCCGAACGAAAGGAGGAGGAACGCTGTTTAGTGGCTTACACATTGGCTTATACTCAGCCATCTTTCTTATACAGTTCTGGTGCTGGCCAGAGTGGGCTGCGCAGTCCTGTATTAATTGGTGATCATGACCACTGTCCTCCCCCACAAGACATGTCCACAGGTCAATCTGATGGAGACAATTTTTTAATCAAGGTTCCCTCTTCTCTGATGGCTTTGGGTTGTAACAATAAAAATTAACCAGAGCATTTGGTTTAGGTTTTGTCTGATTCATGGGACCATGACCAATAATCTTAGTGTGTATTCAGGTAGGTGGGCAATAGAATACGCATTATGGGGAACTGACATGGGGAATGAACTCAGGGAAATCATTATGAAAATTTAAGGGTGCTTTTAAAACAGGGCATGCTGATGCCCATTGGAAGAATTCCCATCTAGGATTAGAAGACAGTTGGGACTGGAAAAAATACATTGATTTTTTGAGGTGCCCATGTAGGTCCTTGAAATAAATAGAATGTAAATATTTCACTAGTGCGGAACACTAAAGCTAGACACATTTCTTATGGATTGAGTATCAACAAAAACTGTTCTATCTGCCCAGAAAGGGGACAGAGCTTACAGACAGTTATGGGGCAGATTCTCTAGGGGAAAGGTCTTCACAAATAGACACGGCCAATTTTTCCTCCTCATTATCGTAATTATGTTCTTTTTTGCTACATCACCTTAACTTTCTTATCCCTTTCCTTTCCTTTCCTTTCCTTTCCTTTCCTTTCCTTTCCTTTCCTTTCCTTTCCTTTCCTTTCCTTTCCTTTTTTCTTTTTTCTTCTATTTGATACAACCATCCAAACACTAGGGCTGCAGTGCAGTTTGGCTGTGAGGATGAGCACTACAAAAGACACTGTTATCAGTGCTTTCAAGCATTACAAAAGACACTGTTATCAGTGCTTTCAAGCACTACAAAAGACACTGTTATCAGTGCTTTCAAGCATTACAAAAGACACTGTATCAGTGCTTTCAAGCACTACAAAAGACACTGTTATCAGTGCTTTCAAGCATTACAAAAGACACTGTATCAGTGCTTTCAAGTATTACAAAAGACACTGTATCAGTGCTTTCAAGCATTTAGCCCAGAACTCCTAAGGTTCTGATGCAGTGGGTGTGTCTCCCCTCATCTGGTAGACCTAGGGTTGACAAGAGGCAGATTTCTTGCCTAGTGGGGACTACAACTGACTAGTCCTGTGCCTGTGTACCTCTGACTTACATGTATTTTTTCACTGTGATGAGAAGCTAATATAGTGTGTACTTTTTTTTTAAAGACAGCATTTCATGTAGTCTAGAGTAGCCTTGAATTTGCTGTGTACAGAATAACATGATAACAGTTTCTTAAGGCAGATAAAAACCTGACCTAAACACAGGAGTGAGTTCTCATGTGTATACATAGTTTGAGTTTTTTGAATGATCCCTCAAGTGAGGACACCTTTTCAATGTAAAATAAGGCCTTAAATGGGCAGTGTTCATATGTGGTTCCATGAAGAGCTATTTACTGGGTATCTTCTTTGGGGAAATCTTTACCAAGATTTCCTCTTTGTGACAAGATTAACAATCTTTTAGGGTGAATGAATTCTTTTGGACATTGATGTATGATACATAAAGTACCTTTCCCTTTTTGTTAATTTCCTACTGAAGTTTTGATATGGAACATTCCCCCAATAGCCATGTACTGACCTGTTCTCTAGAACGCTGTCTTTGGAGATTATAAAACCTTCAGGACATGGGGCCAAGTAGGGGTCTTTGGGTCACTGGGAGCGTGGTCATGAGCAGAGCAATGAGACTCCAGCCCCTTCCTCTGTTTTTAGTTTCCCAGCCATGAAGAGATCTATTTAGCTCTTCCTTGTTCTGGTATGATAAACTCAAATTAATGAGACCAACAAATCATGAACTGAGCCTTTGGTGAGTAGAAACTTTTCTTTACATCAGTGAATTAGCACAGGTGTTGCTATTGTCACACAAAGCTAGAACACTGTGTTTCCATTTTGTTGATTTTTTTCTTTGCAATATAGAAAATTTTTATTTTATTTTATTTTATTTTTTTAATTTACATTCCAAATCACTTCCCCTTTCCCGTTTCCTCCCTCCCCGAAAGTCCCATAAGCCCCCTTTCCTCCCTCTTTTCCCCATTCAACCCCCTCTCGTTACTCTGTCCTGGCGTTCCCCTACATCCAGTCTTTCCAGGACCAGGGGTCTCTCCTTCCATCTTTTTAGAAATCTATTGATATGCTGATTGTGTCTAGGGTATTCCGAGATTCTGGGTCAATATCCCCTTATCAGTGACTGCATACCATGTGTGTTCTTTTGTGATTGGGTTACCTCACTAAGGATGATATTTTCAAGTTCTGACCATTTGCCTAGGAATTTCGTGAATTCATTGTTTTTAATTGCAGAGTAGTATTCCATTGTGTAAATATACCACATCTTCTGAATCCATTCCTCCGTTGAGGGACATCTGGGTTCTTTCCAGCTTCTGGCTATTATAAATAAGGCTTCTATGAACATAGTGGAGCATGTGTCCTTATTGCATGCAGGTAAAGCCTCTGGGTATATGCCCAGGAGTGGTATAGCCGGATCCTCCGGGAGTGTCATGCCCAGTTTTCTGAGGAACCGCCAGACTGCTTTCCAGAGTGGTTGTACCAGCTTGCAATCCCACCAGCAATGGAGGAGTGTTCCTCTTTCTCCACATGCTCGCCAACAACTGCTGTCTCCTGTGTTTTTGATCTTAGCCATCCTGACTGGTGTGAGATGGAATCTCAGGGTTGTTTTGATTTGCATTTCCCTAATGACTAAGGATGATGAACATCTCTTTAGGTGCTTCTCAGCCATTAGATATTCTTCAAGTGAGAACTCTTTGTTTAGCTCTGTACCCCATTTTTTAATAGGGTTACTTGCCTCTCTGGAGTTTAACTTCTTGAGTTCTTTGTATATCTTGGATATTAGCCCTCTGTCGGATGTAAGGTTGGTAAAGATCATTTCCCAGTTAGTTGGTTGCCGCTTTGTCTTTTTGATGGTGTCTTTTGCCTTGCAAAAACTTTGTAATTTAATGAGGTCCCATTTGTCTATTCTTGATCTTAGAGCATAAGCTATTGGAGTTCTGTTCAGGAAATTCTCCCCTGTGCCCATATGTTCAAGGTTCTTCCCTAGTTTCCCTTCTATTAGTTTCAGTGTGTCTGGTTTTATGTGGAGATCTTTGATCCACTTAGAATTGAGCTTAGTGCAAGGAGATAAGGATGGGTCAATTTGCATTCTTCTGCATGTTGACCTCCAGCTGAGCCAGCACCATTTGTTGAAAAGGCTATCTTTTTTCCACTGGATGGTTTTAGCTCCTTTGTCAAAGATCAAGTGACCATAGGAGTGTGGATTCATTTCTGGGTCTTCAATTCTGTTCCATTGATCTACATGTCTGTTACTGTACCAATACCATGCAGTTTTTAACACTATTGCTCTGTAATACAGCTTGAGGTCCGGGATACTGATTCCCCCAGAGGTTCTTTTACTCTTGAGAATAGTTTTAGCTATTCTGGGTTTTCTGTTATTCCAGATGAATTTTTGAATTGCTCTTTCTAACTCTATGAAGAATTGAGTTGGGATTTTGATGGGGATTGCATTGAATCTGTGTATTACTTTTGGTAAGATGCTCATTTTTACTATATTAATCCTGCCAATCCATGAGCATGGCAGATTTTTCCATCTTCTGAGGTCTTCTTCAATTTCTTTCTTCAGAGACTTGAAGTTCTTGTCATACAGATCTTTCACTTGTTTGGTTAGCGTCACGCCAAGATACTTAATATGGTTTGTGGCTATCGTAAAGGGTATTATTTCTCTTACTTCTTTCTCAGCCTGCTTATCCTTTGAGTATAGGAAGGCTTCTGACTTGCTTGAGTTGATTTTATATCCGGCCACTTTGCTGAAGTCGTTTATCAGCTGTAGGAGTTCTCTGGTGGAGTTCTTTGGGTCGCTGAAGTATACTATCATATCGTCTGCAAATAGTGATAGTTTGACTTCTTCCTTTCCAATTTGTATCCCTTTGACCTCTTTTTGTTGTCTAATTGCACTAGCTAGAACTTCAAGTACTATATTGAAAAGATATGGAGAGAGAGGGCAACCTTGTCTAGTCCCTGATTTTAGTGGGATTGCTTCAAGTTTCTCTCCATTTAGATTGATGTTGGCTACTGGTTTGCTGTAAATTGCTTTTACTATGTTTAGATATGGGCCTTGAATTCCTGATCTTTCCAAGACCTTTAGCATGAAAGGATGCTGAATTTTGTCAAATGCTTTCTCAGCATCTAATGAGATGACCATGTGGTTTTTTTCTTTGAGATTGTTTATGTAGTGGATTACATTGATGGATTTCCTTATATTGAACCATCCCTGCATCCCTGGGATGAAGCCTACTTGATCGTGGTGAATGATCGTTTTGATGTGTTCTTGGATTCGGTTGGCAAGAATTTTATTGAGTATTTTTGCATCGATATTCATAAGAGAGATTGGCCTGAGATTCTCTTTCTTCGTCGGATCTTTGTGTGCTTTTGGTATTAGTGTAATTGTGGCTTCATAGAACGAGTTGGGTAGTGTTCCTTCTGTTTCTATTTTGTGGAACAGTTTGAAGAGTATTGGTGTTAGGTCTTCTTTGAAGGTCTGATAGAATTCTGCACTAAAACCATCTGGACCTGTGCTTTTTTTGGTTGGAAGACTTCCAATGACAACTTCTATTTCTTCAGGGGTTATAGGACGGTTTAGATGGTCTATTTGATCCTGATTTAATTTTGGTACTTGGTATCTGTCAAGGAAATTGTCCATTTCCTCAAGATTTTCTAGTTGTGTTGAATACAGGTTTTTGTAGTAGGATCTGATGATTTTTTGAATTTCCTCAGTTTCTGTTGTTATCTCTCCCTTTTCGTTTCTGATTTTATTAATTTGGATACTATCTCTGTGCTCTCTGGTTAGTCTGGCTAAGGGCTTATCTATCTTGTTAATTTTCTCAAAGAACCAACTCCTCGTTTTGTTGATTCTTTGTATGGTTTTATTTGTTTCTACTTGATTGATTTCAGCCCTGAGTTTAATGATTTCCTGCCTTCTACTCCTCTTTGGTGTATTTGCTTCTTTATGTTCCAGGGCTTTCAGGTGTGCCATTAAGCTGTTAGTGTATGCTGTCTCCCGTTTCTTTTTGGCGGCACTCAGGGCTATGAATTTTCCTCTTAGCACTGCTTTCATTGTGTCCCATAAATTAGGGTATGTTGTGCCTTCATTTTCATTAACTTTCAAAAAATCTTTGATTTCTTTCTTTATTTCCACCTTGACCAAGTTATCATTGAGTAGAGCATTGTTCAGCCTCCATGTGTATGTGGGTTTTCTTTTGTTTTTGTTGCCATTGAAGACCACCCTTATTCCATAGTGATCTGATAGGAGGCATGGGATTATTTCTATCTTCTTGTATCTGTTGAGGTCTGATTTGTGACCAATTATATGGTCGATTTTGGAGAAGGTACCATGAGGAGCTGAGAAGAAGGTGTATTCTTTAGCTCTAGGATGAAATGTTCTATATATATCAGTTAGTTCCATTTGGTCCAAGGCTTCAATTAGATTCACTGTGTCCCTGTTTAGTTTCTGCTTTCCTGAACGATCCATTTCAGAGAGCGGGGTGTTGAACTCACCCACTATTATTGTGTGCGGTGCGATGTGTGCTTTGAGTTTTAGTAAAGTTTCTTTTACGAATGAGGGTGCCCTTGCATTTGGAGCATAGATATTCAGAATTGAGAGTTCTTGATGGTGGATTTTTCCCTTGATCAGTATATAGTGTCCTTCTGTGTCTTTTTTGATGACTTTAGGTTGAAAATCAATTTTATCCGATATTAGGATGGCTACTCCACCTCGTTTCTTGGGGCCATTTGCTTGTAAAATTGTTTTCCAGCCTTTTACTCTGAGGTAGTGTTTGTCTTTGACACTGAGGTGCGTTTCCTGCATGCAGCAAAATGCTGGGTCCTGTTTACGTATCCAGTCTGCTAGTCTATGTCTTTTAATTGGGGAATTGAGACCATTGATATTAAGAGAGATTAAGGCATAGTGATTATTGCCATCTGCCATTCTTGACGCTATCTTTATGTTTGAGTGGTTCTCTACTTTTGGGTTTGATTCAAGAAGGTTATTATCTCATTTTTTCCAGGGTGTTGTTTCTCTCCCTGTATTGGAGGTTTCCACCTATTATCCATTGCAGGGCTGGATTTGTGGAAAGATATTGTGAAAATTTGGTTTTATCATGGAATATCTTGGTCTCTCCATCTATGGTGATTGAGAGTTTTGCTGGGTATAGTAGTCTAGGCTGGCATTTGTGCTGTCTTAGTGTCTGCATGAGATCTGCCCAGGATCTTCTGGCTTTCATAGTCTCTGGTGAGAAGTCTGATGTGATTCGGATAGGTCTTCCTTTGTATGTTACTTGGCCCTTTTCTCTTACTGCATTTAGTATTCTTTCTTTGTTTAGAACATTCGGTGTTTTGATTATTATGTGACGGGAGGTATTTCTGTTCTGGTCCAGTCTGTTTGGAGTTCTGTAGGCTTCTTGTACGTTCATCGGCATCTCTCTCTTTAAGTTAGGGAAGTTTTCCTCCATAATTTTGTTGAAGATGTTACTGGCCCTTTAAGTTGCAAATCTTCACTCTCATCTATACCTATAATCCTTAGGTTTGGTCTTCTCATTGTGTCCTGGATTTCCTGGATGTTTTGGGTTACGCGTTTTTTGCATTTTGCATTTTCTTTGACTGTTGAGTCGATGCTTTCTATGGAATCTTCAGCACCTGAGATTCTTTCTTCCATCTCTTGTATTCTATTGTTGATGTTTGCATCTATGACCCCTGATTTCTTCCCAAGGTTTTCTATCTCCAAAGTTGTCTCCCTTTGTGATTTCTTAGTTGTTTCTACTTCCTTTTTTAGTTCCTGGATGGATTTGCTGAGATCCTTCACTTGTTTGTTTGTATTTTCCTGTATTTCTTTAAGGTATTTTTGCATTACCTCTTTCAGGATTTCTTCCTGATGACCCACGTTCTCCTGCATTTCTCTGAGCGATTTTTGTGTTTCCTCCTCATGGGATTCCATCTGTTGATCCATCGTCTCCTGCATTTCTTTAAGCAGTTCTCGTGTTTCCTTTGTAAGGGCATCTAACCGTTGATTCATTTCTTTAAGCAATTTTTGTGTTGCCTCCTTATGGGCATCCATCTGTTGACCCATATTCTTCTGCATTTCTTTATGCAAATTTTGTGATTCCTTTGTGAGTGCATCTACCCGTTGATTCATCTCGTTAAGCGATTTTTGTGTTGTCTCCTTGTGCGCCTCCATCTTTTGATCCATGTTCTCCCGCATTTCTCTAAGCGATTTTTGTGTTTCCTTTGTAAGGGCTTCTAACCGTTGATTCATGGTCTCCTGTAACTCTTTATGAGATTTATTTGTGTCCTTCTTGTGATCCTCTAATAGCATCATGAGAAGTGATTTTAAATCCAGATCTTGTCTTTCGGGTGTGGTGGGGTATCCAGGACTTGCTGCTGTTGGAGAGTTGGCTTCAGATGGTCCCACATTACTTTGATTACTGTTAGTAACATTCCTACGTTTGCCTTTTGCCATCTGGATACCTCTGGTGTTAGTTGGTCCTGCTGCCACTGGCTGTTGGTTGGACCTCCTGTGAGCCTGCAAAGCTATTTCTGCCCCCCCTGGATTACCAGGATTCCCCTGGCACCGATTTCTGGGGCCTGCCTGCTCCTGAGTGACTTTGGAGCCCTAATGTGCCTTGCCCCAAGTGATCTTATATTGGGGAGGCCTTGCACATCTAAAGGCTCAGCCTAGTGGATTCCTGGAGCAGAGGTCGCCAAAGGGAGGCTGGCAGGCTCCTGCCCTGTGCAGGGGTGTGTGATCTCTCCTGGGGGGAGAGGGGGCGTCCCTCTGCCAGGCAGAATTCCCACAGCAGAGCTGGCGCGCTGGTCACTGCAGATCAGCCCAGCACCTGGGAGCAGATTACACACAAGCTGCCTGAGACCGAAGCGATATTATGCCTGTCTGTCTCTGAGCCTGGCGGTCCCAACTTCCCAGTCACTGGAGCAAAGATGGCGGAGGGCACTCTCCGTGGCGCCGCTCACCCTGTAGACGCGATGGCCCGCCGATCTGGCACCCAGACGACCACAGCGCCGACCCGCCCTCGGGCACAGACGGAAGCCCCAACAGGCCGTGTCCCAAGTGATGTTATATTGGGGGTAGGGAGCCTGGGTACCGGTCTCTTCAGCGCAGTCCGCGGGAACAGAGGTCGCGGAAGGAAAGCTGGCAGGCTCCCTCCCAGCGCGGGGTCCCTCCGCCAGGCAGAAGTCCCACCGCAGAGCTGGCGCGCTGGTTACTGCAGATCAGCCCAGCACCTGGGAGCCGCACACACACAAGCTGCCTGAGACCGAAGAGATATTATGCCTGTCTGTCTCTGAGCCTGGCGGTCCCAACTACCTGATCACTGGAGCAAAGATGGCGGAGGGCAGTCTCCGTGGCGCCGCTCACCCTGTAGAAGCGATGGCCCCTAGAAAATTTTTAGTTTGATATGGTTCTACTCATTTGCTTATGGGGGAAAAAAAGCACAAACCCAGCAGCAACAAAAGACCAGTGCATTTTCTAACACCAGGGGTTGGCATTAATTATTCTTCTTAAATAATATTCTTTTTAAACAAACAGGGTCTTCATGTACCTGAGGATAACCTTGACATTTTGGTCCTCCTGCTTCTCCTTCCCAAGTGCTGGGATGATAGGCAGGCATGTTTCATTTCGTGATTCCAGCTCATTCATATTACCTATTATTGGTCCGATCAGGGTTTCTATTTCTTCATAATTTACTCAGAGTAGGTTGTATGATTCTAGAAACTTATTCTCGATTATCCAACATTGGAACACTCACAAACACATGGAAATTAAAAGACTCACTCCTGAACAATCAGTGGATTAAAAAGAAGAAACTAAATAAAAAAATTAAAAAAGTTTTTGAGACAAATAGAAGTGAAACAAGATATCCAAATTTATAGGATAGAACAAAATGTTTTATGAGCAACTTTGTAGCCACAAATGCTTTTTGGATGAAAGATGATGTAGGAGAGAAAAAAATGTCACAGAAGCAACTTTAACTACAAGGAACTAGGAAAGAGCAAGCTAAGCCCACAATTAACAGAAGAAAATAAACTAAAATGGTTAAAAAAATAGGAAACAATAGAAAAGATCAGTTTCACCATGAGTTAATTGTTTATCTATCTATCTATCTATCTATCTATCTATCTTTAAAGATTTATTTATTTTATATGTGAATAAACTGTTAACTGTCTCAGTTGTAATATATATATTACAACCAAACTCATAGTCCCTTAGCTAGACTGAAAATTAGAAAGAAAACATGCTCCACTATGTTCATAGCAGCCTTATTTATAATAGCCAGAAGCTAGAAAGAACCCAGATGTCCCTCAACGGAGGAATGGATTCAGAAGATGTGGTATATTTACACAAGGAATACCGCTCTGCAATTAAAAACAATGAATTCACGAAATTCCTAAGCAAATGGTCAGAACTTGAAAATATCATCCTTAGTGAGGTAACCCAATCACAAAAGAACACACATGGTATGCAGTCACTGATAAGGGGATATTAATCCAGAATTTTGGAATACCCAAGACACAATTCACATATCAATAGATTTCCAAGAAGATGGGAGGAGAGACCCCTGGTCCTGGTAAGACTGGATGTAGGGGAATACCAGGACAGAGAAACAAGAGGGGGTTGAATGGGGAACAGAGGGAGGGAAGGGGGCTTATGGGACTTTTGGGGAGGGAGGAAACGGGAAAGGGGAAATCATTTGGAATGTAAATAAAAAAACTTAGAAAATAATAAAAAAAATAAAGAAAAAAAAGATAGAAAATTTCTTCCAATCTAAATCTCTCTTGGAACCTTGGTAGGAAAAGTAGACTATAGGATTTATATTACCAATATTCTCAATTTTACCAATGTTACAATCAAATATATTCTTTGCTGAACTGCTTGAGAAGACCAGGTAATCATGACACCTGCCTTCTGCAATGCCCCCAGAAGGGACCAGTCTTCATGTCTTAGGAGCACTGCTCACTGGTACAGCTAGAAGTTCACTTGAAAAGAGAGACAAGACAATCCCTGCTCAATGCCAATAAGCTGGAGACTGTCCTCCCCTGGGATGCTGTGACCATCCCCCTCTGCCATAGCTTCATTTACATTTTTGTCTGACATTCTACAAGATTTAGTCTTACAGCAAACCCTCTAGTCCTCTGGCCTTTGCAATCTTTCTGTCCCCTCTTCTGCTTAGGTGCAGTTGTATTGTAGATGTGTCCATTGGGACAGGGCTCCACACTCTTCATTTTGATGGGTTATGGATTTCTGCAGTGGTCTTCAGTTGTTGCAAAGAGAGGTTTCCTTGATGAGTGGTGAGGACCGCACTTATCTGTGTTTATAAGGATGTATTAGCATTTAGAGTACACTAAAGAGGAAATCTCACCAACATGACAAGCTAAGCATGAGGTGAATCAGAACAATACCAATAGATGTGCCAGGAAAGCCCATGAACCTCAACCCTACACAAACTACAGGCAACTAAGGAATGTTAAAGAGAGCAGGAGAAATAGTCTTCTCCAGGGAAGATCACACTAATCAGTTATTAAATACCAATGGTCAGCCACAAAAGCATGCACACGAGTAACATTATACAGACTGAGCAAGTTGTATTTAGGAAGATATATGTGTATATATGTTCAAAAATGTATGTAACAACAGTTAAGAAAGAGGTCATGACTTTGAAAGAGATTAAGGGACAGTTTGCAGATTAGAAAGGCATGTGATGCAATTATATTATAATTTCAAAAAATAAAGGAAATAATTAAAAAGATTCTTTGTTCTAAGATGAGTTGAGGCAAAGGCAGGGTAGAAATTGTAGGAGTGGCCAACCAATGACTGGCAGAGCGTGAGACCCATGTCATGAGAGGGAGCCCACCCAACACTGCCTGGAGAGCCAGGATCCAGAGGCTGGATAGCCCAGAGACCTAGGATAGAAAAAGATTCCTAACGATACTCTGCTATACTTATAAAATGGTGCCTAGCACAATTGTCATTCGAGAGGCTTCTCCCAGCAACTGAATTAGAGTCAGAGACCCCAGCCAAACATTAGGTAGAGCTCGGGGAATCGTGCAGAAGGGGTGGAGGGAGGATTGTAGGAGTCAGAGGAGTCAAGGATACCACAAGAAAACCTACAAAATCAAATAACTTGAGTTCATAGGGACTCTCAGAGACTGACTTAAAAATCAGGGAGCTTGCATGGGACTGACCTAGGCCCTCTGCACATATGTTGCAGTTGTGTAAATTGGCCTTCTTGTGGGACTCCTAACAGAGGCGATGGGCGTGGGGTGGGTTGGGGATGGGGCTGTCTCTGACTTTTTTTTGCCTGCTTTGGGACCCTTTTCCTCCTACTGGGTTGCCTCATCCAGCTTTAGAATGAGGGGAACCTAGTTGTATAGCAACTTAATATGCCATGTTTGGTTGATAACCGTGGGAAGCCTGCTCTTTTCTGAAGAGAAATGGAAGAGGAGTAGATGAGGGGTGGAGGTGGAGGAGGAGGAGGGACTGGTAGAAGAGGAGGAAGGGGAAACTCTGGTCAGGATGTAGAAAGAAAGAAGGACAGAAAGAAGGCAAGCAAGCAAATGTATTTACCTACATGTAAATTGTAAATAAACTTTTTATATATTTGTAAATATGTATATGTAGCTGGTATTTGCTATTTTGTGGGTTCTTTTTCCCATCCTTTATCCCCTTGGTTTTACCCCCTATCACTAGATAGGAGAGAAAGGATAGAGGAAAGAGACAGACAGACAGACAGACAGACAGACACACACACACAATACACACACACACACACACAGAGAGAAAGAGAGAGAGAGAGAGAGAGAGAGAGAGAGAGCGAGAGAGAGAGAGATCCCTGCATCTATTTCCTTTCTTCTTGTTTCCTTTGAGCATGACTACTAACAAACTACAGCCAACCTCCATGAATGACTACCAACCACTAACCATTCACCTAGCAGGGCTCTAACATTTATATCCCCTCTGAAAAGTTCCCAGAATTCCAAAGGTTACATAATCACAGAAACTTCCTGCAGCTGGCAAAACCACGCCTCTGCTAGAGTATGAGGCAAATCAGTCTGCCGCTGTGGACAATCTGAAGCAGCTCCATATCCCCACGCCTGGGATTAAAATGAAGGCACGTTCTTATAATACTTCTGTGTTTTTAAAGAAACCAAAATTCCAAAATTGTCACTACATAAGTAAATGTACATATACATATATATGTATATATCAATGTGTTTGTAGCAGTTGCTTCATTATCTCCTCTCCTTCCTCACCCTAAACACTCTAGTTACACCCTAAGAAAATCACTTAGGCTTTTGAACCACAAAATAAAATTTAAAACATCTATCCCCCCGAGCCATAATGGAGCAGATTGATAAATTTGACTGTGTAAAAATTTAAAACTTCTGTTTGGCAAAAGACAAGACAGGCTGTGAAAGTGTAACTGTGGAACATATGATAGAATGGCTAATTGCCTTGATTTGCAAAATAACCATGCAAACGAATGAGGAAATAAAACAACTCGGAGACAACAGGCGTGCTATCAGAATACACAGTTCACGGGAAGGATACAAACGGCCTGCAAAATAATGGAAATATACCCAGTCTCACTCTTACTTAAAAACATCAGCAAGACACACTCTTTCAACTTTATATTGCTTGCTTTCCCACCCAGTACTTACAAAAGCACGGGACATATGCACTTTGAGTGGTTCTTGGAAAGGTGACTTGACAATATCTATCACATATTTAAATGAGTGGGATGTATATTCTGACGCTTTTGACTTAGAAATCTTCCTACTTAGGATTTTTGAATAATGCTAATATTTCCCGTAAGTTTACGTGCAAGAATATTGACAGAAATATTGTTTAGTAGCAAGCTATGTAAAGTTTTATTTTATTTTTATTTATGTATGTGGATGTACATGCTGGTGCCTGCAAAGGCCACAGGATTGCACCAGCTGGAGTTAAAGGTAGTTTCGAGCATCTTTATGGGGTGCTGGGAACTGAACTTGGGTCCTCTGGAAGGCCAGCGAATGCTCTTAACCACTGAGTCATTTTTCCAGTCCCAGCAGTAGTAAAAAGCACATTGCTTGTTAGCAAACACCTTGAAAAGCAAACAAAGATTTATTGGTAACAAAACTTAAATAGAGTGAATAAAATACAGCATCTGCATAAAGGAGAGGTAGATTTACAAAGAGGGAGATGTCCAAAGTATAGCCGGGCGGTGGTGGCGCATGCCTTTAATCCCAGCACTTGGGAGGCAGAGGCAGGAGGATTTCTGAGCTCGAGGCCAGCCTGGTCTACAAAGTTTGTTCCAGGACAGCCAGGGCTACACAGAGAAACCCTGTCTCGAAAAAAAAAAAAAAAAAAGAGGGAGATGTCCAAAGTATATTAGGAATCAAAGAGAATCATGTATAAAACAACACGACAGAAATAAATACTACATGTTCACACACACACACACACACACACACACACACACCCCATCATTATTTTTTAGGGAATGTGCAACACACATTAACAGTAGTTGCTATAGAAAGAAAACCTGTGGAAGAAGGGTGATTTGATTTTCATTTTAAACTTCGTTCTCTTAACTTTTTCTTCTTCTTTTGGACGTAGAGGATCAAGTTGAACACAGTCTCCGGTTTACAGCATCCCTCCTCACTGATATAGATGGTCTCAACTCCACTCCCCATTTACTTAATTTTTTTTATCATTTCTTTGAGAATTTCATATGCATTTTGATCACACCCATCCAACTCTTCCCATACCCCCCCTCCTTTACTCACCCAACTTTGTGTTCCTTAAAAAAATATCCATCAAGACTCAATTCATGCTGCACAAATACTCTTGGATGTATGGCCTTTCTTTAGAAATACATTCATGTCATATATGTCAGGAAAGATATTAAACCACAATATTTACCATTACTTTATTACTTTTACCTTGAGTCTTTCCTTTCTAGAGATTTCTTTGTATACTCTGGTAGACAGAGATCCAATTTATTTTTTCTCTCTAGTGGAACAGTTTCCGAAAACTACTCCTAACCAACGTATTCTTCTGTTATTAGATTAGGCTGTTCTATTTATTATATATTAAATTATAATATATGAGCATGAGTGGTTTCTAAGTTCTTTATTCTATAATATTTATAGTATAATTTAAAAATTTTATGCCAGCATCATATACTATTTAATTTTTATTGTGAGACATACACAGAGAAAGATGCATAAAAACATAGATACCCCTGAAGTATTTAAAATGGCCTCTGGAGGCGAGAGAGATGTCTCAGGAGTTAAGGGCATTTACCAGGAGTTAAGGGCGTTTACTGATTTTTGCCAAGAACCTAGGTCTTGTTCTCGGGACCCGCATCAGTGCCTCATGGACCCCTGTTACTACAGTTTCGGAGGATCCTATATAATTTTCTGTTTTCCCATAGGTACCTGTACACACATGATGCACATAAATTCTTTCAGGCTCACATACACATAAAGAAATTATTATTTATGTGTATGTGAGCCTGAAAGAAATATCTTAAAGAAATACGTAATGATCATCTTATCACTACCAGCCAGGCTAAGAAATTATACACAACACAGCCAATTACCTGGAAACCTATGCTTTCTGGGTTTATAGGTCTAAAATCATTATAGCTTCTTTCTATATTTAAAGTAACCATTCTTGCAAAATAGTTGTACTTTGCCAAATTTGACAATTATTGCCTACTTAAAATACCCTATTAAATGCACACCAATACATCCTAAATTTCAGTTTGGTTTGTCTTTTCACTTTATTTAGAGAGATTGTATAGTGGGCATCCTTTATTGTCTGACTCATTTTATTCAACGTTATTTTGTCATTTTGTTTCATTTTTAAAATAGTTTTCTGCGGTAAAGATCAATTTCTGACAAGTTACTTGGCATTTTGTGGTGTGACCTTAATCTCTTCCCATTAGGAGAAGTGATGTTTCCTGTTCCAGAATCTGAGGTGGCACAGGGGCTTACACTGGTCAGTAGAATGTACCAAGGGAGACCATGTGTCAATTGTGATCTTAGGCTGCTGGTAGCTTTGTGTGCTCTAAATCCTGGGATCCTGACTCTGTCTTGTGGGCAAGCCTGGGCTACACAGATGGAGAGCAACATTCATGGATCTGAGCTGAATTGGCTTGGATGTCTAAGCCAAGGCCTCAAAGATGTCAGGATCAGGAAGCTGACTCATCGCTTATCATGGGTGTGTGAGGCAGCTGTGGTTCAGTGGAGAGCAGAACACCCCATCTGAGCTCAGCCTGGATTGCTGGTCCATAGATTTCTGTCTTTGTAAAGTCACTAAGTTTGGGGTTATGCATCATGTAGAAATAGTAAACTAACACATACTGGAATAGATTTCATTGTGTTGTTGATAGATTTTGAGTTGGTGCCCGTGAATTGTTCTGCTGTAAATGTTCTCCTGACCCTTAGTTCACAGGGACTGAGTTCTGTTAGACTGGAATTTCTAGCTCACTGAATATTAACATTGTTGGCTTTAATATTGGTGACTGTTTTCAAGGGTTGTACGACAAGCATATGAGAGTTCACACCGCTTTAGGTTCTGTGTCAACGTATGAAACTGGTGAAGCATAAAAAGGTTGTCCCTGGAGATCAGAAACAAGATAAAGGTATCATAATGTTCATCTTTTCAACACTGAACTGGAGATCCGATCTGATGTTGTAAAGCAAGGGGATGAACACAAGGTATAAATACTGGGCAAGAAGAAATGTTATGGTTTGTGAATTATCTGATGATTGTATATATATGAAAATCAAAAGTTTCAGTGTATTTGGTTTTATGTGGAGGTCCTTGATCCACTTGGAGTTGAGCTTAGTACAAGGAGATAAGAATGGATTGATTTGCATTCTTCTGCATGCTGACCTCCAGTTGAACCAGCACCATTTGTTGAAAAGGCTTTTTTTCCACTGGATGGTTTTAGCTCCTTTGTCAAAGATCAAGTGACCATAGGAGTGTGAATTCATTTCTGGGTGCTCCACTATGTTCATAGCAGCCTTATTTATAATAGCCAGAAGCTGGAAAGAACCCAGATGTCCCTCAACAGAGGAATGGATACGGAAGATGTGGTATATTTACACAACGGAATACTACTCTGCAATTAAAAACAATGAATTCATGAAATTCTTAGGCAAATGGTCAGAACTGGAAAATATCATCCTTAGTGAGGTAACCCAATCACAAAAGAACACACATGGTATGCAGTCACTGATAAGGGGATATTAACCCAGAAGCTCGGAATACCCAAAACACAATTCACATATCAATTGATTTCCAAGAAGATGGAAGGAGAGACCCATGGTCCTGGAAAGACTGGATATAGCAGTGTAGGGGAATACCAGGACAGAGAAGCGGGAGGGGGTTGAATGGGGAACAGGGGGAGGGAAGAGGGCCTATGGGACTTTTGGGGAGGGGGGAACCGGGAAAGGGGAAATCATTGGGAATGTAAATAAAAAAATATAGAAAATAAAATAAAAAAGAAAATCAAAAGATCTATAGGTAAATTATTAACTCTAATAAGGTTGCCATAACAACTGAACTAGTAAGAATCATTTTCAGGATAGTATATTAGCATCAAGGAGGCAGGAAAAAATTTAAAGGAGAGATATTATTAACCATCCCATAAGCCCCAAACAAAGTAAACCAAAATATATAGCCCTTTGTGGCTACTTAAAATTGTTAAGAGATAACTCAGAGATGTATCAAATCTGTGGTTAGAGAATCAATCTTATTGGTTTTGGAGACAATGAGACCTCCACCTATGCATCTGTGGAATGGTTTCAAATAAGAAATGCACTATAATTGTGTCTAAACCTATGAATGCAATATTTATTTTAGTCTTGACTGCTTTCTGGATTTAATTTTTGTTTTTGATTAATAGAATCTTGCTTTTCATACATATAGAGATTCCAATGTAGCCCGAAGACCAGCAGCTCCCTAGGAATTACCTGGAACCCTAGCACCAGACTGGGACAGCTGAGACATCCAGTCTTGTGTACTGAATAACAACTGGATTCTTGGCCTTTCTGTCAGGTGATAGCCATTATCAGACTACTCAGACTACAACCTGTAAGTCACTCTAACAAATACACACACACACACACACACACACACACACACACACACATACACACACACATACACACATACACACACACACACAATATAAAGGTATCATAATGCTCATCTTTTCAACACCAAACTGGAGATCTGATCTGATGTTGTAAGGCAAAGGAATGAACACAAGGTATAAATAAGTAAGTAAATAAATTTATATATTTGAATATATATGTATGTATATGTATATATGAATATATATTCATTCTATATTCTCTCTGTCTCCTCCCATATCCACACTCACCCCACCAGTTCTGTTCCTTAGAGAACCATGACTAATACACCTTGACAAATGATTCATGCCCCTCCAAGTTTGCTTGTTCCCCCTAGTTACTTCTAGGCCTATACATAGGTCATGTCTAAGCATGATCTAACTGGGGGGACACTGGTCATTGAATAGAATCATTCTTTCAGTGCTTGGTTAATAATATAGATGGTGGGAACTGGGAGACTTACTGGGGGTGAATATTGAACAGCCGAACTGTTGGGATACACGACTGAATTTAACAACTGCACATGGACACTTGGAGACAAATGACCCCTGGAAGCCTAGGATAAAAAATAGTGGACGATAAGTAAAATGGAGATGCTCTAACATCTTGACAGAGTGTGAACATGCAGTGAGAAGAATCACAGAGCTAGGCATGGGGGTGTTTACCTGTAAACCCAGCAGTTAGGATGCAGAGGTAGGGAGATCGTGAGTTCTGGTCCAGCTTGGGCTACATAGAAATAATAGCAAGCAGTGAGGACTATGCTAGTGATAGAAACCCTGGCATCACAGAGGAGATATCAGGTGCTGTTCTTCAAGATAAGGAGTTTTCTTTGCAGTAATAGCTCTTCTATGGAGCGGTAAGCCCCGTAGGTACAATGCTCAGGCCTTATAGGCCAAGCTTTATGGTCAGATAAACTGATCCGAAAGAATTTCAGAATAAAGATGCTTAATTAGGAGAGGAAAAAGTAGAGTAGTCATAATTACAAAAAAGTGAATCTAGAGTGCTAACCAGCCACCTAACTTAGAAGCATCTACATATGTTCAGTTTGCGGAAGCAATCCTTGTTTATAGAAGTGAATTGTGCTTTGAGTTAATTCCCTCGATGTTGTCACAGTGTAGTCTAAAATAAACTTGATTGTCTTGGCATTTCACAAAAAGATCTCACCAGTCTGTTACATTGCTGATGCTACAGTTTTTGGACCTGGTAGATTAGAAAGTGTAAAATACAACATTTGTGTATGTTCCAGAAGGCAGGAAGTAAACATTAGGGTAAGGGCACTGTGAAATTGAGGAGTGTTTCAGACACTCAGTGGTCTGAGGTGTTCTCAGATATTCCTTTTGAGGGAAAGGCAAGGGCTACTACTCAGGACTTCTGACCACTAAGAAAGGAAAGGAGCACTTGGCAGGTAGTTCTCTTAAGAGTTTGGAGAGAATGCAAACCCTGCTCATGGGGCTGAGGTGAGAAAGAGTCTGTCTGAGTTCATTTCCTGTTGTTTGAACAAAATCTCCGAGTATTTATAGAGGAGAGCGGTTTATTTCAGCTCATGCTTCTGGAGGCTGCAAGTCCGAGAACATAACACGAGAGAGGACTTTGTGCTCCGTACACACGTGGTGGGAAGTAGAATCGCAAACAGAATCTTACTGACCATACAAACAGACTTTATAACAACCTGCTCTCACAAGGGAGCCAGCCATTTTCCTGAGCTATTGATCCTCTTTGTGATACAACACTTACTGGTCCCGTTGTCACACATTGGCAAGCTGATTACACCTAAGTACACAGCGTCACCTCAATATGCATTTTAGAAGGTGTGTTAGTTGCTTTTCTGTGGCTGTGATTGTGTTGGTTGATCTTGGTTGTCAATGTGACTATGACTGTAATCAACTGAAACCTCAGCAGCTGGGCACACCAGCCACAGATTTTTTTTTAACTTTTTTTAAAATATATTTTTTTAAAATATTTATTTATTTATTTTGTGTATATGAGTACACTGTAGCTGTACAGATGGTTGTGAACCATCACGTGGTTGCTGGGAATTGAACTCAGGACCTCTGCTCACTCCAGCCGTGCTCGCTCTGGCCCAAAGATTTATTTATTATTATATGTAAGTACACTGTAGCTGTCTTCAGACACTCCAGAAGAGGTGTCAGATCTCATTACAGACGGTTGTGAGCCACCGTGTGGTTGCTGGGATTTGAACTCAGGAGAGCAGTCAGTGCTCTTAACTAAGCCATCTCTCCAGTCCTTTTTTTCCCTCTTTTCTTTTCTTTTCTTTCTTTCTTTCTTTCTTTCTTTCTTTCTTTCTTTCTTTCTTTCTCTTTCTTTGATATTTTCTTATTTACACTTCAAATGTTATCCCCGTTCCAAGTGTCCCTTCTGGAAACCCCAGCCCATCTCCCCCTCCCTTGCCTTTCTGCCACCCACCCACCCACTCCCGCCTTCCCTCTCTGGCATTCCCCTACACTGGGGCATCGAACCCCCTCAGGTCCAAGGACATTCCTCCCACTTATGTCCAACAAGGCCATCCTCTGCCACATATGCAGCCGGAGCCATGGGTCCCTCCATGTGTACTCTTTGGTTGGTGGTCCAGTCCTGGGAGCTCCGGGGGGGAAGGGGGGTCTGGTCTGTTGACACTGTTGCTACCCCCGTGGAGGCTACAAACCCCTTCAGCTTCTTCAGTCCCTTATCCAACTCCTCCACCTGGGACCCCACACTTAGTCCAATGGTTGACTCTGAGCATCCGCCTCTTGCTTGAACCATTTGAGGTGGGAAGATCCATTCTGAATCAAAACCAAAACCTGCCCTAAAGCTGGGCCATACCTTCTGGTTACAGACCACAGAAAGGACACACAAAAAGGGAAGCTTTTGCTTTTAGCCTATTTGTCCTCACTTTCTCTGGAAAGTTCATTTATCTTTGTTGCTTGGGAATTACTTTGGTGGTATTAGAACCTACTGCTTCAGGACTCCAACAGAGACCAAAGATCAATTGAGATATCTAAGCCTTGTGGACTGAACAACTACTGCATTCTTGGCTTTTAGGTCAAGAGACAGTCAATGTTGGACTAGCCAGACCACAGTTGTCTTAGTCAGGGTTTGTATTCCTGCAAAAAACATCATGACCAAGAAGCAAGTTGAGGAGGAAAGGGTTTATTCAGCTTACACTTCCACATTGCTGTTCATCATCAAAGGAAGTCAGGACTGGAACTCAAGCAGGTCAGGAAGCAGGAGCTGATGCAGAGGCCATGGAGGGATGTTACTTACTGGTTTGCTTCCCCTGGCTTGCTCAGCTTGCTTTCTTATAGAACCCAAGACTAGGGGATGGCACCACCTACAATGTGCCCTCCCCACTTGATCACTAATTGAAAAAAAATGCCTTACAACTGGATCTCATGGAGGCATTTCCTCAAGGGAGGCTCCTTTCTCTGTGCTAATTCCAGCTTGTGTCAAGTTGACACACAAAACCAGTCAGTACAACAGCCTGTGAGCCACTCTGTTAAATCCCATTTTAATATCAAAAAGGATGAGTTCATCAAAGCAAGGGGGCATGGCATCAAGGAACAGGCATAGTGGCCAAAGCAGGAAGCTAACAGCTCAATTTTAACTACAAACTCCAAGCAGAGGAAACTGAAAGTAGGCAAGACTTTTACCCTCAAAGTCCCCAACAAGCGTCATATCTTCTTCAGCAAATCTGCACCTCTTAAACTTCTCCAAACATCAACATCAACTGGGACCAAGTATTCAAATATCTTAGCATAGAGGGATTAGTCTCCTTCAAGCCAGTGCTAAATGGACCAACCATACTTAAATTAGAGCAAAGTCTTAATGCCAGTAGGTCTAAGATGAGTGACCCTAGTTCTGTTGTCCCTTCATGACACATTCTGGTGTTCTTTCTTTCACAAGGCTGATGTAGCTGTTGTTCTATTGAACGACTGAATTTTTGTAGTAGAGACTGGCATGAAATCTTAAGATGATGCTAACATGGCATTGGCAAACTGATTATGCCAAAGTGCTTCTTAAAGAGGAGGCTCAGTAGGATTAATGAACATTTCAGGTGCTAGCTTGTCTACCTTGTTTTCAGCATTTGACTAACACTATTATTTAAGAATGTTAGACATGATGTGGTGGTTTGAATAGGTTTGTCCCATAGATTCATGTGTTTGAATGCTTGTCCATAGGGGTTGGCACTAGGAGGTGTGACCTTGTTGAGAAAGTTTGTCACTGTGTGGGTGGTGGGCTTTGAGATCTCCTATGCTCAGGTTCTGTCCAGTGAGGAAGACAGTCTCCTCCTGGTTGCCATGTGGTAGTCATACTGTGTCTGCTGCCTGTAGATCAAAATATAGAAGTCTCAGCTCCTTCTCCAGCACCATGTTTGCCTGCATGCTGCCATGCTTCCTGCCATGATGATAATGAACTAAACCTCTGAAACTATAAGTCAGCCCCAAGTAAATGTTTTCCTTTATAAGAGTTGTCTTGGCCATGGTGTCTCTTCACAGCAATGAAACCCAAATTAAGACACATGGGTCCACAGGATCCACATTGTGGAAGGAGAGACCTAACTTCTGTAAGTTGTCCTCTGACTTTCACCTTTGCACAGTAACATGTGTGTGCCTAAAGACAAATCTGTTTGTTGTATACAAAGAGATACATAAACAGATAATAAATATAATACAAACTTTAAATAAAGGGAATGTCAGTCTCAAGATCCACATAATATTGCTTGAATTAAGTACTGTGCCATGGTCATGGTGGAAAAGTGTCACAGGAGCTCAAGATGTCTCCAGATCACCTTTAGCAAGGTACGTTCTGAGCGGCAGCAGTTTCTGGCTATCACGAATAAAGCATCAATGAGCATGGTTGAGCGAGTGTCCTTGTGGTAGAATGGAATGCACAACCCAACTTTAAATGGGAATGATGATGAAAAAGGTTGTCCTTAGAGAGGTTTATAAAATGGAATCTATAATGATCCAATAGTAAGTATGTTATGGCTTCTGGGCTATAGAATTTGTGTAGCAGCCACCCAGTGTGGATGTAAACTAATGAACATGGCTTTAGTAATGGAAAAAAAACCAAATAAAAAATGAAAATAAACCAATTTAAAGTGTTCAGCATCCTTAGCCATCAGGGAAATGAAAATTTAAAACTACTTTAAGATTCCACTTCACCCCAGTCAGAATGGCCACCACCAGGAATACAGATAACAATACACACTAGCGTGGGTGCTGGGGAGGAAATTTATACACTGTTGGTTGAAGTATAAACTACTGTAGCCAGTTTGGAAACCAGTCTGGAAGTTTCTAACACAACAACAACAAAACCCCCAAACAACAAAACAAACTAGCAATAGAACTGCCAAATGGCCCAGCTGTAACACTCGTGGGCACACACCCATTGGCCTTTATGTTCTACTACAGAGACACTTGCTCATCCGTGACCCCTGCGGCCCTATTCATAATAGCTAGAAATGGAATCAACTTACATGTCCATGAACAGATGAATGGAAAAGAAAAAGATGGCACACTAACACAATGAAATATTACTCAGCTGTAAAGAAAAATAAAGCATAACATTTGCAGATAAATAGATGGAACTAGAAATAGTCATCCTGGGGTAACTAGGGCCCAGGAAGACAAATACTGTGCATTCTCTCTCATGTGCAGATCCCAGGTTCAAACTTTTTGTTTGGCATATTTAAGTTGGAGCACAAGTAGATGCCAGGAAAAATTAGAAAGGGATCTTTGTATGTATGTGTGTGTGTGTGTATGTGTGTCTGTGTGGTGTGTATACATTAACAGAGGGTGGATATCAGATTATAGATAACATAAAAGTGACTACTGGGAGTGTAAAGGGTTAAGCCAGGAGAAGTGTGGGAGTCTGGAGGCATAAAGGAGTAAAGGGGAGTACTGCCTAACCTAGAGGGTATGAAAAACCACATGGAGGTTTAGTCTCACAACTCAACCTAGAAAACAAAAACCAAGCTGAGATACAGTAGGACACACATGAATGGAGGAATAGCGGGGAATACTGAGCTTTAAAGGATTAGTCAGGGATGGGCCAGGGGATGAGGGAGTATGGTATGTAGTGGATATGTTAGCCAAAACTAAGGATGCACGAAACAGCCTTGTAGAAAACCACCATTTAATAAGCTAATTTGAAAGTGCAACTGTAGGCGGGTGGTGGAGCCTGAACGGGAGTACTCTGCATGGGTGAACAATGTCACTCTCAGAAGACATGGGTTAGTAAGTGAAAGTTTCAGTACAAGGCATGGGATACCTCCCTATGAGTTAATGGCTAGGGAGGCCTCAGAGGTCTTCAAAACAACAAAGGCTGTCTTGTTTACCATAGCTATGTGGTAAGACCCTACTGCTAAAGACATGTACTTTGGCTGCAGGACACAGAGAAATCAGTCTCAAAAAGGCTGGGAAATGTCCTCTCAGCTGGATAGCATTCATAATACCAGAAGGTGCTATGCAGGGAGCTGTGGGACGAAACACACGATGGGTCTGACCCAATGCTGAACCCTGTAGGCTGCAATACTGTCTGCCAGGTAAGATGTGTCTGTGGATGCGTAGTGACCCAGCTGTTATGGGCTAACTAACCACTTTCAGATAGAATCTGAGGTCTGCTCCACAGGTGGGATTTTCATGTCTGGTTCTGTAATCCTGGTTCAAAGTCGATCTTAGTGAAAGTTTAGGCTGTAGGCCAGAACCTTTTCCTTTGTTAAACTGTCACGCTCTAAAATTGCCTTCTAAATATTTATGTTTATCCTTGTAAACCTTGACTGCTCTAAACCTTGGCCAGAAAAGATTTTTTCTTTCTTTCTACAGTGTGCAGCAGTCAATGGAGAGATATATTGATGGTCAAAGTCCTGAGAATAAGAGACAAAGTACTCAGCTCTAAACGGGGTATTTATATATACACCACCCCCAAGACTCAGTGAACTTTGCAAAAGAGGAGGCTGATTGAATGTCAGAACTGGAGGATGGGGAGGAGTCCTGTAAAATGCTGTCTTCTGAACATGCCATGGGTATCAGAATCATGACCTCACAGCAGCTATGGCTATCTGCATAAGTCTTACATAAGATTAAGCCAGTCAAAAATCTGGCATAGGCTGGGTAGATGAATATTGGGTCTCACCTCACACAGAGGAGCTATTAAAAGTGGGTGGTTACTGGGGGAGGGAGAATATTTCTTTATTGGGCAACACTAACTGGATTATTGGATCATAAAAAAAGACATGGCGTTGGGAGGGGATGTGAGGGGGAGACAGGAAGAGAGTTGGGGGGTATATGGAGGAGAGATGTGGCCACGTTTCATTGTATATAGGTATGAAATCCTCAAAAAATAGAAGTTAATTAACATACTATTTCCATGTATTTATGGATATAGTTTGACAAGTTCATACATATTTATACAATATTTAATCAAATCAGAATAATTGAAATGCTAAATACGTGAAAATGGAAAGTTTTCAAATATTTATCATTTCTGTGAGTTGAGAGACTTCAGACTTTCTAACTTAGACACGTGTCTGCTAGGTCAAGTTCGTGGACATCAAAGACGACTTTTTGGAGTCAGTTCTCCCCTTTCACCATGTGAGCTCCATGGATTGAAGTGAGGTCAGGCTGGGCAGCAAGCCCCTCTGCCAGCTGAGCCACCTCGACAGCCTGACTTCTAGGTAACTGTTTGGAATCTTACAATAAATTGTTGTAGACTATAGTTATCCCAGTGCTGTAAAACACTGAAATGATCTCTCCCCCCAAACTATACCTGCTATTTTCCATCTCTCTCCTTCTCCACTACTTTTCCAAGGCTCTAGTAACAATTGTTCTGCTTTTATTTTTCTATGGGATCAACGTTTTAGCTTTGACATGGTGAGAGCATGTGATTTTGTCTGTGTCTGGCTTATTTTACTCAATGTGATCCTTCGGTTCTATGTATGTGGCTGAACACTGCTTCATTATTTCTAATGGCCAAACTATCGGATCACATACTTATAGCCCATTTCTTTATGCATTTATTCATCGATGGACACCTTAGTTGATTCCTTATCTTGGCTATTTGTCACCCACCTCATCTAAGGGTTATTTAACATGAATCAAGTTTCTCTTGTTCTCTTTGTCCTGCAGCTTGGTTCACAGAAAGTGACACATCTTTGTCCTTTACTCTTTCTATTTCTAGACTTCAGAAGATATACTTCTGTTGGCGGGTTTTATTGCAACCTGAGCCTTACCTACTTTAAAAGACTTTCCTGACATACTGAAATTTTTTCAGCTTGTGGATGAGTCTTACAGGCTATCCTTAGTTTGGCTGCCTCCTGGTGACAGACGGAGCCTGTAATGTCCCCAGTGAGGCATGTTCAAGCCTGACTGTAGGCATGTGTAACCCTGGGTAGGATTCCTCAGGAGAGCTAATTCCTTCTGGGGCATGTGAACTCATGCCAACTTCGATCACCCAAGTTCTAATTCTTCCATTTGACTGCATTTTCTTCATGTAAAGGTAAGGTTTCTGTGATGACTAGTCTTAGTTGTCAACTTGTCTACATCTGGAATTACAACTGAAGTCCATGCCACTGGGCACTCCTAGAGGGCATTTTCTTGATCAGATTTGTTAAAGCAGGAAAACCCATCTAGGTGGCATCTGCTGGTGGAAGCCCAGATAAAAGACAGAAGAAGGAAACTTGGTTTTTTTGCCTGCTCGTCCTCACCCTCTCACTCTTGCTGGCAAGGTTGTCTGTCCTGCTGCTTTTGCATTCCTTTCCCATTAGAAGGAGCTCTGGGATTCCAGTGTAGGGTGAAGACCAGAAGCTCTCCCCAAATTCTCCAGGCTTTCTGTGTTAGCCTGTGACCACTGAGACATCCAGGCTTGTGGTCTCAGTCTCTCCACTGTGAGATGGCCATGGTTGGACTACCAGAACTGACTCTGGTAAATTAATAAATGCCTCCATTAAAAAAAAGTTGAATATATATATTATATTCTGATTACAGTTTTTTCCCCTCCAACTTCGTTTACTTTTCTCAGATCCAGTCCACCTCCTACCCACCCAAAGTCACATCCTTTCTCTCAAGAGAATACAAACAGGCATCTCAAATAATAATAAACAATGATAATAATAACAAAAAACAAACCAATTGATAAATATCACATACCACACACACACACACACACACAGACAGACACAGACACACACACACACACACACACAGACAGACAGACACACACACACACACACACACACACACACACAGACAGACACAGACACACACACACACACACAGACAGACACAGACACAGACACACACACACACACACACACAGAGACAGACAGACACAGACACACACACACACAGAGACAGACAGACAGACACACACACACACACACACACACAATCAGTTCTGTCCTTCAGAAAACCCTAGCATACCAGCAGTGGTTCTAGAATTTCTCTAGAGGATTTGGAAATATCCAGAGCTGGATTTCCAACTCTGCCTTACAAAAATATGGAGAAGGTGATTAGAGGTTCAGAGCTGGCAGGGAGCTGATGAGATGAAGATGAAAGCAGAAGGAGCTACGTGCACAGACTCATGGAGCTGTGGCATGGAGATGTTCAAAGGTAAGTAGAATCAAGGGTCAAAAGGTCATGTATGGAGAGGGGAGTAATGTAAGATAGGACTAGAAGGGGGAACTGGGCCTCTAAGATATTCTTCAGTATTGTCTCATTTTAAGGCTTGGAATTTGATTCCCAGAGATATTCACATGAACAGTAGAGGCACAGGTAAGAAGAAGTAACACATGTCTGATATGTTAATAATGCCAATAATTCCTCTTTCTTCATCTGTTGGTAGATGCCATCATTGACTGTTCACACTCCAGGGAAACAATTTTTCATCTAGAAAATAAATAACAATGGCCAGTTGGCATCCGTTAGTAAAGCGAGGATACACCAGAGAAATGAGGAGCTAGAAGACAACAGGACTGGTGGTATCCCTTAGACATCAATTCAAATGAACTCTGGCTTTTCTCATGCAGGCTCACTGAGGGCTACATTTTCAGTATCACTTAAAAAATGTTATATGTAATGTAAAGATACAATTTTTGTATGAAAACTGTCTGAACTGTCAGAAGCTTTAAATCTTCCTTTTGTCCTCATCTTTCCCTCAATTAATATTGGTCTTCTTGTCTAAATATTCACTCTTCAGTCCACTAGGGATTTTCTGTATCTTCATATGCTGTCTTGGTTACTATTACTATTGCTGTGAAGAGACCTCATGACAAAGGCAAATTATAAAAGAAAGCATTTCATGGGGGGGGGGAACAGGGGGCGGGGTGATTGCTTACAGTTTCAGAGGGTTGGTCCATGTTCGTCACGATGAGGAAGCTTGGCAGTAGGCAGGCTGGCATGGCATTGGAGTAGCAACTGGGAGCCTACATCTTATAGACAAGGAAGAAAGAAAGCATGAGATTGAGCCTGGTGTGAGCTTTTGACACTTCAAAACCCACCTCCTCCAACAAAGCCACACCTCTTCCAATAAAGCCACACCTCCTAATTCTTCCAAACATCCTACAGTCTCAGAGTCCAAGTATTCAAACATGTAAGCCTATGGGGACCATTCTCATTCAAATCACAAATTATGTATTTACATATGTGTACTCCTATCTGCATTAATGAATATGTGTTAATAATTGATATTGTGTAGGGTCAAACCTTTTATATTATTCTTCTCAAAATAATTTTTATTATTTTATGTTTTTGTACAAGATGGTAGGTTTTATTATGACATTTTAATACATGTGTTTAGTTTACAGTGTTCATATTAACTAACCCCCATTATGTATCATTCTTTTGTTGTTTGTTTGGGTTTTTTGAGACAGGGTTTCTCTGTGTAGCAGGCCTGGCTGTCCTGGAACTCACTTTGTGCTCTCTTCCTCCTTTTAAAATTTTTTTGGAACCTTGTGTTAGTAAGGATTAGTCAGAGTTCTCTAGACTAACAGAACTTATAGAATGACTATATATAAAGGGGAGTTATTAGAGTGTCTTACAGGCTATGGTCCTGCCAGTCCAACCCTGGCTGTTGGCCAGTGAAAATGGAAAGTCCAAGAATCCAGTAGTTATTCAGTCCAGCAGACTGGATGTCTCAGTTTGTCTTCAGTATTTGCCAGAATCTTAAAGAAGTAGGTCGTAATGCCAGTGAAGGAATAGAGACTTGCCAGTCCAGAGTGAGGGTAACCTGGCAAAAAGAGACAGCTTCCTTATTAAGAACTGGTGTCCTTTGTATAGGCTTTTTTCACCACAGGGCCACCAGAAGCTGTGGCCCAGATTAAAGGTGATCTTCCTACTTTAAATGATTTAATTAAGAAAAAAAATCCCTCATAGGTGTACCTAGTCTCTTAGGTTTTAGTAATTCTAGATGTAGTCAAGTTGACTATGACAAATAGCCATCACAAGTCCACCCCTTGTCAACTTGACAGAAGCATATCTCCTTATGTCATGATTAATTTCCAAGTAAAAGCAACAACCAGGTCATAATTACACCTAACATGATATAATTATCCCATATATAACCACAAACACTATATATTTAACAAGGTCATAAAATTATGCTTAATATGATATAATTATCCCCTTGAAACCACAAACATATTATCAAATTTAGAATACATTTCAATTATAAATTAGAACATTATTTTAGTATCTCAAAACTTAAATGTAACAACTACTGATATTCTTATTTGATGTTACATTACATGATAAAGAAATCAAGGAAAGAAAACACAAATATCTGTACAAACACATTCTTAACAAAATATGAAAGAAACACTCATGTCAATTAGAATCCTCATTTCTGCAACTGGTCATGTAGGCTTAGCTGGTATTTATAACTACTTTCTTCTACTACCCGTCCTGTATTTCCTCCACTCTCAGAAAGCACCTTAGTAGTCTTGGCTCTTTTCCTGGAGGAGTGACTTTTTCCTGGAGGAGTAACTCATACCTTCATTCCTCAAGGGTTTGTGCTCTTGCCTGGATTAGGTTGTTGTAGTTTTCCATTGACTTTAATCACAGGACATAGTATCATCAAGAGACGTCCTAAAAGATCTCCTGCATTCCAAGACATAATCTTTATTACCTTCATTGTGGAGAAACAATCCAATTTTCCACTGGTAGTCTGGATCAATCACCTCTCCAAACACTGTTAATCCTTTCTTAGCCTGTTGATTTAAGGGCATCAGAAGCCTAAGGCATCCAGGGGAAAGTCTGAGCTTCTGGGTCAATGGGATATTTCTTGTGGCTCCTGGCAGGTGTGTTCTTCCCTCTGGAACCAAAACTTCTAGACCAGAAGAACTTACAGTGGCAGAACCAGGAAGCAAATATTTTTCTAGTGTGTTATGAGGGAATACAGTGAGTGGAATGATTCCCTTTCCCACCTCTTGGTTCCTGAACCCATGGATCCTGGCTATGACATTGATTTGCCTTCTGGATAACCTTGTCCCAACCGTTCATGCTGATGCCACCTAATTGGTGCTGTAACTGTTTCTTCAAAAGAGCATTCCGTCTTTCTATCAGTTGCTTTAGGGTGGTGAGAAACATGGTTAGACCAGTGGATTCCATTATCATAGGCCCACTATTGCACTCTGGCTGTGAAGTGAGTTCCTTGGTCAGAAGCAATACTGTCTAGAAGACAATGATGGATAATAAGGTATTCTGTAAGTTCACATATGGTGGTTCTGGTAGAAGCATTATGTATAGGAAAGGCAAGTCTATAACCAGAACAAGTATCAAGTCCAGTAAGGACAAAGCATTGCCCTTTCTACAGAGGAAGTTGTTCAATGTAGTCAACCTGCCACCAGGTCACTGACTGGTCACCCTGGGAAATGGTGTCATATCTGGGCTCAGTGTTGGTCTGCGCTATTGGCAGATGTGGTACTCAGCAACAATTATCATTAGTGAGTAGAAGTCTGTGTTGTGGAGCCCATGCATGACTCCCATCTCTGCCACCATGGCCACTTTGCTCATGGTCCCACTGGGCAATGATAGGGATGACTGGGGAAAGAGACTGCCTGTCCACAAAATGGGTCATCCTGTCTACTTGATTACTAAACTTTGTTTCTGCCGAAGTTGCCTTTTGATGAGCATTTATGTGTGACACAAGTATCTTCATACCATTTGCCCATTTGGAGAGATCTATCCACACACTTCTTCCCCAGATGTCTTTCTCACTAATTTTCTAATTATTTCTTTCTGACTCTCTGACCAGCCAGCCAACTCATTAGCTACATTCCACAAGTCAGTCAACAATCACACATCTGGCCATTTCTCTTTCTAAACAAAATGCATGACATAAGGAGATATGATTGTGTCAAGTTGACAAGGGATGGACTTGTGATGGCTATTCGTCATAGTCAACTTGACTACATCTAGAATTATTAAAACCTAAGAGGCTAGGTACACCTATGAGGGATTTTTTTCTTAATTAAATCATTTAAAGTAGGAAGATCACTTTAATCTGGACCACAGCTTCTGGTGGCTCTTTTCCTGGAGGAGTGACTTTGTGCTCTTGCCACTATTCTTACATCTTTAAAGTCCTTGATGATGACACTTATTTCTGCAATTCCTCCAGGACTGTTTGTTGTGTGAGGGGAATTCTGAGTGCTTGTGAGAAAACTCCAAGAAAACAAGACCAGATTCTTGTGACTTCAAGTTTCTTAAAACATGGATTTGTTCTTGGATTATGCTTTCATGCCCCTTCCAGGTGCAGCAGATAGGAGTGAGTTTACTTCAGATTATTCACTATAACTGGACATTATTATTTGTTTATATGCCTCCAAGGAAAAACATGTTTCTGCGTCATGTGGCTTGCCTACCACATGCAGCTTGCCCTTGTGGTTATACACTTCACTCATGTTACCCCTCTTAAAGCTCAGAGTATAAATTGTCTGATGCGCTGAATAAAGTTGGCTATTGCATCAGAATTTAGTCTGCCTCATTTATTAGCTCCATTCTTCCAGATTCCATCATCTCTAGAGCAGTAAACACTGTTTTTGATTTATTATTTTCCCTTGAAGAGGTAACTCTACACTTTCATTTGGCCTTTCCAAACATAATAGCCTTCATTCTACAGGTCAGGGAACTATACAGGTAAGAATTCTGCCAACTTCTAGGTATATCTAGCCCAATTATACATTCTGGGACTGAGGAGACAATCACAGAATAAATTTGAGGACCCAGTAGATGTACTGTGAGATGGACTTTAGCCAAAAGGCCATTAATCACCTGACCTCTATAAGCTCCTACTTTAACTGGAGGGCCATGATGTTCCTTGAGGGCTCCTGGAATCAGGGTCTATTCAGAACCAGTATCCAATAGACCCCATAAAGTCTGATTATTTCATTTCCCTCAGTGTACAGTAACCCTTGTAAAAGGACGAAGGTCCCTCTGGGGAAGGACTGGAGAAAAGCTAACATTAAAACTTTTAGATATTTTATGGTCTTTGTTCAATGGAATCTGGTTGTCCCTTCATTCAAGGGATCTCCAAACTGGCTCAGGTCTGGAAATCAGTTCATGGGCCAAGATTCCCTTTTGCCACTATCCAATGTAGCCTTTCTTTCTTTTCTTTTCTTTTCTTTTTTTTTTTTTTTTTGTTTATACAGAACAAACAAAAATTCAGTTGGCGCATTATCTACTTAATGCCTGGAAATGTCATAGTTGATTAGCCAGTAGAGAAGGTCCATATAAGGCATGCCACCATGAAATTTATTTTGCTCGTGCTGACCATTATGGGTCAGGCCATTATGGACATGGCTTTGTCTATGCTGCCCACTTATGATAACTATGGTCACCTTGCCTGCTTTGATTTAGTGCTGCCACATGGCTCCTCCTGCTTCAGGGCCAAATTAAACCCACTGAATTTAATTCATCCAACTGAGCAGTGGCATCTCCAACCCTAAGGTCTGGCAGAAGGAAAAGGGCAACAATGAAGCTCTTCAAATATGTTGGTGCCCCTCTCACCAGTTTGCATGAAGCTCTTCAAATGTACTGGTGCCCCTCTCACCAGTTTGCATTTTGTAGGATTAGTGAAGGGCTTGTCTTATGGCCTTTCCATTGTGGAGGATTAGGTTTTACACAGCTATCCATGCTAGTACTGCAACTTTCCAGAGCCTTAAAATCTGTTTATGGACATTAAGCCAAGGGATATCAGGTATCTCTAGCTCCTTTTCAGTAGGTCATCTTTTGGCAAACGATTCAGCCAACCATTCAGACAAATTTTTGACATTCTTTTTTTAAACTGTGTGAACTTCCATATTAAACCTAGAATTTCCACTCACTGGTCTCATATTAATAAACTTAGCCTGATCTAGTATTATGTTCCTTTCACAATTATCCCGTACCATTAAAATCCATTCTTATACATATTTTTCAGACTTCTGCTTGAATGAATTAGCAAACTCATTAAGCTCTTTAGTAGTGCAGCACACCTCCTCATGGACATTTTCTATTTCCCCTCTAGGAGTCTGCTTGGCCTATAGTGTGGTTATGGGTCCAGAGGCGACTATTTGTGGGACCTGAAGGACATTAGTATGGCCTTGCCTAGCATTTTCTTCAGGAAAATCACTGATAGGCTAGCAGACAGTGAAGGACTAATTTCCTAGGTAAAAGGCAGGAAAGGCAGTATTTCCAGTGGCAGGCAGAGTGGGAGTAAATCTTCCACTGAGACGAGGGAGACTACGTCCTCAGGTAAGATAAACCCTTGGGCATCTGAAGTTCCAAGTCCTCAGTCTTAATAGGGGCCTTCCTCACATCTCTTTCTCAAGTTACAAGATCCCACTCTTTACCAATTACTGCCCCTACCTTAACTGCTGACACCCTCCAGAGCTGGGACTTGAATTTTCTTTTTAATTCAGCCAACCTTAAAATGAAGGCTTCTGTCAGCAAGCACTTGTTGGCATCCACAATAGTGTCTGGGTTTTGTACCTGTATATGGGATGGATCCCTAAGTGGGGCAATCTCTGGATGGTCTTTCCCTCAGTCTCTGCTCTATACTTTGTCTCTGTATCTCCTCCTGTGGGTATTTTTCCCCCTTCTAAGAAGGACCAGAGAGTATCCATACTTTGTTCTTCTTTCTTCTTGAGCTTCATGTGGTCTGTGAATTGTATCTTGGGTATTCCAAGCTTCTGGGTTAATATCCACTTACCAGTGAGTGCATACCATGTGTGTTCTTTTGTGATTGGGTTACCTCACTCAGGATGATATTTTCTAGTTCCATCCATTTGCCTAAGAATTTCATGAATTCATTGTTTTTAATAGCTGAGTAGTAGTTTTAATTCCATTGTGTAAATGTACCACATTTTCTGTATCCATTCCTCTGTTGAGGGACATTTAGGTTCTTTCCAGCTTCTGGCTGCTTTAAATAAGGCTGCTATGAACATAGTGGAGCTATACAAAGAATAAACAAAACTAGGAGCTGGTTATTTGAGAAAATCAACAAGGTAGATAAACCCATAGCCAGGCTATCCAGAGGGGACAGAGACAGTATCCAAATTAACAAAATCAGAAATGAAAAAGGAGACATAACAACAGAAACTGAGGAAATCCAAAAAAATCATCAGATCCTACTACAAAAGCCTATATGCAAAAAACAAAACAAAACAAAAACAAACAAACAAACAAACAAAAACCTGGAAAATCAGGAAGAAATGGACAATTTTCTAGACAGATACAATTAACCAAAGAATACACACGGAGGGACCCATGGCTCCTGATTCATATGCAGCAGAGGATAACCTTGTCCTCAGAGAGGAGAGGCCCTGGGTCCTCAGAAGACTAGATGCCCCAGTATAGGGGAATGCCAGGGAAGGGAAGTGGGAGTGGGTGGGTTGGTGAGCAGGGAGAGGGGGGATGGGTTAGAGGATTTTCAGTGGGGGGAACCAGGGAAGGGGACACCGTTTGAAATGTAAATAAAGAATATATCTAGTAAAAAAAAGAGAGAAGGAGAAAAATTTTAAACTAAAAAAAAAATAAATAAAAATGAAGGCTTCTGTTTGAGTTTCTGCATCTTGGTCTCCATGGCTACTGGAGAGAGGATTCTGTTCCGGCACACACTCAGAAGCCTTTAGACTGTTTATGTGCATCTGGAGCCAGTTCATTTTATCCAGAGTTCATTGTTGTCTTTCCCTTATCCTGAAATGCTAGAAGTTGTGAACTATCACGGAACCCATCCTTTTCCTTTGTCAGCTTATCTAGAGATGCTAGGAGCAACCAGCCAGCATATTCAGTTACCTGATTTTTCCACAAATGGTCAAAGGTTTTATATACACCATCACCAAATCTGTTGCCTCTCACAATTGGTAAATCAAGAAAATCAAATGCCTTTGTCTCCATAAGTTTGTAAACCAGATCACACTATGGGATTTTAGTACTCTCTGAGCTTCTAGGGAAGGCTTCAATAACTGTAGGTGTCAGCGAATTGGAGAGCCTGTTCCAGATACTTAAAAAACTATCCTAGCCGGGCAGTGGTGGCACATGTACTTGGGAGGCAGAGACAGGCGGATTTCTGAGTTCGAGGCCATCCTGATCTACAGAGTGAGTTTCAGGACAGCCAGGGCTACACAGAGAAACCCTGTCTTGAAAAACAAAAAACAAACAAAAACAAAAACAAAACAAAACAACAACAACAACAAACTATCCTTATATTTCTGCTGCTCTAGAACCACTCCTGGTACCAACTCCTGTACGATGGAATCCTGAAGAAGTAGGTTGTAATGCCATTGAAGGAATGGGCTTGCTTGCCAGGCAAAGTAAGGACAAGTAGACGAGGAGGGAGAACTTCATGTCTGCTATATAGACTTCCACCAGAAGGCATGACCCAGATTAAAAGTGGATCTTCCCACTTCAAATGATTTAATTATAAAAATCCTTCACAGGTGCACCCATCTGGTTGGGTTTTAGTTAATTCCAGATGTTGTCAACTTAGTGACCAAGAACAGTCATCCCATACCCACTGGGTGCAGTTTGTCTGAGTGTTCACATGTTAACTGATCTTGTTGGCTTGATCTTGTGCAGCCATGGACTAGTACTGATTTTGAGCTACCTCCTTTCTCTGTTGCCTTCCATGAGGCTGTTGGAGGGATTTGGAAGTTGCAGAAATCTGTAAAGAGTCCATTGCAGCTGTTTCTCTTTCAGTCCCAGGCACTTTGGGAGCCACAGGTTACTGTGCAGACATGGTCAAGTCCAAGAACCATACCACAGACAACCAGTCGCGCAAATGGCACAGAAATGGCATCAAGAAACCCGGGTCGCAAAGATACGAATCTCTTAAGAGAACATGCACTTGGCCAAGAAGCACAAGAAAGGCCTGAAGAAGATGCAGGCCAACAATGCAAAGGCAGTGAGTGCGCGCAGAGGCCATCAAGGCCCTTGTGAAGCCTCAGGCCGTCAAGCCCAAGATGCCAAACAACCCCAACCGAAAACTCAGCCTCCTGGCTTTCATCGCTCACCCCAAGCTTGGGAAGCGGTTTCGAAGCGACATGGCCAAGGGTCGTAGGCTCTGCCAACAAAAGCCCAAGGCTCAAACCAAGGCAGAGACCAAAGTTCCAGCTAAGGCCCAGGCTTCAGCTCCAACTCAGGCTCCCAAAGGTGCCCAGGCACCTGTGAAGGCCCCATAGAAAAGACTCCTGCCAGTGTGAAGACAGATGGACTGCTGGGACACACCTACCCACACATTGTTTGCAGATGACCAGTGCCCTATGCTGTTTTTACAAATAAACTTGAGGTTATATCTGTTAAAAAAAAAAGAGTCCATTGAAATAGTTTCTGATCTTCTGGAGCTGTGAGCTGCAGTCTCAGCTGCTCTGGGGCACGGGGGTGATACACAGGCTTGTGTAAACCAAGCATATAAGCCCAGGGATCATTATTGTTGTAGTTGTTATTATTATTATTATTATTATTATTATTATTATTATTATTATTATTATTATTATTACAAACAGCACTTAGACATTTCCATGATTTTTTTGTCTAGTTTCTTGAACTCTTTCTCTAAACATTGTGACCTACATAAATGCATCTCAGTATCCCCAGAATAGGGTGAATTAATCTGTCCAGGGCATTTCCTTTTACTGGGATGCTCTCCTCCCAATTCCTAGGGCCTGGGAGATAGTGCAGTGTAGTGGCTAGAACTCCTCATGTCCAAGTTTTAAAGCCCTAAGCCCTTGGAAAACATTTACAAGATCCCAAAGCCCCCAAATATAAGTGGCAAAAACTTTCCAGTAGTTACAAGACCTGTGCCAACCTCTGTGTGAAAAGACAGAGGCAACAGGACAAAGTCCAAGGATCTGGAGAAAGAGGAATCCCCAAACAGAAATCACCTCTCAAGCACACTGGGCCATGTTGGGAAAGGCAGCTGAACTGGGAAGGTTTGTCTGCTTTAACGTGGTGTGGTTGCCAAGGGGTCTCGTTTGGACTAAATAGACTAGAATTGTCCAGACCCTATTGCTCTGTGGCTCCATTTAATCAAGTGTATTTTTAATTATCATGTGCCTATGGACATGAGTACAAGTGCCGGTGAGGGGCAGAAACAGACTCCGGATGCACGGCAGCCGGAGTTCCAGGTGAGTCCTCTCTCAGAGCATGGGACTCTAACCACAGAGCCATCTGCCCCCTGCGCTATTAGCCTTAATGCCCTGCATATTCGCCCTTGCTAATATCTCTGTGGCTCAGAAATCCCTCACAATGATTATAGCTTCAATCCTTGAAGACCAATTAGTATGGAATGGCTTTTGTTATTTCATTTTTATTTAAAAATTTATTTATTTATTTCACACAGGCGAGTGTTTCACTTGCGTGTACGTCTGAGCACTACTTGTGTGCCTGTGGAGGCCACACATCCCTTGGAACTGGAATTACAGATGGTTGTGATGGAACCAAGCCAGGGTCTTATGGAAGAGCAGTCAGTGCTCTTAGCCACCAGAGTCATTTCTCCAGCCCATATTTTAAAATATTTTTATCTTTATACATGTGTGTGTGTGTGTGTATGTGTAATGTGTATGTGTGTGTGTATAATGTGTATGCGTGCTATGTGTGCATGTTTGTATGTGTAAGTGGCTAAATGTGTAGAGACTAGAGAGCCTTGTTCTGCCTTCAATGGGAGATGCTGTGTATGCCAGGCAATCTGATTCTTGTCATTCTGGAGACTCTCCCAGATGCACCTCCCATCTCATCCCAGGAGCTGAAATTGCAGACACATGTGCTTCTGCATCTGGTTTTAAGTGGGTTCTGGAGATCTGATCTCAGATCTTCACGCTTGTGTGGAAAGTGCTTTACCCGCTGAGCCACCCAACCAGTCTGTCCCTTTGCCATTTTGGATTCCTATTGTTTCATTGATAACAGGGGACACTAGTCCTGTAAACTCTTTCCCAATAGTCATTCTTTGCTCACAAAGACCCTTATGCTTCCCAACAATGTTAGTTCTCCCTTGCCAGTGCATTTCTCTTTCTTTCAGTCAAGGGAAAAGTCATTCTTGTGGTCTCCCAGAGAACATAGTCTATGTCTGTTCCCTCTGTGTATGTGATGCATGCTGGTAAGGACCATCTACCATGCCCACTCACTGGCTTAGCATTTGGGTAGGAGCTCTCTGAGTTGATCTGGCTATGTAATTTGGTGTGGTCTTCAAACACTCCTGCTTGAGACCTAGCTCTCTTTTCTTTAGACCTCTCTTTGACTCACTCCATTCCATATTGTCCTTTTGCTTACATTTTTCTCTAAGAGTCAGTAAAAGGACACTGAGATATGTTTTCTGTTCCTTCCATGTGATGATGATCTGATCCAGCCGAGGTAGGGGGCAGTGATGGTTCATGCCCACTATCTGAGAGCGTTTGAACTCTGAAGGACACTGGAATTGAGTTATCAGAAAGAAAGCATTTATTGTCATTCTCTCTGTGTTAGCTAGCTTTCCACAATTGTAAGAAACTACTAAGGTAATAAGTATATAAAGAGAAAAGACTTATTCCACTAACACCCTGAGTCAGGCGTGTGCGGGGATGCAGCAGACCAGCTCAGGTCTTACAGGACAGGAATCTAATGGGACAATAAGAACCCTGGGGATGCTCTTCCTTCAGGTATGAGGGCCATGCTGTTCCCTCTCTGCTGAAGAAACAAAGTAGGGTTCAGCTCCCACTCAGGACCACATGAGTCTTCCCAGAGCATCATCTTTAAGTCTTGACTTCCTTAGTTGTAGAATTAGATAGTAAGAGCCCAGTTCACAAATGTTTGGGGAGTATTGCACATGCTCAGAAAGCCAATTTGCTCTCCTTGCTTCCAGAATGTTCCCTGCTCATCTGTCCCTTTATCTGAATTACTCAAGCCCCCACGTTTTATTTTCTGGCAACTGACATTGTTTTGTTCCTTTTAATGATAGTTTTGTATTACTATTTTCTGATGAGGTTTTATTCATCTGTGAAAGCTTTGAACCAAAGTGTACACATTTAGAACACAGGCTTATTTTTAAAAATCCTGCAGCACATGGCCCTAGGGTCACACACAGCTTCTGTGTGGAGAGGTGAACCTGAGCCCTGGCCTTAGACGTGGGGGACCAGTCAGCTACAGTGATGTTCTCACCATTGGTATAGCTGACCTCTGGGGACAGGGGGACCAGTCAGCTACAGTGATGTTCTCACCATTGGTTCTACTCTGGGGAGCACAGGAAAGACACGAGTCTTACACTGTCCTCAGGCTGACCCATTCTGCATGGAGAGAGGAGATGAGACCAAGATAGGGACACCTTCCACACCTGCTCCAAGCTCTTGTGTAAGACTGCAGAATCAAGACCCCGTGGAGATGAACAAAGGACTGGGACTGAAAACTTGTGGGCTCTGCAAGGAACTACAGAGGCCTTTGGGGGGTCTTCAGATCCTAGAAAGGGGGCTGACCAGTGATCTGCCGAGCACTAGGCTATGATGTTTCCTCTTTCATGTAGATGCTGAGGTCATTTTAATTCAGATCTGTAAGGGAATCTGCTTCATTCTAACCTACCTCTGCATTCCACAGAAAGACTTCAAATGTTCCTCAAGGGCTGAGTCTTCAGAGCCAAAGGCAAGTCAAAAGTTAGAGGACTGTTTGTGCCAGATGTAGTCACATGGACTCTACATAATGTCTGCTGTGTGTTCATGAAAGGGCCTCAGTGGGACACTCTGGGATCATCCTGATTATGATTCAAATGTGGACCCCAAAAGCTGTGGGCCAGAGCATCTGAGCCCAAAGGAGCCCAAAGGTCTAAGCCTTAGAGTATAGATCCCACCTGGAGAACATGGCCCACAGAATCAGCTAAGCAGAACTCACAGGGGCTCATGGAGACTAAGGCAGCAGTCAAGGGGCCTGCATGGGTCTGGGCCAGGCCCTCTGTATATATGTTATGGATGTTAGCTTGGTGTTTCCGTGGGACTCCTAACAGTGGGATTGGGACTGTTTCTGACTCTTTTTGCCTGTCCCTGAGACACTTTTCCTTCTATTGGATATCCTCATCCAGCCTTAATATTAGGGGCTGCACCTAGTCTTATTGCATCTTGTTATGCCATGTTCACTTGTTATCCCTGGGAGGCCTGTTCTTTTCTGAAGGGAAAAGGAGGAGGAATGGATTTGGAGAGAAGGGAGGTGTATGGTGGGGGAACTTGGAGGAGTGGAGGGAGGATAAACTGTGGTAAGGATATATTGTATGAGGGAATTAAAAAATGAAAGAGCACAGGTTCCTGTGGGGCATAGCTGGGAAGTGGCAGGCACCCTATACTTAGTGAGTAGAAGAGCTTCCGGCCCTTGGTCCTGGTCCTTGCCACTTATTCAAAGTCTGTGTTGATGACTCCTGGGGCTAGGCTGCTCTCAGGGATGTTATTTGCTACTAGCACCCCTGTCAGAGTCTTTGTTAGTCCCAGTAGGTCTGTTTCACTGACACTATAGACCCCCAGCTTCTGAGGACAGAAAGAGTAGATGGAGAGATGGGGATTGAGGATGAGATACGTGGGTTTCCTGCATTCTGCTCAGGGAATTGAGCAGAGTAACATATCCTGATCATCAGGTTTGGAAGACAATGCCAAGAAGTCACAGCACTATGTTAAGTGCCTGTATGTAAGATGAAATATCTCTTCTGTATGTGAGTAGTTCTGAGGAAGTTGGTTATTAAATGTTGGTTATTTCCTTGCACCCAGTTTTCGACATGAAAAGGGGGGATTTCCTCTTGCCTGACTGGAGCCACAGACAGTCATACTTACAGGAAGTGGTACACAGGCTGCATCTGAGGACACCAAGAACCTTGTCTGGCAAGGTAAAGAGGGATGTAAGCTGAGCACAGTTATCCTGTGTGTGGCGGAGAATGGAGTTGGTGTGGGGGTTAGGAGGCATGGGAGTGAGGGAGAACAGCTCAGGCCTGGTAGGAGGGTTTAGCTTCATTTTCCTTAGGCCTTCAATAATGTTCATCAGGTTACATTAACAGAGAGGCCTTCTGTGTTTGAATTTTGTTTTTAGTAGATTAATATTGTTATGCTAAATGGACATAGTATTAAAACAACTTTTTTGTTTTATTTTTGAGACAGGGTCTTCCTACTATGTAACCCTGACTGTCCTGGAACTTGCTTTATAGACCAAGCTAGCCTTAAACTCTCAGATATCTGCCTTTCCCTTTCTCCTGAGGGTTGAGATTAAAGACTTGCACCGGCCGGGCAGTGGTGGCACACGCCTTTAATCCCAGCACTTGGGAGGCAGAGGCAGGAGGATTTCTGAGTTCGAGGCCAGCCTGGTCTACAAAGTGTGTTCCAGAACAGCCAGAGCTACAACAGAGAAACAATTTATACTCTGAGCTTTAAGAGGGGTAACATGAGTGAAGTGTCTAACCACAAGGGCAAGCTGCATGTGAGAAACCCTGTCTCGGAAAACCAAAAAAAAAAAAAAAAAAAAAAAAAAAAAAGACTTGCACCATCACGTCAAGCAAACTGACTCTCAATAATTTACCTTTATACCTGTCGCTTCTTTTGGTATTAGATGGGGCTTGACTCAGAGACCCACATTGGTCAGGGTGAAGAGAGTAAGAGATTTCAGAATGCTTATCCCAACCTGGGACATCTATAGTATACCTCCACTTCCCAAGGCCCAGGGATCATAGAGAAGGATCATCAGAAGAGAATGCTGAAAGTGTCTAAGAACCAGAGTTTTGGGTGAGAACAATGAAACCGTGTTTCCAGACACAGCAGGGAGTTAGTTGTATATATGAGCAGACAGTTGTGGCAGCATGCACAAGATCTGCTCAAGCACAAGTCAGACCGAATCCCAACCCCCAGAGGGGAGGTGGCCATGAGGATCCACCCGAGTCGAGGAGCTATTGGCAGTTGATAGCTACTCGGAGAGGAAGAGTCAGTTTTCTCCCAAGAATGTAGCCTTTGGGAGGTCAGCCACGCTCCGTGGAAGGTCAAACCTCTAAGAGTGCATGAGAGCACCAGTTGGACATGACAGATTTAAAACAAAAAACAGGACAGGAAGCTGGGGATCTGGGGGAAGGGTAACTGATCAAAAACCATTATATTAAATTCTCAAAATCTAATAAAAGACTAGAAACACTTCCTATGTGCTCTTGGGTTAATTTTGGTAGGATATATCATTTTAAAAATTGTGTTTCAATACAACTTGAGCATGCTTGGTTGGCTTGATCACTTGCTTAGTGCTGTTTTATCGCTTTCAGTATCTCTGGTGCTTCTTTTGTCTTTATTCCTGATAGTATTTGGTGTTTTTCATTGATTTTTACTAGAAATTTGTCAAAAGCAGTTTTTTTAAAACAAATTCTTGGTTTTATTTATTTACATATTGTATTACTCCTAGCCTCTCTTCCTTCTTTCTAACCTCCTCCCCTCTTTTCTTCCCTTTCTTTCTTCCTTCAAAGTGCTAGGGATCAACCCCAGGACCTTACACGGGCTAAGCAATCATTATCCTGCTGGGTCACACCCTGGCCTCTTCTCCAGTGATGCCTGTTTGTTTTTTCCTTCTGCTTCTGTGGTTTTACTCCTCTTTACACATCCCAGCTTTATTTAACGTAAGTGATGCAGTACTACGTTAGCGCTGTTGTCAGACAAGAAAAGATGATGCTTGGGTCTGAGAAAAGAGATTTTAAAATGGGAACTTTAAGTTCAATGGCTGAGCTGTTTCTCTCTGTGTTCTGTGTCCTACTTGGAATAATTCTATCCCCAGCTTTCCCCAGAACTCTGCCTGCCCTGGAATGATTCCTTCTTAGCTTAAAGGCCAGTTCACAGCAATAAAGCCCTTGCAAAGCATGTTCTTGTGCTGTATTAATAAGTAATTAATAAATCCTGTGGCTGGGTTTGCTACCCACCCCGGTGGTTTATGTTCCCGAATGAAAGACACACACAACCTTTATATTTTAATATGTCTTAAACAGCTCAATAGTTGGGCCACTGCCTAACCTCCACTACCTCCCTCTGATAATCCCAAGTTACTATTTACTAAATTCTGTGTTCTGTCTTGGCTGTTCTGAACCCAGTTGGGCCGCCCTCTGGGCCACGCTCTCTCAGCTCCTTCACTTGGTGGCTATGTCTTGCTGTCCTCTACTCTTCTCAGGCATGGTGGTGTCTCTCCTCTTCTCCACACCTTCCCAGCATGGTGAATCTCCTTCTTCTCCTCCTTCTTCCCCTCCTCCTGCTCCCAAGGCCAGGAATCCTAAAATCCTGACCTTGTCTGTCCTCCCCAGCTATTGGCTGCTGGTGTCTTTATTTACCAATCAGAACCAATTGGAGGCAGGTTCCCAGGAGCAACCTGCAGATAAGCTCAAGTAAGCAGTTTTTTTTTTGGGGGGGGGGCATAATTAAGCCTTGGTAAAACAAGCAGCCACACTTTTGTTATCATATCAGATTAAAAGCTAATTAGGAGGTAGGGACAGGAGATGAGAAACAACAGGTGGCCTTTGTCTTTCTGGGTCTGGGTTACTTCATTCAATACAGCCTTTTCCAGTTCCATCCATTTGCCTATAGATTTCATGATTTCAGTTTTCTTTGTAGCTGAATAGTGTTCCATTGTGGATATGTACCATTATTATCCATTCATCTGTTGAGGGGCTTTTAGGTTGTTTCTGTCTCCTGGCTATTGTGAACTGGGGGCAATGACCCTGAGCAGGTGTCTGTGGAATAGGACGGCAAGTGTGGGGATATGCCAAGGAGTGGCATAACTAGGTCATATGATAGATTTAGTTTAGCTCTTTGAGGATTCTCCACACTGATTTCCCCAAGTTAGCCACATGGATTTGCATTCCCACTGTACTGGCTGGTTTTGTGTGTCAACTTGACACAGGCTGGAGTTATCACTGAGAAAGGAGCTTCAGTTGGGGAAGTGCCTCCATGAGATCCAGCTGTAAGGCATTTTCTCAATTAGTGATCAATCGGGGAGGGTCCATTGTGGGTGGTACCATCTCTGGGCTCGTAGTCTTGGGTTCTATAAGAGAGCAGGCTGAGCAAGCCAGGGGAAGCAAGCCAGTAAGTAACATCCCTCCATGGCCTCTGCATCAGCTCCTGCTTCCTGACCTGCCTGAGTTCCAGTCCTGACTTCCTTTGGTGATGAACAGCAGCGTGGAAGTGTAAGCTGAATAAACCCTTTCCTCCCCAACTTGCTTCTTGGTCACGATGTTTTGCGCAGGAATAGAAACCCTGACTAAGACACCCACCAATGGCTAATGAAGTTTCTGTCTTTCCCACAACTTCACCAGCATTTGTTGTTAGTGGTTTTGTTGGTCTCAGTCACTCTGGCTGGGGGGAAATAAAATCTTGAAGTTGTTCTAATTTACATTTCTGTGATTGTTAAGAATGATGAACACTCTTGAGGTATTACTAGGTCCAAATCCTTACATATGTTGTGAAGTAAACACAGAAGCCCAGGAAGTATAAAGGCACCAATTGTAGGGGAGGGGCTTGAGAAGGCGTACAGATGAGATACAGGATACAGGTGAGAGGAGAGGGAAATGGAAGAACGGAGAGGGAACTCCAACTGGGGTGGGAGAGAAGGAGGCCAATACAGAAGGATAAGGAGGAACAGATACATGGAGCTTGTGCCATAAGCCTTAAGGAGTCATATTATTTTATTTTTACCTAAAATTATACACACTATTTATGTTTAAGATATGCATCTTAAATATATATTTAAGTATATTTGTATCTAACAATAATAATAAAAGAAAAAAGACTATCAATTTGAAAGTGGGGGGGGGGGTCCATGGAAAGGGTTGAAGGAGGGTATCTGGAAGGGGTTGGACAGAGGAAAGGGAAGAGGGATAGTGATGTAATTCTATTTAATTTCAATGTACTAAAGCCCCAATTTGACTAAAGGTTCTAGACAATGGTTCTTCTTTCTTCTCTCTCTCTCTCTCTCTCTCTCTCTCTCTCTCTCTCTCTCTCTCTCTGTGTGTGTGTGTGTGTGTGTGTGTGTGTGTTCAGATGTTCATGCACATGTGTATAGATGTCAGGGGACAAGCTTGTGTATCATTCCTCAGATGTTGTACACTGTCTTTGAGAAGGGATATCTCACTGGTCTGGCTCTTTCTCCCAGGTGAGGCTGGGCAGCTAGGGCCTTCAGTGGTGAAATGTCTGACTTTCTTGTGTGGGTTCTGTGGAGCAAGCTCAGGACCTCATCCCTGTGAGGGAAACGCTTTATTAACCCTGAGCTATTCATCTCCCTAGTCCCAGCTTGGTGGTTTTATATTTTTATAGTGTTTACTGATATAGTAAGAGTTAGTTAATATATGAAATTATCCCACCCCAAGTTGCTTTTTGCCTATCCATTATTATTACGTTTTGGATTAGTTTGTTTGTTTCTACCTATCTATTAGTTTAAAAATGTATTTTGTCCTCTCTGGACACTGTTGGAGCTGTGAGCCCAGAAAGTAAAATGGCGCTGTTTAACTAATTGAGATCTAATACTCTTGCCTTGTCTAAACAGCATAAGAATCTCTTAACAGCATAACTCCGTTTCTATCTTTCCAATGTGAAAATTATTTTGGTATGTTTTTATTTCTTCGAAACTTCCAAAACATCTTTGCTTTTGGTAATAGATGGTTTGCTTCATTCATGTTACAATTTGCCTGCCTTTCCCTCCTTTTTTGCCTCAGGTTTTACAGACTGGCTGCCTGATTTCTCAGCAGTGTGAAGCGTATGGTTTAGAATGCCCGTTAGTGACTGGCTCCTGTCAGCCCAATTGTGCTGAAACTCTACCCTCGTTTCTGAAAGATGTATTTGTCAAGTATAGAATTTCAGGCTGTGAGTACCTATTCTCCAGTTCCATTTAAATTGGGTACAGGAAGCTCCATTTAAATTGGGTCATGAAGAAGGATAATTAGGATTTTAGCAAATAGATAAGAATAAACGGAAGCAACTTAAATGGATTTCATAAAAACCTGCCTTCTTTAAAAGATTGTGGCAATTTCGTTTGCTTAGATTCCAGAATAATAGTAATAAAATTAATATTTTTGTAAATGATAAACTGAGTTTACTTATTAAATTATATTTGTACTACCTATGTAATAAAATAGATTGCAGGTTATTTTATTTTCAAACGATATTTATTATTTATTATGCTAAATATATATATATATATAGATTTCTTTTTTTAACTTCTGGTAGCTGACATGTTTTATCACATGTCACAAGGCTGCTAATCAGCTGAGCTCTCACTGGGCAGGTAAAGGGAGAGCTGAAGAACATGAATGGCAGGGCGCCCAGCAGTGCTGACCCCGATCTAAGGCAGGCCTCCGACTCGAGAGGCTACGGTGTCTTCTCATTAGCCCTTTACTGCTGGTTTCATGAAGCTAGGTTCTACAGAGGCGCCCAGGTCAGGTACCAGAAAACAGAAAAATCCACATTTCAACCCCGGGCATTGTCTGCTTTTGTCTGTTTGTTTTGGACTCTACTACAAAGAGCACCCTCTGATGGAAAGGATCGTGCTGCTGAAAAAAAAAATTTTTTTTAAAACCATCACGGCATTGAGTTGCACCCTATGAATTACTATTTGGTCATTTTTAACCTACAAAAGTGACATTTTTGGAAATACGGTTTAATCTAATCCCACACCTTGCCTGTGTTAGAACTGGAAGGGAATTTCACAGCCATAATTAGTTAGAAGAGCTGGTTGTGTTTCACAGGGAGCCTCCTGAGAGAAGAAACACAGCCCTGCCCTGGGTGCTCACCCCCTGCACCAGGCGCTCGCCGGCTTGCTGAACTCACACCAGTGTGGGAGGAGCTGGGAAGCAGTGCAGTCAGAAGGATTCGCTTTCTGTTCTCCCTGGGGACTTTATGCAAGCTGAGAATGCACCAAGTTACATGACCAGCCCTGGAACAAAAATCTTTAAAGCAATATCTGCCAAGCACTTGGCCCAGAAACAACCTCTGCTGGCCATTCTGAGTTATAGAGGGAGGCTGACTCTATAGATTGTTCTGGCTGGGAAGACTGCTGATGCTGGTCTTCAAAGGAGGAAGGGAAGAGACCTGGCAGATTTTTGAAGGAGAATGAGACTGGATCAGGTTGGCAGACTGGAAAGGCTAAAACAGCATTAGGAGAGGGGAGCCTGAGAGCTAGACAAGTTGGCATAGGAAAACTGATTGTGTGTGTGTGTGTGTGTGTGCATACATATATATCATGGGAGAAAGAAAATGTATATTATATAATTAATATGCAATGTAAATAATTGTGGGAGGATAGAGGGGTGAGAGAGAGAAGGAGAGGGAATGTGTGTATTTGGGCGGGAGGAGTTGAGATAGGTTCTAAAGCAAAACTCATTATGTAGCTGAGGTTGACCTTGAACTCCCATCTACCACCACACTCAGCAGGCGGCGGGAAGCATCTAATGACAGGTCAGTCTGCAATGCAGTGAGTAAGAGCTCTTGGGAATACAGCCCCAGGGTTCCTGCCCAAAACAGACGCGGAACGCCTGGAGAATATGGTTCTGGAAGCATCTCAGGTCACCGAGATCAGTGGGACGTCAAATCAGAGAAAGTCAGTGTAGGGCTCCCTCACAGGTGAGGTGGAGGAGGTCAGGCCAGCCTCTGCCCCAGCCTGTGAGGAGAAGGCCGAGAGGCAGATGGCAGAAATGCCACTGGGTACCTCAGGTTCACCAGTCCTCAGGACCTAAGTTACTGCACACCAAAAGAAGTCACTTTCATTTCTTGATTCTAGACAGCTGTGGGAACCCCTGCCTTTTTTTCTCAGGATACCATCCCCCCAATTCTTCTTCCAGAAGATTCTCTGACAAACTCCCTGGCCATTGCATTCTCTGGACACAATAATGGGTCAGGTTCTTCGATTTCTTTAAGTGACCTCAAAGTTTGAAAGACAAACTCTTACTGTCGTTGTGTTATTGACACTCCTGCTCATTGATTCCTCTTTGATACCAAGTCGCTTCTCCCTTGCTCCCTTCCCTACCCTCATCCCCTTTTTTCCATATGGGGCAGAAGCTGACTCAGCAGCAGGGCCTGGGCCTTCACATTCATACCCAGGATCTGAAATCAGAGCAAATGAGGGCCAGGGGAGAGGAGATACAATCATTTAGTGTTCTCTCACACCAGGAAACAAGCAAGGTAGAGTGTGTACATGATGCTTCCGCCAAGGGAAGTTTATTGAGGCATTTGTGGGGTAAGGGGGACATCTTGAAGGTTCAGGGATACCTTTCCTTGTCTCTAAAGGTACTAGTTCCATCTGGACCAAAGCAGACACTATCAGGGAACCCAGGAAGGCTGGGTTTCAGGATTATAGCCCACAGGTGCCAGTGACGTGGAATAAGCATTCTTGGGCAAGGAAGGACATTCACTTCTTTAGATGACATCTGGGTAAATTGAGGCACAGGGAGTCTGAACACCTGGCCTTACCCCTTGTCAGTGAGCTTATGACAGGAGGTGGATGTGTGGAACTGAGGAGAACATGGGGTGTTCAAGCTTAGGCGGGGAGAGGGTTATCCAAGTGTTGAGGCTGAAATTCTACTGGCCTCTTGTTGGATCCTCAGATCTCACCTTGCCCCAGATCTGTTCACTGCTCCCTAAAGTGCTTCCCACCAAGGGATTAACCCCTGCAATGCACACAACAGGAAATCCACACCTACATAGTGTCCCAGGGCCTGTGGGTGAGGAGGAGACATGGAAGGAAGGGAAGTTTTTGTTGTAGTGGGACAGCATGCTCATTGGTCTGGGACTATACCTGGACCCAATCTTCAAGAAGAACAATGCTAAGCAAGGTTGGAGGACAATGGGTTCTCTTTTCAGGAGCTAACACATGTGCACACGCATGCATGTACACACACACACACACATACACACACACACACATACACACACACACAAGGCTGACACTGGACAAAGTTGGAGTTTCAGCTCTACTTGCCTTTTATGTCCTCCGACTCCAGGCACCCTGGGCCGCCATTTTCCCAACCCACCTCTCATCTAAATCTTTCCTGAACTATACTGGTCACCTCTCCATTTTTTTCCCTGGACACTCTAGCTCTGGCTGAGAACCAAGACTTCTTCCTCTACAACATCTCTGTCTCTGCTCAGATCTTGCCCCAATGTCTTCCAGGAGAGTCTGGTGGATATTCAACAAATGGCCAGAAGTACCTTTCTTCACTTCCGAAGTGCTCCCCATCTCCTCCTGCCCTGAATGTGTCTGATTTCTGCTCAGTTCTGCTCAGGGGTAATCACTAAGTGACACAGGTGACCAGGTCATCAGTGGAACCTATAACTGATTATTCTGGTGTGAATCACCAAAGCAGAACCCCGTGTTTTACCTCCTATACCCGTCACTGTGGCCACCAGCTGCTCCTGATCTTCTGCTTTCCCTACATGACACACGGTGCCTGACACACAGAGACCTTTCTCCTTCAGCATGACTGTGGCTTCCAGCTGCTGCTGATGATCATGCTTCCAGCTGCTGATGACCATGTAGGCCCCATCCTCAGTCAGACTCGGGGCGACGGCAAAGCCAATCCTACGGGCAAGGATGGAGAGGGTGTGACAACTCAGACTTGGGTTGACCTCTTTCTTGCTTGCTATAGTTTTTGCCCTGAGGTATCAAACCAATTCTTTCTACTAATTCTGAGCAGCTAGCTTCATGCCCTACTTCTGGATGGTTAAGAAGGCCATAGTGGGAAAGAGAGGATGCATAAGTCCTGGCTGTGTCGGACCTCTCTTGTGTCCCTCATCAGATCTCAGCCTCATCTACTGGAACTATAACTGACTGTCCATATCCAGTCTTTCAGGGGCAAGTGCTACTGTAGAGCTCCTTGACTTGGGTATCTGAATATTACTGAGTGCCCAGAGGTATGCAGCCTGGAAGGATAGAGTTATCAACCCATGTGGTGCTACCACTCTTAGGTAGCAGCCATTTGTAGCCCTGGCTGAGTTCCTTCTGTCTTCCTCTGTTGGGTTGCCCTGTGATACATTCATGTTTCCTACTGAATTTTGGGCTCATGACCAAACAGCCTGTATTGGGCCATACTGGTAACACATCTGACACTGGCTTTGCCTCCTGTCCCTTGAAGTTTCTAAGTAGAATCATGTCCTCCAGACTCTTAAGCCTCCTAGGCTTTGTGAAGCTGAGGTTAAGGCAGAGATCAGCAAAATCCGGAGATATCCACAGTTTCTGAGTTCCCAAAGGCTTACTCTCACCCATCGGTGACTGCTGTAACCACAGTGACTTTGCCGGCCTGTCTGAGTCTGCAGTTCACTCCATTGCTTGTGCTTCTCACAGAGAGTGCAGCAATAAACAGGGCTTGGGAGTCTTGTCCAACCCTGGATCAGAGGCTGAGACATTGGGCTTGTTTGCTCTTCTTTCTGGTGACCTCTAGAAAGGAAAGGCAACCACAGTTACAACCCCAGCTCCTGTAAGGAGCAGGTGAATTTTGATCCTCTGGTGGGCTAGAACTGGGATGGTCCAGTAATTGCTAGAGGAAGTTCAGTGGAGCAGAGGCCTGGGCATTTCCACATAATGCTCACGGCTACTTGCTCCCTCAGTGTTCTAGGGTCAACAGTGAGGAGGAGGCAGAGAGGGCCAGGGTCAGGGAGGGAAGGAGAATTTTTTTGTTACAGTGGGACACCATTCTTGTTTGGTGTCTTTGGGGGATGCCTGGGTCAAATCCAAGAGAGAAATTTATAAATGTGTTGGGTTGCATTTAGCATTTATAGCTGTCATGGACTGCACATTGGGCCTGGATCAACTGGAGAACCCATGGCTCTATCCTGTCCAGTGTTCATGAACACAAGACTTCCTATAGCCAGTCTTTTTAAAAATTATTTTATTTATTTACATCTCAAATGTTGTCCCCCTTCCAGTCCCCCCTCACAGAGTTCTTCCCCACCCCTCCCCTTTGCCTCTGAGAGGTGCCCCCATTAGCATTCTCCCTACCTGGAGCATCAAGTCTCTACATGAGCAGGCATATCCTCTCCCACTGAGACCAGATAAGGCATTCCTCTGCTACATATGTGCTGGGGGCCTCGGACCAGCCTGTGTACGCTCTTCAGTTGGTGATAGCCCTGTTTAGCTGGGGTGCTTTTGGTTCTCTGGTGTCAGATGCTCACATGCCCATAGAGTAGTGGTTCAGCAAACATCCATTCACAGAATTCCTAGGACAATAAACAGCTAGCTAGTTCACAGGTTTGTTGTGAGAAAACCAAATAAATAAGATTTACACTTGAACAAGCTTTACAGTGGCTCTGTGGCTGTTTGAGGGTCCCACATTTTATGACTTTGATCTTATCTACAGCCCTGGGATACACCACATACCCTGCTTCACTGATAGGTTGTTCCCAAGACTTCTAGACTGTTCTTCATTTTTATCCTGGGGGTGGGGGTTGGGGGAATGATTTCTGAGTTCCAGAGCTGATATTGTCTCTGCCACGTGACCATGTGTCTCTTGTGCTTGCTTTTCTTGTCACATTAAGCCTCTTGGTCATGGGTGATGTGCTCATCAGCTTTAGCAGGTGCTGGGTGCTCAGTGCTGGGTGCTCGGTGCTGGGTGCTTGGTGCTGGGTGCTTGGTGCTGGGTGCTGGGTGCTGGGTGCTCTGTGCTGGCCAGTGCTGATTGATATTAGCTGAAATGAATGAATGAACAAGGATTTGGCTGCAGTGATACAGTATTCTTTAGGGGGCCTTACTGGACCCAGGGACCAAAGTTCTTAGAGTTGTCAGGTTGGACCCCCTCTCTCTAAACTGTTAGCTATGTCAACTCAACTCAAAGTAGCCTTTCTGGACTTTTCAGTACTCAGGTGTTGGGTAGAACCAGGCTTTGTATACAAAGTAATTTGCATTTTCCTCATATTTCTTCTGTTCAAACCTCCACCCATCTGCAGCTGTGAATGTAGCTAAGAAAGCCAGGCTCTTATTAAAGCATTTTGACTTGGTAAATCCTGGGTAAATGTCAAAGCATCAAGTGCTTCTGAAGAAACTTTAAAGACAAATCCGGAATCAATGTCCTTGGAATTTAACTCCTACACTTCCTATTCATTACTGGCCTTCACTTCCTGGGTAGCTGAAGATCCAGAGGAGCTTGTGTGCTTCCTTTCTCTTCCTACATCACTGCCTGTGAGTATCACTGAGGCAGTTTATTCTCAAATCTATGCGGTTTCATCTGTCTATGGTCAAAATTATTCTGTGTCCTTTCCAGCTGCTTGGGGAAAGGAAGAACCAAGTTCTCTCTCTCTCTCTCTCTCTCTCTCTCTCTCTCGCTCTCTCTCTCTCTCTCTCTCGCTCTCTCTCTCTCTCTCTCTCGCTCTCTCTCTCTCTCTCTCCCTCCTGACCCGTTGTCATTTTCTGCTATTTGTATCGGCTATTTTCTCCAATCCTCTCCCCACCCCCCACCACTTTTCCTTCCCAGACAAAAGTATCTGGGTGTTGTACTGTTTGTCTTTTGAGTGTGTGTGTGTGTGTGTGTGTGTGTGTGTGTGTGTGTGTGTGTGCCTAATCTGTGCTGGGTAACAAAGATGGCTCTCTTAATTTTGTAAACAGTTTTGTGAAAAAACCTGAGCCTGAGCCTGAGCCTGAGCCTGAGCCTGAGCCTGAGTTAGCCTGAGCCTGAGCCTGAGCCTGAGCCTGAGTTAGCCTGAGCCTGAGCCTGAGTTAGCCTGAGCCTGAGCCTGAGCCTGAGCCTGAGCCTGAGCCTGAGCCTGAGCCTGAGCCTGAGCCTGAGCCTGAGTTAGCCTGAAAATAAACACATGGTTTAACAAATGTGGTAGAGGCAGAATGTGGTTCACACAGGTTTGGGGACGCACAAAGGAAGACACTTAATTTGGAGTGGCGGCAGTTAGAACAGTCAGAACAGCAGTTCTCAACCTGTGGTTGCTACCCCTTTGGGGTCAAATGACCCTTTCACAGAGGTCACTTAACAGATATCCTGCATGTTAGATATTTATATTATGATTCATAACAGTAGCAAATTTACAGTTATGAGGTAATAACAAGATGATTTCGTAGTTGGGGATCACCACCACATGAGGAGCTGCATCAAAGGGTTGCATCATTAGGAAGGTTGAGAGAACCCAGTGGCTTCAAAGAAGATGATACCCGAACTCACTCAAGAAAGAACACTTCTCATGTTGTGGTTTCAAAAGCAAGGATTAATGCTTATAAAACATATGCTTTTTGTAAAATTTAAAAAAGATTTTAGAAAATTTTATAGGAACATTTAGGGAAAATTTGCAAAAGACAAAAGGCACCTGACTTTGAAGTCACATAAGAGCCTGTGTGTGTGGGGTCTCTGTAACTTCTTTGTCTTAAAAATTAGTTACAAATTAGTGAGCTTTAAGTACCTGAAAATAATACCAATATGGTGCCGGTCCAGGGTGCAGACAAATGTCCCCAAGGAAGAGTCGACTTTATTTGCCTCATCTAGAGTAGAAAATCAGCCTTGTGTCTAATGAGCAAACTTGTTTTAGTATATGTTTAACATAAGTGAGGCTTTCTGAATTCATTTTCAAATAAATTGTCATGTCTTAGTGCCTTCCTCATTAATCAATGCATTAATAAACATTTTGGCACTTGCTCATTGTATATTTGTGTGAATCACGATTTTCACCTTGAAAATAAATCATCTTGCATAGAAGAAAATGAAAATAAGACATATCATTAAGTTAACTGCCATTATCTAAAATATTTTTAGCTTGAGTCAAGTTGACATAAAACTATCCAGGACAACTGTGTGCCTGGTATAAAGCCCTGGGGCAGACTTTGAACTCTTATTTAGCCCTCTCATCTGGATATCAGAGTCACCAGGAGAAACAGCACTTGTAAAGTGTTGGCTGGAAGAAAACCTCACCTTCGTAGAGAAAGATGGGGTGAGATCATTTCAATAGTATACATCGGTTACTCCCACAATTCAATAGTACATATATATATATATATATACATACATACACACCAGGGTACCCAAGTGGCAGACAGTGCCAATCAGCTACATGTGCCCCTCTTATATGGCTGTAAAAGGATTCTGATACTTCCTAATAGAAAGGGAAAATATATAAGTGGCTTTGGCCAGGTGCCATGTGATGCAGGTACCGGAAAGACCATTGCCTCTTGGATGGAAGGGTTTCCTCCTACCCAAGGCTTGTCCATACGTGCTGAAAGGAGCAAAGGCTGGAAGCAGGAGATGGCCTCTCCCAATGCCCTGTGCTCACCAGCTCTCAGGACCTCTGCTCCCATTCTTGTATTTTCTATGTTAACACACAAGACTCTCAACTCTGTCGTCCAAACTGGAAACCTCCAGGTCACTCAAGATCTGTCTTCTGTCTTGTTTGACACGGGATTGGGACGCTCCCTGTCAACACTGCATCTTGTGTCTCTGAGATGAGGCTCTCGGTGTGCTCCCGCTGCATTTTGTTGGTGTGGACCTCGTCTTGGCTGCACTGTGGCTCCAGCTTCTTTCCTGCCTTCACTTCTGAGTCAAGCCACAGTATTTTTCCACGGGGAAGAGCCGATCAAGTTCACACCATGGTTAAGATTCAACAATGCTTCCCTTAGATAGTACAATTAGTTGCTTGGCTTCTCATCCTGAGATCATTATAAAGCCCATTGAGTTGCTGATAGTATTTCCATTTTATACATAAGTCATAGAGGAGTTAAATATCATGTCCAATTAATATAGTTACATATCAATACTGAGGTTCGTCTCCAATGCTGTGTTTTCTACTTCTGAGTCATATTTTTATTTTTAAAAGGTCAGTCATGATGCAGATAAATGTTATGAACTTAAAGTCAAATAATTTTGCATGCTGCAGGTGTAACCCCAAGCTGAATTTGGAGCCCTTTGTTGGCTCCTGCCTTCAGGAGGGCTTCCCTACTTTCTACCTGCATACTCTTTAAGGGTACCAACCATTCTTGGCTACCATTTTCCTGGTCTCCATTTCAAAGTCATTGGTTTGTGGCAACATGTGGCAACAACTTCTCTCTTAAATATTATGTGTCTAAAGCTTGCTAGAAAGACACAAGGTTTCATTGCCCATTTTTAAATATAGGAAAACTATTCCTCTTTTATGTAAGGCAGTTTCTTTTCAGTTCACGTTTATCACAGCTGTAAATCCATATATATATTTTTTTTTCCATAAAAAGTGGTTTTCATCTTTGACAAATTACCTGGCTCTAGAATCTAGTCATACAGCTATTTTTTTATTATTATTACTATATTCTGAGCAGTATGATTCAATTCTGAAAGGTGAAACTCATTTTTTTCTAGTTTTTAGGAAACAATTAGTTTTTTTCTGTCTTCCGGCAGAAAATTTATACATACATATATACATAGGCAGTATGTTCATATGCAAACATTTCGATAACTGCTGATGCTGGGTCTGTTACTTGATTCATTGTAACATTTTGTATATAGTGGCTCTCATTACTGTATTTATTGTTTTTTTCCTTAAAATGATCATTGTAATAGTCTTTAATGAGGCAACTGTTTTCTTTTCATTCTCTTCCTGTTCCCTCCACCTCCAGAACAAATTGCTTTCTTCACCACACATTCTTCCAGAACTTTTCTTCCCATACAACCAACTCCACTATTCTCTGAGCACTAACAGGATTTCCCAGGATTCCACTCCAACACCATTGTGGAATTAATATACACCCTGAAGGTTCAGGGCTCAGGCTCATAGGACAGACATGTTAGTTCTTTGAGAGTTTCATCCAGTGTGCTTTGATAATATTCACCCCTTCCCCCAGTTCCTCTCAGATTCATTCCATCTTGCTTACCAACCCAACTTGGTGTCCTTTTTTTCTTTTTTCAATCTATCAAGTATAATCTGTACAGTCCCTACTCTTGGATGTATGGCCTTCCACAGGAGCATGGTCGACATGCCAGGGGTCATGCCCTTAGGGAAAGTTCATCTTCTCTTCCCCAGCAGCTACCAACTGCCAATAGCTTCATAGCTATTGATCCATTTAGATCCATTGGCAAGTAGGGGACACCCACATTCCCCACACATCTGTTTGCCATGAGGGTTTTCCACAACTCCTACCTCAGGTTTTAAGAGTCTGTAGTATTCAGAGTGTTTAGGGAAACACCAGTTTACTATCAAGGATGCGGTAAAGGACAATGGTGGTCAGGCAGATGCAGAGATGTATACAGTGAGGTCCTCATGACCCAAGTGGCAGCACAGGCCAGACATCATCATGGCCTCAGGTGACATCAGAGGCCAAGGACATCAATATGGCCCCTGGGGCAGCATATCCCACAGACATCAACGTGGCTTTAGGCAGAAAGAGCCATGGAAAGCCTCATCCCCAACCCTGCCCAAGCCGCATCAGTACCACCTAACCTCATGGTCCACAATGACGTCACTGACCACAATGGTCCTCCTTTGAGGCGTCCCAATTCCAAAAGTGAACTGTTTCTTATCTAGGACTTCCATCATTGCTCAGAGCCAGGGCCATCCTGAGGTCAGTTGCTTGTTGTAGGGGGTGTGGTGGGGGATGAGTCTGTGTCTGTGTGAACTCCAGGTTGCTGCACACCACCCTATTGGCCACACCAGGCAATGACAACGAGTTCCACGATCCACCTCACTCACTCCTGTCACCTCTCACATGTCTCCAGTTCCACCTCTTTCCCCAGCTCAAGCCCTGCTCCACTCTTTCATCCTTTCCACCTCTCCATTGCACATTCATTCATTCATTCTAGTGGCACCTGCAGGATGGTGCCAGAGCGAGGCGGAAGTGGGACAGCCTTCCACCCACCCGGCTTCCCCCTGCTGGGGCCTGATAACAATTCTAATCCAATACAACCGCAAGCTTATGTTTACCTGGTTCTGAACACATACTTAGAGACTGATGGAACCATCTGCCGTATGTTTACATAAAGGTATTTACACACCAGAAACTACATTGTAACTTGGTTATTCCATGTAGATGTGTCTCAGGGGTATTCTGAACAGCACAAAACGTACTTAACAGCAATTCTGGGATTAAAGGAACTCATGAAAACGTGCCGATTCTCCCAACTGTAGTTCTTCTTGCAGTAAAGCCGATGTCCATGCGGTCTTTGGAGCTCAAGTTGTGGAAAATGATTTCATAACAGATCTTGTCATTTGAGTGCCCTGACTCAGTTTACTCTTCCAAATCTTTAGGACTTAGCAGTGAACAGAGAAGAAAGCACAGAAACTCAGTCACATGAGACTGCAGTAGCAGCTGCCGCTGTGGGGGCCACTCTCAGTCTTTCTGTCTTGAAGACATGAAGTGAGTTTTAGGTCTTTGGGAATCCATGCACGACCATTGTCACACTTAAGCCTCAGTTACAACCCCACAGCAAGGTGTGGGTACCACAGACCAGCACCCCTGCTCTTTTTGTTAGGGAACGACATTTTTCTGGGGGCTTGTGGCTAACTTAGTAGTCTATTCCTTTTGTGTGGTATCCCATACCCAAACGGTATATCTTCTTCTGCATGCCAGTCAGTGAAGGGACTTCTATTGTTTTCATTTATAAATACTAGCTGATTCTCAAAAAATTTTTTCTGTGAGCTCCAATCTTTGATCAGACACTTTAACTCTAGACATGTTAATGAGGCACAGTACATGAGATATGCTCTATGCAAGAGTAATGGTTTCTCCTGCTGAAAGCTAACAGCATCCACTGTTTCAGATAATCTATCTTGAATAAAACCAATTAGCTAAAGGTTAGGTATTCTTTTTTTGAAATTAGTCTTTTTTTTTCTTCCTCTTCATAAATCTAAAAAAAAAAAACTTAAGTCAAGCATCGTACACTTCCCTTCAATACTTGCCTAAGGCAAAAAAATTTTTTTGAAAGGTCAGCTTGGTAGACTTATTTAAACAAGAGTGATAATCAATATTATTTATTATATGAAGAAATTGTCACGTTTTAAAGCAAATCAATTAGAAATATGAATAAAAGTAAGACATGAGCAATTTTATTGAGTGATATGAGCAGTTTTATAAAAAGATAAAACAAGTTATTTAAAGATGTGAATGGGTTTTTGATTGTGGTTCTACACAACGTATGGGCAACACATCATTCCATAAAATATAGTTAAGTGTTCCAACAAGAAGAAGAGATGTGTTTATAAGCAAAGTGTGTGTGTGTGTGTGTGTGTGTGTAGAAAGCAGGCAAACAGCTAAGAGTAGGCTGGTCATTTCAGAGTTGTTCCACTCTAAATCAAGAACAGGGAGACAATAGAGAAGCAAGTGATAGGTCAACACAGGTGATTTCAGCATATTTTTTCATAAGATTAAAATAAGGAACTTTATTCTCATATAGACCAATAACTGACTGCTTCAGAATTTACCTATCATTCCTCCTGATTTTTTTTTGTCAATCCAATACCAACTTCAACTCAGTAACATACACTTTAGTGCAAGTGACTCCATTTTGAGTTTTGATCTAGTCTGTTGGGGCTTAATCCACAAGCTTAGTCCAAAACAATGGCATGCTGTAATTTTCATTAAACAGGCCAAAACAAAACAACCCCAAAACTAGCAGGTACAGTTTTTAAATTCTTAATTAAAAATTTGTATGAATATGTATGCTATATACACATGTACATGGGTCTAAAATTTTACCTAAACTAATACATGATTTTGAATGCATAGTGCTGAATTCTGGGACAAACCTGTGGAAGTATATATAAATTGTATTTTCTCATGAAATCAGACCATATCAGTCCCTGTTCTTTTTTAAAAATATCCCCTTTCTATAATATTTTGCATTTATTCTTTGAGAAATGTTATAGATATATACAATATATCTTAATCATGCCTATCCCCCAGCTCCTCTTGGATTCCTACTTCACATGCTCTTCTTTTAAAAAGACATTGGCCCTACTGAGTCCAGTTGGTGCCTCTCATATACCCATGGGTCTAGGGCCATTCACTGGAGCACATTGCAGGGGCCTTGTTCCTTAAGAAAGATGATGTTCCCTCTTCCAGTAGCCATGAACTGTCAATTACTCCTCAGCTTTTGTCCTCCATGAGGGAATATTGACTGGCTTGATCTTGTGCAGGTACTCACAGCTACTGTGATCCCTGAGGACAACAGCCATGTCACATCCAGAGGACAGTTTTTTCAGCACCCCTCCAAAAACTCCAGCTTGTGATATTTCTTCCTCTTTTCCATGAGCTCCCTTGAGCCTTGGCAAGGGAGTTTGGAGGTTGATATAGAAGTCCCATTTAGGGCTATTTATTCTCAGCACATTCACCAGTCATGAGTCTGTGATGTCCATAGCAAAAAGGAGCTTATCTGACCAAAGCTGAAAATGATAGACCTGTGGTTAGAAACATAAACATGTAGAGGAATGATGGTTTGTTGTAGGACCTAGTGACCTGCAATCCAAAAATAAAGACACCAAGACTTTTTTTTTTAATATTTCTAGCTTAGGCCTTAACTGGGTGGATTCTCAACTAGCTCATTTAAGTTAACCCAACTAGCTATACCTTCCAGGCCCTTGGTCACATCTGTCTCTTGTTAAAAGGCTTCCCTGTTTGTTCTTCCCAGAGTTATTGTCTCCCTAACAGGAAGTCCCACCTTCTACTTCCTGTGCAGCCACTGGCCATAAGCCTTTATTCTACAAAAACCCACATTCCAGTCTGAACCAAAGCAGCAGGGCAATGCCTGATCTGCCCCTTTGGGTTACCCTTTGGCTGGGTCAAAAGCTATATAACCTCCTTCAGCATAGCTTGCTTTTTAACTTTTTAATCTTAGAGAATCATCTTTTGGGCAGGTGAGGAGGGACAAGCATTCACATATAGAATTCTGGTAATGGACTATTGAGAGGACAATACCAACTATTCTGCCAGCATTGAGCTCACTGCTGGATCAGCAATTAACCTGGACCTTGGAGCTTCTCTCCTAGGTGTTTTTTTTCAGGGTGTCAATTATACTCAGGTTATATTATATTCAGGTTGGTCTATTATACCAACAGGAAATGAAACTAACACCGGAAGGCAGTGTGATGATATGACCGACTTGCAAACCAATACCAGGATTTCCTCTGGCCTGAGAGCTCCCTGCAATTCTTCCTCTGTCCTTTGTGGTTGTTAAGTAAACATAAGGAAGCTTGCTCACAAGACATCAGCAGAGCCCTCACTGCTTTCCCCTGAGTGGACGTATCGCTCCTCTCACAGAATTCTGCCTTTACTAGGGTACACAAGTGAACCCATGTGATTTTCTTCAACTCACGAACTTCTTCCTTGTCTCTCAAAGTCAAGCTCTCAGGGTGAGCAGACATCCATATGCAGAGGGAGCATCCTTCCCCCAGGCCTGTGCTTGTGTGTGTGTGTGTGTGTGTGTGTGTGTGTATGTGGTGGTATGAGTGTGCACCAGTGTGCTTTCCCAGAGGGCAGAAGGGGACACTGGGTATCCTGTTGTATCAATTTCTGCTTTCTACCCTGGAGACAGGGTCTCAGAAGTCCTCCCATGTAGGGTTGTTGGGTCCCATTTCTGTTCCATTTGCCATAGGGTTTGACCACTCGGGGAGGCAGGACGTGGGGCTTACTGCACACTGTCGCTGGACTGGTGTTGGGCCATCTGGAAGCCCTGGGACATCGCTCTGGGGTTGGGAAAGCTCAGTCTGAGGCTTGGGACTGCCTTCCAAAGCTCTGGGATTGTCAGTGTACAGATGTGCTCATGGCCAGCTTCTTGTGTGGGTGCTGGGGATTTGAACTCAGGTCCTTGTACTTGTCTAGCAAGCACTTGTACCCACTGAGCCAACTTCCTGCCTTCTGTTTTACAGTAAGTCTTGAGACTTGCTGCACTGTAAGGAAAACTATCCCCAAGAGGTCTGGTATCCATCCTCATCTTCTGGAAAGTATTCTACAGACCTTGGGATATTTTGTCTGGTAGGAGTGTTTTTGTGCACCTCAGGCCTTGGCCCAGCCAAATGGCAAGACTGTGATTTAGGCTAAGGTGTTTGAGCTGCACTAAGAAGGTGATTGAGTGAGGGGCCTTGTATCCCATGGTGTCAGGTCTGCTTCCTGGTGTGCTGGACACTGAGCTCAACCTTGTGGATATAGCTGTGCCTCTCTGATAATGCTTCAAAGTTCTAGATGGCAGAGATGTAATGAACTTCCTGTGTTGGCAATACTCTGTGTGTTCCTGCATCCGTATCAGGAAAGAAATGCTGTCTCCATGCACTGTGGACGGTGAGACATTCCACATTTGCTTCCTTTCCTGGGCTCTGCCCTCTGTGTGCTTTCCATGGCTGGTTTTGATCAGTGTCCTTTGTCCGTGTAACAGCTCTCACTAAGTTCTGTGCATCCTTCTAATGAGTTGTTCTTTGAGAATAAGCATGGTTTAGGGATCTCCAATCTTCAAACATACAATAGAAGCCATAAGTAAGGCCCATCTGATGAACTAGGTCCCAGTTTCATATCTGTGAAACTACTGTATCTGTATCAGCTACTAAACCAAGTTACTATGGAGTTTAGAAGTGGTAGACTCAAGCCCCACAGAGTTGGTTCATTGGGTACATAAGAAATTCAAACTAACAAGATTAAAGTAAATATAAAATTCCCTGGTTATCATCTGTAATAATGAGAGTTAAGCTGTTGAATAAAAGTTGGGTAGACTAGCAGTACCTGTTGGGTTTACGTAACTTTTCTCTTATTTGGAAGCATTTAGAAACTTGGAGGGCAAAGGTAATGTGACCCCTGAGTTTGGAATGACTGTGACAATGGTCTGATGACTTAATCAAGGTAGGTGCATTGATGAAGTGGAGGGTGAGGCTAGGATAGAGAAGTGCCAACCACAGCATCGATAATCTCTGATATGCTCATTAACACACAAAGCACGGCAGGCTAATCAAACTGATACTCACTGATTCAGCCAGATAACACTGAGTCGTTGTTTTTTTCTGTCTCAGTTTTGGGAAACAGCCAATGACAGATTGATTTTGTTTGGGAAGAATTCCAACTTAGATTTATTAAATTGCTGTTGGGTTATTTGAATTCAGCAGCCATTGTTATAATTTGGTGGAATTATATTTGGACACATTCAAGTTCTTGGTTCTATATTGATAATATGATAGTAACTGAAAGTAAAGAAGACGGTATGAGGGCTGACCTACCTGCAGAGGTGACGCATATGACCAACAAATACTGGGTTACAAATCCTTCAAAGGTCCAAGAACTTATCCAAGTGGTCAAATTCTAAGGAATAAACTGGGTTGAAGCTATCTGTGACATTTCATAGATAATCAAAAGGAAACTTAATCTCACAACCTGTTTATTAGTCTGTTTGGATTGGGGGAAGATACATAGGCCATATCTAGAGATATTGATCATTGCCACCCATAAAACTGCCCTAGAAAATGTCATAGGAGCCTGAGCAGGAGCTTCGGATGTTGGTCAGCATCTGAAATCAGAGCAACAAGGGATATGAGCCAAGATGGAGGGGCCCTCTTCAGAAAGTGAGGAAAACCTGCCGGCAGCTTTCTGGTTTCCCAAGACCTCATCCTGTCTCAGACCTGTCCATCTTCCCCACTGTACTTTGAATCAAGGACTTGACCCCTCCAATGCATAACAGGAAGCTCATTCACCCCACAGTCCCCCAGGGCCTTCAGAAGACACTAATTCACTGCAGTCTTGGTTCTGAATATCCAGTTACTACACATTACTACACTAAGACAGGACCAAGGAACGCTCCCTCAAGCACCTCAGCTCAGACTGGAGACTATTTTAAGTTCTGATGTACAGTGTTTAAAGTATACATGCAGAGTTTCCCGCCTTTATGGAAATATAATGGTTTGATTATGCAAAACAAGGACTTAATAGTCTTCTACCATCATTTCTCAGCATGTATCAAATCAGTATATCCTTGGATTGTATGTATTGTTAGGATGGTGGATTTTAAAAACTGCTGTTTGGGTTGCTGACTTGAGCACCATAAAAAAGGTCATTAAATGAATTTTAGTTTGAGATTAGGGTATCATTTTCTACAGTTCCTGAAATGGTCCTGAGCCCACTTCTGCCATTCTGTACGACATACGTGTACTAAGTGGCATGCTCAGCCTATGATACTGCCCTGTCTCTCGGGAGCTGTGGGCAGCTCAGTTGCAGCCTGGGTCTCGCTTGCCCTCTGTGCCTCATCTGATGCCATCTAACCTTCAGTTCTGCTGCTTTGTCCGCAGGGGACAAGATTCACCTTGCATTCTGGTTTCTAAGGAACCCACCCAGGACAGAATACTAAAACTGGGGGTTGTGGTTCAGTGTCAACATGACAGAGTAGACTTGCAGCCCTCCGACTCCATCCCGCTCTGCCCAGTTCTATTTTCTATGAGCTTCAGACCCCAGGAGAGGGTGTCTATAGCTGATCAGCGCCTTTCATCCAAGTACCAGGCTGAAAGCAGGAGCTCAGCCTAGCCAGGCTGAGTTGAGCTGGAGTACAGGGGTTGTTCTTGCTCCAGTAGAGACAAGGATCAAGAAACTGTTCTTGGTTGTAAACAGAGATGAAATCTCAAGCTCGTACCCCAGGTACAACCTCTTAATCAAATCAAAAGGGAAGGTGGACGTCACAGTCATTAGCCGAATGGGTATGCTGGGAAGAGAGTCGTCTCCTGCTAGTAGATAGTCATGTTTGCCTAGATGCTTCTCGATGAGTCACTGCAGGTAGCTGGCAGATTAGGACTGTTGTTGGTGGTGTTGTTGATGGTTTTGTTTTCTTATGGATTAGGATTGAATTGACACATAAGAAATTGAAAGGCACAAAGCCTCAGGAATAGCCAGTAGATTTTGCTTTTGGTTCAGGCTGGACTCCTTGGATTCTCCTTAAGTCTGATTCGGAAGCAGTCAGACGTGTAATAATTTAAGAAAATTTGCCCTTTCCTTTCAGCTTAATTCGGTTCAGTTCAATCAATATTTATCGAGAGATTGCTCTGTGATGACCAAGTTCTCCAGGTACGGCAACCAGGTGTGGCTGATATGGCAAGAGGAATGAGGAAGGAGTGGGTAGGAGAGGGAGGCAGATTGTAGGGGTCCCCTCAGGGGTGGAGCTGCAGCATTGCTCTCAGGGTGTGAAGGTCCTCCTGGAAAAGGGGGTGCTCTGGGGAGGGTGGGGCTGACAGTGAGTTGACTTCATTGTGGATTGTCAGCAAAAGGAGCACACAGAATCCTCGGCCTAGACCTCTTGGCTGCCTCCCCCTGGCTCTCCTGAGAAGAGCTTACACTCAGCTAGTCTGAACGTATTGGTCTCCTAAGTATCTTCCCCTTATCTGTTTCACCATCATCTTCATCTCCTCACTTAGACAACCTGGGACTGTAACAACGTAGCTCCCAGTACCATGGATGTTGGTCAAATAAGTGTCACTTTTCGGTTGTGTATCATTTTGCTTGCACAATGGCTTGATTGTCCTGTGGGGCCTTAGGTGCAGACCCGCAGCTCTCTGGTGACAATATAAACAGAACACAGTGGATTTTTGTATCATTTACCAGGGAGAATCTGGGCCCTAGCAAGGGCTACCCCAGGGGAGGACTTAGACATTGGAGAGAGGAAGCGACTGCTGTCTCATGGACTTTGCATTTTTGAATTTGAGCTTTCAAAAGTCTAGGCGCTTGAGGGCATCACCAAAAGACAAACTATGCTACTCGGGAATTATGCGTGCGTCAGATTTACATTTGAGTCTTCTAAGCAGCTTGACATTTGAGAAGGAAGTAAAAGCTGACTGAACTATTCAGCCATAGCATCTGCTCGGACTTAATTTCCCTAAGGTTTCTGTGTGTCTGTAGGATTCTTCCCCTAACACACAGCTCAGTGAGGCACAGGGCTCTGAAGGTCTCCTGCACGATTTCTACCCTTGATCTAGGTATTTGGTTCAACCTGTTTTTTTTTTTGCCGGATTACCATTGTCAGTTGGGCGGCTTCCTGTCCCTGTCCCTGAGTTGCAGGAGAGTCGTGAGCCTCATCTGCCAGTGTCACTTTTGTATGTGGCTCTGGGTTGGAATCTGCTAATTAGAGGTTCTCGCAGGACAGGGGATGCAGAAGTGGAGTCAGCATCCCTGTTGGCAGCTGTGAACAGCTGCTTGGGCATATGATATGCATGCAATTCGCTTCAGCTTCTGGGCAACCTCCTGAGAGTCACCTGTTTAGTGATTGCAAGCAGCTGGGGCTGTCAGCAACTTCCCTGTCTTTGTGGAAGAAGCAGCAGTTTCTATTGCCCCTTCAGCCATTGTTACCACAGTATAAGCTTCCAAATACCCATATTAAAGTCCTTTCCGCTGGCATCCAGAAGTGTCTCTTTGAGGCCTGACTGATAGAACAGCTCACAAACCTCTCCGCATCCGAGGTGATGGTCATAGTAGTGTTGTGGGTGGCCACTGGGTGAGAGCTCCTAGCAAATGCATTAAAAGAGTGCACCAGCAGCTTCCAGATAAGTCCTCCAGCTCTGTGACCAGAGACCCTTGCTGGACCGTAACAGCCGTTCCTGGTAGACAGGACAAAGATGGCTACTTTTTATGTTCTGTGACCTTCCATTTGCTAGAGCTCAGCATGATCGAGACATTTAAGAACACAACCCCAACATCTAAGGCTCAGGGAACATCGTGTAAGAGGAGGCAGAAAGATTGTAAGAGCCAGAGGACTGGGTCATCTGCTGTGAGATACCATCTTCTGTGTATTCCAGGGGGCTGCACCTGGGACATCTTAACAATATGGTCTCCTAAGAAGATTTGCATAAGGACAGTACCGACATGCATGGGGAAATCTCATAGGGCCCATTCCTAGATGAAGAGTTTCAGGCAATTATTGGTTGCTGAGAGAGAGGGAAATCAGTGTTCATCAGGAGTGAGCCCCCTGATAGGTCATTGAATCCCAAGGGATCAGCTCTAAACACACAAGCAGCACTACACAGGCTCAGCAGGCTGTATTCATGTGTGTGTGTGTGTGTGTGTGTGTGTGTGTGTGTGTGTGTGTGTGTGTATGTGTGTGTACATACATATGTGCTCTGTATGTGACAAAATAACTAAAGAAGAAGAGGTCAGGGATGAGAGAGTGGGCAGACATTGGAGGAGTTGGAACAAGAAGAGAGGGTAGAAATGAGGAAATACAGTACTCACATATGAAATACAGAATGGCTGTCTAGCTGAGAGTGGGGGAGGCTCACAAAACCCCACCAATAGTGGGGAGCCACTGATGGTTGATGGTTTCTGGAGAAGGGAGAGTGAATGAAAAAAACAAAAAGGAAAGAACATGGATGGTTGTAAGTATGGAAGAGGAGAAAGTTCATAGAGATGCGGGAGAGTAGAGCCAGAGGCAAAGACATTTAGGGGAGTCTAGAATGGACATGACCAGACTGAACTAGGCCATGTGGGGAGGGGTCAAAGGAGGAGGGAGAGCTGGGGAACCAGCAACAGCCAGGGGGTTGGGGTGTCAACGGTACAAAGTGGGTGGGTAACCAAAAAGGTTGGGTTATATCCAGAAGAGCACCTGGGGGAAGGGCAGCCCAGTCCCTGGGCTGGAGAAGTTTAAAGTATGGGGCGAGGTATGCTAACTACCCTGTAACAGGTAGGGACTGAAGGATGCTGGGAGAACTTGGTGGTCAGGTCTGCTTTGATATCTTAAAAAGGAACCTCAGTCATTTGTCCCAGGTTTGAAACCTAACAGAGGGTAAGTTTTCTTTAAGAGTGTGGTCCTTGGCAGGTCTACCACTATCTAGTTGATGACTCCACACCAATGAGTATATGGGCAACACAAATGTCTCTCTCTGTGATTTATAAAAAAAAGAGAGAGAGAGAGAAAACATGAAATTAGGAGGCTTGGGGCTGGAGAGTGCATCCGGGGGAGTTGAGGAAGGGATGTGTAGGTGGAGGGGGCTGAAATAAATATATTGTATGTATGTATAAAATTCTCAAATAATAAAAACCAAAACCAGTCAAAATGCAGAGCAGTGAAGCCCAGGCCTAGTGGATACATCTATAAACTACTCCCAGATCTGAGGCTCAGGAAACGTGGCAGAAGCAGAGGCAGAAAGACGGTAAGAGCCGTAATGAGATCATGTGTCCGAGTAATGTCAAAAGTTGTACCCATAAAGTGTCACCACCATGGCTACCAAAATGTGAGCTGAACAAGGACACCAACAACAGACATGCCAAAGTAGACAGGGGGAAGCCCACAGGACCTCGACTTTAGACCAAGGGCTGCAGACATTAAGGAATGCTGCGAGCTGGAGAAATGATCTTCGCTGGGGAAAAGAGCGCAACGATTAGTTGTCCAATACCAAATGGTCAGCCCTGAAAACTTACATTCAAGTACCATTATACAGGTTGGGAAGGCTATGCTTTGGAATATATATGGGCAAATATATATATATATATATTTCGATCTTCATGTAGCAACAATTAATGAAAAAAAGAGGCCAAGAATTTAAAGGAGAGCAAATAAAGGTTATGGGAGAGTTTGGAGGAAAGAAAGGGCAGGGAAAGGGATTAAATTGTATTATAATCTCAAAAATAAAGTCAATAATTAAAAATCACGAAAAAGAATGGTTGGTTAAATGTATGGTCTGGCTGTAGATGAAGGCTGATACTAACTGGTGCAAGTGTCGCTGAGTGACACTAAGTGAGAGAGACCACCGTCCTTCTGTCTTTGGGCTATCTGGGGACAGCTTTCTCAGAGCACAGAAGAGTACATGCGTCCCACAAGGAGCTATAATTCATCTCTGCAGACTCCTATTTCTCCAGTGTTTAGCAGAATATTGAGATAATAATGACTCAAGGAAGTTGGCCATTTGGACCAAAGGGAACTAAGGACAATGTGATGTCCGAGTGCACACGGATCTGTGACAGGGAGCACTGCAGTCAACAATGCTGGTTCTCGGTGAGTTTCCCTTCAGTGTTCAATGTTTCAGCAAACAGTAGTTTGTGGCAAGTACCCACTGCCAGGGGCTTTGTCTGGCTAGAGGACAGAAAGCCAAGGGATTCTTCAATAAATGAACAGCGTGAGTGTATGAAGACGTCCATGTAGAAAAAGCATTGCCATTCCACAAAAATTTAAAAACAGAATTATCGTATAGTTTAGTAACTCATTGTACTAGACCACAGTCTGCCTCTGAGGAAGTTAGGGCAGGAACGCAAGGCAGTAGCTGCAGGAGCAGATGCAGAGGCTGCAGAGAAGCGCTGCTTACTGGCTCTCTCCTCAGGTATGGCTCAGCCTATGTGTGTATATATGTATACATGTGTACACACACACACACACACACACACACAGTCCCCACAGATTGCTCACAGGCATTTTTCTCAGTTCAGATCCCCTCTCCCCACATACATCATACATCTAGGTTTGTGTTAAGTTGAAAACCCAACATAGATATGTCCCACTTCTGAGGCATAGCCCACGAGAAACACTCAGAGGGCACAGAAGTTACGATGATCAAATTTAGGAAATATAGAACCCACAGTGAAATTCGAATTTCAGGTGAATGATAAGTATTTCCTATTTTATCCTCCTCCCCTCCTCCAGAGACTAAAAGAAACTTCGCAATATATATCTATTTAATAAAGATTTATATATACACTGTTCAAAGGATTCTTAAAACTTTGATGGTAAGAAAATAACCAGATTAAAAATGTACTAGAGATCTAAACAGACCTCACCAAGGGAGGTCTGCAAATGGTAAAGGAGCATATTTAAAGATGCTCCAGTCTCTCCTCACCAGGGAAACACAAGCTAAAAGGACAGAGGGACACCACAACACACCTACTGGAATGGCCAAACCCACAGTTCCTGACTGCAGCTAATGCAACAGGCTGTGGAGCAGAACAGAGTGTCTGCTCCCCGCTGCTGGGAATGCACAGTGCACAGCATTTTGAAGGAGAATTTGATGACTTTTTGCAAAGCCAAGCATGTTCTTTCCATATGTCTGAGCAGTGAGTGTCCAGCCTCACTCATCATGACTGTTTTAGTAGGTGGGGGAATAAACTGTGCTGTATCCAGACAACAGAATAATATTATTTTCTTAAGGAAGTTTTATAGTAGAATTTATGGGTTTATTTGTCTGTGGAGGGGATTGAACCCGGGGCTGCACACTCATAGAGTGCCTTGGTAGTGAAACAGGATTCGGAGAAGTAAAACTTTGCCCAGTCATCCTACAAAGGAATGTCGGCTGAGACAGCCTGTCTTCCCTTAAGGGAAGAACTTCTGGAAGGAGAGGCTTCAGGAGAGAAACTGCAACATTTCCCTCCTTTCTAAGCCCTTCATTCCACCCCTTCAAAGGGTCACAATCAGCTCTTCCCCTTGGCAGACCCCTCAGTTTCCCACGGGAGAAAGGCTGACCCTTGCTTGTCACGTGTGCTAATAAACACAGTCCCATCTGTTGAAGGTCAGACTCCTGTCTCTTTCTGCCTTCTGTCTCTTCACACTGCCTCAGAAATCAAGTGCTCAAACACTGGGCTGTGCTACCATCTTAGACAAACGGATGTTATTTACTACTAAAAAAAAAATTAAAGTTATTCAACCATGAAAATCCATGCAGAAAGACTGAAGGCATCTGATTGAGTGACGGAAGTCAATCTGGAAATGTCACTCTATGATTCTAATGGTGTCACTTCCTGGGACAGCAAAAGTATGGTGACAGTGAAGCCGACCAGTGGGTGGGTATGGAATGCCATGGAAAAGGGAGGGGTGAGTGGGTGAGGTGAGGGAGGTTTCAGGGCAATGAAATTGCTCGTATGATAGTTTAAGCAAAGACTTACCATTCACTTGTATTACAGTTATTCAAACGGCAGAACTCTCAGTAGTGGGCTCTGCTGTAAACTATGGACATCCAGGATTATGTTCTAACCCTACCAGATGAAAATAAGACCATTACCATATTTTTTGAGCCAAATTTGAAGCAAGCTTTATCAAATAATGGCCAGAATGGTGAATACTGGCTAGGTCTGTACGCAAGACTCAAGATTCCCATAGAATGGTCACAAATTAAGTTAGTGTTTATAAAGGCAACCCCCACAATGCTACATACTTCCTACCTTCATCCAGTAGGAGACAAGTACACATCCTGATGTACTTCCTGCCTACTTACCTCCCACCTACATGGGATCCAGCACATTAGGAGCAGCTGGGGCAACAACCTTGTTTACAGAAGAAAAAACACTTGACTTGTGTGTGGTCTTACATGAACAACAGCCTCCAGAATTCTGGGATGTTATCTGTCCGTGGGCAATGGAGCCTACAGGTTAGGGGCATTCTTGTTTGATCTCTTAAGCACAGCAATTAAAACATAAGACATAACTTTAGTCCTCACATATGTCCTGTCAGCATAGACTCATTTGAAACTATTTTTAAAAAACATTTTAAGTGTGTGTGTGTGTGTGGGGGATGGTGTGTGGGGGTGGTGGTGGTGGTGGTGGTGTGTGTGTGTGTGTGTTGGAGGGCATATACATATGACTACAGTTATCTATGGAGGGGCCAGACGCCCTGGAGATGAGTTACAGGTGATTGCGAACCACCTGATAATCAGACCTGAGAACCAAACTTGGGTCCTCTGCAAGAGCAATGTGTACTCTTAACTATTAGACAGTCTCTCGAGCCCCCAAGTGTTTCATGTGTTGTGCTCTGTTTGTATGAAACACAGTAAAAAGAAAACCTGAACTGAGACTCACAACATTAGTTTTACAGCCCACTAATGGCCAGGACCTACAGTCTCAGGGTCCCTACTATTATGGGGGGCTCACCGGAGTCTATAGTTTCAAGTGGCTTTACATTCAGATAATGTCAATTGAAAGTCTTTACTCCAACTGGCTGGGAACATACCCAATTGTTTGCGGACATAGGTGTGGCCCCAGTATCCCTAACATGGAGCTTTTAAGGGCAGAAAAAATGGTATCTTGGTATCTCTCTTGGCAGTCACAGGGAGTCTTTGCAAAAGCAAACAATTTGGGGGGGGGGCTGCTTGCCCCTCCTCTTTTTTTTTTTTAATTTTTTTTTCTGAGACAGGGTTTCTCTGTGTAGCCCTGGCTGTCCTGGAACTCACTCTGTAGACCAGGCTGGCCTCGAACTCAGAAATCTGCCTACCTTTGCCTCCCAAGTGCTAGGATTAAAGGCTTGCCCCACCACTGCCAGGCAAAAGCAAACGATATTAAACAAGGGTTTTTTTGTTTGTTTGTATGTTTTTCAAGAAAGGGTTTTTCTGTGTATCCCTGGCTGTCCTGGAACCCACTCAGTAGACCTGGTTGGCTCCAATACCTCCTGAATGTTGGGATTAAAGGCATGAGCCACCAATGCCTGGTAATTCAAGCAGTTTTAACAGAAGCTAAGATAATCCCTTAGCTGGAGAGAGTTTGGTACAAACAGGTAGTTTAACAGAAGATAAATTAGCCAGGACATCCTGACTTTTGTCCCTAGACTAGAGCTGGGTAGTCTTCCATAGGATTCTCCATCAAGGAGATTGAATTCTAGTTAAACTGAAAATGGCCTCAGCAAAAGAAAGATGAAGGAACCTTTGCACTGTCTTTCCCCATCCCACCATTACAAACTACGTTTTTTAAATTAAATATGAATACATTATTGTAATAAAATTAAAAATACACATGAAATTTCCCTTTGCCACTGTTATGCCTCTGTAATTCCAGTGACATCCTAAAACCATTTTAACTGTGATACACTTCTGGGCCTTCCCGAAGGCATACGGGTTGAGCGCAGGTGCTCGTGAGCACATGAGAGCGCTTACCAACAGGCCTAGTGCTCTAATGGGCATTTTGTTCTACAATTTGCTTTTTATACACGACAAACCACAGAGATTTATTCACAGCAGTGCGTGTGGAGTCTCATTCTTTTAAGTCTAACAATCAGCACAATCATCTCTCTTAAAACAGAACAGCTTAGTTCTCTTAGAATTCTTTTGCTTTTCAAGAATGCAAGGATGTCTTTATTTCACCTTCATTTCTGAAGGTTCTGTTTACAGAGCTTTAAGTTGACAGGTCTTTTCTTTTAGCACGTGGACAATGTGTGTCACTTCCTCAGGCTTCATGTTTTCTGATGAGAAAAGGAGTTGCGTGACTTGTCCCCTGTAGGTGACACGTGTCTGGTGTCTGCTTCCATTGCTTTCAAGAAGTCTTTGTCTTTTAGTTTATAGGAATTGATTATGATATGCCTGGGTGTAGTTTACCCAGTCTCTTCTCCCTTCCCCTCCCCTCTCCTTTCTTCCCCTCTCCTCCCTTCCCCTCTCCTCCCCTCCTCTCTCTTCTCCCCTTTCCTTTCTACCCCGCTCCTTTCACCCCTCCTGTCTTCTCTCATCTTATCCCCTTCCTTTAGCCTCAAACTGATGGCAGTCTCCCCAAGTGCTGGGATCTAGGCCTGAACTACCAGGCCCAGCTAGCTGATTTACTTTATTACTTTGCTTTGTTCTCCCCCCCATCTCTTTCTTCTTCCTTCATTTCTTTCCTCTTCCTCCTCCTCTTCTTCCTCCCCTTCCTTCCTTCCTTTTGCTTTGTTTCAAGACAGGGTCTCACTACGTAGCTTTGGCTGTCCCGGAACTCACTATGCAGCTGAACCCTCTATGGCCCTGAACTCACAGAAATCTACTTGTCTTTGTCTTCCAAGTGTTGGGATTTAAGACATGTGCCACTATGCCTGACCGCTTTGTTAGTTTTCATATTGACTCTATAGGTTCACATCTCTGGTAAAACATGAGTGGATTTTTAGTCACTCCCCTTAGCCTTAAATTTTTTCCCTTTTAGCACTGCATCCTTGGTCCTTTTCTTCTGGGACTGTCTTCAAGCTCCCTGTTTCCTCCGTCCTTATCAAATACTGAGGTCATGCAGAGAGTTCACTTGCTCAGCACTGATAGGGATCTTATGATCTCTTTTCCAACACGCTAAATAGATTAGGATACATGTATTTTGCCTTTGCCATTTTAAAATTATTTCATCACATTTCTTGAGAGTTCTGCTGGCACTTCAGGTGGGATTGAACTGAAACTGTGGCCCAGTGCAGTGCATGATTGACAGCTCTGCCATGTCAAGCTTCCGCCCCCAGGTACACAAAGATCTCTGTACAATCTCATTTGTCCTGTATCCATTGAGAAAGTTAAAAACATATTCTTATAAGGATCTTGTTCATATGTTATAAAGTTTATTTGTAAATATTTTATATGTACTTGTTGATTTATGTTTGTCTGGTAAATAATCTCCAAAGACTATGTTAACATACCTATGGGCTTGCCTTTATTTCTCTGTAATTCTATGTATTTTTTATTTATTTATAACAAGATGTCAACTTGAAAATTTTGGTAAAGCCACTATAGACATAAAATCTCAAAGCCATATCACCTGGTGCATGGCTAAGGCTCTGTTCTACGACTTTAAGGACCTCTCCATCTAGTGTGAAAACATTAAGACCCAGGTAGTAGAAAGAACATAGTTTTATAGAAGTTTCTATGGAGAAATTCCTACCCATCTTGAACTCTGGGAAGTGCAACCAGCTTCTAAATTTCTATTAAAAATTGATTATATTTTCATTTATTTACATTGGGGTGTGTGTGTGTGTGTGTGTGTGTGTGTACCATAGTGCACATATGGAAGTTAGAGGACAACTTGGTGGAATCAGTTTTTTCTTTCATCCTATGGGTCCCTGGGGATTGAACTCAGGTCATCAGGCTGGGTAGCAGGTGCCTTTAGACCTACCAAGTCAAGTGAAAAATTATTACTTTCCCTTAAAGTCTCGTGTGTGTGTGTGTGTGTGTGTGTGTGTGTGTGTGTGTGTGTACATCTGTGACTCTTCCGGTGCACATATGTACTCAGGCAGGCATGGACACAGATGTATGTGTGTGTAGAGGCTAGAAGTCAACCCGAGGTGTTTTACCTCAGGATCCGTTTGCCTTGTTTTTGGAGGTGGAGCCTTTCGCTGTCCTAGAGCTGGCTGAGTGGACTGGCTTTCCAGAGAGTCCAGTCACTGTCTCCACTTTTCCAGTGCTGAGATCACAAGCAGGTATCACCATGAGCAGCTTTTATAGATGGGTCCTGGGACTGACAAAGGTCCCCATACTTAAGTAGACCATGCCTGGCCAACTGAGCCATCACCCCAATAATGAGCCTTGGATTTTCAACCTCTCATCTCATGCCCTCCTCAGAAGACTTAAAAAATGTTTTCCAGCTAATATCTGAAGCAGAAATCACAGGGTCACAGCTTCACTCCCAAAGCTTTATTCTGGAATCAGGATTAGAACAAAGGTAAACTTTGTATGTGTAGGAAAGGGACTGTCTTAGTTTGATTTTTATTGCTGTGAAGAGACTCCATGACCACTTCAACTCTTATGGAAAAAAAAAACATTTAATTGGGGGTGGCTCACAGTTCAGGTTTAGTCCATTATTTTCCTGGCAGGAAGCATGGCAATAATTCAGGCAGACTTGATGCTGGAGAGGGCGCTGAGAGTTCTACATGCGGGTCAGCAGGCAGCAGGAAGAGATGGTGAGCCACTGGGTCTAGCTTGAGATTCTGAGACCTCAAAGCCCACCCCTCCCAGTGACATACTTCCTCCAACAAAACTAAACTTCCTCCAACAAGGCCACACCTCCTGGTAGTGTCACTCCCTATGTGCCTAATGAGGCCATTTTCATCTAAGCAATCACAGGAACCTAACCCAGGGCCTCATGAATGGTAGGCAGATGTTCTACCATTGCCTCAGCCACAAAGACTTCTCCTCCTCCTCCTCCTCCTCCTCCTCCTTCCACCATCTCCTCATTTCTGAAACAAGATAGTTGAAAGCACAGATGTGACAGGTTCTCATGAAAGTATGATGCTGAAGATGCTTGAATATGCCATTGACTTGATTTAAGTCAAAATCCATCAGAAAACCAACTCCTTGAACTCAATTAGGAAGTTTCTGGATATGTCAGGTGATAAGGCTCATGTGGTGTTTTGCTGATACAGACCCATGTGGTGAGGCAGACTCATGTTGTTTTGCTGAGACAAGACCTGTGGGAGGACACATGATGTTTGAAGAGAGTATAAATAGGACTCTACAGACAATGACGGCATGCTGGCATAGCTAGCTTTGCAATGCTCTGTTGGTCTCAAGTCTTCATCTTTGATGATCTTCGATTTGTTGGGAGAGGCATGGAAGAGAACTTCTCCTGGCATCCCAGCTGCTCCTGTTTGCTCCTGCTGACCCATTGCGCCTATTCAGTGGAGGCCTGCAGTTTCTGCTAGATCATGCTACCACTGCTGATGAGTGTTTGGTATCTGGACACTATTGAACTGGACTGCTGGTCTCCTGACAAACAGAGATTAGAATCGCCTCAAATAACTATTTCTAAACAGGTCCACATCCCATTGTCCTCTTTACCATCTTTTCTCCCCTGTCTTTGGACAGTGGGCTAGAAGGTGCGTTGAAATGTTTCAGAACCCTTATTAAAAGTAGATTTTGAAAATTCTAAGCCTATAGTTTGAATAAACAGAAGATATAAGAAGAAATCCAAAACAGGAGTGGGGCAAGCTTTAATAAATCAACAGATTTCTACAAACTTCACTTCTCATTTAACTATGGTCATCTGACACTTGTCTATTTGTATGTCTATTTGTATTGATTAGATGATGACTTACCGAAGAATCAATTGGAAATTATGAATTTGACATTTAAACCTTTATGTTTAAATCCACAGTTAATTATAGAAAGGCTATAGAGACTGGAGCATTGTTAGGTGAAAAGGCATAGAGATCTGAAAGTGTGAACTCACAAAAGTGATAGGCACATTTAAGAGTCATTTCTCTCTTCCATTTGCAGGTTGATGTGATTTTAGAGGTACTTTTAGGCGATATAGTTCAAGTAGTCTTCAGAAAGCCTGTGAAGACTCAAGGAAAAACAAGAGAATGACTCCTATTTTAGTAGGATGTTAGCAGAAGTGCCAAGAGACTTTTTGCTCTTGTGTGGATTCCAAGACAATCTGAAAGTAGTTAATTGCATGAGAAATTTGTCAGAGTCAGGAGCCCAAACGTCAGGAGAACTTTATATAGTAGGGTCTCCAGGGAAGAGGAAGAGGGCAGACAAAGGAAGCTGCAGCTTATATTGAAGATGCTCTCTTCTGGCTTATCTTTGTCTCATCTATTGTCCATCATAAGCAGTGTTAAATCTGTCCCACTAGAGTCAGGTGTGCCAGCACCACTGTCCGAGTCAGCCTCTGAGTCCATGCCTTAGTCCATTTTGTGCTTGGATAACAAAATACTACAGACTACATAATTTATGAATAGAAGAAGTTTATTTCCAACAGTGCTGGAAGTTGGGAAATTCAAGACTAAGGCCCCTTAGTGCTAGCAGAGGCCCAGAGAAACATGATGTGTCCTTGTGGCAGAAGGCAGATGGGGTAGGGGGACAGTCTTGCAGGCCATTTCTCTACATAGATGCCATTTATCCAGCCACGAAGAGAGTCGTCTCGTTACCTGTAAAGCCCATTCAATAAGATTGTATTGGAGCTCGCATTTTCAGCAGAGCATTTGGGGAACACATCAGAACAACAGCAGTCTTGTTATGTTGGGTCTGTTGTACTGTCCAGGGTTCTGGTTTTGCATCCCTGGGGATCAGGCTCATCCTGGGACAAGGTCCATCTAACTCAGAAACCTAGACGTGACTTTTGCCTGCATGAAAGTAATGTGTGGACTTCCCCTCCTGGGTTTTGTGCCAGAGCTTTGTTTTCTGCCCCACTGTGAGTACATTTACTGACAGTCATTATCTTTAGCTAACTTGCTCTGTTGTGAGTTTTTAAAAATGTTTTAAAGACTTGTTTTTGTCTTTATTTATGTTGATAACTGAACTCTAGTCCTCTAGAAGAGCAGCAAATGCTTATAACTTCTGAGCCACCTCTCCAGCCCCTTTGTGGTGGGTTTTAAGCTATAAATAATCAGTTCTGATGATTCATATTTTTCTTAATGCCTGATTGCTTCTTTTTCAGAAATACTTGGTCCTTTGGAATCTCATAGGCAAGTCCAATCAAAGTTTCTAGATTTCTCCTATTTCTTGTAGCTATTCTTTTACAAGGAGAATTTACTTTCATATCCTCTGATTGGTTCTATTATTTTGTACTTTTGAGACAGATCTATATGTTTGGTATATAACCCAGATTGGCCTTAAACTCTTGGCAATCCTCCTGCCTCCGATTCCTCAGTGCTGGAAACAGATGTGTTACCACCATGCCTGGCTGTTAATTGTGGGCCTTATTTCCTGAGTGACTCAAGCCTCATTTAGAAAATCTCACCTAAGTAAAGATGTAGTGTACTCTTTACTTTCTCTTCTTGCATTTCAGAGTTCTGGGTTTCATGTTGAAATCTTTGGTCAATTTCTAGTTGATTTTTATTAGAGATCTAGTTTCATTATTACACCTGTAGATGTGTAGTTTTCCCTGTATCATTGGTTGAAGATGACATATTTTATTTAGTATGCATTTTTGTCATCTTTGTAATAAAAATCAGGTGGCTGTCATGAACTTAATCTGGGTCTCCTGTTTGCTTTTGATGACCTACATGAACGGTTTTGTGCCAATGCTAAGCTGCCCCCCGCACCTCCACTGTGACTCTGTAGCATGTCTTGAGATCCAAGAGGACAGAGCTACCAGCAGTATTCTTTTTGCTTTGACTATCTGGAGTCATTTGCAAATCCACATGAATTTTTAAGATTGTGTTTCTGTGAAGAATGACATGGGGATTTTGATTGAGATTGTCCTGAATTTCTGAATTTCTTCTGGTAGTTTGGTCATTTTTGACAATAATAATTTTACCTGTGCATGAGCATAGGATGTCTTACCACCTTCTACTGTCTTCTTCACTTCCTTGGTTAGGTTCATCCTAAGCTATTTTTTTTGAGGATATTTGGAATAGAACTTCCCCTTGATTTCTTTCCCTGTGGATTCATCATTAGTAAAGAGAAAAACGACTATTTGTATCCTACTACTTTACTGAAAGTACTAATCAGTTCTAGGAGTTTTCTTGTGGAGTCTTTAGGATCTTTATGGCATCGTATAGTTTGTGTGATGGTTTGAATGAGGATGGTCTCCATAGGCTCCCCATATATAACTTATATATTTGTATGCTTGTTTCACAGTTGGTGGAACTATTTGGGAAGGATTAGAAGGTGTGGCCTTGAATGAGGTGTGTCACTGGGGATAGGCTTTGAGGTTTCAAAAGCTCATGACATTCACAATGTCTCTTTCTCTCTGCCTCATACTTGTGGATCAGATGTTAATTCTCAGGTACTGCTCCACCAGAGCCTTACCTGCCTGCCTGCTTCCTGCTCCCCTCACTATGGGGTTCATGGACTCACTCTCCGAAACTGTAAGTCCTAAATAAACTCTTTCTTCTATGTTGCCTTGGTCATGATGTTTCATCATAGTAATAGAAAAGTAGCTGAGACAGAAGCCCAGAGGATAGGCTATTTCTGTGACAGATCTGACCATACTGTGTTTTTGGTTTTTTTGCTTTGGAGAAATGGAGAATGCTTTGGTCTAAGAAAGCTGTTGAATGCTGTAAGGGGGTGTTAATGGGTCATTCCAATAGGAGCTTAGGTGACTGAGAGCGACGTGCTAAGAGCAGAAGCCTCAGAGGTTCTCAAAACAACACAGGCACCTGCCATTCCTTTTGGTTGCCCAATGGAACAAGGTCAAAAGACTCTATTGCTGAAAACACTACACATCTTTATTGTAAACTATAAACAAATCAAGTTGGGACTGGAGAGATGACTCAGTGATTAAGAGCACCAACTGCTCTTCTGAAGGTCTCGAGTTCAAATCCCAGCAACCACATGGTGGCTCACAACCATCGGTAACAAGATCTGACACCCTCTTCTGGAGTCTTTGAAGACAGCTACAGTATACTTACATATAATAAATAAATAAATCTTTTAAAAAAATAAACAAATCAAGTTGGAAGTGAGCTGGACGCTTCCTCCCTGCTGGCTAGCTCTCACAGTTCCAGGACAGGATGGCAGGTCAAGAGGGGAGAAAAGATATCAACAATCTTACCCAACTATGAACCCCATGAACTGCAATGCCAACCTGACAGACAAGATGTACTCGCTGGTATAATCGTAGTATGACTATTATTAGGACAATCATGAGTCTTGGCTTCGCTAAGAGGCCCACATCACAGGAAAGAATTCACACCAGGCTCTGTAAACTCAGCCAAAAGTCCATGGCTGAGGAGGACTGAGACACCACTGAAAGAGCTTACTGTTGGGTAGCCAAATTGAGAATGGCCCCAAACTGCCTTTAAGCTTACTGTGCATACCCACAGATAAATGTTACTTATAGCCTTAGTCAGAGAAGCTTCTCCTCTTCGTGAATGATGGAGGATGCCGGGACTCATGGGTGCTCTAGATGCTAAGAATAAGGGACAGTCAATTACTAATTCCTACTCGGGATGTTTAGACCATCCTCTGTATGGCTCAAAGAACATTGTAGAAGAGAAGACAGGAAGTGGAAAAGAGGGCTCTGAAATTCCATCTTCTAGCATGACGGAGCTATTGCAATCATGCACTGAATATACACAGGACTGGATCTGGCAACAGCCAATCATTGATTAGGGAGGGATTCAGGAGGGGATGCCCCTCTCTCTGCTGAACTATTGGCTACTGGTGGATTCCCGGGGTGGGTGGGGGCAGTCATATCTTCAGTCATGTACCCATAGGCACATGAACAGTTCCAAACCTCTGGTCACACAGATGATTTTGTTTCAACACAAAGAGTCACAAACCAAGGCAACAATACATGAATATTATAAAGGAACTAATAATAAAGAGGCTTATGTTGACAGGGGCGGTAGTGAGGTGGGATGAGAGTAACCACAATGCATTTTATGTGTATGGAATTATCAAAGAGTGATTTAATAAAAAAATATTAAAAAAGAAATAGGAGAAACTGAGATAAAATGCAGATGCCCTCTTTTATATTTTTGGTTGTGACCCTAACCTTTAACATCAGAGCCATCTCTCCAACCCAGTGATGCCTTCTCTAACAGCAGATTTTGTTATGTGAGCTGACTGAGTTAAACAGGCAAGCTGTGAAAGTGCCCCTGGTGCGGTGGGTTTGGAACCCTGGTTCAAAGAGATTGGAAGCTTGGATGCTAAAGAGCAAATAAAGGTCCAGGGCAGGAATGAAAACTAATTCAAAGTGCACAGAAAAAGGGAGAAGGAGGGACAGGAGAATGGGGGAAGAGGACAGGACAGAGAGGAGGAGGAGGGACAAGGAAGGAGGACTGAAAGGGAGGACGTAGAGGAAAAGGAGGTGAAAGGGAGGAGGAGGAGGAAGAGGAGAAGGGAAAATGGAAAAGAGGAGGGGGAAGGGAAGAGGAGGGAAAGGAAGGAGGAGAGGAAGGAAGGAGGAGGAGGAAGCAGGATAAAAGGGATGAAGGCCGTAAGTCAATACAGTCTCTGACCTCACACTGGGCTGGCAAAGCAGGTCCTGGTTCGTACCAGGGGCTTCACAACTCTCCTTGCCCATGTCCTCCGTGTAGAAACAGATGAGATATTTGATAAAGGTCTACTTTCTAACCACTATCACAGAGGAACTAAGTAGCTCCTGACTGGCCAAATGGTGTGACTCTTTAGAGGGTATGAGTCTCTTGAAACACAACTGGGCAGTAGTGTCCTCTGCTTGCTGCTGTGAGGCACTGGATCTCTTACTTGTGACTCCGACTCCAGGGAATAGCCCCAGGGATCTACCCAAGGTGCTTTCTCAATTTGCAAAGGCAGGAGGACACAAGTGTGTCGTTTAATGGAGCCCTGCACGGACAGGCTGGAATGTGGAGGATATTAGGGTCCTCTGCCTAAGGGACAGTAGGGGCCCTGGTAGGAAAATCCCATTCTCCCTTCTACTAAGTCCCCTAATGTGTTCTGCCCCTCTGCCCTACCTTCTGAATTCTTCAGTGAGATGAGTCACCTTTAAATTGTGTGCTGGTAGGAACCCAGCAAAGGAAGGGAGACTGCATTCACATTATGCCTCAGAACCTCCTCCTTGGGTGATGATCCTCCTCCTCCTTCTTCCTCTCTCTCTCTCTCTCTCTCTCTAAACTGAAGCAAGGTCTCCCTATGTTGAATGATTGGGACTTGCTCTGTAAACCAGGAGGATGTGGCCATCATCTTGCCTCTGTCTCCTGATTTCTGGGATTACAGGCATGTGCCGCCATATTGAACTCTTACTAAACTCAAGTTCCAGTATAGACTGGTTTCCCTGTCATGAGAGCAGACAATATCCTGGAGGGAGGGGTTTCCAGGCTGTGTTTGGTTTGGATGTTTGTTATCTGTTTTAAAGGTAGACCCGTGCAGTAGTGTTCAGAGGTAAAGTTTGCTGGGAGGTGTCTGGGTCAGGAAGACTTGGGTCTCATAGATGAACTAGTGGTATTATGTAAAGGAGATGGGGCTTGGGGAGGAGGTTCAGCTATGAAGAGCATCTGCTGTACAGGCATGAGGATCTGAGTACAAATCCCTAATACTATCTAAATAGCCAGCCTTGTTTTTAAAAATCAAAAATAGATTTTTTTCATAAAGAATTTTCTGACTATGATGTCTACTTTCCCAACTTCTCCCAGGTCCTTTCCACTTTCGTACCCACCCAAATCCTCTCTCTCTCCCTCTCTCTCTCTCTCTTTCTCTCTCTCTCTCTCCCACTTCCCCCCTCTCTTTCTCTCTCTCAAATACAAACAGGCATCTAAAAAATAAAACAAAATAAGATAAAATAAAAACAGAAAAAAAAGAGCCAAAGGCAAAACACAAGAAACACAGACCCAGAGACACAGATATTCACATACATAAAAAAATATACAAAAACAAAATTGGAAAACATAACATATAGGCAAAAGATCTGTAAAGTTAAAAAAAAGAAAGAAAAAGAAAAAAGGTAAAGCAGTGTGTGACAAACAAACAAAAAGCCCCAAATATCATTGAGTTCACTTTGTGTTGGCCATCAACTGCCTTGGAAGGTGCCTGCCCTTAAGTGTGGTTTGTACACCCAGTGAGACTTCACTGGAGAAAATTAGTTCTTAATTTGGAGGCAGGTATCAACTGGAGATAGGACCTGATAGGATCTGGTAGGGATAGAGGTCTTGTCTACTTCTCCTCTCAGCACTGGGACCCCATCTGGCTTAGACATGTGCAGGCCCTGTGCCTGCTGCCACAGTCTCTGCGAGTTCATAAGTGCATCAGTCCTTTTGTATCCTAAAGGCATTGCTTTCTTGGTGTCCTCCATCCCCTCTGGCTCTTACAGTCTTCCTGTCTCCTCTTCTGCAGGGTTCTCTGAGCCCTGAGGTGAGGGGTTTGATGACATCTAGGAGTGAATATTCCAAGGTCTCTCATTCTCTAACCATTGTCCAGTATTTGTTCCCATCTGCTGCAGGAGGAAGCCTCTGTGATGGTGGCTGAGCGGATCCATGGGTGTAGCAGAGTGCCATCAGGAGCCTTTGTATTGCTACATTCCTTTAGAACAGTAGTATTTGATTTCCCCCTTGGCCCATTACCTATCTAGACTCAGGTCCTTGCCTATCTGGGCAGTATTGGGCAAGGGTTCCATCTCATGGTGTGGGCCTTTTAATTCCAATCAGATGTCAGTTGGTTATTATCACAACTTTTGTGCCATTATTACAACAGCATATCTTTCAGGCAGGTCACGATTGCAGACTGAAGGGTTTGTAGCTGGTTTGGTGTTTACCTTTCTTCTCTGGAAGTATGCAGCATACCTTTGCATATCAAGAACACCAATCAGTAGGAGTGAAGACTCTAGTTAGACTCCATGTTCAGTGAGTTATATAGGTGTTTTCAGCAACAGAGCCTTACCATCAGTTTGTAGAGAGCAACCATAGCCTTGGCGTCAGGCTGGAATGTTTGGAAATTTCCCATCAGGTCCTTCTGACCAGCAACTTGTTTAGATGTAACCCATTCCAAGCACTTGAAGTTCCATTTGGTGGCAGGAGACGGCTAGTTGGGGCTTTGTCTCCTTTGTTGTTTGGTGGTTCCAATTTAGATTTCTTT